>JARIHS010000041.1:0-600000 GCA_029320655.1 Mycena floridula | reverse complement strand
GAGAGGTAACTTGGAGGTCGTTAACCTTCTTCTCCAGCACAGTGCCATTCAACCTAGCTTGATGTCTGCTTCAAGAGACTTGTTGCCGAGTATATCACCCTTGAGATGTGCTGTACTATGTGGATTACAGAGAATTGTGGAACGGCTCCTTCAACATCCAGATATTGATGTAAACTGCAGCAGTTACCAAGGAGAGACACCACTCCTCTGGGCAGTATCCCGGGGACCTGTGGAGGTTGTGGAGGTTCTTCTTCAGCATCCACATATCCAGCCAGACATTCCAGATCAAATGGGCAAGACACCCCTGATGATGGCGGCCATGGAAGGCCATGAATCATCGTTTCGTCTTCTTTTCCAATCCCACAAGGTCACAAGAGATTTGGTGTCATCAGAAAATGTCGGTCTATTGGCATATGCAGCCTACGGTGGGAATCAGAACATTGTTCATCAGGTACTTGATTTGACCTCAAGTAGTGGTTGCAAAGACTGCCGTCTTTGCACTCCATTGTCCTACGCCGTAGTAGAAGGTTATCAGGATATTGTTGAATTTCTCTTGGAAAAAGACAATCTTCAACGCCAACTTGAGCAAGCTTTTACTTTGTGGAAATCTCGGCCAGCAGTGAGGCACCTGCTTCTCCCGAACCAAAAGAATTCGAGCCCAAGTTTCAGGCACCGGCAACATTTCACCACTTTGATTCATTATGCCTTGCGATGGGGATATACCAGGATTGCTGCTCTGCTTCGTCGGCATGTGGAAATGAAGGACACTCTGGGGGTAGACAGCTGGAAATAGTTATATAGGTGAGCTTTTCCACCATGACGTGAGTTATGACTGATCATAAATGCACATCAGTTGCTCAAATCCCTAGCACAAGATCACATCTCATGAGACACAATGTTCTCGAAGCTCAGTTGAAGCTCAGATGAAAACCATTTCTGATATTTGATTGGATTTCTGCACTATCATTTTTTCATTTCCTTGTCATCAAATTTTGACACCTCATTATTCACAATTGATGTTCACAGTACAGTACCAATATATCAGCAATGGCTCCAAGTCATGTAAACTTGAGCTGTTAGCTTTGTCTCAACTACAACACATAGGGTCATGAGATGCTGCTGAATGTCCCTCTTTTCTAACTCCTTGTACAGAGGGTATAGGAGCACAATTACCAAATGGAGATTTGGATTGATCAACAACGTTCAAGGGGATTGTTACCAGATTGGGAAATTGCTGTATGTGGTGGTGATTTCAACAAATAGAGGACCTCATGTATGAGTGAGCCTTGTGTCAAATATGTCCTAGTCTCAAAGAGAGAATGTGTCGAGGATTCAGACAATAGAAAAGAAGCACGGAAGTGTAATATTTGGTTCAGTTTACAAACAAGCCACGGAATCCGAGATAGAAGCTTTGTGTTCAGCCCTTCACTGAAACATGAGGCAGAGTGTCAATCTAGAGACTGCTAGATACAGTGAGCTCCACTAGTACTTCAGTGGGGGGTTTGCTGTCCTTCTTTCTCAAAATTCAGCTCTTTTATAGTCCCAGCCTCATGCCCATTTGTAAGCCGCAGTTTCTTCTATTCCAGCCCAGTTTCTTCTATTCCAGCAAAGCTTCTTCCAAGAAGTTCCATTGGTCTGATCAAGTGATCCCAGATCTTGAACTCTGATCACCGCCGATGGACCCAAAATGGTAATATGCCGAGTTCCGAAATATCCGTCAATTCATGATGTCATCCCAGTCATCGACATCCAATTCATGTCATCCATAATCCAAAATGACAATGGCTGAGCTCAGCCCTTAGTTGAGCTCGACACCATGAATTCATTGAAGAGCTTCCTCTGTTCCCATTTGGAGGTGACATATCAAGGAAACTGCTTTAATACCGCTGAGAAGAAGGGAAAAGAATAGAAATACTGACAGATTAGATAATAAAAGCCGGCCTTATAATTTTAATTGCGAAATTCAAGGTCATTTATTGTAACATTCAAGTGGGAAACACTCAAGACTTGAACAACCAGAGATCTGGTTGGAAAGAAGAAAAAACTCGCTGAAAATGGAAAGATCATTGGACATATCATTTGAGCATGTTTTCACGCAAGTAGCGACACAATCCAATCTGTATGCTCTGTTCTTTGATTGTCGAAGTATTTTGAACTTTGGCGGGTCCGTACGTGCTATCACCGTGCCGCGATGCCGTCATTCGAAAAATTTGTCCTCGTCGTGTCCATAGTCTTCAATACCTTCACAGATACCTGCGGGTCATTTTCACGGCCATGAAAATGGCCCATGATGATGCTTTATCTTGGCGGCTGGGAAAACAAAAAATGTTTGCTGGCCATGAACATTTGGGCGAAGATTCCCACCGCAAACGTCAGCCGGATCAATTTTTGCTCTGCTGCTCATGGCGGGTGAAGATATTTTTTCTTTCTGGCCACCAAAATAAAGCATCATCACCAGCCATTCTCATGGCTGTGAAAATGACCCGCGGGCATCTGTGCTTGGGAAATGAGAAAACCCAATCATTTTGCCACCAATTTTTCCATGACTGAGCCCTAGACAATCCTGTTAGGGAAAAACCTGATTCCACGTTCTTCATGAAATAAGTAAACATGTGTTTTATCTCATCCTCCACCGAATTGAGATGAACCTGAGGCCACAACGGGCGTTGGCTCAGGATTATTCCACAAATGCATTGCAGATTATAGCAAGCGAAGGCAACAAAGAAGCATCTCTGCTCCATCGTAATCATCATGCACTGTGAAAACCCATTCATGCTGGTGCACAATCTGCTTAGAATTCAGAAATCTCAGGCAAATTCCTTGTCTTTTCCTTGGAGATGGACAGATTAAGTAATTCTTTTCAGGCTACCAGGATGACCATCTTCATTTCTCCATCCCTCACTTGTCCACTAAGCAAAGGGTCCTGTGTGTCTGCTGTATATATTCTTTGACCATTACCTATCGGAGCTTACCTTGTCTCAACTGACATGCTACTCTGCTTCCTTTGGAAATCACTTGTGATGATGTTATTGAAGACATGGGGAACAAGTAAGGAGAAGAGAAATGCATTATGGAGTTTTTGGTGCATCATATTGTCGTCCAACATCTACCAAGTTAATAGTCTCGAAACCAGCTGTGATCAGCGGTCGGCTCGCCAAGGCTCGCTATCCGGAGAACCAGATAGATCCGGCGGGGTTTGAAATAAATAGTGGGTTTTGACCACTGAAACATCTGGTGCATTTCGGTAGGCGGTACCCACACACCCTTTCGGCCGAAATGTCCGCTTGCACTCGAAGTTCCCATTTTGCACCTCTATATCCCTTGTATCCCTTAGCTATGGTTTGTTTGTATATGATCTTACTAATGCCAATACAGATGTTGGACACAATAATTGACAAAAAATGAACCAGAAATGGTTTTGTGCCTGCCAAAAGGGTGTTCAGCAAATCCCCAAGTATCCAACATTCCACAGCAAGTATTATATGCAAAGTGGGCAAAAAATATTTGAATGAAGTCTATGATCCCATTCAACAACTTCCCACAGGCCAGGACAGATGGAACAGCAGGAAAAATGGGTCTATGGGTGTCACTGTGCCAAATGCACCAGACGTTTTAGCAGTGAAACCTCTTATTTTTTTCAAACGAGCTTCACTGCGACATTTGTCTGGATCCGAGACTACCAAGCTAATAGAAAATTGCAGCTCCCTTGGTCTTGACCTTGTCTCACAGCACGCTTCCTTCATCCTTGCTGCTTTGCTGCTCTGAGCATGCTCAGGTTCACCCAGTGGCATTGTGAACCCTTTTGCTCGTGGATTTCACCACAGATTCTGATCCAAAGCATGAGCTGCAAGATTTCCTGATGCAGGAAGGTTGGCCAATGAAAGATGGACTGGCCTTATAAAAAGAGCCTGTGACTGGCTTTATGGGAAAGAGGGCAGAGTACCTTGACAAAAGGAGCATTCAGCGATTTTTTATGGTACATTTGTCAAACCTGCATTAGCATATGCTCATTGTGATTTGTTTTTGCAGTCCAGGCAAGACTGTCAGAATCTGAAGATCCTGTCATCATCAAAATGTCAGCATCAAAGCCAATGTGGTTTTAGGATTTAATCCACAAGGCAGCTATCGAAAACATTGAGACAGAAAATGAGGACTTGGACTGATTGAACATGCTTGACCAGCACAAAGGTCATGAGGACAACATGTGAGGCATGGAGATTAAAACCTCAAGGCATTCAGGCATGATAAAACATGGCACATAAATGACTAGTGCATTGCTCTGAAACAGGAAACAGGCATGGAAACAGGTTGTTTATGGTATGGTTGTAGGCTGTTTAGCCAGGTGGAAAATGGGCAGTAGTCAGATGTTTACTAGTATTTATACAGTAGTTTAGAATATTGTATTCTTTAGTCTTTCAATTTCATATTGTAACACTCTTGCTCTAGCCTGTCCCAGACCCATCATCTTACTGAGGGTGTTCTTTGACCTTAGGAATTGAGTTTAAGTTTAAGTTCTCACAAAGACTGGACATGGTTCCCAAACAAAATCGATGTCTGACCTGGCAATCATCATTGCACCCAATGAACTGCTTTCATCTCAATGAACGAATGTTGTTATCATTGTCCACCTTGCTTGCTTTTCACTGTGACGACATGCCATGGTATCCTGGAATCCACAGAAGGATTTTATTGAATGGTTGTCCAGCACAGGTCCGCAGGATAGTCAGACATCAATTCTAGAAGCAAGGAGAACCAGAGGTGGTCATTGAGATAGCAATAATTCATGGAATGGAACAGGGAGATATTCTTGCTGAGGTGCATTTTGAATCCAACTTTCTTGTTCCCATTTTGCCCACTGAAGCAACAAACCTCAAATCCATTAGGTCCTGGCTCATTTCTGTCATTTGTCCTATGTCACTGCTGCTCTTTGTTTTGTCACTTGTGATCATGTGGGGCAGTAGTCATCTGATTTAGACTAAAATGACCAAGTCTATAGCAAAGATGGAACCCAAAGGCAAGGCTTGAACCCCACTCACAATTATGAGTTTGCAGTAATGAGAGAGAGTTGGATTCTTGAGATCCAAACATGGCGATTGTCAATCCAAACATCACATGAAAACTGCCAATCTGAACATCACATGCAAACTAATCTGAACATGGACACTTTGATCTGAAGTTGGAAACTTTTGATGCAAAGTATGGCTCCTGGAGTCCCAAGTTTGACTTATTTGCTCTGAAGTTCAACAAAAAAACTGACCCCAAAGTTGGAAAATTGACCTCAAGTTCGCATTTTTCACCCCAAAATCAGGCCCAAGTATGCTGAAAATATCGAAAAACTAGGTTAATTTTGACACACTATTTCCCGCTACCTTCTGTAGTGCATATACACGTCCACTATTCTGGCCCCTGCTTATGATCATGATTTTTGGGCGGTGGCTATCTGTTGGAGCTTGACATATTTGTTCTGGAGCGTGTCATGTTTGCCCAGCCGTCAAACCCCTGATTGATAATGTCTCACTCGCTTTCACCCGACCGATTTTAACGTCCCTAATATGACTGCTCCCCATATTTCAAAAGTCATTCTGCTTGAGCTCTTGTATACAGTCCATGTCTCTATTGCTCCTTCTCCTGCTGGATTCTCCTGTTTTGTGGATGTGGTCTTGATCGATTCATTAGGCACAGATTTGCCCGTGCCTTATGACACTTCGGAGCATGCGAGTGTATTTATACCTTCAGGGGTTCTCAGCTGTTTTTTTCAGCTTGCCATGCCTAGCTACCATTACTGGATGCCCTTATTCTCAACTTCTTTCATACACATGCTGCTCGTGTCAGACTTTACAGACTCCTTTTCTTTCCCTCTAGTCGTTCCTCTTTTCTCTGTTTACCCATTTCTGATTTGAAATGTTATGAAGTTCAGGGGCCGGTTTCGACCTTGATACAAAAGTGATCGCTCGAGCTTGTCGCTCCCTTTATGATCTTTGAACTCAGTCCTCGTTCCGAACCCGGTTTTTTTATCGCCCACCCCAACTAAACCTCAATCCAACTCTTCTATATCTGCTCTCTCCATGTCTTCGTATACTGTCAACGGCAAAACTGTCACTGTTACTTTCAATCCCGACTTGCAGGTGTCGACTTACTCATATCAAGTGTCATCTTATTCTTGTGCTGTTGTGAAAAGGTCGGGAGAGCAGCTTGTTGGGATGTTATCAAGGGGGAGGATGGAAATGGGTGATCGTTCCAATTTCCTTTGGCTTGGCATCAGCATCTGCAATAACAGAGTACATTTGTTTATCCTCTGCATTGACAATGCAATCCTGTAATTACAGACTACAGTCTAGCTTCAGTGCAGGCCTGGGTGTAGGACCAGACGTGGTTGCAGGTGATTAGGTAGCGGGCCCTGCCGCTTGTCGGCCCTAGTTGTTATATGGGCATATTACTTGCTGTTACAAAAAGTATATGGTATGAGGAAATATTGCTGGTGGACTGGACTTTGTTGTTGGATGGAGCATCCGGGAGCAAGGTATCTGAGCCCATGCTCGCCGACATCCACCAGAGTGCAGAGAGTCAGCAATAATGGTTGCAATATGGCTTGGAATATAGGGAAGGGAATATTGACATTTGAACGGCCCTGGCCTGCCTGGAAAATGCTGCTGGAGTCAGACCTTGACCAGAGCAGCAAAAGGGCTCAGGCTCGTAACCAGCCTCGCTACAGGAAAAAGATTTGAGGGGTGGAGGTCTTTCTCGATAGAGAGGCTGGCGTCACGGCTGTTGCCAGAGGCAGAC
Organism: Mycena floridula; assembly: GCA_029320655.1. NCBI lineage: Eukaryota > Fungi > Basidiomycota > Agaricomycetes > Agaricales > Mycenaceae > Mycena > Mycena floridula. The sequence continues at coordinate 593,217 of JARIHS010000041.1, read as the reverse complement.
AAGCCATATCAAAAATACATTAGCGAGGTTTGCCTGATTGTGACATGAACATAGCATGTCAGGACTTTCTAACTCATTCTATTATGGATATTATGTAGCATTTAGGTGTAAAATAGTATTATGAGTTCCTATCAAAGTTCCCTCATAGAAGGTCGGTAACCGGACTAAATAGGCTTACAATGATGCACCTGCCATATGGCCTCAATTCTGGCAATGGAAATGACCTCCAGACCCTTATATGACTTCACTCCTCCCCAAAAAAGTCCTATATCCAAGCGGGAAGGCTCGAAAAGAATTTGGGTGGAAAAATCCCAGCCAAATTCTATCTCATCCAATACTGGAGCTAGAAGCACAGCGAAAAAAGGAATCCTGGGATAAATGCCAATCCGCAAAGGAAGTCAGGTAAGAACGCTAGGATGTTGAGGAAAGAAAAATGTGACATTTCAAAGTCCAATATTCCATAACAAGGTTTTAACGACACTTTTGATGTGCTTAATCACAGACTTCATGGTAGTATATCTTGATCATCATGCATGGAGTCTGTCTAGGAGAGACTAGGTCAAACCATCCCATCATCCATCTGTCAATTGCAGCGAGCAAGTACTGAGTCAATTCGATCAAATGCAGTAAGTAGAAGAAATAACAGGGATAACTGAGTGGGAAAATCTGTAGGCATGGATTGTCATGATACTGAGACTATTGACAAAGATTGATGGCTAGAATCTGAGTAGCTAGTAGTGGGCTGCACCACATGCTGACCTTATGTTATTCACATGCGCGCCATCGCTTTCCGTGGCTCTTTCATGCTCCCAAAGCCATTGAAGTCAATGTTGCCACCCTAAATCCAAGCTCCATTAATGATAGTCTATGACTGTTCTCGCACGTTCTCGTCAAAACTAACTGGTCATTGTATACTAGTGAAGCCACAATGGTAGCCTGGGCCCCAAGAATTGACGAGATATAACAAAGAACACATTTATACCAGCTCTGCTTTGATGTGAACTGCTGGTCCTGTGATCTATTACCTTTCAACAAAATTATTTATGGAGCTGCGGTAGTTGCTCCTCGAATGATGTCACATGACCATGACCCGCCGGTCGATTTTTGTTCTTTGTAGGAAATCTGTCTCCAGACTGGGGCCTAATCAAAGCTCAATTTTGTCTATCGATCCGAGATCCTGATCTCCATGATGCCAATTCGCGTCCACCACCGTCTGAGCACCGTTGCGAATAAGTAGACAATTCTAGCTACAGCTTCCTACAAGGAAGAAATGGCTGACTACAGTTGATTATGTCTAGGACTGGGGTCATGGAGCTGTCATGTACAGTATCCACTGCCCACATCAGAGAGCCTTGGCTTCTTGAATCCTTCCTCATCTCCTTATTCAAATCAAATGGTCATTCAATGATGATCAGGGTTCAGGTCCACAGCTGTCAACATCGACCAAAGATATGTGAGCTTCCGTGGGCAGGTTTCAATTTCCCATGAAATTAAAGCCATTTTGGGCCAATATACTCATATCTTCGGCGCTGGAGAGTTCAGATGCGGGTCAATAAAAAGCACAATGAAATCCTTTAGGCTAGTCCAAATGGGTGCCATTTTGGAGGGTCACACTTTGTCATATTTAACTTGGCGAAATTTTGTTGACCCATCCGCCATCAAAACCTCATCTTGCTGCATATGGTGTTTTCTCCTCTGGTTTGGTTCAGATGCGTTCAGGCTGGTCTAGGATAGTTCTGAAATCATCCTAAACATCCAGGATGATGAAATTATCACTCAATTCTGACGCTTTTATCATGCCGCAACAAACATCAACAATAAGGAGCACATTTTCTGGGGGGGAATTGACTCTATAGATGGCATGTGGCTGACTTCAAAGTTATCTGGATGAGAAATATTGACTAGTATGAGGGGACAGACCTCAGTGGACTCTGCCATTGGACAAAGCGGTACGTGGCTCAGATGAACATGAGTAAAAGCTAAGGTAAAAATTGATAGTATTGATAATGAGCTAAATGCTGGGGGTCTGAGATGACTTGATGAGGAGGACAACAGCTAAAGCAATAACTAAGGAATCAGGATCAGCGGATATATACAGTACATTTCCTCGAAATGCATAACATACTAATGCATAGAGATTCGGTGTCTCCCATGTCGGGAGGCAGGGAAATTCTCACCTAAATGTATATAGCATGACGCATAGGCCCTGAGTACTTCATATGCATTAGGGCAGAGCGATTTTGGGTGAAAATGGTGATTGACCCCTGTCAAAATCAATATTTGAAGTAGCATTTGGCATACTTTAAATATCAGTCTTTGAAGTGTTTTTGAACTTGACAATTTCAACCATGGCACCATCATCCATGATTAAAAAGGAGCCCTTTGTCAGAAGCTGACAGCCCATTCTCACCACAAGTCTCATGAACGCAACAAGAAGTTGCTGAGATTTTCCCACTTGTGAAGCATCACAAAGCAATTTGCAAAGGGGAACTGGCCATCAAGAAGAATGGTGAAGAGGATGAAGAGAGCGAGGATGAAGCACCAAACCATCGCAAGCCAGACTTAAGCTAAGCTGCAATATTGAACTTGCACATAATCTTTGTGTCTTTCAGACTCCTACTCACAAGGAATGGTTCCAGAATGTGAAACAGAGTAGTATTGACACACATTTTGCACACTCAAAGTAGTCTACCACCTCTTGTATGAAAAATGATATTTTATTCACTTATATGTTGATGTAACCGTGCTAATGCATAGCCCTTTTGAGGGTCCCAACCATATGCCAATGTACTGTATAACAGAATTCAAAACATGCAGGAACAGCCGAGGAACAGACCGTATCGTTCGCCATCTGCTGCCCACTGCGCTTCCAGAATTTCAATCAAATCTTGCCAAGTTAAAGATGACAAACTGTGGCCTTCTAAAAAGGTGAACGTTGGGCCCAGTCCTTTCACATGGTCTCTGTTTGGCTGCACTTTGTTCTCTACGTCATCGCCCGATTTGATCATTTCTAAATAAGGACGAGAAGGGACAAGATCATGTGAAACGTCTGGGATTCATGGGAATCTGAGATAATAATCTGATTCTCATAATCGCTGACCCCGAGTGTCCACACGTGGGATGGGCGGCGACACACCCTTGATCTTTTCTCCAGATCTACGTTGTCCTTTCTTCCTCTATTCACACAACATGGAGGCAGTTGGCTTTGGTGGCACTGTCTTTGCCCTTGCAGAAGTAGCCAGCGCCGTCTTTCAATATGTCAAGAACATCAAAGAAGGCCCCAGCAATCGAGCTGATTTGCAACGCAGTCTGGCTGGTCTCCCTGGTCTCCTTGCAAGCCTAAATGCTCAATTTGATAGCTCAGGAGTCCCAATGATGCCTGGTCAAGCGAGACACTCAAATTAGCCGCCACAGATGGTCCATTTGATCAGCTTCTCAAGATCTTAAGAAAAGTTGAGAGCAAGCTTCATCCAGGAGCAACTCACATGGAAAAAGTCATCCAAATGCTGAAATGGAAGCTGGATAAAGCAGAGGTCACCGAACTGATGGAAAAAGTAGAGAGAGTCAAGACTTTTATCATGCTGGCGATTCAAAATGATCATGTGTATGCTTATTCACTTTTATGTCTGCCATTGGAATCTTATCCACACTATCCTCAGCACCTTATCTCGAGCAATTCATCAAGATGTCCAACATATCAATATCCGCGTAGACCAAATCGCCGATGGCGCTAGACAAATTCAAGCTCATTATATGAGTAAGAGGTGCTTTCTTGTTCTCGTCAACAATGGGTTAATTTCGGATAGACACAGATCTCCGTGCATTCTCAGAATGGATGTCTCCCATTGATTTTCAGGCAACACAGCAGAGTTACTTTGCGACATGTGCTCCTGGTACTGGTCATTGGCTTCGAGCAGACATAGAATTTCAGCGGTGGACAGCCAGTCAGATCAAGACTATATGGTGTCCAGGTAACCGTGAGTCTGTTGTTGACTGTCTGATATTCCATTAATGAAACCTGGGATCTATCTAGCTGGTGTGGGGAAGACAATGCTTGCATATGTAATCTTCCATGTCTCTTCCAGATTCCTGATGGTATTTTTGTAGATCCATAGTGGTTGATTATTTGCAGAATGAACTTGACCAATCAGGTGTGGGTGTCATCTGCATCTTCTTTGACTACCACACCTCGAGCTCTCAAACTGTTGCCGAGATTTTTGGCAGTGTAATCCAGCAACTGCTGATTGATTCTTCCTCCATTTCTGAATCACTCAAATCACTGCATACTACCTTCAAATCTGGACAATCACGTCCAACCAGTCTCAGTACATTGGTGGAAGCTCTGGAGGCTCAAATTCAATTATACTCCTATGTCTACCTTGTTGTAGATGCCCTCAATGAATGTTCCATCAATATCCGAGATGATTTCATTTCTACAATTCAGTCTTTGACTGAGTCGAGTCATCTCAGTGTCTTGATAACCTCTCGAGACATCTCAACAATAGCTCAGGAATTCACCCATGAAACTCGCATCGACGTGCGAGCGCATGATGAGGATGTTCTATCCTATATCAGCTACAGGATCGAACATGAGAAATGATTGAAAACCATAGTGAAGGAAGATGCTGTTCTGAAGAAAGAGATTGTCACCCAGGTCACTGAGAAAGCGGCCGGGATGTATGTTCATCTTGGTCTTTATCATTAATGTGACTGATACATGCTGTAGGTTCCTGTTGGTTCAGCTTCATCTCGACTCTCTGGCAAGCAAAAACAATCGTCATGCTTTACATCAGGCTCTCGTCACATTGCCAAAGGATATCCACCGCTCGTATGACAAGACTATGGACCGAATCATGGCCCAGGGCGAAGATGATGCTAATCTCGCATGTCAAGTCTTTTTATGGTTGACCTATGCACAGGAAAGATTAACAGTGATGCAGCTGCAGCATGCACTAGCGATTTCATCTGGAATGACAGAGATGAACCCAGATACAATTACGGACATTGACATCCTCATGGCTGTCTGTGCTGGACTGGTCATTGTTGAGGAGGGACACTGGAATGATCATTATCCTCATTTTGTCCATGAGTTCGGTCATACTATACAACTGCAGAAACTGAAATGGTCTAGATTACACCACTCAAGAGTACTTTGAACACCAGGAAAATCAGAAGTACTTCAGGGACAAGAAAACAGAAGTCTACTTTGAACTCTTAGCGAAACCTCTGTCTTCTGACTTGTTTGCCCATTTTCATATTGTGGTGACTTGTGTCACACATCTGGCCTTTGAGGGCCTAAAACTTGGTATGTAACAAGGATAACCTCAAGTGCTTTGACAAACATTACATGTTAGATGATCCACTGCTGCACTATTCAGCGGAATTTTGGGGATATCATGCAAGACAGTGTGAAAATATGCTGTGTAATACTCCCAAGATGGCTGCCCTTTTGCAGAACCTTCTTGAGGACGGCTTCAAGGACCCATCACGGTTATCATCCAGGCTCCGTGAATTCAACCTCCACTTCCATTCCACTCGCATCTTGGGACGTTTTGGCTTATTACAATTGACATCCATGCTGGTTGACCATGGCATACCTATAAATTCCATCAACATGTGGGGGAAGAGGACAGTATTGTTCTATGCTGTTCAGAAGGGCCATGTAGACATGGTCAGGTGGCTGTTGGGGGCAGCCAATGAGATAGGTGTTCCTGGTCAACTGTTCAACATCAATCATGCTGACTGGGATGGGAAGACACTCCTCCATTATGCCATAGAGATGAAGCATCCGACAATAGCCGAGTTTCTTCTAGGTCGACCAGGGATCAATGCTGATGTGGCCGATAACTGTGGGCAGACGCCCTTGTCCTATGTAGTGGAAGCTCCCTATACACAAATCACCGATTCCCTCTGCCGGCAAGCAGATGTTAACCCAAACTCCTATGATAATGATGGTAACCCACCACTTTACTATGCCATATGCTACAACCACACGGAAACTGTCAAGATTCTCCTGCACCTTCCAAACATTGATGTTGGGCCTTTCCAACCTTCACCACGCCGGTACCCAGTGGATCTAGACGCACCTTTGAAAGTCGCAGCCGAGCTAGGTTATCTAGATATTGTGGATCTTCTCTTGAAACACCCTGATATTGATCTTAACTGGAAAGGTCATGGTGAAACACCACTGGCATATGCTATTATGGGTGGTCACTTGGATGTTGTTGACCTTCTTCTTCAACACAGTGACATCCAACCCAACTTGATGTCTGGCCCACAAGACTCAGAGTGGGATATCCCACCTTTGTCATATGCGGTAAAAGAACAGAGAATAGGAATGGTAAAGCGGCTACTTCAGCATCCAGATATTGACATCAATTTGGGAGATTTTGAAGGATGGACACCACTCTCATGGGCCGCCCTCTGTGACTACAGTGAGGAGATTGTAGAAATTCCTCTTCAACATCCAGATATTCAGCCAGACATTCCAGATCACACAGGCAAGACACCCCTTATGGCGGCAGCCTATTACGGCCGTGAATCGCCATTTTGTCACCTTTTCCAATCCCACAAAGTCACAAAAGATTTGGTATCACCAGAAGATGTTGGTCTATTGGCGTATGCAGCCTGCGGTGGGAATCAGAACATTGTTCATCAGGTACTTGAGTTGACCTCAAGTAGTGGTTGCAAAGACTGCCATCTTTGCACTCCACTGTCTTACGCCGCAGTGGAAGGTTATCAGGATGTTGTCCAACTACTCCTGGAGCATGATGACTTTCACAACAGACATGAAAATGATGTGTTTATCACAGAGTGGTTCAAAAGACCCCCAGTTGTCCATCTGCTCCTCCCAGACCGAAAGAATTCAGATCCGAGCTCCAGATACCGTCAACATTTCACTACTCTGATCAATTATGCCCTGCGATGGGGACATACCGAGATTGCCGCTTTCCTTTGTCAGCACATGGAAACAGAAGACAGTCTGGGGGTAGACAGCTGGAACTAGTTACATACAGTAGCTCAATGCCTTTCTCAGATTTTAACAGGAAACATCGGATACAAAAATATTAGATCACTCAAGCACTCTACTTTGTATCTTTGAATCATGAAATTCAAGGACAATGCAACACTGGAGTGGTCTAGAAACACTCAGGACTTAGGTAATATCAGCCCTGTTATATATTTCAAATGAGCAGCTCCTTTATTTCTTTGTTAAGACACTAATCTGCAAATACTGCAGATTACAGAGCGTACAAAATCAGTCTTGAGGTAGAATTATCAGTCATAATCAGTTGTTCCGAACTTGTTACTGATGTTGTACCCTGGAAATTTAATGGCCTGTGCTACTCCAGCCTTGGATTCATCAATGGGTCACAATAAAACTGTTGCTCTTAATTAAGCCATGTTTGAATTCTCAGCCAGCTCCGCATTTACTACGTATCCAGGCTATACTGTAGTTTCACAACCAGAAGTTCATCACAGGTCACAGTTGGCTTTGAACTGAACTAAAAATAGTATGATGTAACGGCGATAGACGATGACTCTTATTCGGAGATGCACCTGAGCTGATGACCGGAAGAAGCAGGGGGACCTGGCAACAGAAGAAGGTCATGGCCAGATTGAAGATGACTGGCCAGCTAGATTTGGCTGCATTACACTTTTCCCAGCACATGACCACTTTGTATTTTTGATGAAGGCACGTTCTGCCTGTAGTGAAGCGTGTCAAAACATGATGAATAGCAAGAAGCATTCATCAATTTAAACAGCAAACTATCTGTAGCTCTGTTAGTCTATTTGGGGCATTGGTATTTGGGAGATTTGATGGGAGATGTGCGAGATTTGGGAGATTTATGGGAGAAAATCTCGGAAAGTCTGGAGGAGTAATGCAAGCTCATAGTGAACTCATTGATAGATTTTAATGCAATAAGTGGATTACAATCTAAGATATGGTGTCTAACACACTTTGATTCAGTGTGACCAGACTGTCACATTAACTTGATGGCTGCAGGAGAAATGAGAGCTTTGAGAAACATCCAACAGTGGATGAGTCGATGAACTTAGTAGCATTGAAAGATGACTCAATGTTTGAGTTATGTCAACAGTGGCCTGGAATAACCCAGTGAACATGTCCCAATAAGGAGAAGTTGTCAGAATCTGAGGATTCCATCATCGTCAAAACATCAGCATCAAAGCCAACATGGTTTGACTTAATCCACAAGGCAGCTATGGAAAATGTTGAGGTGGAAACAAGGATTTGGACTGATCAAACATGCTTGACCAGCACACAGTCATGAGGACAACATGAGGCATGGAGATTAAAACCTCAAGGCATTTGGGCATGGAAACAGGTCGTTTATGGTATGGTTGTAGGCTGTTTAGCAAGATGGAAAATGGACTGTAGTCACATGTTTACTAGTATTTATACAGTAGTTTAGAATATTGTATTCTTTAGTCTTTCAATCTCATTGTTTCACCCATTTTCTTTGGTTTTGCTCAAAGCAACTCTTCATACCGAGTTCATAGAGTGATTCTTAAAGTTAAGTTCTCACAAAAGTCCCATCACTTGAAGCGTCGGGATAATGGGAGATGTGTGGGAGATGCATGGAAGATTTTGGGAGATTTTGGGAGCTGCATGGGAGATGCATGGGAGATGTTGGAGATCAACAGGAGATCAACTTACCAAGTCTCAGCCAAGTTTATGAGCATATTCCTTGGACCTGAATGAGTCATTTCAAGTGGAATTGACACTACTAAACCTTTGTTTCACCTGCAGACCCAATATAAGGACTGGTGACTTGAATTTGAGACTGGCTTGCTCATGAAAGGCATATGGAAATGATCAGGACCAGACTTGAGCGAGTAAAAGACATTGATAAACACTACTTGATTGTATGACACAACTGGAGAAGCTGTTTAATGCAATGAACAAGGCCAATGAAATGAATCAAACTGATGACATAATATCACAGAAGCACATCTCCCAAAAAAATCTCCCATTTCTCATTGCCCATCCATTTGAACTCCAAGGAATCTCAGAGTGTCTCGAGTTTCACTGTGGTCGCTTTGAATTCCCCTGTTGTGTCCAGAGCGGACTATTGAGAGGTGTCTTCCACCTTGACTGTCCTGCATTGTCGGGCATGTTGACTAGAAATTAGTTCTATGATACTGTGATACAGAACTGAACTGAATCACATCGCTTGAGAATCTCAAGTTCTCTGAAGTTAGCCAGGTAGCAGATCTACGCTGGGCCAGATGCATATGCCATACTCCAATGGTAAATATTTACATGATCGGAACCAGGGATATATTTATGGAGTCCAGCATATTCTGAAACGCTGCTATGAATGCAGTGAGATATCCGACCATGAGACTGACTCGAGACTGAAGGTCTCCCAGACCCTTTAGTACGTAAATAACCATCAAAGTGATCCATGTTCAAGCTCTAAGACTTGAGTCTTGAGTCCATTTGAATCTTAAAGCGTCGCGATACGACTGGTGATCCCGTCGAAACTCATTATTTTTATAGCATGTATGATTGATTGATCTCTCAGATAGTTCAGGCAAGGATCTAGTGAGAAGTAGAAATTGAGACCACATAGGTGATACGGCAGGTCTATGCTAGAGACACTACTCGGAGATCTTCTGTGGTGCTTGTTCAACCATTGATAGTTCAACCATGGATATCTTCAATGAATGCAAGGTATTTTGCTATTTCTTCTGATTTCTTCATTGATTTACAATTTGCTTCAAGATCTCCTTCTGGCTACGCCTCTCATCCTTGACTTGGCCATTCTTGCAGAGCCTTCGTTTCGCGTCAAATACTGCAAGGAGACTGGAGATTTTGAGCCTTTGTATCCTGTCCTGTTGGTCTTTTTGTACATACTCAAAGTTCCTCTGGCCAAGCCTGGTATTCGAGGCTTTCTTGAAGGTCTGCGTTGGGCTCGAGGGAAGCAGAGACCTGCTGCTCGATACCAGGATTTGGTAAAGCGTCGATGTCGATTAGGTTTTTAACAGAAACCTCGAAAGTATGTAGATATGATATGGGCTCATTCAGTCTCAAAGTACAGAACTGGTGGCCTTGATATCACTTGTCAAGGCCCCGAACAGGCAGTACTTGTCGGAGACCAGTTCTCCTCAACAATAGATCAGATTTATCCCGACACGGTCATCGACGATGACCGTGAAAGAAGTCTAATAAGTTCGTAGCGCAAGCTAGACCTCATTGATCAACTGCAAGGTTGGCATCTTCTTACCTGGTACTTCAGCCGCCTTTGGAGATGTCCAAGTACTTTGGAGTCATTGTGTGAAAAGGAATGGCACACAGGCAAAGGAAATATAGGATAATCTCCATTGGCTGTAAGATCTCATAGAGACAAGGCAGCGGCCAGTATCTGGGTCCTGGGAACGCCAAGTGTGCCAATTTCTGCCTTCTTCTTGAAGTACAGAGATTCAACAACTCGGTATCTGACTCAGTGAGATGCCTTTCAAAGTTTAGATTCCAAAACAAATATTGTTGTGTGATACGGAGATTGGATACATAAATTGATTGTCACAGTAGTGGAAATGGATATGTTTGGAGACAGTATATTGTCTGAGCACAACAATATCAGGCCGGAGCAGGCCAGTATACGTCCTTGCAGGTGTTACCGGAACTTTCCGGGCTTCGACTTCCCTGTCAATCGGGTCGGCAAGCCCTTCCAAATAAGATAGATAGATAGATAATTTATCTATCTATCTATCCAATTAAGAGTCATCGTCCTGTCCCACTTTGACGTATGTGCCACAAACTCGGAATCTGCGGCTTGGCCGGAATTCGGTTTCAAGGACCAGTCTTGATATTGTTTCCATCTACCTCTTTACGTGGAGGCATCTGGCATGGATTTGTAGAAAGAATAAGAAAATAAGAGGCTTGGCTTACCGGACGATGCGCGAGATTTGATGAATGAGCTTACTCACGAATGATCAATTTATCTCTATGAATTGCCTGTGATTCCAATTTTCCAGCACCTGAAAAGCTATGAACCGAATCCCGTCCAAATCCGGAAATTAAAAGGTGAGCGGTTGTTTGCTCGTATTTCCCATCAATGTTAACGAGGTTCACCTTTGATACTTCGGGTGCTGGACCTTGCTGGACGCGTGATCCTGTTCTATTTATATCTCCCTTCCTTGCTGCTCAGCTCCTGCAGCTAACCGCGTCACCCTTCCCGGTACGCATCAGCCCTTTATACTTCTGTTTGTCTGTACTTCTTCTGCTTCTGTTTCGGCTTTTCCCGGGAATATCTCTTTCCGCGGATCCACTCCTTGCTTGCGCCACAGGCTTCCAAACTCAGTCCTAGGCTCGTAACCAGCCTCTCTGACGCGGCAAGAGGCAAACCTCTCGTCAGAGAAGCTGGGATCACGGTAACTGCCGCGGGAGGTTGCCTTTGGCGTGATCACTATGACTCATGGCCGGCGCATGGGAATATCTTAATGACACGATGATTCTGACATGATCACGTCGCAGCTTGTAACCGAAGCTCAGCCAGCATGTTCAGGGCAACATAAAGCATCGAAAGTGAGGAATAATGTCACCAATGTAGTATTGGATCAATTCATACAGCCATATCTTTGAATTACCGTGAATTACGGGGTGCAAAACAAAACAGGTTGTTTTAGGTGAAATGAGCCCATATTTTGTATTTTGATTCCCTTGATAAATTCAAAAGGTCTTGCACTGAATTTCATTCTCAATGGCACCCCTCTGTACTGAATCGTGCTGGATCCTATCGATGACGCCGTCTTACACGACGACTGCGTCATCATCAAAATTCCCATGCGCCAAAGATGACTCACTATCATTACGCAAAAGCCAACCTGCCACGGCAGTTGCCGTGGCACCAGACTCTCTATCGAGAGGCTTGCCGCTCATAGAGAGTCGGTCGCCGGACTAACTCAGTCTGACTTCAAATACTGCTTCACATGTTACTTTGCCCATCTTATCTGGGGTCTCAGCAACCAGCTGAGCTCACACCCTGGTTATACCCTTTGGCAATACCCGACCTTGACAAACTGCGGAAATGCAGTGCAATGACTCGGATCAAATTGATTGCAGACGTCCTTTATAAGATGGATCACGAATGTCAGTCTTTTCCTCCACCTATTCGGAAAATCTGATACCAGAATGACAAGCTTACAGATTGCGATCCACCAGGCCGTGCAGAAACGTGAACACTCCTGGGAGTTAGCATTCGCCGTGAGTGATCCGAGATGTACATATATTTGACTAGCCTCAGAAGACATATTACGCAGGTTGAACGCATCTTCTATGGTGCTTATTCTGTACTGTTCTTCATCTGTGTCCATGTGCTCTGGACACGACCGGGACTGCAGAAGCAGATACAGCATCTGGCATGTGTGATGGGGCTTTATGGCCTGACCACGTATCAGATGGTGCTCAACCTTATTTGGTACAATCACCCGGGCCTCACTGTCATTGAAATTTTTTCTCAGTACGTGCTTCAATTCCTACAGAACAGCACTGCTAATTGTCAGCCTGATCACCAATGCGATTTTTGTCAGTCGTTTCCACTGGAATTCATGCGGAATTGAAATTTTGTTAGATCCAGCGCTGCTACCTGATTTGGGGTAGGAGGAAAGATATCATAGTTCTACCGGTGTTCACATATCTCTGCATGACAAGTAGGCATCAAATCAAGTGCTATGGATGACTGATCCACCCATTGGACAGCTTTATTCGTGGTCCAGTTCATGGCTTCTTGGGACTTGACTATGGTGTTAATACTCGGATTTGCATTCCTAGCCGCGAGTTTTATCGCTACTGTCATCCCGGTATTGCTCTCAGGTAAACGCTAACTTGATATACCCAGAGCCTGCTGACCAATATGATCACTGTTACAGCGGGCAGAATATGGTTGATCCGCAGAGGCGAGACATCCGGAAATTGGCACAACACCGCAAGCGCTGTCATGTGAGTCCTATCTTTGTGCCATCCTTACAGTATCGTCAAGTTTATATACGGTATCGAAAGTCTCGACAGTGGTATGCTTTATCTTGGGATGCTCGTAGTCTTCGGTATCATGGCATTCGTGATACCCATGAATCAAACAGAGGCGGGAGACACGGCGGTCTGGACTTTGTGGAGAATCACCAATCAACTTGTCGTATGTATCCTTCGCGGCCTGCATTTTCTCTAATCTAATCCATTCCCCAGGGTATTGCCCCGACTCTCATAATTCTTCGCCTCGGCTTGGGAGCCGGTCATGATACTCCAGAATCTCCGCCGGCAGTACTTAGCGACGATGAGAGCGAACACATTTTAACTGTGTGAGTTTACAAGTGATATGAACATACAGCGCTCTTTAGCGACCTTTCAACACGATATATTATGTATATAGATGATAGCAACTGGGAGAAGGAGCTCCTGCTGATATGGTGGCGAAATTGACCTCACGACCGCCGTAGATTGTTCTTTCATCGACCATCAATTGTCCAGAAGTGCCGGTCATTTTCAATCCCCATCAAGCCTAGAATTAAACCCATATTTAGGTTATCTCCAGCCAAAAGTGGGCTAGAAGACAAGCTCTGGCAGCGATGAGAGCCAAGACTCATCGTGAGTCAGGAAACAAGTAACAATACTTGGGTATGGCTTCTGCATCCGGCCTCAAAGTATTGATAAGTAAGGATCGAGACTAAGTCCTTCTCGAACTGCATCAGAACCATGCCTGACAACTTTACAGCTCCACGAATGACTCGGCAATAATGCTTCATCAACTCGCATGCACATGAGCAGATACAGTTCAACACTTATATCCAGGAAGGTAGACTAAATACTAGAGTACAACAAGGTTGATTAGCTATTATGAACAAAGACAAATGAAACGGTATCCAATAAACAAGGGTATCTCTCGAACGTGGCGCAAAAGTAGGTCAGCCTGCGCTGTCACCCCGATAATATGGATTCGGGACAGGTTATTGTACTCCTCGTATTGTCAAATGAGCTCGATAGCTTCCATCCCGCCCATAAATGGCATGAAAATATGCCTCCTCAAGAGGAATTAGCACTATGACAAACGAGAAGCAGGTGTAAAACGTACCAATATCAAGTCATACGATCATCTTTCAAGTTTTGTGTCTTGAACTTGTCAACCGTGACACTCCCATCCTCAGCAATATCAACCTGGTGCTAGGAGAGACTATGTTTTTTGCACCAAGGTTGCAGTTCAAGGACGGTATAGAACTTGAGAAAGGACAATGAAGAGTGTACTCGCTAGAGCGACCCTCTCCTTTGCCTGGCCGCCTCGCATCATGGTTCACATGAGTTCCTATGCCAATCTAGACTTTTCCTCCAAGTCATCCTCTATTGTACGGGAATTGGGTCTGAGGATATAGTCGACATAATTGAACTTATATTGAAAGATGCAGGAGCTATCTCTGTGAATTGCCTGCGATTCCAATTTGCCAACGCTTGAAAAGCTCTGAATCCGGATCTCGTCCAAATGTGGAAATTAAGAAGCGAGCGGTTGTTTGTTCGTACCCTCATCAAGATTGACACTCAAAGAATCGAGCAGAACACTGATGGGCAACCAAACTCGCGTTGTGATGACAATCTCGCCTGCGTCTCGCGCTTTTGACCCCGAACCAAGTTCAGGGTGTAAGTATTCATTTGTCACTGGCAAATCTTGTCCAACCCGAATCACGATCAGGTCTGACTATAATGAGTAACAAGTGATTGCCACCAGTGCCTGCACTGCGCAATTTTAAGCGTTAACGAGGTCTGCCTTTGATATTTTAGGTGCGGTTTTCACCTGCCACGGCTGCTCTCCGAGGGTGGCTAACGGTGTAATTTGCGATTTGTTTTGATCAGATTTTACTCATAGACTGTGACATCACTCAAGCAGTGCACCGGAAGTCATCCGGGAGGATCCGGGTTTCCTGGGCAGCGACTCCCGTTTCCAGACTGCCGAGATGACGTCTGACACAGGTAAATGCACCTGTCGTGATCTCTTCACCGAGTCGGAGGCAATATATAAGGTCTCTGAAGTACAAGCTCTTCTACATTAATATTGCAAACTCTTTGAACTCTTCCACAATACAGACTCCCCAAACGAGTCTTCCACAATGAAGCCTCTTTCTGGAATTTTCCTCTTGCTTTTAGCAGCTCTTGTCTCTGCGACAGACATTGGAAGTGTCCTCCAAAATGCGGGAATAAAAGTCGTTGGGCCTGATGATCTCGCATACGCGACTGATATCCTGCCTTGTGCGTATTATCACTTTCAATATCCTCCAGAAAAATTGATATAATCTTCAAATACCTGCAGACAATCTCCGATTTGATTACAAGCCCGCCGTGATCGCATTTCCTGTAAACGCAACGCAAGTCTCTGAAGCGGTCAACGCCGGCCGTTCGCTCAACCTTTCAGTGACTGCTAGGAGCGGTGGGGTGAGTCTTCCTCATTTTCACTGACTTTTCATTTCTAACGGCCCGACAGCACAGTTTCATCGCTAACGCCTTGGGCGATGGAAGACTTGTCGTTGACTTGAGTCTTATGAAGAATATTACGGTTCTCCAGAACGGCGAAGCGCATATTGGAACTGGAAACAGGTTGGGAGATGTGGCTTTGGCTTTGAACGACCACGGTCGTGCTCTGCCACATGGTAATCGAAGGTCATCTCAATCTGTCGCAGTGACTGAACTAGCTCAGGTCTCTTCGCATATGTGGGCATCGGTGGTCATAGCGGTAAGAGTATCAACTCTCAATCTTTCAGTCTTCCTGATCGGGTATACAGGACATGGCGGATATGGTCTTACATCTCGAATGTGGGGTCTCAATTTAGACAGGATCCGGCAGGTCGAGGTTGTTTTGGCGAATGGAACAGTGACCACTGCATCTCTCACGATGAATGCCGATTTATTCTGGGTCAGATTTACATTGCAACCCTTCCAAGAATTTCCCTGATTCGTTTGCAGGGCATCAGAGGCTCATCAAGCTCCTTTGGAATCGTCACCGACATCGTATACGAAACCTTTGCACGGCCTGATTATGCCATCGCCTTCGAGTATCAATGGAACTTGGACTACGCCACCGCAGCCAAGGCTCTGGGTGATTTTCAGGACTTCGTAAACACTGTTCCCAAGGAATTGGGCCTAGTTGTCCTGTGGAACAAAGGAAATGCGACTGGTTATGTCGGTTTCGAGTTTGGAGGTTCCTGGTACGGTCAGGAGGGACAGGTTCAAAGTGTCTTGCAACCATTCCTGGACACATTGCCCACTCCGATTTTTGGGGCTTTCTTAGGCAATGGCACCTGGATAGATAACCTTGCGACGCTTAACAGTGGTCCGCTTGATACATCCCTTCGGCCTGATACCAATGACACATTCTATGTCAAGTCTTTGGTGACACCTCAGGAGGATCCGATGGACGAGAATACGAGAGTGCAGTTCATGAAACATTTAGCGACTGATGGATTCAGTACACCGCTGGTATGTTGATTGACATCCGCAGATATTTGCTCATTCGTTTCAGAATTGGTTCATCCAGGCCGGACTTTACGGCGGCAAAGACTCGGCGATCAATGCCGTCCCAGTCGATGACACGGCGTACGCCCATCGAGACTCTATGTTTACGATCCAGTTTCAAGTTTCCCAAGCACCAGTCTTTTCCGAGGACGGGTTTTCTTTCGTCGAAGGTACGAGCTGAGTTGCGTCCTACTTGGATTATACTGACTGGTAGGCGCAGGTATGATCAGCAGTATTACCGACAATATGCCGCCCGATTGGGATTACGGGGCTTACTTGAATTACATCGATGACCGGCTGAACGATTGTAGGTCGACTGGTAGCAGACTAATGCATTGTTACTCATTGAGATTTCCAAGGGCAAAAGCAATACTATGGGGCCCACTACCCTCGTCTGCAAGATCTTAAAAGGAAATATGATCCAACGAATGTCTTTCGGTTCCCCAAGTCTATCGAGCTGTGAATATAATTCCATACAGTAGTAGCAAGCTAGTCTTTGAATTATAAGTCTTATTCTTTGACAGATTCGTGCGACTCGTTGACTGACATCGTCGACTGACTAGAGGGACTTGATTTGATCATTGATGGGATGAATCATCGGAACATCCGCTCCTCGTGATACGAGATTACTTAAAACTGCTTTGAAATCGACCTAGGTTTATATGAAAGCAACCACCAAGAAAAAAAAAGATCAACGAGCAAATTTACCGGTCAGTGAATACGTCTGGCAAATCTGACATTTCCAACAAAGTAACACCGGCCTCTTCAAGCTCATCTTCAATCTCTGCCTCGATCCTCGACGCTGGAGTCGTTCCGCCTCCGTGAAGAACTTCATAGCGGTCATATGTCCCATGTGCTTCTTTGATAAGCAGAATGTTGTTTCCTCTCCCTAGCGCCGCGCTGCAAGCTACGAGATTGAGTATAGTAAAGCAAGATTATGAGGATGGAGGACTCACTAGCCCTGACAGAATAATCCGACTGCATTCCTACAACCACAATTTCGGCGTCAGGCACAATGAGCTCCCCAAGCTTCGTCCCAGCAAATGCATTGTTTTTCTTTTTGTCTATCACGGGCTCATTCGGTAGCGGTGTATATAAGAGCTGCCAGCCAGGAGACCCTGGCTCGTCTGGCTCTCCGAAATCTCCGCTGTTTCGAACATGAATAATCAAGGGAGGTGGGTTGGCGTTTCGGGCATGTGCGAGAATCTGGGCGATGTTTCGCCGGATTCTGTCAGCAGAAGGAACACCTCGCGGCTGGACATCGAACATAGCTACTTGGACGTCGAGAAGAAGCAGGACGTGGCGTCGGGATGGTGCTGGTATCGTCAAGCCCATGGGGGAAGAGGCTTGGTTTGGACGCGAGGCTAAAATCGATGGCGAGGAATCGAGGGGCACGTGTGGAAAAGAAGGCCCACGTCATTGACGGCTGCAAGCTTTAGATGTGAAGCTAGTTCGACATGCGAAATACACGAGGCTCTTCGGATTTTGCCGCCCGCGACGCCACAGATTGTACCCGATCATTACGTGATGATTCTGGGTCGCGGAAAGATAAGGATACGTGTCCAAAGTACTCAGCTATCTGCCTGGAAGGTGCCAGCGTGGATTACTCTTGACATCGTACTGCTTCTTTCTCCGTTGTTTCGCATAATATCCCATCTCTTTGGTCCCAGATCTCCTCAAGTACCTGACGATCATTGCAGTCGAGGATTTCATCTGAATTCCCTTGCCGTCTCATCCGACCAACTGAAGACCAAGTACGGAATCCATCGTGTAATAAATGTTTGGTCCTATTCGAGTTTAATTTCCCTTGATTGGACGAAATATCGTCAACTGAGCTAGCTTGACAGCAACTCTACTTCATGATCAGGGAGAGGTTCGAAAATATTTGGAGCTTTGAGAAGGGCAATCATCGACATTCTGCTCAACGGCGATGATATGTGCGTCATGGGCGAAACCCGGTCAGTGCGCACCGCCGCACGGTAGGCAGGAGGACCAAAACCAAGAAAATCATGGTTCGATCTGGTATACCTGGACTGCTTCAACTGCCACGGCGAACCAGCATCGCTAGTACTTGAAAATCTCGTCATGTCATCATCCTCACGTCACCATCATCGCCCAACCTCCGATCAATTTTCCCACTATCGCTTGGCTCCGCCCTTTGACCGCGCTTTTCTCCAGGACGATAAGCTCGGCTCCCCAGCGCCTAGAAGACAATATCGTCAAGACTAAACGATTAGTCGAGGAGCAGCGGTTATTCTCCGCGAGCACGACCAAGCAGAAGTAGGGTCACTCCCCCGGTTGTACGAGCGCGAATACAACCCCAAGTGCGCTTATTTGAGATGGAACGAGGCAGAGATCGCTGATTCTTGCTGTAGGAATCAAGGGACGCTCGTCACTTGAACTCAAGGCCGCTTGTCTTTTGGCTCTGTGCTAGATTGTCCCGCCGCGACCTTTGCCGGCTTTTTCATCGGGAGCAGGATAGGACGGTGCGAGACACCATATACGTCTTTGAATATTACTGAATTTGTGGGACAGAGCCTCGTAGCGAACGATCCTGCACGAACAATCCTGGTGCCACAAGAATTCTTCTCCCAGAAACCGTCGATATCGGATACCAACCATTGACGACCAGCGCTCAGCGGTGCAGATGGTGACTCCGGAGACCGAGCTACATCGAATGCGGCATCTGCAAGGGCAATCTGGCTCTTCTTCTTCGAATTCACCCCAGCAATCGCAATCGCAATTCCAACCCATTCCCCAATCCCATAAACCGCGCTTTTCACCGTCTTCTACGCCATCTCGGTCTTCGGATTCAACTATGTCTTCCTCTGGTCGAGATCTGGAAACCTATCTGCAGGACAATGTTGAAGAGAGCGAGAATGTGGAAGCGAGAAAGCGGGGAAGTGAGGGGGAAGAGGGTAGCAGAGCATCCAAAAAGCGTCGAGGGACTTTAGACGGTTTCTCGAGCGATCTTTCCAGAAATCCTTCGAATCACCGGTCTTCATCCAGTGCCCATCTTTCTTCTTCTACTATGGACCAGGATTCTTCTACCGCGACCCAGGATTCGTCTACCGTAAACAATCAATCTCCCACCTTTGATCCAGCGTCCGGCAGAGCTAATCTTTCTTCCGTCCGATATCCATTTCCTGCCGAATCTCCTAGTTCGTCGGTATCGCCTTTTGATGCCCAGATAATCCTGTCGCCTTCAGTGACCGAGCCATCTGGGCGGGATAGCCCAGTCGTAATGCAGGATAGTCCAGTCGCAGTGCAAGATGATACCGCAGCGCTGATGGATCTGGATCCCGACGACTGGGACTTGACGTATCCGCCTAGTCCCCAGAATGAACCTGAGACGATGGGTGAGACGGCGGATGAGATTATGAATGAGATGATGAATGTCACAGGTAAGCGAATTCCTCGAGGTCATCCATCAGCTCTAAGGTTCTTAAAGGTCATTTTGGTGACGAAGAAGA
Organism: Mycena floridula; assembly: GCA_029320655.1. NCBI lineage: Eukaryota > Fungi > Basidiomycota > Agaricomycetes > Agaricales > Mycenaceae > Mycena > Mycena floridula. The sequence goes on along the minus strand of JARIHS010000041.1, from coordinate 573,228 downwards.
TGGTAGAGACGTAGAAGAGGGTTTTGGCGCTAGAGATGATGAAGCAGATCATCCAGACCCCGGAGATGAAGCCGATCATTCAGACCCTGGAAACGTTGCACAGCATCAATCTGATGAAGATTCTCACACTGATGAATCGAACCGTGAGGAAGACTGGATGTCAGAATCTCCGGTTCGACTGGATAAACTTCGTCGAGGAAAGAGGTCTGGGAGAGAGGGAGGTGGCGATGAAAGGCAAGATGATGAAGCAAGAGAGGAAGATGAACAAGAGGAAGCTGCTTCTGAAGACCATGCTGGTGAAGATGAAGAAGACCAGATTGACGAAGAAGACCAGAATGACGAAGGAGAGGAAAGCTGTTACCGTCGGGGTGCCGATGGTAATTTCTATTGCACGGTCCCTCGATGCAAAGGAGGTCGATTTAGAGACCCTTATACTGCGAGAAGACATGCTAGGAATATTCATGCGCTTGGGGAAGGTGAGCTCGCTGTTCTGTTCTTGTTTTTTCTTCCCTTGCTTTCAGGCTGTGTCTCGCTTCTGCTTCTTGTTCTGTTTTTGCTTCTTCATCGTATTCTTCTCCTTTGTATTCCTTCAGCTGACGCCCGTCATAGCTCCGGACGTGCGCTGTCCGGTATTTCCTTGCAGGGGCAGGTTATTAAATAAGGAGGCTTGCAAGAAACATGTTGAGGATAAGCATCCGGGGAAGTGGAATGGTACGTTTTTCCGTCAGTTTTTCTTTTCGTCCTTCTCTTCATCAATCTTCCTTTGAGGTCGTTTTATATTGATTTTGGTTATCTCTTCGATTGATTTGGTCTCTATTTCGAGCTTTCCGCTTCGTCCGGGTTTCGTTGATGTCCCTTTCCTTCGGTTCTTCTTTTCAGTTTCGCTCTTTGCTTCATTCTTCGGGCTTAGCCCCTGTTTCACGTTTCCTTTTGTTCTCTTCCCACCTCGAGATCATATTCTCTTCCACTCTCGCCCTCATATCTCTCCTTAACCGTCGCTCACGCTCTTCTGCAGATTCTCTGGTCTTACAACGTAAATGCTCTTTCTTATCTGTCATATACATACCTGCGCTTTCTAGTCTTCATACATTAGCTGACTACGAAACAGATGTTGTTCCCAGTGATCCATATGTCCGTCCGAAGAACGGGAAAGATGGGGTCTTGCCGAAAAGTCATCATGCCAAAGATCATCATGCTGTGTCGCGGAACAAAGGTAACAAGAAGCGTCAGTACTCTTTCTTCTTTTGTTGAGAAAATGAGACTAAAGATTTGGAACAGGACCGAGTGGAATGTTGGCAAGGTCGACAGTGTTACCTCTTCCAAAGCCTCTACCGCCGAAATCATCTCCTCCAAGATCGGAGATGCCGACGCTGCCTCTTCCAAAGCCTCTTCCACCGAAATTACCCATTCCGAGGCCTCGTGATACTGGTGTCAGGCTGGAGATCCGACCTGGGCTTCCGCCTCCGAGACGGCAGTCAACTCTTGCTTCCGGCTCTTCGTCCCGACTTTCAAGGGGGAAAAAGGAATCTTCCTCGGATCTTTCTACTCGTCGTTCTTTGAACCAGTCTTCTTCCCAATTTTCGAACCAGGCTTCATCATCGTCAAAAACACAGTTACCTTCATCGACAAAACGACCATCTTCATGGGAAATGCAGTCATCTTCATCCAGAATCCAGCTATCTCCCCCCAGAGATCACCCATCTTCGCATTCAAAACCCCAATACGATGCCGATAACCATAGTTCAGGTTCTCCAGTTATTACTGCTGCCCAGGATTTGAATGAGGAACAAGACGTGAACTCGGGACAAGATCTCTCGGATCTTTCTGACCTCTCTACACTTGGCGAATTCTCGGGGGATGAACAAGAAAGAACTGAGCCGGCAAAGCGGTCCGCGGTCAGTTGGATCTTACAAACTCGACTGTCGAACCAGACTGATTACTCACCATTGGATTAGCTATCGCGCAGCAAGATCTACAGATGTCGCTGGCCGGGATGTACGTTTGAAACTAAATCCGCCCTGTCTCGACATATGGTATGTTATGTCTTTCAATTCTGATATTCTTCCTCAGCGATAATTGCATCACAGCGCGGTCATACTGGAGAGCGCCCATTCCGATGTAGTGTTCCAGATTGCGACAAGGCTTTCTTGGACAGCACTGCGCTCAAGAATCACTCGGTTAGCATTACATACGTGATGACTACTGACAAGTGCTATGTTTGACTCATGTTTTTACGTTTTCTTGTCTAGGTCGTGCATACTGGGTATCGGCCTTTCAAGTGTCCGAAATGCCACAGGGTATTTGCGAGGAAATCGCAATTGAAGACACATCAGGTGCGAAAGCTGCTGCGACTTTTTATATCAGCTGACATTATGTTGTAGTCTGTTCATACCCGTGAAAAGCCGTAGTTGCTATTAGTATTACTAAAGTGTAACGTCGATGAACACGCGTTTACGACACGTGCTGGGAGTAATGTCATCGGATTATATATTTGCCTCGATTTTACCACTAGAGGTCGGCAGAGACCTTGCTTGGGATGAAAATAATGAACTGCGGGATTTGCTAAATCAAGGATTCATGTTGGGGTTCCTTCCAAACCATCTCTGCGAGCCAAAGGGTACTTGAAAAGAATATTGCCACACAGCGGAGTCGAACTCAGGACAAACCAACGTCGTAAGTTTGCCCCTGTTTGTGAAAAGAAATTGGTGCCTGAAACAAGAAGGGGATGTGTAAGCAAGGTAAAGTCTTCATTATAATCCAAGCTGATTTTTGCTTCCATGGATTGTTGAGAATTCTGAGAGTATAGATTCTGCCGAACGATTCATGTCGCCGAAAAGTGATGGTTGTGAGCACTCTTTGAGCCTCGACATTTCCTTTATTTAAACCTTCTATCAAATTTGTTTCCAAAGGCTAGGATGTGCATTTAAGAAGCTGAGCTCTGAGACCCCGAAGAAGGGCCAGTGGATGGAGTCAATGAAATGGCCATCAATCTCTTGGCTGAAAAGTTCAATGATCAGGGGGTGTCTTCCAGTCCATTCTCTGTGCAAGTAGAAGAATTTTCTTTGGAGTGTTTGATTCAACTCAGCAACAGAAATGTAATGACTTGGATTTCCATTGTGAATTACCAGCCTGAGGAATACCTGTCAACTCCTACTTGCAGCACTTAATTCGTCTTGAGTCTTTGAGAGTCAGTGGGACGTCTCATGTAGAGTCAGTCTGCGATAGACTGGGCAGGGTCTGGAGCTAGGTCAGTGAAGTTGAGACTACTTCATTGGAGGCTGATCATTAAGTTAAATCATACCCGAGACACGGAGATGAGGATGTTTCTACATATCATGAGTGACAATCAGACTGTTTGATGGTTTACATTGCAGAGCAGAAAATACTCTGGCCATTCCGGATAGCAACATTTCTATAGCCCCGAGATAGTGAAAAATACAGACCATTGGCATATCAACACAGGTTTATTATTCTAGTCTTTACGGAATGCGAATACATATCACCGCTTGGATCTTCAAATCTACTGCACACATCAGATTAAATTGAATCTCTTACTCGACATAGTACGTTACTCGCTGGCGTTTCCTATCAACACGGTGGAAAGCGGGACGTCGGTGCTTGATGAATATCAATGGGCCCTGCTACCTCAATATCTGTTTTTTTTTTCGCCGAGGAGATTACCTGGCCTCGGTCGTGGACTCGTCGGATTCAAAAAAAAAAGCAGGCGCGTGACGTGACAATCTATCACGGGACACCATGACAACTCGCAAGGCAAATAATTTAGAAGCCGTGGTCGCGCTACGTGTTCTACGTGTTGGAAGCCTTTGGAAGCGGGATTTGGCAGAGCGACGGAAATGACGGATACAAAACTGAGACAACCGGACCGTCGTACCGAAATTGACAGTATTTAGCTCCGGGCACCATAATCGTCCATGGAGCATCGAGATTTTAATGAGTACATAAGCGGTTGCACTAGCGCCACCCTGTTGTCGAGGTATGTCTCTTGAAACGCGACCCAATCGAATTATAACACGATAGCTGGTGCAAGAAAAGCTCAATCCATTCACATGTCTTACCGTGGAGCGCTCGGATTCCACGCTGTCACGCCCTCGGTAACCCCAATAATCTCACACAAAGACGGTCGTCTGAAAGGTTCTGAAATTTCAAAGCATGGAGAAGAGAAATAAGTGAAATTGGTCTGGTGGAGGAAAGACAGCAGACACGCAATATCACACGCGCCCCTCGATTCAAGGAAGCAAGCTTGTTTTCGGTGATAAGCAGGTTTTTCTTCGGTCATGCAGTGCCGGAGTCTTTCTTCTTCCATTTTGACCCAAGCCCGATTGACGGCCACTATGTCTCGAGAAACTCGAGGACCTGTCAGATCGACTTCATTATACAAGTTCGAGGCGAGGCAACAGATCGCCTTCTGCGACATCTCCAAGATGTGACGGATAGCGCGGACGTGGAGACCAAGTTCAGTCTTCAATTCTAGGCACAGAAGGCGCCACCGGGACCGAAACAGTGTTCTGGCCTTCCTATATTCATTTGAGATATGTGAGAAACGAAGGACCGCTTGCATCCGTCGCTTGTTTCCGCAAATTTGAATCCGTCGGACGTCGCAGCTTTGACCTCGGGGAGCTTCAGCGATTCTGTGCTCGCTGGATGATTTGCGATCGCCTGGGCTGAATAATGCAGAGGATGGATCTCCTTCTCCGCGGTCACCAAATTGATCGACGCAATCAGGAAAACGTGGAATCATGGACGCTTCTGGGAACTTGCCAAGTATAACGTGGGACATTCAACCATTAAACTTTCGTTTTCATAAAAGTACCGCTGTGCAGCTGCGTCGGCCCCATCGAAAGTCCGAGAGAGGTGAGAACAGGTGACACCAAAAAACCGGATAATCACTTGAAGGTTGGGAAGAAATCTGACAGAAGGGGAGCAGGCGTTGCTCCAGAACCAAATCTACTAACGTCAGGATCATGAGTGATCTCTATGACATTGCCATATCGGTTTGATCAAGACTCACAACAGTAAGTATCCTATTTCGAACGACGCCTGCGTCCAATCGTTCATGTCTATATTGGGGTTGAAGGCATTGGTCCGTTCTATTATTGACATGCATTCTGAACTCACCGACCTCGAGATCATCAACCTTGTTGCAATTCCAACAAATGACGAAAGTGTCCAGGAATTCAAGGCCTTCTTTCAAGGTACTATTTTAAATTGAAACTGCCATGCCATGCGAGGTTCGGTCTCTCGAAGCAATGAAACCTTCATATCTGACATATCACGCGATACGAAGAAGGTCTGATCATGTAAACGGTACCGAAAAGGAATTCTTACCACCATGTCTTGACGGAATCCAGATTCAAGAGACTCTGAACGTGAGCAAGGGATTAAACGTCCATGACTTCCAATGAGTGGACTCACTGGATTGAATCATTTAATCATGCCAATACGGTTGATCTGTGGTATATTTAATCGCTGGTATGGTATGGTCAGAATCAAGTTATCTATGCCAATCTTAAGTGTACTCATGTGGTTCAAATCAATAGCGCTCAGGATGTGGTGCGTGACGGATAAGTCAGGAGCGAAATTCTTTTACATCTCTATTGTATTTGTTCACGAACGAAGCCAAGATTCTAGGCTCATTCAATGCGGTTCGTGTCTTGGAACGTATAACACGGAGAGCTATTCTTGCCAGGTACACTCGTGAGGCGACAACGCTTGAGTGTCGGTCCTCGGATGGCTACTCTCTAGGCTGGATTGAGTTCCGTATGTCTGTGGATCAAGCGATTTACTCCATGAATATCACAGTTAAATCAAAGACCCCACCCTACTGGACCTGGGTCTTCACTGCTCTTTACCGACTCTGCCAGCGACTGAAGGGAGTGGGAGTTTGGAAGATGGATATGGTATCGGTTTCAAGAGATCTATTGAGTTTACAATACAAAATTGAATGAATGATAAGTAACAGACAACAATAGGTAGTACATGTACAATATCACAAAACACGAGATATGTGACGCTGGAGTGAAATAGAGTATAATGTATGGGACAGAAACGTATAAACTGGAAGAATAAATTGAAGATGAAGAAATTGAAGAACAAGTTGAAATAAATGGTGTATCGTCCGGACAGGTATAGTTCACGAAGAGTGGATGAATAAATAAACACGAAACCTGCTACCACCGCGTCCGAGTCTCGCTGGTGAATGTCCTGACCTTTATCGGAGGTTCCAGAATAGCATAGACATAGGGGATGGGCGAACCGCTATATGGGCTGATGGGACTTGCTCGAGAATGTGAATCCCGGACCATCGGACCTTGGCTGGCAGCATGATTGCTCCCAAAGACCGAGACAGCGCTACTGCTGCCCGCGGGTGAATGCGGCGTCGCTGGTGAAATTGGCGGGGACGCTGTTGAAACACCATCATCATCCCGACTCCATCGGTCTGGAACACTCAGTCTCGAAGGCAGACTCTGGGAGGAGGAGAATGACGATCTTTGCGATGAGGAAAATGAGGCGCGACTGGTACTAGGATAAACTGAGGGCGGTCCGGTCAGTGATGGGGGTGGATGTGACCAATTGGGTTTTGGAGACCCGATTCTACGAAGAGAATTAGAAACAATATAGACAGGTGTCCAGAGTCCAGCCACCTACTTGGTATCCGGTGTTGAAAAGGATCTAGAGCGTTTCAAGTCCCAAGACGACCGATCTTCGTCTTGAAAAGGTATTCGCTCCTCTTCTCGTGATCGATCTGGTTCATCGTCGCTTTCTCTGAGTCGCCGAAGAACAGCCGCTGGGGAATTATCCGTCCCGTGTACGCCTCTGAGTTCTTCCATAGCGGATATCGGTGGTAGAGCATATTGCGATAAAGAGTCGCTGAGACTGCCGCGACGAGATGATTGTGAATTTTGGATTGGTGCAAGGACAATGTCTTCAGGTCGAAATGACGAAGAAGATTCGACTCGTAATGAAGACTCCGGTCGCATCGAAGACTCGGGGAAAGAAGAATGTCGAGCCCTGTTACTGGAATGAGACTCGGGAGGATAAGGGGCATATCGTGGCCTAAATGTCGGTGACGGTAAGGTCCGAGGTCTCGAGAATGTCGTCGGTGAAGGTACTGTTCGCTGTGGCGGTGGATTGTATCCATATCGCGAAATATTGGGATTATCGTGGACGCGAGAATCCTGGCCAGGAGTATTGATGGTAGCCCAGTTGACCTTTCCATCCGCTACCGCTGCCGCTGATCTTCTTACACGTCGACGACCTGGCCCCGAAGCAACGACTTGTCCATATCCTGGTTGATCTGGCGACAAGCATGTGCTCGGGAATGTCGGGCTGATAGACAATGATCTGAGAAACGAGTGGCGACTGGATATGAATAAAGCACATACCCAAACAAGGGGATCAAATCATCTCGGATTGGCCAGGCGACTCGTCTCGATAAACGTAATGCGACCTGCAAAAAAAGGCTAAGGTTATTTTGACATCAGCGTCCGCGGCGGACATACCTCATAAGGCATCCAAGTTCCTTGAATTTTGAGGTACCCGCCTCGGACTCGACGAATGACCGGCGCAAGGTCCGGTTGCGAGTCTATCATTTTGACAATGTCCGCTGTAAAAGGACGATTGAGCTATGGAAGCGACGCCATCGAGGCCGAATGTCACATACCCTTGGAGTTACCTAAAGCTGAATGAAAAACAGTGTCAATCAGTAAATGGACGATAGATTGTCCGAGGAAACGTAACATACCTTTCCAAATCCCGGTCCATAGAATGTATCCGTCGTCAATGTCCATCATGATCCATTGTCCGTTAAGTGGGTATTCGTAGACAGGGCTGCACGAGGAGAAGATTATCGAAGGAAAAACCGTCAAATCGTCAGTGGAGGACCTAGGAAACCCAAAAAGCGACTGACATATATCCTCTTGGATCATTACTCGTAATATATCGCCCTTTTGTAACATGGTGATTTGGGCTGGCATACGGGCGGAACCTGGGACCTTGAGTGGCTGAAGACGAATGACCTAGGGTCGCCGGAGAATGTCCCATACTTGAAGATGCTGGAGAAGCCTGAATGTTTTCCTGTGATGAAGACATTAGTATATGTCGAGAAGGAGACCTAAAAAGAGGCGTCGAAAGCGCACCTGAACGATTCCGCTGGTCATGGTAAAAGGAAGACCGCTGTTGGAGGAATGTTCTCCAAATAGAAGTGGAGCAACCAATCAAGCGCGTGAAACAAGGGACTGGCGCTAGGAATGACAGGACTAGCGCGACTAATAAAGAAACTAGCGCGAAGAGTCGAGAGTTTCTGGCTCGACGCAAGGACTGGCAAAGCGCTTCCGAGATTGATGATGAAAGGGAAAAGGAAAGTGGGAAATCAGGAACCTTGTTGCACATATACGTTTTTGCGGACCACGAGTAAACGAACCCGAGCTCGATATCCCCACTTGTCATAGCGCGATAACTACATTATGTCGTCAAGCGTGAAAATATATCATCAAGGCCTGGAGCGTCGGTAAATCGGCGCTTCTGATGTGGAGGAAATCCAAAAGGAAATCCTGGTCCACCGACTCCTCAATACCCAATATTGTTTCGCAGCGGAAATATAGAATTCTTGGACTGCGCAAAAGAACCTAAAAGAACTGAACTGCGCAAGCAAGCTTGACGGCTGCGATGGTTTATGACATTGAGAAATTGGCGCAAAGCGTGTATTTCCCCATTCTCCAATTCTCCCACCGGCCGAAGGTCTCGGCCGGTCTCCGAATCGGTCACTAATCTCGATCGTGCCTGAGAATAGTGATCCTCGATCGACCGTGAGATCACGAGCTCGTACCGGGGCGCCGGACCGTCCTTATCTCATTTTTTCGGTACCGAAATATCTTGGGAATAAAATAGAGCGCTGGGAACAATCAAACTGTTGCATATGGTCCCGAATGTAAAAATCTATTTGGAAAGAAAAGATCCCATCGTTTCGAATGTTAGTCGACGTCAAAAAGAAAATTAGTGCCCGTCTCGTCGCATTGGTAGCTAAAGACCGTGACCGTCTCCTGCAAATCGCGTAAGAATTCGTCGAACCTCTGAAGACCCCAATCCACCAGTCGTGTAAACAACTTTGCTGGTTTCGAAGCCATTGAACTGGCTGGCGGCGCAAATGGTATAAGCGCCCATATTGTCGAATCCCAGCCAATCACCGACTTGTAAAGCGCTCGGAAGAGTCGTCGAGGCATTCACACAGTCGATCGAATCGCATGTTGGTCCCCAAACGCTGCAAAGAGATTGCGGCTCCGAAGAAGCAACATGAAAAGACCCGTTCATCGAAAGGACATACGGTTCGACCACCTGATGATCAAACAATGTGCAATTGAAAGCCCCATAGACGCCATCATTGATGTAATCTGAAAGAAAACCACAATGAGAACAAGACAATAAGACGAAATAAAGGACTTACACATGACACCGTCTTGCTCAGGCAAAGCAGCTCGTCGTGCAATGATATTAGCCGCTAGACTGAAGGCTTTGGAAACGTAGAACCGTCCAGGTTCTGCAATAATCCTGATATGGTCACGATCAGGAAAATAGCGATCAATGGCGTCGCTCAGCACCCGAGCTGCAGCTTCGAAAAGAGTATCTTCGAAACCGCCGCCGACGTCAAGGAGATTGAAAGTATAACCGGCCTCTTGACCCATGTCGAAGACCTGTCGAGCTCGCATAATGGCATCGGTGTAAACCCCAGGGTCATAGCATCCACTTCCAACATGAAAGCTAACTCCAATGACATCAAGGTCTAATTCCTTTGCTTTCTGCAGCAGAGAAGGAACCGAAACGAGCGCTGCACCGAATTTGAGACCAAGTCGACAAAGACTTTTGGTGTCGTCGGTCAGGATTCGAATGACCAATTTGGCTCTTGGATGAGCCCGAGAAATCTTGTAAAGCTCGTCCATGTTGTCAAAAGTCATCATGTCGACACCCATCTTGGCAGCATTGCGGACAAAAGACACTGCTTTACATGGATTGGCGAAAATGATGCGGTCAGGAGAGATTCCTCCGATATTGAGGACTTGTGAAATCTCGCCATTCGAAGCACAATCGAATCCGGCTCCTAGAGCCGCGAGAAGACGAAGGACATATGGATCTGGGTTGCATTTCACGGCTGCTCAAGAAATCAGCATCTGGGAAACAGCAAAGAAGATGAGTCGACGCACCGTAGAATGGCTGAACCTCGGGCAAACATGCCTTCCAACGAAGGTGTTGTCGGTAGACCTGGGAAATGTCACCGACGAAAAAAGCCTTTTCGGTGTCCGGCTCGTCGTTTTGTGCTAGAGCATTGGCATTCATGATTCCATTACGGAGATGGACGTCTGGACGACCATGGAAAAGAGGAGAAAGAGACGGAAATGGCGATATAGGTGCCTCGTCTGAATGATAGGGCGAAGAAGATTCGGCAGAGCGAGATTCCGTCGAGCTCCAGTTGCCGAATACCCGAGCAGGTTGCGATAAATCAAAACGGTTAGGAGTAGCCAAAGGCGAAAGAACCTCGATTTGACCCATGTTTGTCGTCGAGATATTGGACGCTTCTATGGCGTCGTCTATATCGTGGGGTAGATGTGGGACGTCCAGCGGTTATGACTGGTGGAAGAGGGGATAGAAAAAGATTCAGAGTCGAGTTTGATGTGGAATTCGTCCAAGATCTACCGAACCTCAACCGCTGAGGTCGAGGACGGTAAAAGGAGCTTCCTTGCAGACGGTGCTGGTTTCCTCGCTTGACTGCGAGGCGATTTTGGAGGAATGGTCGGTTGACGACAAAGGAAGAGAACGGGGAAAGGGGAGATAGTTGGTTGGTTTGACGGAAAAGCGTGTAAGGTAGGTCCTGTCAGGGAGGTTCACCTGAAGAAACATTAGCATGACGAAACCAAATCGATAGCTAAAGAAAAGACCGCAGCCTGCAGGATAATCCCTAGCCGACGAAATCGCCTAGCGACCAAAGCTACAGTAACCGGATTCAACAATAAAAGGACTAACCTCGTACGGATGACCACCTAGATGAAAGAAAAAGCTTCATGAGCATTGTGGCAACCATCAGGGAAAATAGGAAGACAATGAGGGAGAAGACCAGGACAATGCCCGAGGAGAAAACAAAGGAAAGGAAGGCCAGAAAAACAACCAAAAACCAATGAAAACCGGGGAAAAATAACGAGAAAGAGTAACGTACTCGAGGGTCAACAAACGGAGATCTCTGTTTCTTTCCTGGTCAGAAATGGTGAAAGAGAAAATCGAGTGCTGCTTTCTGCGGTCGTGCCACTGCTGACAACGACGGAGAAGGGCACTGGTTTTTGGGTGCTCGTTGCTTTTCGGATCTTCGTCGCTGTAGGTGGTGGTCGAATCAGAAAAAATTTCTCGTGTGCCGGTGTCCCACGTGATCTGAACTGCATAGGATCTCGGACCGGGCCGAGATATCGCCGGTGAGCGGTCATTGGCTGATGTCTGTGCTGCAGGGCCCTTTTTCAAATGTACTTACTTTCTCGTTGATTTCCCTGCTAGGTGTCAGCGAATGGAATGGAAGACTTGAAATCACCTCTCTAATTCCAGACAATCCGAAAGAAGCTGAACGTGGCATATGACTAAAATTGTAGAAATTCCTCGTGGAGAGAGTGGCTCTTTCAAGGCTCTTTATTGTCTCGGGCTGGCTATGGTGGATTAGCAAGTGAATTTGAAGTGACTTCGCACTCCAGCACCTTTTTGTCTTGGTCGCTGGATCCCAAGAAAGTAATGACCTTCCCATGACCTGTCTTTTGCTCTGTCCTCGGGTTCCAGAAGAATGTTTGCGCCGCATGCCAGAAGAACATCGTCCCTGCCGCGACGTTGGGGGCCTGCTTGGCCTACCGACGCTTGCCTTGAAGATTGACAAAGCTCGTACGATTCCAAATCCTTAGGCTTGGATTCCAGAATGCTGTCGTCCCTGTAAGAATCCAGACCCGCCGTTGACATATCAATACAAATATCCCGTCAACTGGCCTATCCATATAAGGAAGATACGTAACCATATAGGGAAACGGGGAATCGCTGATCGAGATGATGCGGTTCATTCCGCCGTGATGCGAACAATCGCGAGACTCGGACTCCCTTTTTAGGTCTCGTGAGGTCATACTCTGGGCGGACGTGTCAGGTTGGTTATGTGAACATGCTGTACTGTATGATCCGCCGAGATGCGGGGCTCCACGTATAAACAGTTCTGCCTCACCGGGAAATCATCTGAAATCACAGTGATTCAGACCTCAGTACTTGATGAGCAAACAGTTGACAGATTCAAAATATCCGAGCCGGCGATAAACAGGTCTACGGCCGTAAGTTCCGTATCAATCGACTTTTCCTGGGATGGTTCTGAGTTGATTGACCTCGGGATCACGAAACATGTCGAGAATTTCAGATTCCAGGACATCGTGAACCATTTAGGGACTATTAGGCCCATGTCATAGAAAGGTTCTGTCCTCTCTGTTCCATTTCCAGCCAATCTGACCCAAGGTGTCAGTCTAGTGATCGAGGACTCGAAGACCTGTCAGACTCGCTTGGCTGTATGTCCAAATAGATGCCATGTTCTCGAGGACTCGAGCATCTATTATCTATCAGAGTGGGTCGACTCCATCTGTCAGACGGATACAATGTTCATCTGTCACAGCTCTCACAGCTCCATCAGGACCCTTGACAATACACTAAAAGGCCTGATCCGTTTTCCCATTTTTTCGTGATTTTTGTCCGGACCCAAATCGGGCGTTTTGAGAAGATTTGTCCGGACAAAAATCAGCCCTGCAGCGCGTGGGGACTGTAAATTTCCTTTTTTGGACGGTTAGTAAGCCCAAAATTTTTCTCGTGCTTCCAGAAAGACCAAATTTTGGCTTTTCTGCCAACATTTGTCCGGATTTGGATCAAGGTGCCGCTGTTTGAGGCCTGATTTTGTCCGGATTTGCACCAGGGCTAGTAGGTCAAAATCTGAAAATTTGTCCGGATTCCGGATCACCCAAAATCCACATTGTCAAGGGTCCTGCTCCATCTCGAGAAAAGACATTTATATTTTCATGGGATTTTTAACACGGGTATGTATCCGTATCGGCCACCACGGCGAATCGAACGATAGACCGCCAAGGTGACACCGGTGGATAGCTGTAGAAACTGGTTAGGTTGGGTTTCGAGGCACAGGTGCCGCCAAGCTGCTGATGTATTGCCCGAGATGTTGCCCGAGATGCTGAAATATTGAGCGGGGCCGAAAGCATGAGACAAATCTACTCCTTCCGTCGCTCCTTTTTTTCTCCCACATTCTCCGGATGCTTGATGAATCCGGTCCCGAAGGCGAAAGTACTGGTTGTACTGCGATGGCGTGTGATTCCGTCAACTAATTTAGTGAGCGATGACACTTTCATTTCATCAAGTTCATCTCATCTCATTTGCTTCCATTGCCGGTTATACATATTGGCTACTGATGACCCATGGCAGCAGATCACTAGGTCTATTCCTCGACACTGGAAGTTGTCATGCCAGAGCGGCAATTTGATTTCCGCAGCTTGCTCGTATTCCGCCAACAATAAAATTCTCCCGGACCTACCCCGCATAAAGTGTCGAGGAAATTAGATGGAGCCGCGGATTCCGTCGCAAGCCGCTGCTAGTCCGCTGCTTCGTTTCTTTCTCACCTGTTCTCACATTCCGGCGGCTATGTACATCGCGAACTTGATGCGCCCGGGACTGTGCAACTCCAAATATGGGTTTGATTGGGTCTCGAGTGCGTGACAGCGTGGAATGAGCGTTACTCTACGTCCTGTCTTACCAATCGTGTGTTCTCGTATATTCTCATCGTTTAATGGTGGCATATTGCACTCATAATCGTTGGAATCTTGTCGTCTAACAATAATGATATCCTGCGCTAGATGATGATTCTCGAAATATCAGGATGGCGCAACCGCCGCTGTACTGATTGAATCTCGATCCTCTGTCAAGTCCGGAACGAGATTCCGAGACATCTCCTTGTGGAGGTTTCCCTGTCAAATCTCAGCCTTGTCTTAACTTTCTAAAAAGTTGGTCGCCGGTTCTTCAAACTAGTCTCACTAGATATCATTTCTACAATATCTTGACTTACAGGACTCGCCCGATTTGCCTGTAACTGAATAGACGCCGTAATCTGTCCTAGACAGTTATATAGACACCTATATAGACACCTTACTGTTCTCATGACACTCTGAAGTCGGAAACCTGGAAAAAAGACTTGGAAGGGAAAGAGCCTGTAATGGGCAGAAAGATATGTCCACGCTCGAGATTCAACTGCATGATCTACTTATCTATATCCTTCGCTATGACCTGTGGCGTCTGAGGGATAGACCAACAAGCATTCTAAAGATGTCAGTGAGCTCAATGAATATGGCTTGATAGTCCTACAAGCGATCTCGAAAGTAATTACACCCGATGTATGGATTCTCTGTCGGCAACGGATGCTGGTCTTTCCAGCGCCACAGAAGAAGGTCCATAGCCTTTCTTCTATTTATTCATAGTTTATCCACGTTCGCGGCGTCTACCTGTCAGAATCGGCGGACCATCTCTGAACAGGATGCAACTGTCAATCAGTGGCGAGGTAACTGACTCCATTGATATCAGAAATGAGTGGTATACACGTTTACAGAAACTTTAAACTATTCTATTGAATCTCAAGTGCGCAGTGGGCTCGAAGATCGCAGCAATGACTTTGAAGATCACGGGAATCACGAGGTATCCCGAGACAAATTGCTTCCGTCAAAACTGGGAATATCTTGCGTCGACATAGCGATGCTAATGCATTTTTGTGGTCCCTGAATGACGGTCTGGGATCTGGTTTCGGACTCTGAACAATGCTCACGCTCATCCATCTGGTGATCCATGAATCTCGTAGAGAAACAAAGAAACTTTGGAGAACTAGAGAATTTCTAGTCCTTGTATAGATCATTCTCCTGTTCCATGATTTCTTTTGAAATGCTGTATAGGTGCAGTATTCAGTATGACGTAGCTTACTTAAATTTCTTATTTGGGTGGTATCCAGAACTCGGTGCCCCCCCTGCTATCTTCAGCTCCATTTCACATCTCTTGAAAACATCATCATCGGGATCACTATACTTGTCACCTGGTGCAACGGAAACAACTTGGTTCCTCCTATTTTTCAAACCCGTTGCCTTTCCCAATGCAGATCAGATCAAAATTTATAGAGCACATCACTCCTTTTTTGATGTCGCGATACTGATATAGACCACGGTCAGATTAAGAGTCGATTGAGATTTATTTCTTTGTTCTACATGTCCACTGGGAAATGTGTGCCTTTAGTTTTTGAAATCAAGATATAGACCCGAATTACACCTCCACGACTGATAACTATGTTCTTCGCGACCTCGTTAGACTTTCAAATACTTTCTTTCTATCTATCTATCCATCTTTCTATCCATCTTTCTGTGAAAACCGGATGATTTCGGGTTGAAAGTTTGCTGAGGTTCTGTCAGATTCCCAAGTAGCCGTAGGTAATCAAGTGAGGAGTCATTTGATCAGATAATCCTGACTCTCAAGCTTAGCTCTGCGGCGTAAAGTAAGAATGGTAGGATTGTATATGATTGAAGTGTACCTAATACATTCAAGATCAAGTGTTTATATAGCTAGAAATGAGGCAGAGGATGTATGAGTCAGATATATGTAGAAAGTACTGGAAAGGAATGGAGCCCGATGGAAGGAACTGGAACTTTCGAGGACTCCGAAGACTCTGGTGAAAGTGACTTGAATTCTCATCAAGTCTGTGACTGTCAGGCCATGAGGGATTTCACCACCAGGGGATAACGGCCTCTGGCCGCATTTAGTTCTTCAGCCAGGCTACTTGTTACTATAGATCAGGAATGCAAAACGGGTGGACATAAGGACAGAAAAAAGCTCTTCACGATGAAATCTTCTGCCTTCATCGTGGAGTGAGTAGCGGACTAAAAAGGATACTGAGATGAGAAAGATGTCAAATGCTATGTAAAGACTTACTCGAAGGAAGAAGACATTGCTCGCTCTGATCACGATTCCAATGGACTGTCTCGCCCTCAACTGCCAGACAACCGCCACATTTTTTCGCAAGCTTCACCAGAATAGGATTGAACATCTTTGGAGCGACACGGAAATAGCCATGCCGTGCATTTATCGAGTTATTTGGCAACGATGAAAGGTGTCCATCAGTTCTGATAGTGGCAAATGGCGCTCGGGGAGTAAAAGTACTGCAAGTATATGACGATAGTATATGAATAAGTAATGGATATGAATGGCTGTTTATCTATCATCTATCATCTGCCTTCGAGTCCTTCAAAAGGTACAGACAAACAACTTGTACTATCAGGTTAACCTTAACCTTACTTCGAGCTAGGCTGCTGAGTGCCGATATTAGCCCGGATAAGTAGACTTGACAAAAATTCTAGAATCATTACTCAATGCAGCACAAATTGTGCGCATTTTTCACCTTGGCCGCATGACGCAGGCCCTTCAAACACTTTCCGCCACCATGTGTTTCCCGTTCTCTGGCCGTCGTGATCACGGAGAGAAATATCATTCCAGCATGCCACCCCAAACAAAACCATTATTGGAGTCATTTAGGAGGTGAAAACTGAGGCTTCACCGGCCCATTAGCTGGCGAGTATTGAGGAATCTGGCCACGTCAGTCATTCTCTCTGCCTTGATGACCTTCTGGGATGCACTATCTCGAGAGTTGCGCACTCTAGAACAAAGTGAGCTAAGGCCCATGAGCTGATTATCCTCTGTATACAGTCCAGGTTTGGAGATACCAGATTGGCAAGTTTGGAGCGATTCAAAGCCGAAACGCCCAAAGAACTGGACAAGGTTGCACTGTGAGCTCTTGAAAGAATCGATTGAAGTTATGTGCTGATCATAGAACCAGTGTCAAAGCTTCTCGAATCAAGCGAGAGATTTTCTGACAGTCTTGGAGATCTCCTCAACTTACTCTCACTATAACATTGTTCAGTCCTTCGAGCCTCTAAATGCCTGTGGAACAACATGGCGGCCTACTATAAGCACATATGGTGAAACATGCTGTTTTTCCAGAGTTCTTGGGAGGCTCGAAGACTGAACGATTCATAGCGGGTCAATCGAGGAAATCTCCAAGACTGTCATTAATTGCGACACGGTTACTATTTTCCGGGTCCCTGCCTTTTATCCCTCGCTTGATTCGAGAGGCTTTAGGACTTCCAGACCGTTGTTGCCTGGTATTCTGCCAACAGAGACTACTGTCTTTTTTCGACCACAAGTTCATTCCCACGCTCATCACATGACATGTCACACTATTTTTTCAGTTCAAAGCTCGGAATAGAGTGTGACATACCGACATATCAGTTCATCATCATTTTTTTGTGTCATACAGTATGATTGACCTTGCTTCTGTGTCTTTGGAACATGTTAATATAGCTGAAAAAACTGAATTGCATGGCTTTTTGGAACCGCTTTGAAGGACAATTGCCTTTTTTGGTGTGTGGGAATGTCACAATCTCTAGTTCAGAGCTTAAAATTTGGTGTGATGTCACGCCATTTTCAGTTCAGTTCAGAGGTCCGTGTGACGTGTGACGAACTTATGGTCGAAAAACTACAGTACTCGTGATGGGAACAATTGATGGTCACTAGGTCTGCACGCGATATCTCCATAATGAGAGCATATTTTCTTAGCTTTTGGTGAGTGGATTGTACTATTCAATGAGCCTGACAATTATATATAGTTTATGTGGAGTTGCTATGAGAATTGCTCATGCTGTAAGCGGAAAGGTGCTCATGGTAAGATATCCTTGGAAGCAGTTTCCTTTTTGGGACAAATCCGAGTTTGCCATTGAAAAGTACCTGGTTGATCGTAAGATCCACATTTTAGTTTGGACAATTTGATGCCTCTGTTGCTGAGATATTCAAGCTTCAAAATAGCAGATTTTACGGATTTGAGGCTACTTTGGCCATTTTTGAAATTTGCGCAAAAACTTTGAGAGCGATATCTCAGCAACAGAGACATCAAATTGGCCAAACTAAAATGTAGATCTTACAAGTTAACTAGTTACTTTTCAATGGCAAACTCGGATTTGTCCCAAAAAGGAAACTGCTTCCAAGGATATCTTACCGTGAGCACCTTTCCGCTTACAGCATGAGCAATTCTCATAGCAACTCCACATAAACTATAGTATAATTGTCAGGCCTATTGAATAGTACAATCATTCACCAAAAGCTAAGAAAAATATGCTCTCATTATGGAGATATCGTGCGCAGACCTAGTGACCGTCACTTTTTCCCATCATGAGTAGGAAGTCCGTCTACCAGTACTCAGACGTAGTTGATGCCATTAAGAGTTTGTTATGGAAAGCTCTCGAACTGGTGCATGGAAGCCCATAGCCGCTTCGACTCGTTGAAACGCACCAGTTGACGATAAATCTGAGCGATCGTGGATGTCTGTACTGTACAGGTAGCAGGCGGCAAAGAAGTAGGAGATTGGAAGTCTCTAATTGTAGAGCGGTGACACGAATAGATCTAAGGACCACGAGTAAGCTAAGCTACGAGTGATAAAAGAAACAAGAGATAAGATAACTGGAGGCATCGAGGCAACGTCCAACATTAATTCGGGCTCTGACTCATCCTTTGAGCATCTAGAATCTCTTAGGAGCCATTGATTAACACTCTGCAGAGCCTGCTGGGCTGAATCTACTTACTAGGAGAGCAGTACTTGAAATACGGACAGAAAATACTCTGATTTGTCTCGAAAAACACTCGATCATACAATCCGGTGTCTCTTCTCCATTCCCCAACCAACTTCTGCGTTTCAAGCTGTTTCAAACAATTTTCAAGCCATTCATGATGTCGAGCGAGGTTTCTGACAGCCTCCAGGTAGCAATGCAACGTCATCAGGCTGGCGTGGAATATGTCATCAGACTGACGTGAAACTATGTCATCACGCTGACGTAAAAGGATATTTCCAATGCCACGTAATCCTTTATTCCTTTTCATCGGCTGATGACCTTGAGACGCGCGACGATCTTGGTCCACAATTATGCCACCATAAATTCAGCTATTCCTTGCAGAAACCTTGCTTTGTGGTCTCCCAGCTCGAGTTCCCCCGGGCCCAGCACCACTGTTAGACATTCTTTTTCGTGGAGACATTCCCGGACGAGCAGGAATTCCCTCACAAGCGGCGAATTTCTCCCGTCGACGAGAAGACATGCGAGCAATGACGGGAACAAATATATGGAGGTGCATGTTTTGTGGCTTGCTTTTTGGCTTTTCTGATCCTTGGTGCCTCGGGTTTACCTTCCCTTCCTCGCTTCGCCATTTCTCTCATTCCTGCGGATCATGCTTCCTTCGCTCGAACCATTTCACTCCTTCCTCATTCTGTCGGTCACCCCGTATGTCTCGCTTCGCTCGGTCAACAGGAAGTCGCCGAAAACCGCGTAAATGCCCAAAATCCGTATTATCTTTCCCTTCGAAACGGTGCTACCGAAGCCCGCGAGAAGGCATTTAAATCCCGCGAGAATCGACGGGTTGCGTTTATCGATGGAACGTCAGGATATCTTACCGCGCGGGAATTGCATCATGATTTCAAGAATTATATGGACGCAGCGAGAAGGATGGACGACAAAGCTAGTGACTGGATATTTCATGGTATGTGGTATATTCGTGCCTTGTCCCTCATTAATCTTTTTGGTTGATTGGCTTTAGAAAACAACAAAGTCGGTCTGTCCTGATTTAGCTCCGCTGCTCAATGGATTATCATTCACAGTTTACACGATATGGACGGGTTGATTTGCATAGTCTGAAAGCTCACGAAGCTGCTGTGCATACTCGAAGGAAATTGATCGAGGCCAAGAAAGAAGGGGTCAGGCAGGTTACGTTCATCGTCGGTAAGGCTATTTCTTGGTATACCTTGCATCTCTCATGGTATACAGGACGAGCTCTCGACAAACACAGCCTGCGTCCGTTAAAAGTCGAGCTCAACCGGGTCGTCAAAAAGTCGGTCTGTCTATCTTCCTTGCCTGGACATTGTTCGCTCATCGTTTTCCAGCCTAGATTTCCGAAGCGTGGTAGACCCAACAAATCCAGGTCTCCTTGTCGTATTCACAAACAACAAAGACGATAACTATATCGACCGGGACGCCATGGAGGCTCCTCAGCGTCCTGAAGCAGAATAAAAATATTTTTTTCATCATGACGTGATCTGATTACATGATTAAAGCTTCCATCATTTCGACCATCACGCAACGTTTCCGTTTCATCAATTCGTGTCACGACAGCCGAGGCAGGGTATATAAAGCGCTGGCGCGCAACAATGATACCCCAGGCTGGCCAGGAGTTGATTCTCCCTTCCCTCACCAAATCGGTTTCTCTCTCAATCCCACTGGTTGGTTGACTGTCGTTCCACAGGTTGGATAAAATGGCTTTCGTCTCTGTTCACCTCTTGCTCCTCTCCTTCCTCATCTTCTTTTCCCGTTCAGCACAAGCTCATATGTTCAATTTCAAGGACATTTCGAACAATGCTGTCGCGCTTCCAGTGCAAACTGCGGCAATTACGCTGACGCCCCAGCAGCCCAATTTCGCCTTTGACCTCGAGAGCGTCCTGCCTTCTGCTTCGAGCACCATCTCGAACCTGACAGAGCTTCCGCAGAATTGCGCTGCCTATAACAAGGAAGGCAGCGAATGCCCTGGGGTCATGGAAGCATCTAGCGTAACCTTTGATGACTGTGGCAGTGCATTTACTATTTGCCGGTGTACGACTGCCAACATGACGCTGAATGATGCTGTCGACAAGCTCTCTCGGGTTCCGGTCGGATTACGGCGTTACGTAGCGACGGTGGTGCTGTTGAGCGACTCGGCGCCACATGCTTATACCTTGACCACCGGCGACATCCACATGTTTGCATTTACCGAAATGGATACTTGGATTCATGAGGTTCGTTTCTTCTTCTTGATCTATTTGGAAGAGGCCAAAATGAATTACAGGCTGCTCATGCATACGATTATGCTACAAGCACCCCGGTATCTGGCACTACAGATTGGTTGCAAGCTCTTGCGAGCGATTCCTGTGTCCCGGACGAATATTCTCAGACCAACGCTATCGAGGTAAGCCTCTCTTCTCTTCTCGTTTCAGGCTCTAATCCCTCGTAGGATTTCGCTCAAGTCACGGTGCTGAAAATGTTCGCCTTGACGCATGGTGGCAATTACCCCCCTGGGTATTCAACGGATTGCATGAAAAACCAACTGGCTTTTGTCAACTCTCATGCCATGTTTGATCCTAAAACTCTTTTCGGCGATACCTGCGATCTTTCGACTGAAACGAGCTCTGCGACCGGGACCACCGATGGCGCCAGGTATGTTTCTCTTTCTCCTTTCTTCTGTCTCTTCCGTTTTACTGATTCATATCTAAAGACATACCGTCGGCCCAGCGACTTTACGCACCACGAATTCGTATCCTTTGCCTTACACGATGCCAGATCCTGTCGCTACGACTACATCGGCGCCTTCTGGATTCCGAAAGGTCCCGATGCCAGTCCCGACAGTCGCTGCGGTGGGTGCAGATCCAAATAGAAGCAAAAATGCGGGAGGAAAAGCAGTGTCTCCGGTAGGACTGCTCTATTTTTACCCGGTTTTGGGCTTTTTGGGCGTGATGACGATGGTTTGATCGCATTGGTTCTGGTTTGATTGGACGCATTAGCTTTGCTTTGAGGGAAATTATGGGAAACAAGGATCAAGTTGTATTTTGAGACACAATTCATCGAGAATACAGATATTTTGGGCTTTGGAATCGTCGGGGAGACGAAGGTGAGACCTGATCACAACTGCTCTGGATCGACGCGCAACAACGCAGATCCACGATACAACACCATTGCTCTCCTTCACGACCTCTTTCTGATCCTGTTTCGGCGATCTTCAGGATCCAAGGGCAAACCAATCATGTTTCAGACTCGGAGCCAATTTTGGACCGAGACAAAGAAACCGCCACAGCGTGATACTTATTGGGAAACGTGGATCTGCAAGGAACCTGGTTGACTTTAGTTTTGTGGACATCGTTACAGATATCTTTTACTGACAACTGACACATACAGGCTTACCAGTAGCCTCGTCACCGTCACTTGAAGAAGGCGGAACCTCGAAGAAGGCGCCCGCCTTTTTTTTTCGATGGACACACCACGTTTCGGGCTAAAATATTCGCAGGGTAGGGTAGGTGAGAAAGAGTTGGGATATATTTAGAGAGATCTCTATTTTGGGCCAGAATACGGCATATATTCCCAGGTTGGAGTAGATCAGTCCAGATGCGGTAGACATTGAATATATGTCGGTAGGTCCCTTACTCCAACCCCGGAGCAGGGACCTTTGTTAATCTTCATCGCTTGATCTCTTGGTGACTTGTGACTTCGTCTGACAAGTTTGTCTGACTTCATTATCTCAAGACCGGCGCCTAATTATGAATTGGGCCTGACACGTGGGCGCGGCGATCACGTCGCAATCAGTACTGCCTTCCAACCTCGACCATTTGTGTGTTGAAAACCAAATGAACCAAAAAAGGTTATACTGACAGTCCAAAGATGTTTTTTAGTGCTCGGACAGACCAGCGTTATCTTGCGGATGCTACTGCACCGCGTTTCCAGACGTTGGAAGTCCTGTGCTCTCCAAATCAAGCCTCAAACAGTAATTCGATCACCGTATTTACTATTATCGTGAGGCTATCAGTCCTGACCCTTTTTTTTTCTGACACGTAACACTGCCAGGCCTTGTTCCTTTCTACAGCGGCCATCCTCTTCTCCTTGCTCAATATGCCTGGCCGCGGTCAAGGCAGTCGGAATCATTCGCAGTCGCGAATTCCATCTCAGAACCGCGGATATCAAGCCCGACCTCAAGACCAGGCTGGAGTACAAAGCCGAACCACTGGCCGTGGTCTGGACGTCAATGATGCAGAGTGGTATCGGTATGTCTTTTTTCTCTTGCTATATCGAGGGCTCATGCAGGTAGTAGGCATGAAGAACCAGTCAATCATCGTCCTCAAATGGCTTTTGGCCCTCAGACGGCTGGACATGGTCATGGCCTGCCTCTGACAGCTTCCACTCGGCCAGATGTTCGTCGACAAGGCCCTGAAATTCCTCCTGGTCTGAATCGGCAACCAATGCAGCGATTTCCATCGATGCCCG
The DNA here is from genome assembly GCA_029320655.1 of Mycena floridula. NCBI lineage: Eukaryota > Fungi > Basidiomycota > Agaricomycetes > Agaricales > Mycenaceae > Mycena > Mycena floridula. Next base: position 550,033 of record JARIHS010000041.1, on the reverse strand, counting down.
CCATATATTCAAGGCATGAATACGATCACACCGCTCAACCCTCAGCAATCGACGCCATCTTGGCAAGGCAGGACGAAATGAACGCCAAGGCAGATGAAATCCTCAACCAGCAGGCGTCGGCAAAGCAGGAGATGGAAAAATTCAAGAAGGAGGTCGAGAAGCGGGTCGAGAAGCAGATTGAGAAGCAAGTCGAAAAATTCGGGAGCTTGTCGATCAGAGACCAAGCTAACCCTCGAGGTCGTGGCGCTTCTCGTCTCGGTGGACGGATCGGATCCAAGCAGCAACCACCGGCTCCAATTCAAACTGTCGACGACAACGATGGCGATGTTTCGAGCAGTGACGAAGACAAAGATGACAATTCGACAACAGAAATTGAGGACCTGGCCTTGGAGCCAAAGTTTCTGAGCAAAGGCGCCAAACGTGCAAGAGAAAAAGTTCAGGTAGCATCAATTTGCTTGTCTCTGGTTGTTCAGCGCTGATTTCATTTGCTGTAGAACATATGCCATGACGAAATGCGTCGCCTTTGCGGCCTATCAGGACCCTCTGACCCATGGGTTTCCTTGTCCGAGGTGGACAATCCCGAAGGCGACCGCTATAACCTGGTCACCAATGAAGTCTATCTGACACCCAATTTTGATAGACATGTCAATGACGATTACAACAAGACATTTCTCAAACGTGTGGCAACGTCCGGCTATGAGCTGGTAAAAGCAGCGGTAAGCGTTCAATGTTTTCACGAATATGGCAGATTCAAAGATGTTTTACTAGGCACCTCATGAAAAGCTTTTGACGGATCCTCGTTATCAGTGGTCTTATGATACATGTCTGGAGCTGGCAAAAGGGACATTCCGAGGCTTCAAACGTGTTTATCTCAGACAACCAGCAGTGGACCCCATCAGGCATGCGCAATCTCTTCGGGATCAACGTTCTGCACGTCGAAGGGCTCGACGAAATTATGTGAGTCAAGTGTCTATCGTATATTTCTGAATCTCACCTTGTTTTCAGAAATGCGACCAGCTCCGTGCTGTTACCGACAAATATGTCGAAAAATATCCTGGATCGAGTAATCCAGCCATCCTGTTGAATCCAGACCTGATGTCTGATGATGCCTCTGGTCCATCCGATGACGAGTCGAAGGATGACTGGAAGCAGCGTATGGCTGCAATCAAGCTCGGTGTCAGCAATCTCCCTCAGAAATCTCTTGAAGCGATGCATTTTCTCGAAAACGTTGATCCAATCTGGAGGTCTGATGAGGTGAGACCTTTCGTCTGACGTTTCCTGCAGTTGTTGACTTATGCAATGTAGTTGGGGGCTATCTTTCATGATCTTGCTGAGTTGGCTCAAACACTGAAGGACCCTCGTCACAAGAATAAGTATCAACAAGTCACCCAAACCGGGCGGCGCACTGAGAAACCTCCCAATTATGCTCCGCATAATTTCGGTATCAGCCCTCACTGGTGGGACACATATGGTCCAAACGGCCCATACTACGATGTCTATCGCGAGATTATCGAAGCTGGTCGCTGGAACCAATTTCCAGACCCGCCAGGCTTTGGGCCAAACCACACCGGTACCATCGAGTTGAATCATGTCCCAGTCACCGAAGAAGCTTCAGTCGCCAACGACAACGGTGACACTGGACCACTGGCTCTCGATGCTGGAATTCATTCAAATGCAGTCGCCTCTGATCATGGGATCGTGGTTGAAACTCAGCCTGTTTATTATGATATCGATGGCGCTGTCGATGCCCTGCCAGGAATTTACGACAACCCAGCACAAGGAGTCTATGACAGCCCAGCACCAGAAATCTACGACGACCCGGGGGTAGGAATCTGGGCACTACTTATGGACGCTTTGCCACCTCAGAATGAGACTCAGATTTGAATATGTACTCGTCGTTTTGTTTGTCCAGCATCTTGGTCTTCTTTTTAGAAGAATAATGTAATCATTTTCCATCGAAACGAGTTTTATCTGATTAATATTATACAACTCATGACCAAAGCCTTTGTTTTCCCCCCCTCACTGTCGTTGTAACCGCTGACGAGTGATCTTGCCTCACCACACCGGGAATAGAAGCAGCATGAATTCAGTTCATCGGATTCGGCCTATGAAAGAGCCTGAATTCATTGATATAAAGGTGGAAGATTTACGACTGGTGAGCCATTTTCTTCTTCCACGCAACAAGGTCGATAAAGGTGCCTGCCCTGCCCAAATTAGCTTGGAATCCCACTCGATTATTCTCCCAACTATGTGGGCTTGATCTCTGCTCGATTTATACACCATATTGTCAATGGTTCAGAATATCCACTTGGGTTGGACGCTCGACATTTTGCACTCGCTTCATTCATTGCCAGAGCACTACTGCTCACAAATCTCCACTCTTCTGTGGTATTCAGCGCTCTCATGATTCTGGACCGTGTGCCAAGATTATTCATGCGCATCAAGTGCTTCTACCGGCTCTTCCTCACAGCATTCCGTATTGCCTGGAAAGTCATGACAGATTTCAGAATTTCTTCCTCACAGTGGCATTCAGTCATCCAGGGCTTGTGCACCAGTGCCGAAATGGTCAGCATGGAATGGGACTTGTGTCAATCTCTCGACTGGAACCTCGTCATCCATGTCGATGCCGTCTATGACTTTGTCACAGAGATCATTCAAGATTACAGAGCCGACGTGTCCCATCCAGTTCCTGCCACATACCATCCACAATACATATGCTCATATTGGATGGGGGAGATGAACGACAATAATGAACTCAGCTCCAAGACCCCTTCAAGGCATTTAGAGGCACCTTTGTCCTCGGTGGATTGCTCATCAAATCACTGCGATGTCGCTTATTGTTTGGATGTGAATATATTCCAGGTCAGCTTCTTTACTTCAAGTTACAAATGCCTTGGCTGATTATTGCAGGTTAGCGTAGGAAACTGTTTTGCTCAAAGTGTGACAGATCCAGCGTGAGCCTCGCACTGAATTTGTCACAGGGTGTGTCATGGTATTAGTGGGAATTTATGATGCTTTCTTGGACACTTTCCTGGAGATTGAAGCCATTTAGTTGAACAGCGGCTTGGTCTTTTTTTTTTATGGAAGATAAATATAATTGGTCTTGAAGCGTCAGCCTGATTACATCATTTGCGCCGGTCCGCTTGCGACTTGTTCATGACTCCTTCTCGAGATTACCATTTTGCAGCCATGAAAAATGATTTTTCCCTTTTTTCCGCCCAACCATGGCCCCACAAGCGATGCCAAACTCGCTGAGCCCACTGCAACCATCTCATCCATTTCAGGTCCTTGTTCAACCTCTCTTCCAGTTTCACGTTGTTTTTGACGAGGCCAGTGAAATGATTCAACAGGAACACGTCGACCCCAAAGCTCACTGCTGGTGTGGTGTGCCTGAGCTCAGAACGAGCACCTCTCCAGCACTAAACACAAAATATCTTGTCCGACGGATCCTAGGCCTATGGATTCGTATTTTGGCACTAGGTTTGTCTTTGGTCACATCGTCATAAAAAGGAAAAAACTGATGAGATTTTCAAGGTCTGTCGTTGATTTAAGCAGCACATGTACATCGAATTCTTTGGACGTGAGCCCACCAAGCTCGCCATCCAGTCCAATAGCACTGTCAACAGGGGGCTTGGAGATTTACGAGAAATGTCCCGCAGAACGTGGTCAAGATCAGCAGACGACTTGGGCGGTAACCTTTTCTGAAGCTTACACCGCCATCATCTTCCTTACTGCCCAAGCTTCCACCAGCAGTCACCATTTCCTTAGGCAACAGCTCTGGATCGTGAAGGTCTCTCTCGCGATGTTCTCCTTATCGTCAACCATCATACTCTTGCTCGCTCTCTTACCTTGTTTCACCGGAGCGCGCTGGAGCAAAGCCCCGAAAACCTAACAGCGTCGTATTTTCTCGGTCCGACTATCAGTCGATATTCTTTGGCAGCGATGACCAACCACATTGGCCGACCAAGCTGCTTTTGATTCAGATTCTGGGCGCTGACATGTCTAGCGGTTATGCTGCTGGAAGCCCTGGGCGCCGCGTATCCGGCGAGGCACGAAATCATTCTCGATTTGAAGTCATCTCGATGTGGATTCGAGTGGGAGAAAGGTGTCGAATGGCTAGAGACGAATGCTCGTGGAAAGCTAAAGTCGCTGCTGTTTGCTGTGCTCCTGTGGCAAGACTGGAGAAGGTCTGGAAGAGAGTTGATCCCGGAGCTTTGGCAATGGTTGAATCTTGGGTCCAGCCTGGACCTGATGGAGAAGCGCTTGAGGTCAAGGAGCCGAGGGTTACGCCTTGGGGTGGTGTCGTTGATTCGGTTATCAAAGACGAAATGGAGAAGGCGCTGGTGGAAGAGTCGGTGGTGATAAGGCCTTTGGAGAAGGCAAGGAAGATGTTTGAGGGATTCCGAACATCTTTTTCCTTGTGCCTGAGAAAGGTTGACATGTTCGAGGAGGAATGTGGAGACGACATAAGAAAGCTGTTGACGTATTGGAGAGATATGTTCAACCAGGGTGGTGGCAATGATTTGTTGGCAAAATTCCAAAGGTGCGCTGCTATCTCGTTGATTCTTTTATCTCGTCTGACTTCTTCGATAGGGTCAGTCAATTCATGTGTCTTTCGTTGGCTGCTGAGCCAAACGAAAAGGCTTGTTCGAACCTTATTACTGGACACGGCCTGCTCCAGGCAATCCTGGTTTTTCATCATTACTCTTCCCTGACCCGCTTCCAACCATGACCCTTATCAACCGGTCTCAGATTCTCTGAGGTCATCTCGACAGCGACACTTCCAACATCCATTTCCTTCATGCTGTCCATGGCCATCTTCGACCTGACGACAGTCGAGAACATTGTGATCCAATTCGTGAAGCACTGGGACTCAGTCGCGGCGGAACCGTAATGCCAGTCTACAACGGCAATCTCCTTCTCGTCGTCCATACCTTTTCTGAATTAGCATCAAATTCCTGTCCTTCCTCAAGGGTCCCATCGAGACCACCGAGTTCGATTGCAGATTCAGAGAAGCAGTCGGTGGGACGGTCGCCCTCTATTCGCGTCAAGCCTGGGTCGTCACCGAGCTTGGATCACAAGAGCAGTGTTGCGAGACAAAGCTCATTGCCTTCATTATCGAACCCTCAAAACTTTATCACCGCCGAACCGTCTTCAGAACCACCTTTGCGGGTCCTGGTTCAAGCTGGGACCCTTGATGTCTTGGTCGACATTTTGGTGCACAATTTGCACAATGTTTCGGTCACTGATGATAATGGGGAGATGTCGTTGAGGGAAGGCAGGACGAGGACACCATTGACGCTGAAGTCCTCGATTCGCTTGATGTCACCATAGAGAATTTCCGTTTTGCCCTTGGAACCTCCAACCCGTCTGCTCTCCACGAAACTGTGGTCGAAGTACCCACCGTCACTTTGGACAACATTGGTGGTCTCGAGAAAGTCAAGCTCGAGCTCCAGGAGACTGTACAGTACCCTGTCTTGCATTGTGGTTTCTCTTCTCAAAAGATATTTTGTCGATTACTTAGATTGTAATACCAAACATTTTCTTGCATTCCGCCAGCTCATTGGTCACATTGGTCACGTCACATCACTCTCTTGTTCTCCCGCCATCGTGCGGATGCCACCAGAATCCCTGGTGGCATCCATCTTATTTTTTCGCTGTCTCGATTGACTATATGGATCCGAATTCATTCTCTGCTCGTGGAGGCAAGCCTCATATAAATGTGGGTCGAGGATCCCAACCAGTACGCACGTTATGTTCAACAATTTGTGGCAGCCACTAATCCAATGAGATAGCCAGAGGTGAATGCTTTTTCAGGCCGTGGTGGTCCAGTTCGTTTCTCTGGTGCCCAAAATCCTCGTTCACAAGGCCGGATGTATGCCGTTTCATTTATTGACCTAATCTTCAGTGCTGACATATCGTTGCAGACTTCCTACTGGTGTTTCATTTAGCAACAGGCTTGATCATTGTCCAATGGGCCCTTTCCAGTCTGTAAGCAATGTCTCAGATCCACATCAGGACAGCTCTGGTTCGGACATTCGTTTGGAGCCACCAATTGATTTGGATATCCGTTCGGAGCCGCCAATTGATTCTGACCAGCCAATCGAAACTGATTCAGAATATCACCCGGATGTGATACCAGCTCAACCAGAACCAGTCACACCTAGACGACAGCATATTCGGTCAAGAGCCCCAGGTCCCATTGTCACTCCTCCAGTCCAGCGAGCAGAACCAGTCACGACCGCCGACAATACACAGAACCGACTGCATCAAGACTGGCTTGTTGCGCTCACCCTTCTTTGTGTTGCTTTCCTGCATACACGATATCAGGTGTCATTCCGAGCATGCGCTGCAATGCTTTTTTGCTTGAATGCAGTCTTTCTGACCCTGGGGCGCATCAACAAACCGATACCTTTCACCCTCCAGACTGTTTTCCGTCATATGGGACTCAAAGACCAGTTCACCGTCTATCGAGTTTGTCCTGTTTGCCACAAGCTCTTCTCGCCAGAGCAAGTCAATGTGACCAACTGTGATCGCTGTAACAGTGCGCTCAATCAACCAAGTCTCAGCACCTTGAGCCTGGATCCTGAAGCAGAACCAGATCCAAGTCGCCAACCCACTTCGCTGCCATACAATGTCGCACCGCTTGCGACATTGTCGTCTCTTCTCTCTGACTTCCTTGCTCGTCCTGGCATGGAGGAGGCTTTGGAATTGTGGCGCTCGCTTCCCAAGAATAATTCCTCGGATCTTGAAACCATTCGGGATGGTCTTGTATGGAAAGAGCTGAAAGACAAGGACGGGAACTCATTTTTTGACCATGAGACTTCAGAGCTCCGTATCGGAGTTACCGTTGGATTTGACTGGTGAGACGAGTTGTCATTTCTTTATTGCATCACCTTTTCTCATGGAAACGTAGGTTTGACCCCTCAACGGGGAAGTCTGGTCCCAGCCATTCTTCGGGTGTCCTCTCAGTTTGCTTTTCGAATCTTGAAGATCATCTGAGGTATGTTTTTGACTGTCATTTCGAAAATCTATCCTGACCTCATCGTAAATAGGTATCGCACCGGCAACATCCTCATTTGCGGATTCACTCCTGGTCCGAATGAACCTAATGCCGAGCAGCTTCAAGAATACCTCGAACGCTTTGTCGATGACCTTTTGATGCTGTACAATGCCGGAAAATCATACATAACTCCAAATAGCCCAGAAGGTAAGCTCTGTCGTTGACCTTGGTCTGTATTCTCACACTTTATAGGTCGACTTGCCAGACTTGCAGTGCTGGCTGTCGTATGTGATCACCCCGCCATGTGCAAGATGTGTGGCTTCGGTGATCACCGCCACAATGTGGCACCATGTACGAAATGCAAAGTTACGCATGCAGAGTTATTCAGTCCTGAGGCTCTCAAAAATGGTATTGAAACAGTTTGGTCATTATTCGCTCTAGATCTGACTTGAAATCTACAGGGTTTCCTCTACGAGATGGAGAAGAGCATCGACGCAAATGTTATGAATGGAAAGGACTCAGCCCAGCTGAACATCAAGTATTCTTCACTGAACACGGTGTCCGTTGGAGCGAGTTCGCTTGGCTTCCCTACTTTGATCCTGTCCGCATGACGGTCCTTGATCCGATGCACATTTTTCTTGCTGGTATGTCTTTTGTGACGCGAAGAGTGCTTTCTAATCTATCTACAGGTCTTTCCAAAGCACAGTGGTTTTCAGAATGGATCCAGACCAATACTCTTCGTCCATCAACACCTCTCCGACCTCGTGAGCTTGCTATGATTCATGCATACCTTGAAGATGTGAGTCATTCTTTCTCTATGCTGTGGCTGTCGTTAATGAATGCTTCAGTTCGAAGCACCTCTGTGGGCTGGGAAATTACCTACGCGTATGGGAGAATCGGCCGGCGGATCCCTCACTTGTGATGCATACAAGTTCGCCGTCACGACTGCATTGCCCATGATTGTATGTATTGAATGCCTGTTTGACCTTGTTGCTAATGCCTCCTAGATTCCGGTGGTTTGGGAAGCATTTCTGCCACGTGAGGAGGTCGAAAAGCAGAAAGCTGAGAAGGAAGAATATAAGCAAAGGCTTGACGACTACAAGGAAGCATTCGACCGATGGAAGCGAAGGAGACGTGGACCGAAGCCCAAAGAGCCAGAGAAGCCGGATCGTCCCAGAATGCATTTCGACGAGCCAACAAACTTCCTTCGATTCTCGACTGCCCTCAAGCTAATGACAGCTGGAAAAGTTACTCAAGATGGACTAACGAAAGCTGAGAAGCTCTTGGAAGACTATCTGCTGCAATACAGATTCATACGTTTCCATTTTGTGACGAAATCAGCCAATTTACTGACTTCATGAATTATAGCTGTACGGCGTCAAAAGCATGAAACCGAACCACCATTGGGTGATACATCTACCACCGCAGATCCGTGATTACGGGCCCGTGTACAACTTCTGGGCATTCTTGACCGAGCGCCTCAACAAAATCCTGAAGAATATGAATAGCAACAATCATGTTCATGGCCAACTGGAAATAACGATGCTGCGGGAGTTCAATCGATCTGCATCCGTCGAATCTCATGTAAGCTGCTTCTCTTTGTGATTCAAATATGACTTCTGACTTCAAACATCAGATGCGCCAGGTCATCTTGTCCACAGATGCTGATCCCGTGGCAAAAGCTGTCTTGCGTCGTTTGCTATCGCAAACAGGAGAATCAATCGGTACCGTCGCTGATGCAGCATCTGGTAAGCTCTCCGTTATATGTGGCGCTCATGGATTCATTGCATATTCCAGCTCGCGCCGCTCAATTGAACGATGAGCGTATATTCCCAGAAGAATCCCGAGTTGCTCCTGGATCCCTTGTCTACCCTGCCAGGTCGACAGCGAGACCAAGTGACGAGCTCACAGATCTCGAGAGACTTGGACTCAGGACTTTTTACAACTCAGCACGGCATGGTCTCTTCCATTTGGACATGGAGAAATATGTCCAGCCCAATTCGACAGCCATATCTCGGTTTGCTCGGCGATTGAACTATGCAACTCTGGACGGCCGACGTATTAGTCCGACTTCTCGCACATTGCGCAGATCAGCTGGATCATCAATCGTCAAGGTCGTCATTGATGGAAAACGCAAAGGTGGTGAAGTTCGCGAGCTGTTTCGCCACCGGCAGTCCAAAATCAATCAGGATATTGTATTCGCAGCTATTGATTGGATGGACTATGCAGATCTTTCTCCTGTTGAGGATGATCCTTGGGCAGCTTTGTGAGTTATCTTTCACTCGTTAAACCGCATCTGCTGACTCCCAGCCAGTCCAGAGCTTGAGATCGAGACTTGGCATTTCGACAAGCGGCTCACACCTGCAGAGGCGCAAGAGCAGAATCTGCCTCTCATCATTCCATTACACGCTGTCGCCTGCCAACTTGCACGCGGTGTAGTTCGTACTACAGATCCCCCGCTTTGGATTACAACAACAATGGCTCGGGTAAGGTGACCTTCCTTTTGAAGTTCATGGCATCCTCATTTATTGCTTTTATTATAGCATATTATCATGTTTGATGATGAAGACGACCATCGAGGGGATGAAGAGCCCTGAGTGCAACTTAATTTTACCTGTAAATTACCTGTAAATCTGACTTGTTTGCGTTTTTCAACAAATGTGACATCACAAGTCACATTTGTGACTGAAGCGTGACTTGCCCCGTGATAGGTTCAACTTTGAACGTTTAGTCCGGCAGGGACACGACACGTTACAGACGCTCAATAAAGCTTGGTATCTCATTGACTTATGAACGGCTATGCACCAATCTACTCCACCCTTGGAACTGCTCATCTACTCCGACCTACTCCAAGTCTACTCGCACCCTGTGAACAGACTCGCGTAATTTCCCCTTGGAGAATACTTATGGCAGCGAAACGTGGTGACATGTCACAGGCCTAATCTCAACCAGTGGTCAACGTCTTGCGACCTTTTTACATGTAGCGAGGATGATGAATAGTATATAAGTCAAGGCTTTTCCAAGTAGCTGAAAGATCTGTCAGAGGTTCAGAGCCGTCATTGGGGTGAACAAGAAAATGCTTCCGCGTGGACAATATCAAGACTGCGTACGTCAAATCTTTATTTGATTTTTATACATCATTTTGCCGTTACAACAAGCTTCCGTCAGGGTTTCCTTCGTATTTCTCAAGGTCTTTGAGCAACTGAGCCCATTTCCCTCCATGGAATGATGCCACTTTCTTCCAGTATTCGTTCTCTGCCCCCCATATACCTTTTGCTGCTCTCAGATACGAGCCAATAAGAATGTCCGAAAAGCTGATCTGGTCCCCGACAATGGTCGAAGCTCCATCTTTATACCATTTGCTGACAGCTTCGAGACCGCTCTCACATTCCTTGAGAGCTCCATCCATGACCTCTCCCGAGGGCGTCAGCTCAGCGACGGTCTTCCCAAATCTCGTCTCCCAATGCGTCTTGTACTTTTCTGCGCTCGGTAGATTCAGACATGGTATAGTCCTGGACATGCTGTATAATCCTCCAGCATTTCGGTGGACCGGGCGTAAAGCGTCGACTAAAGCCATATGCAAGCTGAAAGTTCCGACAGGCATGAGACGAGGATGGTCGGGATAAGTCTCGTCGAGATACTCGGCAATGGCCATGGAATCTGCGATAGCGACATTGTTGGAATCATCGTGGATCATGGGTATCGTGTAGAGCGGTTTTCCAGCTCGGGTTCCAGTTGGCTTGGTACCGAGCTCTTTGGCAACTTTTTCGATATCGGGATATTCGATCCATTCCATTTTGTACGGAAGACCCTTGAAGTTCAGGGCGTATCTGGAAAAGGGACAATGAGATTGGGTTGACAGAAAGAGAGAATCTCTTACCGTATCTTCCAGACATTCGAGGACCAAGTTTTTGCTGGTAGCGAAGACACCGCGGGCAAACTGGCTGCAGTCGAGTGCGCTGCAGTCAGTTGGCAGTCAGTTGGCAGTCGATCGGCAGTTGAAATGCACCTGTGATTGCACCTTGTGATCCCAGATATTTTTGGATGAGATCTAGATAAGTTCCGATCTGACCGTGTGAAGACTTGATGGAATTTGCGGCTGACTTTCTGCAGGCACTGCTTTCACTTCTGATATATCTGCTGCCTTATAGACATGGATAATACTTGTACATGTCAGTAGCATACCATTGTATAAACTGTCAAAAATTGTGTTTAAAGGGAATTTACTCAAGTCTAATTGTCGAGGTAAGCTCACCATGTGCGAATCGTCGCACAGCCTTCTTACCCGAACATTTCCACCTCCCAGGTCGCAAGGAAATGTGAGACAGCACTCACCGAATATGGTCGCAAGTAGCCCTGTCCTTTTCGGGTAAGTCCTCGCTTTGTCTTTGCCGGAATGACAATAACCTTCACCTCTTAGGCCAAAAGCAAGGTTAAAGCGCATCAATGGCCCTTGGCCCCCGCTTTGTCCTCACAACTATTTAACCTGGCAAGACAGACAAGGGGATTTTCAAACCACCTCTCACTCTGTCTTGTCAGGTACGTCAGAAAGTTCTCGTTAGATCCTACCTTATCTCACTCTGTCTTGTCAGTTCACGGACTTTATTTTTCGGTCTCCCACCCATAGCTATTTCATATCTCTTTCCCACTTCCTTTTCTACTTTTTTACTCTCGTACTAGTACTCGTGTATTACCCCATCTCAGCACATCGCCTCGGTCTCCAATAGACTTCCGGGCCCTTTCTAAGGGCTGTTCTGCTAAAACCTTCGGTTTCCTGGCACAAAAACTTCCTCAAGACAATTAGAGATGATTATTTATTGAGGTGAATATTTCCTTGAGCTTTCCCACAGCATTAATGATATGCCGTCACTGATCATGACCTACCCCATGCATTACACGTGTACGTGTTTCAAATCCCGTTACAACTCCGCCCATTGTTCCTCAAAATAGTAACAACTTCCGATCAAATGTCAAGATCTCTGGGTCCCACAGATATCTTGTCATTTGACTGCCACTTGACTGCCAACTGACTGCCAGCTGACTGCAGCGCACATACTGCAGCCAGTTTGCCCGCGGTGAGACGGGACGTCGTAGAAGGTAATCATGGTTGAGGTGAAAATGGCCGCTTGGAAAGGCTCTCCTATAGGCGAGCTTATGACTCGAACAAGGGGCATGTGATAGACGTCTGACGGTCTAAAGCCCCATCGCGCAGTCACCGTCCCAAAGTTCGCATGACGGAAAGACGGAAAGACGGAAAGACGGAAAGAAGAAATGAGTGTCAGGACAACACTGTCAGTTGAACTGCAGAAGTAATGAGACTTTGATACGGAAGAGAAGAGCCGTGACGTCCTGGGATAGCAGCGAGCGGCACAGGGAATCCGGGAGCTCATTCGGGCAAATCTGGTGGCCGGGTCCGGGAGGCTGGAGCTGCGCCAGAAAAGCTTCTTGACTGCAAATTTCACTGAGAAGAGCGAGCTCATACAGTCTGGACAATGAAGTTTCGTTAAGGATGTCAATTCAAGAGCTGGGACCACAATACCTGGATAGGTTCTCCTTTTCGCCCTGATCTCGATGGAAGAACTTCTCCGACGCTACAGTTTGCAAAAATCGTGCTGGGCCTTCAGAACTTTCAAAAATAATGGAAAGTCGAGTAAGAATCTTCTCGTACCGCCTTGAGTGATTCCTCGCAGGAGAGCAAAAACGCAGATTCTGGTAAAGAGGTCACGTGACGTCGCTCAAGGAGCAAAGCCTCAAGCGCAATAAATAAATTCGTTGGAAGCTAATGGAGCACACAAGGCATTTTCCCATCAGAGAAGAGCTGGAATGGATCGAGGGTGACAGCTAAATAAGAAAATTTCAGACTGACGACGAGATTCACCAAAACGCACCATTCTTCGCCAATTCTGCAGAGCCAGGCCACCATTGTGGCTTCCCCAATATCTAACGACTATTTAAATTCGGCGAGGACGTTCTAGAGCGGTCATAGCTTACCATTAAGGGAGGTCGGATTTGGGGTGCCGACATCGACCAGTTTGCTTTGGTAGCGCGAAAGAGCCGCGGAAAGCGACGCCACGCATGTGAATACTGGTTCTGGTGGATACCCAAAGGTACCTGTGGCATCCAATCATAGTGAATCCCAACCTAAAGGTCGTGGCAGCCGCCAGCCAGATTCTTCCAGGATTTCGTACAGCGACGAATTGAAAGGTCGGTCCTGGAGATCTGACACCTTTACCGACAATGAGACGCCTATTTGAATGAGCCTGGTGCTTGGTCTGAGGTGGTGAATCGACCTAGCGACATTTTGTTGTCGGCGTCGTCGAAATCGCGGTTAAAGGTCTCGTGACCCATTTGGCTGTGCACCACCTACAGGGAATTGACAGAGACGGTTTCAGGAAGGTAATATATACATGAAAGAACAACTAGATCTACGAGCTGACTTGTACCAGACCCCGGTAGGGCAATTTCTGTCCTTGAACATCATTGAGCTCGTCAAAGGCTCCAGACCCAAGTTACCAGTCAAATCGTATCCTTGAATGCTGCCCGAGGGGTCAACAAAGATAACTAAACCGACAGGAGCCACCTTCCCTTTGACCAAGCGGCCTGGTTGCGACCGACTTCGACGGTGCGACGACATTTCTCGGGTCGTGGAATCCAAGGAATATTAGTCTGGCGAAAACGTAAGTGAAAACAGTCTAAGAGCAATCGACTGCCTGCGGAAAAGGTCAGTCTAATGATGACAGTCGAAGATCATGAAAAGCTCACCTGTCGAGAGGGATCGGATGATGAGGACTGTCATTGTAGACACCAGGAATGGAATACCAGCTGGACCAAGGAGCTGGTTCACCAAGATAGCAATCCCTTCCCATGGTTCATAATGATAGTGGTCGAACAGGAGAAGCAGAGCAGAATGGAATCTCAAAGCGAGGGAAGCGACAATTTGCGAAGGCACCAGGCGTCGAAACCCTGAAACTAGGGTCCAATGAATTCGAGGTTCGTCACTTCAGCGGGCGTAATAAACTTGAGCAGAAGATTAGCATCAACGAGAAGATTGGATTCGAAACGCACGTCAGGAAGAATCTCCCTTTATTTCATTGCGGGAATGATCACCATTCCAAAGCCGCTTCCTGCTCTCCTTTCTTTCTTCCACGCTTGACGTCCGACTATCCTGTGGACCTGTGCTGGACACCCATTCGACGAAATCCTTCTGTTGATTCCAGGATCTGATTCAGACCATGACTTGTCGTCGCAGCGGGTAGCAGCATACTGCTTGATTCGTTGAGATGGAATGCGGTTCGTTGGGTGCTACAATGATTGCCAGGTCATGGGAGCGCCGATTTCGTTTGGGGAGCCTAGCCTCATCCGGTCTTGCCTGGACTGCGAAAACGAATCACGATGAGCACACGCCAATGTGGATTTAAGAATCGTACCATAGAAGATCGCTGAATGCTCCTTTCATCAAGCTATTCCGCCCTCTTCCTCATAAAGCCAGTCCCATACTCCCTTCGTAAAACCAGCCCATCCTTCGTTGCCCAACCTTGCAGGTTATGGTTTGCATTTTGCAATTCGTGATGAAATCTGTGACCAAAAGGTTGCACGACACCGTCAGGCAGTACACGAGGATATCGGTAATCATACTTGGAGCAGCAAGTCTGTAAGGATGATGGAACGGAAAAAGCAAGGAAAAAGGTGAGCTGCGATAGCGAGACAAGGAGCTGCAAATTTCCATAAGCATGATCGACGCCAGACGAGAAAGTAAGACGCACCGAAAACCCATAATGCATTCCTTCTTCAATGAGGTCTTTGACAAGCCATGTCTGAACGAAGCAAAAGGGAGGCATTCCAGTCGAGGATGCAAAGCTGAAATCGGTTCAGTCATGACGACCGAACCAACGGTCCCTTGCTTGATGGACTAGATAGGAATCGATCAGCTAGCCCGCCATCGAGACTCGGAGGAATGACAATGGTCGTTTGAAAACTGAATCCGTCGGTCTGTAAAGAGAGACATGGAATTTACCTGACACGATAGAATTCCAGCGAGAATGTTCATCAGCATGAATCATTTTGACGTCGTGCTTGACAATTCCTTTGCCATTTTCTTCGTTTTCCTCTGGGACGCGTTCGGTTGCTTTGTGCCGGAATAGATTCGCGGAATGAGTTGGAGTCAACGCCTGCTGGATCGTCAGGTTCATCTCGAATAAATGGAAGAGGGGAAAAAACGGACGTTTATATCGCGAAGGACCTGCAATAATGCGTCGTATAAGTCACAATGAATAGGCTTTTTCCCTAGCAGGATCGTCTAGGTCTCGTCGAATATGGACAAATTCATGGCGAAATGATTGGTTTGCCTCGTTTCCTAAGGTGTCGACAACCGTCGACGGGCAAAGCATTTTTTATGGGTATGGAGCAGGAGCAAGCGTCGTAATACGTCACGTTGTCACAGCGGCATCGCGGCACGGTGATAGCCGCTGCGTGAGTTCGGACCCGCCAAAGTTCAAATACTTCGACAATCAAAGAACAGAGCATACAGACTCGGATTCTGTCGCTACTTATGTGCAAACGTGCTCGAATGATATGT
This sequence comes from Mycena floridula, assembly GCA_029320655.1. NCBI lineage: Eukaryota > Fungi > Basidiomycota > Agaricomycetes > Agaricales > Mycenaceae > Mycena > Mycena floridula. Next base: position 534,455 of record JARIHS010000041.1, on the reverse strand, counting down.
CCAATGATCTCCTCATTTTTGTCAATCTTTATCTTCGGTTCTAACCAGATGTCTGGTTTCGCACTACTTAGTCAACTTCGCCAAGAGCCAATTATCGTTCAGGTTGTCAAGACGAACATTTGTTGGTACCTTGTTTCCGGGGCGAGCTCGAGCTTCGGGTTTCATTGGGTTTATTGTGGGACCGAGCCGTGTAACTCTACCTACCTACCTACCTCGAATCATTCAACCGTAGTTATTTCACACAGAATCTCGTATATAAGGCCGTGTTTCATGTAACGTCGCTTACCTTTTTGGCCTCGCGCAATAATATTCTTACGGTTCTTCTCTTCACGGAGCTGCTTGCATTGAGGGACTAGATGCATTCTAATTTTTGACACAGGTCTGGGGTGTTTCTCACCTGAACGTTACAAGAAATGTCCTTGGATTCAGTGATTTGAATTGCAAAGTAACCATTTATATATACAATCTATCAGTATCTCTATTTTTTCCTTTCTTTTCGGCGGTATTAAAGCAGCTTCCTGGATAAACCACCCATAAGTGGAAACGGAGGAAGCTGTTCGATGAATCCATGGCCAAGGGGTGCCATGAATCCACGACTCATTGGCTGGATAAATTTATCACCAAAGGCCGACTCGAGAGTCATCTGGCCAATGTCAATCTCAAGTTCTGACTGGACAGGCCTGCATTCAAGCTGCATATTACTGCTGCTCCCGCTTCCGGTATTATCCTGCTCCGAACTCCCCAAGGATACGGGAGGACTCGAAAGGCCTGACCAAGGCCCGATTGAAACGATATCGACTTCTTGCGGCGGTCTGAAGAAGGTGTCCGCCGCGATGATTTGTTCGCGAAGAGTCGATAAGGGCGTCCGGGCCAGGGAATTAATCTTGAACATTCCCTGGAGAATTTCAGCTGCACTCTTGGATATCGGAAGCGCTTTGTATAGATATCCCGGATCCTCGAAGAATGTACGGAAACCTCCATCTGTGGTCAAAGCGCGACGCCATGGATTGCGTCCAGTCAGCATATTGGTCATGATGACCCCCAGAGCCCAGATGTCAGAATGAATAGTCGAGAAACGCTGGCGACCGGTTTGTGCTCCGATACCTTCTGCATGAGGAGTCAGAAAAGGGGGGCAATAAAGGGGGTAAAACGAACCAGGACTCAAGTAAAATCCAGATCCGCAGCAAAAGTCGCCCGAAATTCGTTTGTCGGTGCCGAGTCCAAAGTCTGCGAGATAGAGATGAGCGTCCTTGTCGAATAGAACATTTTCGGGCTTGAGATCCCTGTGGAACACGTTGTTTTCGTGGCAATAGTCGAGGGCGTCGATAAGCTGAACCATGGCAGATTTGATTCTGGTGTCGTTATTGGTGAAATAATCCTTCTGGGTGATTGCCTGAAAGAGATCTCCGCCATCACAGAGATCAAGGACGACGAAGATGAAATCTCCAGCAAAAATATGGCCGTGAAAAGTGATAACATTGGGATGCGAGCTGACTTTTTGATGCAGAGCAAACTCTCGCATCTGGAAAGTTTCGTGGTGAGATCCAGGAATTGGTTTCTGCAAGCATTTGATAGCGACGAGAGGTTTTTCGAGGGACTGGGTGTCAATTGCTTTGTATACTTTGCCATATGAACCAGCTCCAACAACGTGAATCAAGATATACCGGCCGTCGGCGAGAGTATTTCCAGAGAAATCGGGGAATGAGACTGCCGCCATAATGATAGTTGGAGTTGAAGGAGTAGAAATACGAGCTATGTGTCGACTGTCAAAGTCTTGAATAGTGGAGGCAGCGGAAAGAGAGGTGAAGAAAGAAAATATTGGTGCTCCTTTAAATACCGGGCAAATAACTCCTGTAACCGTGAGTGACTCCTATTGAGTCAAAGGGGCTATTTTGTGGTCTAGACTCACGGCAGAAATCCAATAAGAAATGCCAGTCGTTAGGACGGACGGTGGAATGGCACAAGTGGACTGCGACGATGGAAGCAACGGAATGTGATGGATTGTGTCAGGTGATCCCGACTCTCGCCTGCTGTCCTCTATGTAATCTAATCTAAAGCTGTTGTCCGCTACTACCAAACTGACGCTTCTGCTTCTCTGGCTACCGTGACCCACCACTACATGTGCCCCCACTAAAAAAGGAGCGACGTCCTCGTCGCCTAAAGATCTTCCCACTCGTCTCCTTCCTCATTTGCCGAATTTTCGATCCATCAGCAAAAAAAAACCTAGCTATGGTGTATTACAAAGTCTCCATACTGCTGGTAGTCTGGTAGATTGGTCCCCTTTATATAGAGTCCATAGACACGTGCCGGCTCTCCATAGTGCCTGGTAGTGACTGGTAGTCAGCTCAGGGTGATCCATAGTGAGTGATAGTCGCACCCTTTGAGGCCATTGTAACGCATAATGCATGATAATTGGTGATATTCAAGGTAGACAGGCAGCGATTGTCAAAATATAATGAAAAAAAATGTATTTCTCAGTATTATATACAGTGGCTAGCCTACTGTATCAACAGAATGAGGACATACAAGGAAGGAGCTGGTGGAGGAAAGCCGCAATGCACAAGGCAAGCCACGACGATGAGAGGCAAGCTGCGATGATGCAATGGGTGATGAAAAGACCGACATTGGAATGGAAGACCGCCAACAGCGCCGCTGTGATTTGCACAATATTGCTGAAAGACAGCGTCAATAACAGATGCGAAGGCAATGGAAAGACTGACATGGGAATGAAAAGCAACAGCAACCTTGTTAAGTAAAAGGCGGTGTCAATAAGGGAGGCTAAAGAAGCACAGAAGAACATACCGAGAGAACAGACGAGCGAGACAGCCTAGAAAAGAATCAACAAAATATACCAGTCAGAGACATACCACGAGTGCAGCGCAGCACCTTGGGCAAAGGGTAGGTAATAGAATGCTAGCAGGAAGAAATAAATTGTGAGAAAAGAATGGTAGGAAGAATCAACAAACCACGAACAGGACTGCTGCTCGATGAATGGCCCAGAAGGGGCAGTAAAGACTTGTCAAGTCAGGCTATGATATCAATTAGCGAGAGCTATAGAAGGCATGAGAGGAGTTACCTGGAATTACCAGTGATTTGAGGTTGAGGAAAAGAGGGGGGAAAAGCGAGCATCATGGTTGAAGAGAAGCGCCGGAGATAACTTGATGGCGCCATTTAGAATTTGAACCATTAGTCATGTGACCATTTGATGGCCGATCAAATTGTGCTCAAAAACTGTCAAGTCCATAGTTGTGACCCTTTGCGGCATAAAACTTCAATTTCCCCCGTCCACTTTGAAACATTGATAGCAAAACATAGCCATAGTATGTTGGAATATAAGAGGTCCTCTATACTAGGCTTCAAGTTTGGTTCCTCTGTTGTTATCATCAAAATATTCCACAGGATGTTACCATCATCATGTTGAGAATGGCAATTTGTGAGATATGAACCAAGCAAGGAGATATGAGAGGTATACAAGTGATTAAGTTTGGATCAAGTCAGATAAATTACCAAGGAACAAAGAATAGGACCTGGAAGTACCTGGCCACTAGGACTACAGTGCTACAATGCTATGTACTCTCTGGAGACTACAGAATCATGTGCAAGAAATGTGATTTCTATGTACAGATGAGCTATTACTCTGAGTCCTACAACATGCATACTGAAATCTACGTTGTTCTACCGGCTCTATGGTGCACTACCACGCTGCTGTGAGCACTACCAGCACTATCATCATGACATATTGATGGCGGATCACTACCGGCAAAAGAGTTTTTGCTGATGTCTCCAAGTCCGTCTCGGCCTCGAGCTTCTCTTCCGCTTCCTTCTCAGTCTTCATTCTTTCCTCGAACTCACGCTGCGACTTCTCTAGTTCGGTCCCTTCCCTTGGGCTGAAACCTCTAAGCCGCCTAGCGCTGAAGAATCCAGCTACCGGTTTCCCATCTAATTGTTCTAAGCCATAAGAGTTGACCTGCGAACACCGGATTCTGTAAGGCTGTGACCACTTCGGTGAGAGCTTCCTGGCGGTCGAAAATGTGTAATCCAGGTCGCTTCGATAAACTTGAACCAGTTGGCCTCTGGTGAAAGTGACGGCGCCTGGAGACCTAGCCATGACCTTCTTGTCAAAGGCCCTTTTCCGTTTCTCTGCGTGCCGAACAATGTTGTCGTAGGCATCGAGTCTTTGTTGAGAAACATGTTGCATATGGTTCTCGATGTCTCGCTCCTGAAGGATGGATGCACTCGCTTCGACGGAAGTATGCGGAGTATTGATAACCGTCCCAAGCAAAAGCTCTTTCGGTGTATATTTCAACGCCGGTAGGAGTCGGTTATTCATGGTTCTAATAGCTTCGTCGAAATGATCGGGCCAGTTGTATGGCAGAGAGTCGCTCGCAATCTCGGCACTGTCGTCTTCACCTAACTCGGGCGCACACAGCCTTTTCAAAATGTGAAGAAAAATACGATTCGCACCTTCGACAAGACCGTTGACCCAAGGTGAATATGCCGCTATGACATGCTGCTTCACCTTCCATTCTTCACAGAAAGTCTCAACATCCTTGTTCTTGAAATGGCTTCCGCCATCGGACATGAAGACTTCTGGCGGAACAAAACCCTTGAATATCTTCCCTAAGCCGTCCTTGGTGGTTTTCGCGGTACCGGCGGTCTTATACATGAAGCCCCATACGTGCTGCGAAAAAGTGTCGAGATAAAGAGCGACAGTATGATAGCCGCCCTTGCCCTTTGACATGGACAGGTAATCGCCGACAATGAGTTCGAAGGGATGGCGCCTTGTTATCGGGTTTAGGAGGGAATAAAGATGCGCTGGACCGAAACTTTTGCAGCGGGCACATTCAAGTATAGCCCTTGTAATGGACTGGTTGAGCTTCGGGCTGCAAATGTGATCAGTCAGAGCAATACGGATAGCATCTCTACCCATGTGTCCTCCCTTTCGATGCTGCTCCTTCGCCAGATTCACCGCTTCTGCCTTGGTGACACATTCAACCCTGCTACGAGAGCGAGCATCCTTTGCTGTCCCCAGTTTCCACAACTTTCCTTCGTCTATCATGTAACCTTTGGCCCTATGACGTGCTCGCTGTTTGACCCTGAGATTTCCCTTCGTCTGAAAGCCTTCCAGAGCTTCTACAACCTCCCGAAACACCGGTTCATCTCTGAACCGAGTTCCCATCTCACTCGACGCCTCTGTGACCCCAATAGTGAATAAATCATGAACGATACCTCTCGATATTTCCCAGTCCTCGCTTACTGTCCATGCACTGCCATCATTGTCGTCTCGCTCCACACCTTCCCCGGCTCTGCTCAATCCGTCTGCAACGACATTGAGTTTGCCTGGGACGTGGCGAACTTCGACGATGTTATGCGCCAGAATACCGTCTCGCCATCTAGCGTGGGCTGCATTCATTTTTTCATTGCTCAGGACATCTCGCAATGCCTGGCAGTCTGTTTCTATTTCGATCGGTGAGCCCCAGACAATATCAGAGAACTTATCTAGCGCAAATTTCAAAGCTGCAAACTCGAGAAGGAAGGGCTTGTACTTTTGCTCGGAGCTGGATGTACGTTTTGAAGCAAAGGCTAATGGGTGAACCTTTTCGATGACCTTGCCATTGGGCAATGTTGTACATATCTTTTGTGTCAGTACCCCAGCAAAACCTTCCTTGCATCCGTCTGTAGTTAGTATGAAGTTTGTACCATCCCATCGCGGGGCTTGTAAAACCGGTTCCGAGGTTAGCGCTGCTTTGAGATTTAAGAAGGATTCCGTATGAATGGGTTTCCACTTAGCGGCAAGTTTGTGACCTTCCATGATGCGCCGGTAAGTGCTTTTGTTCGCATTTTTGGGTAATCCAGCCTCGTTAAGCAGGTTTCGTAGTGCTCGCTCGACCTTGGAGTAATCCTTGATCAAGTCTCGAAAATGACCTGTTATTCCTAAGAATGATGCCAAGTTCAACCCATCTTGCGGTTGTTTCCAGTCGACAATGGCCGTAAGCTTGGCTGGATCTGGGGCGACTCCCTTTGGGCCAACTTTTGCACCTGCAAAGATTCCTTCAGTAACAAAGAACTCTGATTTGCTGGCTGACAGTGAGAGTTTGTGCTCTCGTACACTCTTGAAAAGCCTTTCAATCTTTGAGAACATTACCGAAAATTCATTTGCAGCTGCAGCGCCATCGTCAACAAACAACTCGATGGTGCCGTCTGCGAGAAGATGATGTAGGCAGACTGCTGTCATATGTGCGAATGTCGATGGTGCGCCTGTGAGTCCGAATGGCATTTTGGCATACCAGAAGTATCCTCGACCTTCGACATAGAATGCCGTATAAGGTCGGGATTCCTCAGCGACTTCGACTGCATAGAAACCTGATGCGAAATCAAAAAGTGAAATCCATCTTTGACCACTCACCGCGGTTTGTTTCGCTCTAATATCCCCCTGCGGCATCGGAGCGACTTCAGTCAGCTTGTTGACCTGACTAAAGTTCTGGCAGATTCTCCACTTCTGCGGCTTGTTTTTTCGTGGGTCGACCTCGCTGGTCTCTGGTCTCGGTGGCAAATCAAATGATGGTGGCAATCCAGCAGCTACGCACTGGTCATTAACTCGGTGCTGGAGTTCCTCTAAGGTAAGACCGCCATGTTCGTGCGCTTTTTGAGCCATAGTCGTTGGTGAGACACATTTGACCTGACTGGGATCACATTGCTCGATGACGCCTGCAGCGAGCATCTCGTCAATTTTTCCATGGAGGTATTGTCGTTGTGGGGGTGTTAAAGGCCTCTGGTGAACCTTTTTGCTGAATGTGGCATCATCCGGAATATTGAGCTTATGCATAGCCCCATCAACGAGGCGCACTTCGTTGACTGAGAGAGCGAAGCAATCGGCATATGATTTGATCAGGTCTTCGACTGCTTCTCGCTCGCTAGCTGTGAGATCGTGTCCGATTTTGACTTGTCGAAGAACTTCTTTCACCCTTTCCGGCTTGAAAGCTCCCGTCTCTCCGAGATTTCTGGTATATAAGTCCGATTGACCCATGTCGTCGACTGGAATCTCAGCTCCTGGTGCACTGAAAGACGTGTCTGGTAAGTCATCGACAACACAGATGGGAATAGATGGTTGTGCTTCCCTCGAGGGGGACGTGTCGTTTCCCCCTGGTGAGCTCGAACGCATGGACCGTTTTTTACGGTCCCTGTATACCCGTTTCCTTCTCCTCTGTCGCTTTCTTTGTCGCTCTTCAGCCGCCAGTTTTCCATCCCAAGCGCTTCTTCGCTTTGACATTCCCGCCCTGGCTTCCGTAGCATCCTCCGCTCGAGAGGCCCAACGTCTCCACCGACGCTGACCCGAGCCTTGCCATTTTGACCAATGTTCCTTTCTCTCTCTTCGAATCTCCTTGAACATCTTACGTTCTGCTTTTTCCCGCTTCTGTCGCAAATATGTACGTTGAGGGGTTTCCTTAGGTGATTCAGGGTCAGTGAGAAGCTCTGAATCGACTGAATCTTGCAAGACTTCCCTCAAGGGGGCATCACGACTGCCCCCTGTAAAATCGCTCGCGTCAATTTGGCTCAAAGCCTGCAGCTCCTCTCGCCAAATTTTGTCGTCGGTGACCAGTCCCACAGTGTCTTCATTCACCGTACTCGGGGTGTTCTCGTTCACCACAATTTCCATCGCGTTTAGGCCCTTAACAATGACCCGGTCATACTCGTAGTCGTGAGTAGCCCGAAAAGCTTCCAGCAGCGGCTTTCCAAACAAAAAATCCCAACCACCATTGCTGTCGAAGACTTCGAATTCGATGGTAGCTTGAACGCCTCCTAGCCGAAGGTCTCCTCTCCATCGACCCTGAGACGGAACTTTGACTCCGTTGGCCATGCGAAGAATCTTTGAGGAATCTGTCCAACCTCCGACTTGTCCTTTGATTGCTTCGTAGACTTTGGTGTCCATGGCGCCAACCATAGCGCCATCATCGAATAATCCTCGAATCTTTGGACCTTTCCCTTCCTCTGTCACCATCTCTACTGTCGCTATGAATGGTTGACATGATTTTTGATATCCCACAGAATAAACGTCCACAATGTTTGATTGGAAAGCGAATGAAGGTACATGCGGTGCACGATACAGTCTTTCTCGAAATGCTGCGGGAACTTTACGCTGGCTCCACCATGATGTCCCTGTTCGTGATGGAGCTTCAACTCTTCTGCTTCTCTGCGCCTCATCAATGAGGGTCATACGGTTGCGCTCTAATCCGTTGACCCTTGACCTTTTCCCTGACCCAATATGTCGACTCCAGCGCTGTTTAACCAAGAAAAGTTGGGGTCTTCGGCTTCGCTGACGAGGTTGATCTCTGCTGGGCGCCGACGAGCTTCCGCGCAAAGTCTTCTCCATTCTGACTCTTTAAAAGGAATCCAAGAGTTTCGGGGCATGATACATTCGGCGCGACGATGTCCACCTCGACCGCATTTGTAGCACTCGCCGCTAGCTGCTGGTGCTGTCCCTGGAGTTAGCGGAAACCCAGTTTCCCATGTGACTGCCTGGTTTTCGCTATACCGATTTTTCCAGGCTAACAGTTGCTGTCCATAGGCTGCTGTACCGTCGGTCGTATTTGGATGATGCGGGTTCTGGGATAGCTTCTGAACAACTGCGGTTTTCTGAGCTTCAGTAAGAGGCGCCCTTGTTTGATAAGCAGGACCGGCTGGTCGAGACTGTCTCGCTGCGAAGGTGTTGATGGTATTGGACTGCTGAGGAATGCCAGGCTGGGGAATGGAAGTACGTTCTGGTGAGGACAGGTACGTGTTGGAGAGACTGTACGCCAGCCTTTTCGATGGGGTCGCTGTAACGTCTCGGCCAACTTCCTCTTTCGCCCATCTTCGTGACTCTTCTTCTCGCTCCTTTGCCTTCTGTAATCCATCTCGAATATCTTCTATATCCACGCCTGCTATTGCCGCTGTGAACGTCTTCCAATCCTTCTGTTTCGCTGGGACATTGTCTTTTATGATTCGGGGTAGTACGTCTCGGACTGCCATAATGCTCGATGTGCTGGCCGTAATTCCTGCAGCCTGCGAGAGCTTCATTAGCTTGTTGGCGAATGCAATATGCATATAGACGCCTGAAGCATCTTTCTTCCCAACATCTTCCACTGGTAATCTCATCTCCGCAAGCTCTCTTTCCCTCTCAACAGATGTGACCTGAGCGACCTGGATGTCAGGGAATTTGGTCTTGAATGCAGCCATCAGAGCTGGCCATTTCGCCTTTTCTGCAGCTGAAGCTTCATTTTCCAACCAATGTTCTGCCGCCCCACCCGTTTTCAGGTACAGGAAGAATTCCGCCGCTTTTTCGTCCTCTGTTTTTGCCGACGTTTTCCGCAGGTAGAACTTGAGGAAGTCCTTTGGATTGGTGCTGTCGTCAACACCGCCATCGAAAAGCATGACGCTTTCGCTGTCTGAGGGCATGGTGTGCGAGGCTGGAGTTTGAGATGCTGTAGCTGCGGGAATTGCCTGTGTGATTCCAGTTGTGGGAGATGTAGGGGGAGTCCGGTTTCCAGAGCTCTGGTTGTTCTCAAAGAGGGAATCTAATGAGCTCGATGAAAGCGACGACGATAATGTTGACAAGTCAGATGATGACCCGGTGGTTGGCAAGGAGGAGAGCGGTGAAGATGCCGCTGTCGACGTTTGGGATTGGGGGGCGAATCTGCCACCTGGTCCTCTTGTTGGAGTTCGTCTCGGTGCCAGCTTTCTCTGTGAAGCAATGGGATCTTCTAAAATAAAAGATTTACGGTGATTTTGCGGTGACGGTGACTCGGTGACGGAGGATACGGTGAGCGGCGTTCAGCGGTGAATTCAGCGTTGCTGTGGAACGAATCGCACTGTCGTCACCAAGATGGAATGGCACAAGTGGACTGCGACGATGGAAGCAACGGAATGTGATGGATTGTGTCAGGTGATCCCGACTCTCGCCTGCTGTCCTCTATGTAATCTAATCTAAAGCTGTTGTCCGCTACTACCAAACTGACGCTTCTGCTTCTCTGGCTACCGTGACCCACCACTACAACGGACGACCACCGAGTATTATATGCACTCAAGAACAGAAAGAGGATGAGTCTTCGTTCAAATAAAATTTGATATACATACGGCCTCACAAAACGGCAATACCTTCTGATGTTGACTTGACCAAACTTCAAAGAAAACTGGTGCCATTGCAGCGTATTTCATGCATATGTAGTTTTGTAGATATTTGAGACAAAGCTAACATCTCAAGTTTACGCAACTCGATGTCATTGATAGTGTATTATGCGACCAACATAAATTTGAGGCATAGAAATCCAATGACAACTTAAAGCAATAGAAGGGTAATGATACTTGTAACGAAGTAATCTCTATCCAGAAATTGGTTTTTGCAAGCATTTGATAGCGACAGTTCTCAATAATAAGAGCCACCTCCAAGCATGTGAATCAAGATATATCTGCCATGGGCGAGAGTGTTTCCAGGAGAAATTGGGGAATGAGAGTGCAACCATGATGGCAGTTGATGTCAATGACTCCTATTGGGACAAAGGGGCTATTTCGAGGTCTCAACCCAAGACTTGAATCCCATAGGCAAGAGCTGTCGGTAGCGCTACTATCGAGGAACTAATCCAAACTGATAAGTATACGGCCTCACAAAAGCGACAAAATCTTCTGATGTAAACTTGAACAAAACAAACTGTTTCCATTGCAGCATATGTCATGACCCCGTGCAGTTTTGCCTAGATCTGTGGGATGAAGCTAACAACTCAAGTTTACTTTATAACATGGCATTGGTAACATATTGGTACTATGAACATCACTGGTAGATAATGAGGTGTAGAGATTAGTGATAAAGAAATGAAAGAATGATGGCAGAGAAATCCAGTCAAATATGAAAAATAATCCTTGTCTGAGCTTCTATTGAACTTCAAGGACATCATGTCTCATGAAATGTGATCCTGGCTTTGAGAATTTGCTGAAGATGGGGGCATTTCTGATCAGTCATAATTCACTGTTTTGTGAAGGAAGCTAATCTATATAACTACTTCCAGCTGTCTTCCCCCAGACTGTCCTCCGTTTCCATATGCTGACAAAGCAGAGCGGCGATCCCGGTATATCCCCATCGCAGGGCATAATCAATCAGCGTAATGAAATGTTGACGGTGTCTGGAACTCGGACTCAAATTGTTTTGGTCCGGGAGAAGCAGATGGACGACTGTAGGTCTTTTAAACCACTCTGTCATGTACACATCGTCTCTGGGCCCGTGTTGGAAGTCATTATGCCCCAGGAGTAGTTGGACAACATCTCGGTAACCTTCCACCGCGGCATAATACAATGGAGCGCAAAGATGGCAGTCCTTGCATTCACTAGTGGTATGTAACTCATCTAGTACGTGATGAATAATCTTCTGGTTTCCACCAAATATTGCATAGACCAACAGCCTAGCATCTTTCAGATCTGCCAAGTCAGTTGTAACCTTTTCAGATTGGACAAGGAGATGAAATAAAGATTCATGTCCTTCCATGGCTGCCAACATCAACGGTGTCCTGCCCATTTCATCTGGAATATCTGGGTGGATATGGGGATGACGAAGAAGAGATTCCACAACCTCCTCATAGTTACAGAGCACTGCCAATGAGAGTGGTGTCCATCCTTCACAATCTCCCAAATCAATGTCAATATCAGGATGCTGAAGTAGCTGCTTCCCCATTCCCATTTCCCGCTCGTTTACCACATGCCACAAAGGTGGCATAACCCACTGGTAGTCTTGTTGGCCAGACATCAAGTTAGGTTGAATGTCACTGTGCTGGAGAAAAAGGTTCACAACCTCCAAGTGACCTCTCATGATAGCATATGCTAGTGGTGTTTTGCCATGACCTTTCCAGTTGGGATCAACATCAGGGTGTTTCAAGAGACAATCCACAATATCCACATCACCTAGCTGGGCTGCGACCTTCAAAGGTGAATCTAGATCCTCCCAGACCTGGCGTGGTGAAGGTTGGAAAGGCCCGAGATCAATGTTTGGAAGGCGCAGGAGAATCCTGACGGTCTCCACGTGGTTGTAGTGTATGGCGTAGTAAAGTGGTGGTTTACCATCATTATCATAGGAGTTTGGATTGACGTCTGCTCTCCAACAGAGGAGATCTGCAATCTGTGTGTAGGAAGATTCTGCTGCATAGGACAAGGGCGTGCGCCCATAAATATCGGTCACATCAGCATTGATCTCCGGGAGATCCAGGAGAAACTCTGCTATTGTGGGATGCTCCCTGGATATGGCATGATGGAGGAGTGTCATCCCATAGTTGTCAACATCATTGAGATTGAACAGTTGTTGACCAGGCAGGCCTATCTTATTCACTGCCCCCAACAGCCACTTGACCATGTCTATATGGCCTTTCCGAACAGCATAGAACAATATTGTTCTCTGGTCCCGGTCTTTAGAATTTATAGGTACGCCACGGTCAAAGAGCATGGAAGTCAACTGTACTAAGCCAAGACTTCCCAAAACTTCAGCGGAATTAAAGAACTTGGATGATATGTGACCTTGAAGCCGTCCTCCAGATGGAACTGCAGAAGGGCGGCCATCCTTGGAGTACTACATAGCATATTTTCACACTGTCCTGCATGATATCCCCAAAATTCGACTGAATATTGCAGCAGCGGATAAACTGACAACCGGAAGAGGGCCATGTCATCATGTTCTTGTCCTGTTCCAAAAATGGTTATTAAGGCCTTTGAGGCTGTGTTCATTGCATACCAGTTTTTAGGCCCTCAAAGGCCATATATGTGATACAAGTCGCCACAATGTGAAAATGGGCAAATAGGTCAGAAGCAAGAGGTTTCCCAGAGAGTTCAAAGTATTCTTCAGTTTCCTTGAGTCTGAAGTATCTCTGACTGGCTTCATGGGTAAAGTACTCTCGAGTCGTATAATCTGGAACAATTCAGTCACTGCAGTTCTAGAGGGTAGCCGAACTCACGGACAAGACGAGGGTAGCGATCCCACCAATTCTCCTCAATAACGACTAATCCAGCACAGACAGAGGTGAGGATCTCAATGTCTGTGATTGCATCTGCATTCATAGCTGTCATCCCGGGTGAAATTGCCAGTGCATGCTGCAGGTCTGTGACTGTTAATGGTTCTTGGGAATAGGTCAACCATAAAAAGACATGACATGCGAGATTGGCATCATCTTCACCCTGCGCCAGGATCCGTGTCATAGTCTCATCATACGAGTGGTTTATGTCCTTCGGTAATGTGATGAGAGCCTGGCGTAAGGCCTGACGATTGTTTTTACTTGCCAAAGAGTCGAGATGCAACCGAACTAGGAGGAACCTAGGGCTGGTATCAGCCATTTTGATGATAAAAGTCAAGATGAACTTACATCCCGGCCGCTTTCTCAGTCACTTGGTCCACGACGTCCAACCCACAATGCTACATTGATGCATCAAAATACACTAATAAGCGCACCATCAGTGTTGCATCTTTTGCGTTAATCTTTTTTTAGGTTATGATGCTGCAGCATTCCCAAATAAGCCTATAAAGCTTGCAGGGAGAAAATATGCTGCAGCTTTGTCCCGATGCGGAAATTACGCATCATTCCACTTCAGCCAGTTGATGATTAGCCTAGAATGGATGTTGTGCAGCATTTCCAATCTGGATTGTAATGCATGATTACTTCCGGGGTAAAAATGCTGCAGCATTCCCAAATAAGCCTATAAAGCTTGCAGGGAGGAAATATGCTGCAGCTTTGTCCTGATTCAGAAGTTATGCATCATTCTACTTCAGCCAGTCGATAATTAGCCTAGAATGGATGTTGTGCAGCATTTCCAATCTGGATTGTGATGCATAATTACTTCCGGGGAATATACTTGGATATTGCTGGTGCGCTAGCGGCTGGTGACACCCAGAAATAGAAGTGATGCAGCTCATCTTCCTCTTCGAGAAATGATGCAAGTTTGAACTTGGAACAAAAATTCAGTGGCAATGGTGTGATGATAAGCCTGGGGGCCGGGTTGATAGATCAGTCACACTCAGTGACAGCACTACAGTATTTCCTTCCAAAGTCCACGGTGGCACATAAGTATAAATAATCCTGTCTTTTCTGTTTGTTCAGCTTCTGAGTCCATGACAGTAATTCTTATCATCGCATATGGCCAACATGTGGTACATCTGAGTGGCTCCAAGCCTGTAGATGTTTTGTTCACAGCACGTGATGTCAACGCGTTGCCCATTTCAGCAAGTGCGATCCTCTGCAAACTTCAACTCAATGAATCATATTTATTACAGGTCCCTGAATAAATGATGGAATCCAACAAATCATATTGGGGTCACTATTAAATAAGTAGCTACAATATGAATGACGAATATGAAATATTTTGAAACGTGAGACAATAATCAGTAAAAATAGATCTCAATAATCCAGTCTTGTCCCAATCAAGCTTTAGCTTTGCCCTTGCCCTTGGCAGCGCGCTTTGCAGCATCTGAAGCAGACTCGGAGATTGGCATCCCATTAGCATCCAAATGACCGGAGACCTTGCTGCTCTTGATACGAACTCTCTTGCCACGTGCTACCGGTTCTGGGATGTCCAACTTTGCCTTTTTCTTCGACCCTTCTCCCTGCTTAGCAGTGCGCTTCTTTGAGGTTGATGGAGCGGCTTCTGGAGGTGGCGAAGGCGTTGTGGAAGCCGCAAGAAGGGCCGGAAACGTCGGAAATGACAGATCACGAGCATCATCAGCGCCACTGTCAGTGGAACCCTGGCATCCAGGATCATATGGAATTGATGCCATATTGAAATCATTTGGCAAAGGGAACTTGGACTCATTCAGCTAGGATTTTCAAGAAAAGTCTTGAACCTACCATATTATCCCAAACTATCTGTTCTCCCAATGCCGGAACAGTTGGGATATTGAGATAACTGGAGAAGTCGAGGGAAGCCAAGTCAAAGGGCCCGGGTCCAGTGACGGCATTGTAGGATGGTGTAGCCTCGGAGATGTTCAGCAAGGTCTCCGCGGAACTCAAAACCGTAGGCTGATTTTCAAGTGGAACAGCAGGAGAGCTGTTCATAGGCACTGGCTTTGGCACAGCATCTTGGTCATGAAGGACTGCGATGACTGCTGCAGTGGAAGCTTTCACAGACTCTGTGGCAGATAGAACATCCGCTAAAGCATTTTTAGTAAGCAATTTTGTTCATCTAGGCTGTGGAATGGGATAGAGACTCACCATTAACACGTCCAATGAATGTTTTGAAGGGTCCCATGATCTGAGATTTAAAATTGTGCATTGATTCAGCAAAGGTTTGACCGGATGGAGTCACTCCCTCGTGCATGCTGGTTGCATGAATGCATTAGCCATAGAAGAAGCACGAAACGAAGAACATACCTGCCAACTCGAAGTACTTTATCAATATCAAGACCACCCATAAGAACACTGAAAGACCATCCAGTCAATGCAGCCAACTGAACGAGAATAGGTCGCAGAATGTCATCAAGATCATCACGGAATCTGAAAGGCTATGAGACTGGAATGTACCAGAGAGGTAATTGTACTAACTGTTGCTTCTGTTCCGCCGTTAGTTTCTCATCAACATCAAGAGACTCGAGAAGGTGAATCTTCTGCTTGTGGAAATTACATGCTTTGTTATGGGCATCCTCAAGTCGTGCCTTGTCGAAATCATCCAGCTTGGCCATGTCAGCAGTGAGCACGGCACGCCGAACATGTAGCTGAGCAGTCCTAGAGATGTCACTCCCAGGTGGCATTGCAGCCTCAATGAGCTCTTTGTGGCCGCGTTCCTCGCCAAAGACTCGGCAGAATGTCTCATAGCGCTGAGGCTGACGAGTGCGATGTTCTGAGGCGATCAAAGCACGCAGGGATGTGGCAGCAGGATTTGACGTTCCAGTAGACCTTTGGTGGCCCTCACTACTATGCCAGCGCATCCAGGTCTTGATTTGCTGTTCATTTAAGACTTAGATGAGTTTAAGCTGATCTTGTAGGAAAGCATGAGACACAGTACCTTTTTGCGTGTCACAATAAATGCATTGACAGCTGCATTCTGCTCAGGCAACAATGATGTTCCAAGAGGAATATCAGGAAGCACAACTGTACGGGCTGGACGTTGATGAAAATAGTCGGCATAGATGTCTTCAAGAGCAACCTTGATACGCTTGGGTCGAGCACGGCGAGCTGCAATGTAGTCGGGCAGTTTCGGCTGTAGAATTCTAAGGTCTGTCGCATCAGCCCATCTGTTATTGTTCATTGTGAAGCAGATGAAGGATTGGAATGATTGAGATAACAAGCTCAAGTCCAAGTGCTGCAGATTTAACGGATTGGGAATTATGCAACATTTACGTTCACAAAATTATTCAATGCTGGCTTGATATCCAGAGCTAGACATGAAACATGTACACTACAAAGTCAAGGGTCACAAATTTAGTTGTACCTGACTCTCTTGCCAGGATCAGAGTTCAATGACTTCAAGGCTCACTATGTAGTTACTTATATATGGAAGGCCATATTGGCTTACCTGCAACTGCATGAAACGAGTCGAAGCTCATTAAAGCTTCCAAAATGGGATAATAGTTGCCCATATCCTATGACAGAGTTGGATGAAAAAATAGGTATGAACTAAACCAATGTCTCAGGGTAAATCTCGCTAGATGCACAGCAATACGTAACCAGTTCCAGAGTTTCCTCCTTTCCATGAACCCACTTCAGCCCGTAGCTGCGATTCCATCGGAGACCAGGGTTTGTAGTAGATGTTTCCAGTGGTGGTTTCAGATCAACATGAATATCAAGTTCAAAATGAAGAGGAGTGTTGCAGCAAAATCTGAAAGGGATGACATCCCTATTGGGACTGTAACACATTATTTACATTTGACATGTTTTTACGTTTTACTCATCTAAACTTGGGCATCTCCCACTTTCTACCATGTCTGCCAATCTTGCTACAGACACGTCTGCTGAATTTCAAGTCATGCTTACTCTGGTGGCATCGGTACAGGGACTAACTCAGGCCACTAATGGCTTGACAAAGACTATGCTTGGTATGCTTCACTGGATATTTCTCTGACATGTTGGCTCAATATTTCAATGCGAGCTAGCTCTGATTGCAGAGAAATGGCCTGAAGCCATCCCAGCTCTTGCCCCGGACCTTGAATCATCTAGCAGCCCACCACCATTGGCTGATGTGGACGGCAAGTCTTGAAATATCATTGAATAGCATTGCTAGCACTAACACTGTCCCAGAGGCATCAGATGAAGAGATCCAAAGTCCTCAAGACAGCCAGAGTGGTGACCGTGGTCCATTTTTCTTTCCAGTACCGTGAAGGAACCATGCTTACTAGTTTGCTAGTCATGTACTCAGTTCCCAAATCTGAGAAGGATGTCGGGTCAGCCAGCACAGGAGATACCAAGTTCAATGATGATATCCCCAGTGCCAAGGAAATCCGTAGGATGCTTCATCGTCTCAAGCCAGGGATTGAAGAATTCTATGTTGTCACAAAAGGATGGCGTGTTGGTGTATTTCTCTCCAGGTGTGTTGAGAGTTTTGTGCACTGCTCAATTGTCCCATCAGGCTGACCTTGGATTGATTTTTACAGCTCTGTGGCACAGCAAGCGATCTCCAATGTTGCTGGATTCCAAATGGAGAATTTTGGAACTGCAGAGGCAGCTGCAGATTTCTATGAAGATGCTTATTACCGGGGGCAAATTGAAGTATATCAAGAGTAGAAGCTAGTCCTCTTGTAGTCATTCATTCAAATGATTCTTCCCAGGGCTCTCAGCATGAACTAATGGAAATAAAATTGGCCCTGAGATTCACCCAACATAACTGTACATGTTGACATCTATGTGGTCACCTCATCCATCCTCGCCTCAACCTGACATCAGTATGACAAAAAAGACTAAATCAAAGGATTTGCCCCCTAGAAAATCCAAGGATAGTGTTTACTATGAGAAGTATGAGACATTTTACGGTTCAATGAATCATTATTGACTTGATCCCAGCCACAAAGAAATGGTTCAGGCAAAAGCCCGGGAATACTACCACACCAAAGGGAAAGCCCTTCGAGAGAAGGCACGACTCCTTGCCCGGCAACAAGCACAGGATTCCAAAGGTTCCGGCATTTTTCCTGCGGAAGAAGCGAATGATTATTCTGGTCCCAGCCGCATCAGCCAGATTGATGTCCTCAGTGGGGAGAGTAACCTCAAGCTTGGGGAACAATATCAAGCTCGACTAAAGATTTTGGAGAAACAAGTCGATGCTTGGGAGTCTAAATGGGGAGGACCGCCGAGATGGAGAGACTTGCAGGTCAGTTATGACTGCAATGAGTATGATGAAGTTGGTAACCGTGAGTTTGAGGAACATATTGAGCGAGGACGCGAGCTTGAGAAGGAATTTTGTGCACTGTTTGATGGAGAACAGATCCCTACTAGCTCTAAGATCATGGGGAAGCTGAATAGAGTGCAAATAGGTCTCGTTGGACGTGTAGCTACCGGCATCAGTAAGCTAACAGAGTTGTAGTTGTACAATATGCAGATGACAGCTGGGCTCAAATGTGAAGGGAGAGTGCTTTGCGACAACAGTATTAGTGGTTTGGTCAGTTATCAAATGCTTTGCGATAGCTTGTCAGATGCTTTACGAGGGTTTTGCGATGGCTTTGCGACTGGCTTTGCGACGGCTTTGCGATGGCTTGGCATTGGCTTTGCGATGGCTTTGCGACAACCTTCAACTAAAAATGCAGTATATAGGTTGATACTAATGGTTTCAAGGTCAGAACATGGCTAATTCTAGTTGCTGGAACATCTAGAATAATTGCTGGGTGGAAGTTATGAGCCTCAAAGTTCAATGTCAATTTCTTTTGAATTCATTATTGACCAAGATATACAATGGTACTAGACATCGACTCCTTAACTTATCCCTCTCTTGAAAAATGTTAGTTCATTATCTGGTTATTTGAAACAGACCATTCATCAAAGATAATGATATTGGCTTAGCAGATTGAATGCCAGATGACTTGCATAGCGCTCCAATAAATTAGAATCGGCGACCAGTATGCTAGCAGCATGTTGATTTGGCACCATTCTCATGAATATTACCTTTTACTTCCAGGTATGACATGTATATGAGTGGTACTTTCAGGATAACAGATTGATCTGATCTATACATGCTAGAAAAATGTACGGTGGTGCATGGTTGCTGAACACAGCTGGATGGTGACCCATGATATCAAGAGATTAGATAACTTAGATAATGATCAGATTTCCGAGTATGTACGAAGTGCGACACTTTGATGGCAGACACATCACGCTCTTGTGACAATTAGGTCATCAGCGACACATCCGGATCAGGATATCTCGCGCCTCTTGGCGGGATGTGTCATCCGACAGGTACAGTTTCATCCCCAACCCGGTGGTGTGACTTTAAGTGGGGGTGTTGTAGAATCTTTTTTGTTGTTCTCCCATGTAAACAGTACATTATTTTCTTTAACTCAGGCCTTTCCGAAGGTGCGGGAAGAGTACCCATCACTCGCTCCCGAGCCGCGGGAGTCTCGGATGGGCACGCTAAAGACTCGTTCCCGCTTTTACCATATACGGAGACTATCTTCAACTCGGCCTTTTTGATTCACACAAACTTACGGGACATCAGCGCCCCAAGGTCCAAAACGAGCCTGTTGATTGATGTAAAAATTTACGGCCTGTCACAAGTGTCGCTCTTCTCCCCGGGTAGTGTGTCGCATCTGGTACCTACCTACCTACCGAGATTTCCTTCTGATTACAGAGAACTTCAAGTTGTGAGCAAGCGACATCCGACGGAATCGCTCACTGAGGCGTACGTCATGGCAATTTGATAAAATCTAGTGAGGCACATTCAATCATCTGTAGATATAAGTGTTTCAGAAACCGGGCCAAGTGAGCGCCCATGATACTATTTCCGAGCAGGATACCGGATTTGTGTTGCAGAATGCTATATATTTGGTTTCATACTGATTCCCAGGGCTGATAGCTGGTGGACTCCCAAAGAGTAATGATACGCAGAGACTTTATTGCAAAAGGCCCTTCATGTGATTCAAGGTCCCTTGAACATGTCAAGGACCCGAGATTGAATGATGGAGTATTAAGAGCCTGACTCCAGGGAAATGGGCCCTTGTCTCAGCCTTGAGAGCGATCAAGATATTTGATAGATGTTTCAACGCTAGAAAGATCTGTGGCTAGATAAGCTAACCTACTTTGACATTTGTCAAGCTTTTGCACTGTCTGCTCATTGTTCATTGCTGTTGCAGAACTCGACTCTGATTCAATGTCAGAGTCCTCTTCATCAGACCAAGACAGGGAACCACAAGAGTACCAATGAGTGCATCAGCTCATAGCATTGGACTCGGAAAAATGCTGCAGCAGTTCTCAAGGTGGCTTGGACCTGAGGACTGGCTAAGTCTGTGGAATGACTCAACTCAGTCACACTCTTGCCGAGAACACGGCCATCATTCAAATTTCGATCCTGTTTGCCTGCCAGTTTTATCCCGCAACCATCATCATGCTCAAACAAAATTCCAGCAGTGGCGGCCACAAGAAGGTTAGAACCAAGAAGAGGAATCGAATCCAATATGAGCAGGATTCTGATCCGGATACAGCCAATTCGGTCGAAACTGCTGCTGTGGAATGGAATATCCATGGCTCCCAGCTCTCTCAGAGAACATATACTATCTCAACCCCTGCTTCACCATCTCTACCAGACCAGCATCTCCCTGAGAATGATGACTTTCAGATGGATGATGGATTTGCTGACACTGTGACAGAAGCCCCGGTGCCACAACCAGAAGGTCCAACAGAACAGCTGGTATGCTAAGGCTTGCACAGACAGCATTACTGGAACTACTAACATTAAACATAGTCTCACTCTCAGATTGATCAGCTTCTTGAATGGAAAAAGGATATCCCACTGTTTGTCGAAGAGCTGCTTCGCTTGGATGGGCGCGGTGACTCATTTGACACATCAAGATGCCCAGATTGCAATCATGCTCAGCCGAGATATCGGTGCCCAGAATGCCTGTCGGACAATCTTCGCTGCTCCCCATGCATTCTCAAGAGACATCATCAGAACCCCCTGCATCGCATTGAGGTAAGAATTGCTTCATCTTGCTCACATTTGTATTGACTACGAGTAAGGTCTGGACAGAGAAATTCTTCTTTGTCAAGGTCTCACTCCGATCCATTGGGCAACGGATTCAATTGGGACATCCTGACGGTTCTCCTTGTGCTGTTCCGGTTTCATCCAAGGGCCCACATTTCACAATTATCGATACACATGCGACACATGAAGTCTCTTTGGATTTTTGCGGCTGTGAACAAGCAAGCTCGCAAACTCGTCAGCTACTCCGTGCCCGTCTTTTCCCAGCGACTGGGATACTACCAACAACTGCAGCTACGTTCCGGGCTCTTGATTATTTCCAAATGCTCAGTTTCGAATCCAAGATCAATTTGCATGATTTCTATGGCACTATTCTCAGACAGACAGATAATATTGACTTGAAAGTGATACCAGTGAGCTTCTTTTCTCCATTCCAACATAGCATGAATCATTATTGTTCAGAAACGGGAAGACCAACTGAGGCTCATGGTCCGTGAGTGGCGCCATTTACGTATGTTGAAGCGCTCTGGATGCGCTCATCATCCCGATGGGGTTATGAAATCGGCTAGCAGACCGGGGGCACTTGCCGTTCAGTGTCCTGCCTGTCCTCATCCTGGAATCAACTTGCCAGAAGATTGGATGAATGCCCCAGAGGATAAAAAGTATGTATTTCTCATTTTAATGAAGCCCAGTCACTGATGTGATGAAGATGGATCTATTCCCTGTTTGCTGGAATGGATGCTAACTTCAAACTCAAACGGAAGGCGGTTTCATCAGAGTCAAAGGATCCTTCACTCAGTGATGGTGCTGCTTATTTTGTTCCTGAGGTTCCATACAAAGCACATCTTGAGAAATACAAGCATATCAAACAAGAGGTATTTATTGAATAATCTAGCACACCACTGACATATCTGACTCTAAACTAGGCCAGCAAGTGTGTATCTCATGATGCTGTGAACAGTGCAGATACCAAAGATACTCGGGGTCTTGCAGCTACTGGAGTCGGGGCAGTGGACTGTACACGGCACGATTTCAAACTCCCGACATCCATGGGAGATCTCCAAGTTGGAGAGCGGTACGTATTATATATGAACCATCAAATTGGGAATCGGAGTTGATGCTCTGAATAGATATCTGAATATGGACTTCTGTCTCTTTAGCACGCTTGCAGTAACGATGGTTGCTCTTGTCGTGCTATCTTATGACATTATGTGTCAGTACAAGGTCAACTTCTCACAAAGGATGACTCGTTTCCCTCCTGAGTGGCGAGTGAATACTGGTGATGTTTCTTTCAAATGGCTTATTCCAAAATTCCATCTGCCGGCTCACATTGTAAAATGCCATCAGCTATTCTCATTCAACTTCATTCGTGGTGTAGCACGTACAGAAGGTGAGGCAGTTGAGAGAGCATGGGCCAAACTCAATCCCCTGGCATGGAGTACCAAAGAGATGGGGCCTGGGTCACGCCGGGATACACTGAATGACCATATTGGGCACTCGAACTGGAAAAAGGTTGCTACCATGGGTGAATGTTACTTTCTTGACTTGTCCCATTGACTCTGTTGACATACCCAAGGCCGATCTCTGCTCATCAAATGCCACAATGCCATTCCTCAACGTATTCTTCATGCGCAAGTCCTAAAGGGATTAGAGGACACATTCACATGTCATCAGCTGTCGTCAAAGCAAACTGGGGCCAATGTCATCAGGAATGATCCGCTCAGTGCCTTAGATGCCACGGTGCTCGCGGAATGGAAAGCAGAAGTGGAGAGTTGGGAGAAGGACCCAGACAATGTGCCAAACCCATTTGAACCTCGTGTGAATCGTAAGTTCTTCACATGTAGGCAAGGATCACACTAACCATCTACAGCGCCTACTCTATGGACAGTTCGGCTATCTCTCGCTCAAGCTGATGCTGATGAAACGTCACAATGGAAAACGGCAGCCAGCACAATTCGGTCCGATGTTTCTGCGAGCTCAATGATTGTGATGGGGCTAGAACTGGAAGAACTACAGTATGTGTCCTCATGTATGAGGATCTCTATTAACTGACCTCTATTCTATTATAGACGAAAGCTTGCCAAGGACACCAAAGATCTCGGTCCACATTCTTCACTGCAACAACGTACCAAAATCATTGAACGCTCCACGACACTACGGCGACGGATCAAGTCCTGGTTTGAGGTTCAGGCCATTTATGTACCGGGCATCTCACTGCTTCGTGCTTGTGATGCCACACATTCAGTCATGACAGAAGGGCTTCCTGATTGCAATGCAAAGCTCTGGTTGCCGTCAGAAATCGGCAGCTTGCTTCCTTGTGATCCAAAACTTCAGAAATACGAGTGGGATCTCCGCAGTGCACAAGCCAATGATTCACTGGAGGGTATTCGTTCCAACCTTCGGCTTAATGCATTCCTAATCAAACGAAAAATCGACTACACCTCTGGAGTACGAGATACTAATCGTTCTGACAGTACAATCCTCAAAACATCCGCCAAAGTGAAAGCTCACTGCGATAGGTATCGCATAGCTCGAAGTGCCCTTTTCAATCTTTGCTCCTTCATTCCAAATGTTTCCGACACTTTCTTCGACCATTTCAAGGAGCTAAATGATGAGGACTGTAAGCCACTTCCAGTTGATGAGCTCAAGGTCGGTGAGGGCCGCACAGTGAAAGTAATCACTTGGATCTGGACATCATTGGGGGAAAATGCTACTGCTTCAGGTGACCGGCGACTGCTTTTGGATGGTAGACTCTCCCAAATATCACTTCAGAACAGCAACTGACTCTAATTCCACCAGCTTTACGAATCCAATGGTTGAAGACCCGAGCAAGAGCAACGCGGTGGGACGAAGAGCTTGAGCTGCTGGTCGAGGAAATGCGCAGAGTAAACGAATTTCTCCACTATCGTGAGAAGTGGTGGGTCGGCCAGGGCCATGGGGTCCCTGGGAATAGTCCAGAATCTGAAGGAAAGTCTGCTTATGCTTTCCGGCAGGCAGCTATATGTCAGGCTATGAGGGAGCGGAATAGCTATTTATGGAGGTTAATCCCTGGATGGATTGCAACAGGACAGGTCCCTTCAGAGAGGAATTGGTTATCTAATATTGTTCAGCCACAAGATGCGCCAAAAAATATCTTCATATAGATGTTCCCCATTTAGAAGCTGCACCTGACGGCCAGACCTGGGCACTACTCTGCTTACTTTGATCTTGCTGCAACAAACCTAAACAGGGAGTTGCTGCAACATGCTGAATCGGAGTCATGTGATAGTTCTAGAGTGCTGCAGCACTGTTCCTTCAAGTTAATGTTGCAACTCAAACAAATTTGGAGTTGCTGCAGCACTGTTCAGGTTATCATTGATCAAGAGTACCTGGATCCAGTGGCGCGTGGCAGAGTGTTGCAGCACTGTCCCATTTCATTCAATTCGGCAGGCCTTGTGACCTGTGACCATGCCGAAAATTGAAAATATAGCCCAGAGGGCTTAGGTCTATGCAGCGATGGATTCAGCTCACTTCAAAGAGCCCAAATCTATGTCGACCTTGAAAAAAGTGTAAACTAGAACCTAATCCTTATCAGCAAGTGCTCAAAAAGGGGGACTTTGAGACGTCTGTGACCCGTGACTGCCGAATTGAACGAAATGGGACAGTACCAGATTAGTTGTGTTGCATCATATTTTTTGTACGTGCTCAATCTCAGGTTGAAAGTGTTGCAACAACCTTGATTGGGACATGATGCAATCCAGTCAACGCTAAATTAACGTCTTTGATGCAACACTGAATTGTTCTAACTAGCGCTTTTGATGCAGCAGTAAGCCCTTGTCAGTTGCGACGTCTTTCTTAAGAACAGCATCTTCCTTTAGTATGGTTTTCAATCGTTTCTCTCGTTCAATCCTGTAGGTGATATAGGATAGAACATCTTCATCATGCGCTCGCACATCAATACGAGCTTCACTCGTGAATTCCTGAGCTATTATCGAGATGTCCCGAGAGGTGATCAAGACATTAAGATACCCCGACTCGGTCAAAGACCGAATTGTAGCATTGAAATCATCTCGGATGTCGATAGGACATTCATCGAGGGCATCCACCACGAGGTAAACATGGGAGTATAATTGGATTTGGCTCTGGAGAGCCTCCACCATCGCAGTGAGACTGGTCGGAGGGGATTTTCCAGATTTGAATGAGGTATATAGTGATTTGAGTGATTCAGGAACCAAGGAAGGATCAATCAACAGTTGCCGGATTACACTGCCGAAGATGTCAGTGATGCTTTGAGAGCTCGAGGTGTTGTAATCGAAGAATATGCAGGCTATCCCCACACCAGGTTGGGAGAATTCATTTTGCAAATGATCCACAGCTGTGGATCTACAAAAAGACCGTCAGGAATCTGAAAAGAAATGGGAAGAGTGCATACGCGAGCATTGTCTTTCCGACACCAGCTAAATAATAGGGTTTCATTAGTGAATATCAGACAGTCAATGAACAGCACTCACGGTTACCTGGACACCATAGAGTCTTGATGTGCCCGGCTGTCCAACGTTGAAATTCTACATCCGCTGGAAGCTAATGGCCGGTTCCAGGAGTGCACTTCGCGAAATGGTTCTGCTGTATCACCTGAAAATCAATCGGGGACAGCCATTCTGAGAATGCACGGAATTCAGCATCTGTCACGATTTAGCCCATTGTTCAAGAGAAAATGCAAGCGCCTCTTACTCATGTTATGGGCTTGGATTTGTTGAGCGCCATCTGAGATCTGGTCGACACGGATGTTGATCTGTTGGACATCCTGGTGAATTGCCCGAGATAGAGCGCTGTCAATAATAATATCAATCAGATTCTGGAGATAGTGAACAAACATACATATGATCATTCTGAATTGCCAGCATGATAAAACTCTTGACTCTCTCGACCTGCTGCAGTAGATCGGTGACCTGTGCTTTGTCCAATGGCCATTTCAACATTTGGATGACCTTCCCAGTGCGACTAGCCACCAGATCAAGCTTCCTTTCGACTTTTTGCAAGATCTTGAGCAGCTGATCAAATGGTCCATCTGCGGCAGCCAATTTGAGCATCTCCGTTGACCAGGCATCGTTGGGAACCGAGCTATCAAATTGAGCATTCAAGCTCGCAAGCAGACCAGGGAGACCGGCGAGACTGCGCTGCAATTCAGCTCGGTCGCTGGGACCGTCTTTGACGGCCTTGATGTATTTGAAGATGGTACTGGCTGCTTCTGCAAGGGCAGTGACACTGCTAGCAAAACCGATTGCCTCCATAATTCGAGAATTGAGGAAGAAAGTATTGTGGATGGGGGAAAGGAAGGAAGGGACAGAGGTGGCTGTTCACGGCTTCTCACTCTGTCTCATGTGACCGAAAACGATCCGATACCGCCGGGCTTCCTAATGACGGGTGTGTGAGTAAACTCCGCAGTCACTGGGAAGATTGGTTCAAGACGCTGTTGGATCAATGTCGCTGTGGAGCCATTCAAGCCCTAAAAAGTCATGGAAAAAGTCTATCATTGTTCAAATGTTGAGACTCGAAGGATTTGGGAGGTTCAGGTCATCCAAGCCAATGGACAAGAAGATCAATTAGCAGTGTTTCTCTTGGAGTTCTGTTACTCATTCACATAAGTCGCCAGGATGGCGAACCCAGGAAACTATAGTTTTATTGATATTCCAGATATAGTATTGTAATCTGCCTTTATGATAGTCGCATTTGAGTGTGTTAGACTTATTGTCCTTGGGCCCAGGTGCATCGGTGAAGCGTGTGTTTTGATAGTGTCTCACGGACACCCTTGCCCGGTTGGCTCCTTCAGCAGACTATACGCCAATGCTTCATGGCATGGCCATATGATGTTGCCACACTGACCAGGTTCTCGGACGCCGAAGCTGAAGCTGGGGAACAATATCAGTCTCATTTCAAGTGGTTACTCTTGCTTCTGCTATTGCTCCAGGAGAGCTTGTTGGATATTCTATTCTCCAAGTTGGAACATGGTGGAAAGACTGATAAATCTGGAGAAGATTAAATCTGATGAAGTGCCAGGCTTGATAAATTCAGGACAACAGTGGGATCAGGCAAGAGCGTCATGCGAAGTGACAGAGCGTCGGGACGCAGGCCATAATGAAACTACTATTCAAACAACGAATAAACTGGTGCTTGACACAAAAGTACAATAACCTCCTGGATGGCCGATTGCCATGGGCCGAATCGAGCGAAAGTCGACTACAGGTCGCAAATCGCCGGATTGACCTTCAAAATTTTCACCGAGGCTGAAGCAGTCGATTGAGATTCACTAAAGCTCGCGGTGAACGAGTCCAAGTTGAGAGATGGAAATCTAGGCGTCGCATCATGTCACGTGATCGACGACATCTGGAGCAAAGGGTCTAAAGCGCCAAATATGCAGAATGATGGGTAATGAAGGATATGAGCCATGACCGTAATAGTTTCAGAGCTGTTGTGGATGGAGGGTGGCAGCTAAACGGGACAAAATCAGTCTGGAGCAAAGGTTGAGCAAAGGCGTACCATTTTGGCCAGATTTCTCTAATTCTGCAGGACCATGATACGACTGGTCCTTCCCCCAGCCGCTAATTATCGTTTAGATCCAACAAGAATAGGCTAGAATGGTCGTAGCTCACCTTGAATGGAGAACAGATGCAAAAAGCGCAGATGGACCTCGAGCTTCAGCACGTGAGGCAACCACAAATCCAGGCAACGCATCATAAAAACGCTTCTAGAGCCTCTCCAATAGTCATTGTGCCAAGAGGCCATGGCAAATTCGAGCATGAAGCCTGTCGCAGTCGTCAGCCAGATTTTGGCCAGATTCCCCAAGAGGTATCCGGTCCGCAAAACGCGGAAGGTACGTTGACTTTCGCGTTTAAGCATTCGCCAGACCCCCCCTCCCCCTACTACCTGCCTAATTGGGGTATGTATTCCCACGCCTAAGTGCAGAAGTTCGAGACCAAGCAGAGACCTGAGTAATATATGTAGGTATTTAGCTGTTAAAATGCACTGCAAACGTACCTGAATCAGTGACAGTATCATACTCAACTTTTTTGCATGAGAACAATGTTGCTGGCTATCATGAAAAGCTCGAAGTCGCAGAGTATGAAAGTGTTGATCACATCACATGTTACACATATCAGATTAGATATACCAAATGAGAAAGGTCTGGCTGTCAACCCTTCAGTGGTGCCAGAGACATTGCCAATCATCTTCCTTTGACTTGACTGACTCATTGACCACCAAAAATACTGGCCAAAATTTTTCATGTTTAAGACCTTGCTGGACCCCCCCTCCCCCTACACGCTCTGTGCCCGAGCTGCCCGTGTCAGAACCCAAGGTTTCTGTCATCGTTCAAACGTCAGCCAAACTACCAACGTTGTTGGACTTAGTTCATAAAGCAGCAACAAGTGACGTATGTCAAGATAACGAGGACTTAGATTGATAGGATCACGGAAGGACATGTGATGATAAGATAAAAGATAGAAGCACAACATGCTTGATCCAGCACAAAGGTCATAGGACAACATGAGGTGCGGAGATTAAAGCCTCAAGGCATTTGGACATGACAACACATGGCGAACAGACAACTAGCACATTGTAATGAAACAGGAAACAGGCGTGGAAACCCGAAGGCACTTAGTAAAGAAGGCATGGGAACAGGTTGCTAAAAAGCATGGTTGTAGGATGTTTTGCATTGTGGAAAATGAACAGTAGTCGCATGTTTACTAGTATTTAAACTGTAGTTAGAATATTGTATTCCTTAGTCTTTCAATCTCGTTTCTCTACCCACATACTTGTCCGAATCGTCACTCAGTGCACTTCTTACCGTGCTCGTCATTTTATACGACACTGAGAAAGTAGGATTTAAGTTTAAGTTCTAACATATTGAAAGACTCCCCTTCATACCTTCGTACCTCACTACCTTTTCTCTTCATCGTCAACCTTGCCTACGAGAGTGACTGCTCCGCTTCGAGTCGGGTTCCGGGACTCACAAAATATACTGGAAATTGGCGTGGCTATTGAAGCCGCCGATTTGGAGAACACTTTCAGAAAGCAACTAGACCTTGTTGAGTTTTCCTTTCATCCTTTTCTTACCTCTATTCCTCTTCTTCTCTCTCTTCTCTACCTCTTCCATTTGGACAACTCTACCCTCGCTCGGGAACGTCACACGTACCAACAATCCCTTTGAGAGAGGTACCTCGCCATATCCCTCCGAGACTATCTGTACAGTCTCAAAAACTTTCACCTCCCATCCTTCGCAGCGGATTGTAGCTGTTAGCACCAGCGGAGCTTCCACTATAGTGAACGCGCTTAGTGCCTCTCGAGTAATGTTGAGTCCGACTCGGGGCCATAGCAGCATCAAGGCCAGGTAGCTAATCTTCGGAGAGGCACCGGCGGCAGTATCGGGGGTGTCGTAGAAGACCCGGACTGTTTTCACTCGCAAGAGAAGTTCTGTATTTCCCTTCCTACCACATTTTCACCACCGCGTTCCGAGAGACGCATCAACGAAGTAGCTGCTTCTAAAACTCAGCTCCCTACGCCGGAAGGTTATAATCCGGTAGTCACAAACCACGTTCACCTCTTATCGGGCACCCTCGCCCGTTACTCGCACACCCTCGCCGGTTCCGTCTTCCAGCGGATCCAGTTCATACCCTTTATCACCGAGCAGGCAGCAGACGCCGCCTCCACTTCTTCTTACCCGAATATCCCAACACCTCCCTCGGAAAATGTCTAAAGTTGTCTACGCAAGAATCCCTTCTTGCTTCACTGGCGACAAGGACCAGTATGAGGATTTCCTCTCACAGCTCCAAAGATATTTCGGAGCATACGCAACGGAGTTTGATACCGCTCCAAAGAAAATATGGTTCACCTTGTCCTTGCTTTGCAGCGAGGATGGAAAGAGATGTCCTGCGGCGGTCTGGGCCCGCTGCTGGGAAAAAGATTGGATTGACCCACTTGACGGGTCGATCAAAGAAGTTAGCCAAGGGCAAGATGCCCAAGGCAACAACGTGACCAGAAAGATGCTCTGGTCAGACTTCCGGCATTTGCTGGATAAGGCCTTCCATGATGATGGCCGAAAGCAAACCGCCTTGTTGCGGTTAAGGAAACTCCGCCAGGGGAAGAAATCCTGGACCGAGTATCTCACCGATTTTGAGTTACTCGCCGACGAAGCCGGGTTAAACCGGGGAGACCACGGGGCGATCTTGATTGATTTCCTCGAGGAAAACGTCAACTGCGAGTTGATAGATCCCATGTACAATGGGACAGAAAGAATTCCGAC
The DNA here is from genome assembly GCA_029320655.1 of Mycena floridula. Classification (NCBI taxonomy): domain Eukaryota; kingdom Fungi; phylum Basidiomycota; class Agaricomycetes; order Agaricales; family Mycenaceae; genus Mycena; species Mycena floridula. The sequence continues at coordinate 504,067 of JARIHS010000041.1, read as the reverse complement.
GGACTACCAGGAGTACATCGACGTCATCGGCAAGGTTGCCAACAACCTTGAAAAGAAGAAAATTCGTGGGGAGCACAAGGCTCCTTTCGTACCATTCCGGACCGGGAATTCAAACACGGCAGCTCAGGGTCAGAGGACCCAGGGGACTGGAACAGCCCCAAACCTTGCAAAGCCCGCTCCAGCGGCAATGGATGTCGACAAGTCGTCGACAAAGAGACCTCCTTTTCGTTGTTACAACTGCAACAGGGAGGGTCACATAGCCCGGAACTGTCCAGAGCCACAGAAGTCCCGAAAGGGCACAGTTAATTTAAAGGCCTTGACGGGGCAACTCGACAAGGAGGAGGCAGGATCTCAGATCCTGAAAGACCTCGCGGCATACCTCCACGAGAAGGGTTTTTAAAAGGGCCGCCTGTTCTAGCCAAACAGACGCCGGCCTTGATTGATAATTTAAATGGACGATATACAGTACTCGGATCGGTAGCAGAAAAGACCCCGACCAAAGATAGTTTTTATGTACAAGATGATTCACTTCGAAAAAATATACACGACTTTCTATCTGCAGAAGCTGCGAAAGCAAAAGATCGAGTAGTTATTTTAAAGAAAAAGTTTATTACGAAAGAAAAGAATCGGCGCACCAATGCTCGAAATGAGGAGTGGGGTGCATTCAAGAAAGTATTTAAAAAGGCTCGGGGAGAGAAAACCCCGTCAAAAAAGACTAAAAAGGGCAGCACAGCTGCGGAGGCTCAATCCGATAAGGAGGAAGTGCCTAAGAAGAGTCCCATTTCGGATGCCGCCCAGAGGCGCCAAAGTGCGGAAAAGCAAGGGAAGCCCAAACCGGACTTACTCTCGAAAGAACTCCAAAAGTTAATCAAGGAGCGAGAGAAACATCTGCACCATCGTGAGATGTTAGTTCCGATTAAACTTACCCAGCTTGAAACTGGAAAGACCCGAGCAATTAAGGCACTCTTAGACAGTGGTTGTTCCACCACTAGTATTGACAGAGAGTACGCCCGTGCAGAGGGTTTTGAAATGAAACCGCTTCCAGCACCCATCACAGCGTTCAACGCGGATAACACTGAAAATGCAAATGGGAAAATCACTCATTACGTAGAGTGCCTCATGAGCATAGGAGCCCACCAGGAAAAGATCAAATTCTTGGTAACTGGATTAGGAAAGACACGTGCATTTATTGGTTATGATTGGCTCAATAAGCACAATCTAGAAGTAGACTGGGGCGTCCAGAAAATTACGTTCAGTCGTTGTCCCAACGAATGCGGGATGAAGGGTACGGAATTCCGGACCGGAGTGGGAGAAGACGCACCACTCGAAGAAGGAGAATCCATTCTCCTTGTTGACTTTGCTGAATGCGTGGATGAACAAACAGACATCCGTGCTAAAGCAAGTCAAGCCCAAGAGATGGCTGAAGAAGCATCGAAGGGAAGAGAACGCATGACCGAGGATAAGATCCCTGAACAATATCGGGAATTTGTCAAAGTCTTTGCGAAGGAGTCATTTGACTCTTTACCCGAAAAGAGACCGTGGGACCATGCTATAGAACTTAAACCTGGTTCCAAAGCTGTAGATTGTAAAATCTACCCGTTATCTCGGATTGAACAGGAAAAGCTGAACGAATTCCTGGAGGAGAACTTACAAAGCGGAAGGATAAGACCGTCAAAGTCACCGATGGCCTCCGCATTCTTCTTTATCAAAAAGAAAGACGGATCTCTTCGACCGGTACAAGATTATCGGAAGTTGAATGACATGACGATTAAAAATCGTTATCCCTTGCCGCTTATCTCGGAGTTAGTCAACACGCTTCGGGGAGCGAAGATTTTTACAAAACTTGACATTCGATGGGGATACAACAATGTCTGGATCAAAGAAGGTGATGAATGGAAAGCAGCATTCAGAACCAACCAGGGATTGTTTGAACCTCTTGTCATGTTTTTCAGGCTTACGAATTCGCCCGCCACGTTCCAAAATATGATGAATGATATTTTACGAGAACTCATCAATGAGGGACATGTCATTGTGTATCTAGATGACATTTTAATCTTTACGGAAACAATGGAGGAACATCGGAAAATAGTCAAACGTGTATTGGGGGTACTCCAACAACACAAGTTATATCTCAAACCCGAAAAGTGTGATTTTGAAAGCACTGAGATAGAATACTTGGGGGTGCTCATCTCGCACAATTCCATGAAGATGGACCCAGTAAAGATTAAGGGCGTGATGGAATGGCCCGAACCAAGGACCGTGAAACAAGTCCAGGCATTCCTGGGCTTCACAAACTTTTACCGTCGGTTTGTGCGCGGGTACAGCGAGGTGGCGAAGCCACTGACGCAGTTGACGGGAAAAGCCGGTTTCTCTTGGGGTCATGACCAAAGCGTGGCTTTCCAGAAAATTAAAGATCGGATTAAGGAAGATGCAGTACTAGCACTTCCTGAAGATCATGGAAAGTTCCGCGTAGAGGCAGACACATCAGAAGGAGCGATAGGCGCTGTTCTTAGTCAAGAACAGGAAGGTCAATGGCGACCTGTGGCATTCATGTCACATGGATTATCAGCGACTGAAAGGAATTACGAGATCTACGACAAAGAGATGCTCGCAATCATGCTCGCGCTTGAGGAATGGCGTGCCATCCTTATGGGGGCAGATGAGACGTTTGAGATTCTTACAGACCACAAGAATCTTGAATACTTCAAGCAGCCTCAGAAACTCAACCGCTGACAGGCACGTTGGATTGGGGAGTTGTCTCAGTACGACTTCAAACTCACCCACAGACCCGGGGCCCTAAACAAAAAGGCCGACTTATTGTCGAGGCGTTCAGATCATGACCAAGGAAGCAACGACAACGAAAACATGGTGTTACTAAAACCGGAATACTTCCGAGCCACGGAAATTGAAGTTGAGGCCTTCGACAAGGAATTGATCGATAAGATCAAAACTACACGAAAGATAGATACCAGTGTCAAACTCGCGTTAGAAAAGTCCTTACCGGGGTGGAAGCGAGAAGGAGATCTGATCTTCTACAAGGAACTCATCTATGTTCCCAGGAGTGACGAACTGAGGGAGCAGATCATAATGCTCCATCATGACAAACCACTATCAGGTCATCCAGGAGAATTACGCACACAAGAACTTATTGAGAGAAACTTTTGGTGGCCCCGCATGGGAAATCAAATCAAAAAGTTCTGCGAAATCTGTGAACCTTGCCAACAGGCGAAAGCGAAGAGGTCAAAGACGGGACAGCTTAACCCACACAAAATAGCTGCAGGACCTTGGGAGACGATATCAATGGACCTAATCGGACCCCTCCCAGAGAGCAATGGCTTCGATGCCATACAGGTGTGGGTAGACACCTTTACCAAATCTATTCATGTCGAACCTACCAATATGGAGGTTACCAGCGAGGGAATCGCAAGGTTGACACGAGACAGGGTGATCAGATACCACGGAGTTCCCCGAAAGATAATTTCGGACCGTGATCCCCGATATGTCTCCAAGTTCATGCGAGAACTCAATCGGCTACTCGGAATTGAAATGAACCCGAGTACAGCATTCCGTCCTCAGACAGATGGTCAAACCGAACGAATGAATCAGGAAATCGAAAAATACCTCCGGATTTATATCAATTGGCACCAATCCGACTGGGCTGAATGGCTCGCATTGGCAGAGTTCAGTTACAACGACAAAGTCAATGCATCCACAAGGATGTCACCATTCTTCGCCGATCATGGTTATCACCCATGGAAAGGGATCGAAGGGGCTGCAGGCTCACGCAATGAGTCAGCAGAAGAGTTTGCATCAAGGATGAAAAAGGTCCGAGATGAAGCAACAGCGGCGCTTGAAAAAGCGCAGAAAAACATGAAAAAATACTATGATAAGAGTCACCGGCCGGCACCGGAGTTCAACATCGGAGATAAAGTTTATGTCGAGGCTAAAGATGTTAACATCGATAGACCTTCTAAAAAACTTAGCGACAAACGGTTAGGACCGTATGAAATCCTAGAGAAGCGAGGGAAAGCTTCTTACAAGTTAAAGATCCCAGGGATGGACAAGCGCTATCCTGTATACCATGAGTCGCTCCTGACTCCATACAAGGAACCTCCACCACACAGGAGAGAACTACGACCAGACCCTGTTATCATTGATGGGGAAGAGGAGTACGAAGTAGAAGAGATTGTTAAATCTCGGAAACGTGGTCAGGGTTATCAGTACCTGATCAAATGGAAGGACTATCCAATGTCCGAGAACATGTGGGAACAGGAGCGTAACATCTTACCAAACGCTGCCGAAATCCTTGCCGAATACAAACAGAAGAACAATATTAACACAACTTCTGTTTCGGTACCGGTCCCAGTTCTCCCTTTAGGACATTGGGATTATTTGGTTAAACGATACAAAACCAAAGAAGAATCCCAGCCTTATCCAGAACGAAAACTCTTCAACTGGACAACAGGAGAAAAAATTATGATAACAGACGACACTTCACGAAATAACGACATAAATATCAGAAAAACAGTAGAAAACACAACTCTAGTCAACGAGGACATTGACCTTGAGGGGGGGGTAATGTCAGAACCCAAGGTTTCTGTCATCGTTCAAACGTCAGCCAAACTACCAACGTTGTTGGACTTAGTTCATAAAGCAGCAACAAGTGACGTATGTCAAGATAACGAGGACTTAGATTGATAGGATCACGGAAGGACATGTGATGATAAGATAAAAGATAGAAGCACAACATGCTTGATCCAGCACAAAGGTCATAGGACAACATGAGGCGCAGAGATTAAAGCCTCAAGGCATTTGGACATGACAACACATGGCGAACAGACAACTAGCACATTGTAATGAAACAGGAAACAGGCGTGGAAACCCGAAGGCACTTAGTAAAGAAGGCATGGGAACAGGTTGCTAAAAGCATGGTTGTAGGATGTTTTGCATTGTGGAAAATGAACAGTAGTCGCATGTTTACTAGTATTTAAACTGTAGTTAGAATATTGTATTCCTTAGTCTTTCAATCTCGTTTCTCTACCCACATACTTGTCCGAATCGTCACTCAGTGTACTTCTTACCGTGCTCGTCGTTTTATACGACACTGAGAAAGTAGGATTTAAGTTTAAGTTCTAACAGCCCGACGGATACCTCTTGAGATTCCCCCAAGATTTATCGACAGCGACAAATTGGAAGGTCCTGTGTATTTCTGACAGCCATATATATCATGGAGCATTGAAAGAGATGCTGTTTGTGCTTGGCTTGAGGTCGGAAACCTCAGTGGAGCCTTTTCGGTGTCGATGCTTGCAGAAACCGGTTTCAGGTCTCGTGACGCATTTGGATTTCAGCTGCTCATTTGGGACAGATTCAACGCAATAATGTGAACAGATACCAATGTATATTATACAGGTTTCACAAGAGATGCATATAGTGAGAAAAACTGTACAAAAGTTATGCTCAAGGGAAGACCGTCCGACATCGTAGACTGCTCTTTTATCAGCGACAAATACAAGCTCTTGTCTGCAGTCGATGCTATCCAGCACTGACTTGGGAATCGGTGATGCAAGAAGCCAGAGAACTATGACAGACTGGTGTTGGCTGTGCTCCCAGTTCGGCGTCACCTTGCTTTGGATTGTTTTCATTGTCCTGCCGTATTACCAGCCAAAACTGAAGTCGGCAAGGGAGCTTTCAAATTCTATGGAACCAAGGTCAGTCGAGCTGGAAGCTAAACGCGGAAAAGGTTCACCTTTCTTGCAAGCCTTCCACATTTAGGACCCAAAGCGACCGTTGTTCTCTCGAGGAGGTGCAAGAGGAAGGCAGCAGGCATCGACAGGTATAAACAGCAATTTTCCCAATGAATCCGGAATTCGTTGTTTTAGTGGCATAATAAGAAACCTGAATAGAAGATTAGCCTACGCTAGCGAGAAGGTGGAATGGAAAACGCACCTCAGGAAGGATCTCTCCTTGTTCCATTCCATGAACCATCACCATTGCAAAGGCTGCTTGCTCATGGTCTTCTCTTCTTCCAGAATTGACGCTTGACTGTCCTCTGCCGACGACCATTCGACGGAGTCTTTTTGTTGATCTTAGGACCTAATTTCTATGATGCCGAAAGCATGGTAAACAATGATAACGATGTTGGTTCATTGAGATGAAGGAGGGTCCGTTGGGTGGGACGATTATTGCAAGGTGAAGGAGCGCCGATTTCAGTTGGGAAATACTTCCAGTCTTACCTGGACTGCGAAAACGATGAGCACAGGCCAATGTCGATTTGGAAAACGTACACTAAAAGGTTGGTGGATCCTCTTTTTGGCAAGCCATTTCCTCTTGCTCGTAAAACCAGTCCATCCTTTGGCGTCCAACCTTACAGGTCATGGTTTGCATCACAATCTGTGGTGAAACCTGCGACCAGAAGGTTTCATAACAGCGCTGGGCGAACCCGAGCATCCAGTAAGCATGCTTCGAGAAGCAAGCCTGGAAGAGTGATGGAAGGTGAAAGGTGAACTGCGATAGCAAGACAAGGAGCTGCAAATTTCCATAAGCATGGTCGACGCCAGACCAGGTGATAGCACGCACTAGAGACCCCATAATCCAACCTTGTTTCTTGTCCCGGTACTCAATGAGATCGTCGCAAGCAATTGCCGAAGGAAGAGGTCAACCATGCCATTCAAGAATGCAAACTGACATCGGTTCAATTATGACGGTCAAGACAAGATAAGCAGAAAACGCACAAGGTCCCTTGCTTAATGAACAAAGCAAGAGTTGACCAGCATGAATAAATAGCCCTTCATCGAGCCTCGGAAGAATGGCGATGGTCATCCTAGCCATAAAAAAGTCAATCTGTCGTCTGAAACAAAAAGACATGCAATTCACCTGGGATTTCCAGATCCTAGCGAGATTGTTTGCCAGCACAAATAGGTTTTCGCGGTGCATGACGATTCCGATGGACCAGAGACGCTCCTTCATTTCCTTTCCTCAAGGATGCCTTCGTCTGCTTCAATCTGGAATGCACTTGTGCAATGATTCAGAGACAACGGCGACTGGGGCGTCAGGGCTTGATTAATGGCTGCACGTCTATTTGTTTCCCAAGGTGTCGACGACTGTCAATGCGACTAGGACAATTTTTTCGAAGGGGGAGCAGGAGCAAGCATGGGTACCTTGCGTATGAAGGGTTTTTATGGACAAAAACCAACTTGAACTTTTTCCTAGCATCCAGTGATCTCCAGATGTCTCCAGATGTCTCCAATGACCTCTAAACATCACCAGCAATCTCCATACTGATCTATCTACATCTATATCTCTCCAAAAAGTGTGTTCCCCAGCTCCATCTGAGGTCCAATAGATGTGGCTAGATGCCGAAAGCACACAAAAGCCACTAGAGATGCCTGGAGACACCTGGACAGTGATGTCCCAATTGGGCTGTATGTGGTTCCGGGGTCCTTGCCAAGTCCGAGAGTCGCATCAATGTGATAAACTCTAAATTCAAATTCATGACGTTATCTGCGACAGTTTATCCGCAACCAACCGCCTACCAAGCCAAAAAGGACTTTGCGAAAATTTCGAGTCATCTGATTATTTGCTCTTTCTTCATCATCCACCATGTCTCAGTTCGTCCAAGCTACTTTGCCCTACCGAGGTCGATGTGGCTCCTGTCCCCCCGGTGAATGTGCTGCTTTTATTCTGCAATCTGCAGCGGGTGAGCTCACTCGTGTACGACTTGAATCCCCTGTCTGTCTCTCCTGTTTATTAACCAATCTATAGAATGCCAATAATGGGACCGACTGTTGTGCTTCTTGCGGCCATCCCTGGTATGCTCATTTTGGCGTCGACCTTGCTTCAATCGACCCTCGTAACCTCCAATTCCAACATGGAGGATGCCCTGCTTCTGGTTGTGTCACCTTTTACTCGGTATACCTTCACGTTCCTTTACCGCAAGCAAATGTTCACTTCTTATACAGAGAGCTCTCGTATGGACACTTCAGACAGAGTGTACCTGTGGGAAAAAAAATGGAGCTCATCAACCGCTTGAGTTTGTCATTTATTCCTGCCTTTTCGGTATCTTCTTTAACAATTATTTTCAGTGACAATCCAGTGTCGACGATAGCACCTCAGGCAGGTCCTGCGACCGCTGCGGTCCCAACCACCAACATTTCAGAAATGTCTGCCTTGGTCGCCAGCTTTCCCAGCTCCAACGCCTTGCTCAATCGCAATCAGCCAGCTTCCACCATTCCTGTCATCAGCGCCTTTAGTAGAAATGGCCCAAGCCCAGCAACCTCTGCGAGCCAGCTTCGCAATGAAACCCGTCTCAGAAGTCTTCCACAGCATAAAAAGAATCTTCACAGAAACCTATCTCTTGCGCTCCTCCTTTGGCCCATTCCAGTAAAGTCCAACGCTTGAACATTTTTTATATCTAGCTAACGTTGGTTCATCTAGTTCGCTTCACCCCAGGTACCATCCGGGAACCATGTACAGTTGGTGATCACCTCAGAACAGCTCCAACACGAGTTTCCACATCTTCAGTCTGTCGGGATCGCTGGAAACATCACTGTCGAGGCTTCTTGTCCCATGGATTCATTCCATGAGGCAATTGTTTCACTCCTTTCTGCCAAAAATCTTTCATTGCCACCGCTTCCCTCATCGCAAGTCAGTGCTGGACTTTTCCAACAGCCTTGGATCATTATGAAGGCCAGTCGCACCAATAATCTCTATACATTCAAGCCAGCGGTCACTATCACCCCGCCATTGGAGATCAATGCCCTTCAGAATGTTTGTCGTTCATTTCCAAGTCCTTTTGAAGGCAAGGAGGTCTGCATCATCAGTAAGATCTTTCCTCTTTATACGTGATCTACTTGCTGACATTGACTTCAGTACCCCGTTATGGATACCTTCTAGGACCTCTCACCAACTTTACATCCATATCGCACAATATCTGTCTCCCTGACAGTCAACATGGTTGCTACGGTCTATTTGCTCTTCACGGTACAACATTCTATCATAACAAAAAGTCGAAAGGCAACATGAAAATTCCGCCCTGGTTGGCTACACCTGAATGTCTTCCATCCATCTGCAGTGTCGCCTCAATGGCCAATCTTGGTCAAATCGCTGGGTCGTCTATCATGCCTTCCAGTGGTGCTAATCATCCACGTGATGAATCAGTATGTTCGATCTCCTCCTCATTCAGTGTGAATAATAGATTTCCTCCAGCCAGAAGATAATATCCGCTGAACACGTCGCTGATTGGCATCGTCAGGAGCTTCAGGGTCGCAAGAGACACCATCTAACCAGGTAATGCCCTATTCATTAGCAGAACCACATCTGAAACATCACTCAGGATACTTTGGGTCTTGCATGATTGTTTGATATGGATGACAACTTCCTTTCTCGCAGGGCTGATTCCCCTGATTTGCCATCACCCAATGACATTCTGTCAGCCTCTTCAGCCTCTGCTACATCTGGTTCAACATCGCTGGTTCCAGTAGTCACCACATCTACTCCTTCAATTTCCTGGGGACGTGCTTATCGCAACCACCGATTGATCCCAGAACCGACTTCAACCAGACCTCGTCGCCATCGCTCACCTTCCATTGTTGAACTCATCGGTGAAGACACCCTGCTTAAACGATGGTTGATCCACAGCGGACGCTTTCCGAGTGTTTTGGGACAAATCACTGTCCAAGGTTGCACCGCTGCTGCCATCGGTGCTTTCATCCATGATCTTCTCATTCATCTCAGCGATTCCCCAGCACGTACATTTGACCAAGGGAAACATCCTGATGTTACCATTGATTCTGCTGCCTTTCGTGGACTCTCGCATGTACACTTCATCGGCAGCAACAGCTATTACAAAACGTGAGTCCATTTATCATTCTGACAAAGTGGTATAACTGACCTTTATGCAGTGTCGACGATCATGGTCTAGTCACATCCAGTGGACATGGTGTTCGACGAGATGCAATCATACTTGCCGTCACTCTTTCCACTGAAGACACCAAGTACTGGTCTCAGACTGATCACGGTTATAGCTTCGAACTCGGAGCCCAGTCGCCCAACATCATTGACACTGTCCGCAGTGCCCGATTCACTGCTGATGGTCGTCTTATGGCTATTTCTTTGCTCGTCTTGGAACAAGGATATCTCTACAGTCCAGTTGCTGTGCTCGCCCTTCTCATGGGACGCACCTTTCTTCAACTTCCATTGGACTTCTTGAAGCGCATGGCTCCCGCTATGGTTGAAAAAATCAAACCTTGGGCAGAGCTCAGCGTATCAGATCCACTTCTGACTGACCCTAGAAATCCGATCTGCATGGTGTTCAATAGCTGCATGAACTAACAAGTGAGTTGTAAATGATTGCAGTTCAGAATCTAATGACCAAACTTTTATTCTATCAGACGTCCAGCATTTCATTCCCTCGCACTATAGAGGTACAGCGTGATTTGCAGGAACAGATGATGTGCCACATACTCTTCAGCGTCACTGATCCCTTCATCCATTCGGATTTCTGTGCACTGCAACAAGGAATGAATATGTCACTCACGAATATGACAGAGTCGAAAAAGTTTTTGGACGTGAGTCTTGGTATCGCCTTTTGATATTCTCACTAACCTTTTCTACAGCTTTTCAACGACAACGAATATCGAATCTCGGAGATTGTTTTCAAACTTTTTGACCGGCGCGTTAAATGTGTCAAAGACATTCATGACCTTTTAGTCTTCAAGCCAAAGAGCGGTCACCAGCTTCCTAACAACATGTCTCAAGAGACTTTCACTGGTCTCATGGATGCTTTCTCGACGTGCTTGACAATCTACCTCAACAGTCCTGGGCACCCTGAAGGCTTAGAGGACATTGTTGATGCTGATCGTCTCCAGGCTGATGCTTCCAATGAGGTCTTATGCTCAACCCTTCTTCTTCAAGCTGTCACTGGAGCACCACTGCTACCAGGTGATCCTAAAAAGCGCATTTGGGTCAGTTGTCAACTCCTTCTTGAATTCTATTGCTAAAACTTGATCCCTGGTGCAGTTTGACTTTGTCGTCGATAACAAATCCGTCAGTGTCCATTCAAATTATCAAATGAGTATAGCTGACCCCTTTCTAGGACAGGCGCCATGCCCTTGCCTTCCACACCTGTTGGACCTCAATTGATGTTTCTCTAACCGATGAGCTCACCACCATGTTAATCAGTGGAGACGTTGGAAAATTTGAACAGTGGATTCATAAACAGCTGTTTGAAATTGGCCATACCTTTACCATTATGTAGTTCCAGTATCGAACACTGTAATATGCCAAGACTAAAAGGCCTGCCAAATACGTAGCTGCAAATCACCAATCAATTGAAATATCAATCTCCCAGCTTGCTTCCTACCATCATGCAACGGCCCACCTGTACAATCTGAGCTCCACGTCGTGATGATGAACCAGTATCCTTTGCAGATGCTCTGCATTCCAACCAAACTGCTGAACAGCCAGTGGAGATCCACAGCGAAATATCTAATAGTGATGGTGCGTCAATTATTACCAGCAGAACATTCCAACGTCTAATCCAAATCAGATGTCGCTACTGATTCTGACGATGATGGCATGCCAAACCTCGCCAGCGAATCTGACTCTGGTGAAGACCTAATGTCTGGAATCGATACAGACGAATCCAGTGATGATGAACCACTGTCAGTTCTTCTCAGTTGACAATCCAACCAGCAGGAAACCTCACCTTCTGGAGCAATTCCCCCTTTGGAGCTCGGCAGTCGTGGTGAGTCAACGTGCAGTGCTCTCAGCCATTGCTGATATGGTTGAATCTTGATATAGCAGAAATGCTGGCCCGGTTGGAAGAGATCCGCTCTCGACTGACCACTGGTCTTAGCAATGTAGCGATGGATGCTGAGGAACCTCAGGAGCCTATTGTTGAGATGAGAGCAAGCGACACCAATGAGGAACAAGAGCACTCGATAGAGGAGATCGCACCACATGAGACGATGAGGATCTCCGATGAGGCCAACCCTGGTAAGCAATCTATGTGGAGCAATGGTTTATTGTTCTCACCATTTCAAGAAATGATTTTGTCTTCTACTGAATCCATGAGGAGTGACTACTATATCGGCTTTTGCACCGCAACTGGCCATCATGGTGTTCGGGTTCGAGGCCGCGATTTCGGTGATTATCCCAAGGTGTTCGATGTTATCCAGGGCCTTATCCACGATGGCGGCATTGTCAGACGAGCAATAGCTAGCATCTCTCCAGATGAATACTCTGTTGGATATACCATGGTCATCGTTGACGTCCAATCCATGTTCATGGATGCCCGCTATGGTTTTATAGAGCTGGGAACATATCGATCCATTATTACCAATAGTCTGAATCATAGCAATGCAGCACACCTGTCTTCAGCTCAGTCATCTTTGCTCCCTGATTTTGGCCGCTCTCATGAAGGCGACAAGCTCTATGGTCTCTACTTTTATCCACAGGTCTATCTTTGTTGAAAACAATCTATGAGTCTTGGTACTCACCATTCAATTGCAAGAGCTCAATCCATTGGAAGAAGCACCTGCGAACATTGCTGTTGGTGACGACTCTGAGCCGACGACACATGTTACAGTTCGGCCGGAGGTTGTTAGCTATTTGGACAGTCAGGCGGCAGTTCACAGAAGCCATCTACGAACCTACGAGAACCAAGGCTATGGAACAGCATATCTGCATGCTCTTACGGTTATTCAATATGACAAAGTCTGCGAGACCATCCATATGGCTGCAGGAGCTGGCTCAGTTTCTGTGCCTTTGGATCCCAACAACACAATCATCATCACAAGTACTGATATCGCTCAGTGGCTTGGAAAAAAGGCTCATACGCTCACCACCTGGAGAGGTGATCTGAAAAAGGTCAAGCAGGCCAATCAGTTGCTTCATATGAAGCTCAATGAAACGCCACGAGATGATGGACTTGATGTAGTTGCTTACCAACGTCTTCAGGACATCACAACCCTGCTTCTCACTGATTCCACATTGCCTGCACCGAGGTCCTATCCACCAGGCTCTCCTCAGCTTCAGTCTGCTAAATATACCGCTGCGACAATTTCCTGGTCACATGTTGAGAAGGCTGCAAAGGATATTGTGAGGCGTTGGGGTCAAGGGATTCTCATTGGAGGCGTCTAATCTCTAGATCTACATAAAGAGCATATTAGAACTCTGAAATTATCCGATAACAGTACAATTCGCCCCAGTGCATGTATCAAAAAATGAATGCGACTTGGAAGAGGGTGTACAAGATGAAAAGGTAACACATACATTCGCAGTGAGCAAGATCCCAGCACCGTCTTTTGCCGCATCCACACATTCGGTGGAAGAATCAGGACCAGCCAGAAAGAAACCATTCAGGGTCAAGCTTACTCCCTGGTATCCGCATTTTGGCCAAGCTAGATATGTCCATTGAAGCTAAACGACAAGGACTATGCCAGCGCAGGCTTTTGCTCCATACAAGGTCCCTATGGACGAGTCAGAACAAGCTAGACGCAAAATATCCCGGGTCAAGCTTACTCGATGGTACCCTTTGCCAATATGGCATTCTCCCGATAAGTCATGGTGCTGCTTTAGATCATTTGCTTCCACAGGCTCAGAAACATCCTTCATCCTTCATCCATCGTCCCTGCTGTCCTGTTCTTTGCTGTGGCAGGTCTAGTTGTATGTCAAATGGACACTTACAGCTGGAAACCAGCTACTGACCTTTGAGATAGAGCTCCAAACCATGTCATCCATTGAGCCACCTTTCTTCCGTCGGCGCCTGGAGCCTTGCTTTCTCGGAATTCCGATCGACCAAAAAACACCATGGATTCCGCACCCAGACATTCTGCGGACTGAGGCCATCACCAGTCTCACAGAACTGCAACAGGAATACATATATTCACCAGAATTACACTCTAATGAGCCTCCACCCCCTTTATCAGCGAGCCCTTCAGATCCAGAATTGCCGCCAATAGGATGTTTCCTTCCGCTGTCACCAGTATGGACATGCAAAGAAGATCATGCTTACCGGCATGGCTTCTGTTATGTCTCCGACTTTCTACGAGATCCAACCGAACGAGATAGGATTGTGAAGGTTGCTACACCTGAGCAAGCTCATTATCAGCACAACTTCGATACTGCCACTCAAACATTCCATCCTGCAGAGATCCCTGGCATGCTCCGGATGATTCCAGGCATCTCTTATGTTGTTGATATGGCTGGTGACCACCATCGCCACCTCACTATTGCCTGTCTTCATACACCGGAGACTTTGGACAAATATGGTGATGTTGGCCCTAAAGTTCGTCACCTCAGTAAGAGGTTATTCAAAGTTACATGGGGAGATTCTGACAATAATCTTGCTCCTATCTTCCTGTTACCTGGACTGAAGCATAACGATCGTTCAGGTGTTATCAAACCAGGTGTGGCTGATGGCAGCTATAGCTTGGCAAACAATGTTAGTGAAGGTCAAGGACAGGGAACAGCCAAACCAGCGACTCAGCCTAATACTCCAGAGGCCGTTACACGTCTGGCCAAACTCCTCGCCATCCTCAATGACATGTGGCATCTGGTTGTTCCTTGTGGTGTTGCCAAAGACGAGTGGGATGTGAACAAGTTCATGTCTGAATACTTGAACGTAATCACTATGGGAGGTACATGTCCTGGACCAACTTCTGTCCAGATGAATGTCTCATCTCTCCTCAATGCCATCAGTCTTGAGGAAGCAATAGGCCTCATTCAGGGCTCATGGCACCCAGACAAGAATGACGATCTGACTCATCTCACATTATTCATTCTGCTATTATGCCTTCCGCCTGGTACGATTTCTTTGTAATCATCTATAGAGTCATATTAACTATCTGTGCAGGGAGCGATCCTGGAAAGTTTCTTTTCAGCCGCTCAGGTCTTTTTGTTCATGAATTTGTTGAACTCGAGCCAGGCTCAGGACAATTCATTATGTTCATCATGTTCAAAGGCAACGATCCTCACACTGGTTTACCACCAGCTACCGCCAGACAGGATCTTGCTGATGGTCTTCAGAACTTATGCAACAATGTCAGGCCTGAATGCCGTGTTGGCTATGTTCTGTACAGTGGCAAAGGACCCTCTCAACGTACTATAGATCATTCTTTTGCCCCTCGCCTTTACTATGGACCTCAACCTCATGAGGTATCCCATAAGGCATCTATGACCAACTTCGCTGAACATGGATCTCCAGCTTTAGGACCTCCAGCACAGCAGGCTCAATATATATTCCGCGAGCTAGCCAGTGCATCGTGGAATGCCACAGAGGCCATGGAAGCATTGGAGATGGATCTCGATCTTTTTCAAAAGGCCTTTCGTATTCGACCAGAGTACAACCTATGCGACAGGGATGGAAATCATATCAAACTTGAGCTTCCTTACCATCCCATTCGCGACTTTGATTTGATTGCACGAATGCGCAGTCGCTATGCCACATTGTGGGATATTGCATCTGAATATTACATCCCATTTTTCAAGGAAGATCTTCGACATGCACAGCGCCTCGCTGCTCAGCTATCAACTCAGAAAGAAACACCAGACACCGCTTCGGCGGACATTGATGATACTCATGATACCAGATCAGATCAAGAGTCAGAGAATGATACTGCATCTTCTGATATCACTGAGATTGTACAATATCAGCCGGTATGTCACAATTTCATCTAGTCAACTCTTCAACTGATGTCCCCTCCAAGGAACGAGACCTCTATATTGTTGTTTATATGGACACCCCCAATGTTAGATATCGTGTTGAACACTCTGTTCTAGAGTAAGTCATTTATTTTGTTCCAATCAACCAATATTCAGGAGTTTTTTTTTCAGATCTTGTTGCTCTTCCAATTTATTGGACGAGTTTGACTCTCATACTCCACGTATTAGTGAGATCATATCTCTTGATCAGGTACAATGAGTTTGCTGCAAGTATCATTCTCATTGGCTTATATTTTGCAGCGACGTCGCCTATATAGAATCATGTACAGTCACTTGTCAGATGAGTTTGACGTAACTCGTGAAGAACTTGAGTATGTATTATGAATTAAGCATGGTATTACAGTTACTCATCTGACTTGGTAGAGCTCAGTGTTCATCGGCTCATGTATCATTGTTTGATAAAGACTGTTCCTTGGCCTTGGATCCGGAACTCACTGTGGGCTTCATAGCTAGATCTTGACCTCATATTCTGACTGAATCCCAAGGGATATTATCATTCTCAACCAGGAGAATCATTGCAACCAGATCTTAATCTTCATGTCCCCCGCAGGATAGTCAATAAGCTCCAGACTGCTGTGGCACAACCAAAGCTACTTTTGGATGATCTTCAGAAGACGATCACAGCACTGATCTCACGCAAAGAGCTCGGTGCTCCCATTTCAGGTCCAATAGCTGATTTGTGTCAGCGACAAGGAGCTATTCTAGACCACACATCGACCAGCACATCAATATCTATTGAATCTAGTATTCATGAGCTATCAGTATCTGCCCGCCTTATAAACTACTGCCAACTTGAACAACAGCGTCTTGATATTGGTCAATATGTTATACGGTGGCACTATGGTTGCGCTCATATCTCATTGTACCATTGGTTCGTGATTTCAGGCCCAGCCAATGCTCATGCACTCTTCTTGCAAGGAGCGACTATACCTCCTGCATATCAACCGTTTATTCAACACTGCAAAGACTATATTCAACATGCTTCTGAAGCTTATGAAGCTGCTGAGCTTATCTCAACCCAGCTGTCTGCACGCAAGCGTCAGCACACAGAGCCTGCTGCTACGCGCGTTGACCTGGACGAATACACCACACAGCTTCATACCTTTCCTCCATTCACATCTGAGCATCTAGCATGCTTCAATCCTAGTTTTCGAGATTCTATCTCACCACCTTACATCGCTCCTCATTTGCTCCAGAAAACGGCACTTTCCAGTCACAAGGGAGAGGTCCTCTGCTTTGTGCATGTTGTATCAGAGGTTGTCATCGGCAGTGGCTTGATCCTGAATGACAATTCACTCACAACATCCTCCAAACGACGCTCAGAGGCTGCTACCCATCGGATGTCGCTGGCAGTCAATCGTGGAGCAATCATGTACACCTTGGTTCAAGCCATGAATGGCAAACCTGGTGTTCTATTATCTCCTGGCATTGCTGAGCTAGTGGAGAGCCCGGTCCAGTCTTTTAACTTTTCTGAAGACTCCGGTTCACTCAATGATCTCAGACTGACCAAACGACTCTGCTCTGATCCAGTTAATGCGACCAAGTCTCTCCGAACCGTGTTGAACACATTTGTTTCACACGAGCGAGCCCTCAACCCTGAGATTGACAATCAATGGCAGATGTTGTTGGATCTCGTATCAGAGGCTTCAAAAGAGATGTATAATGTCAATCCACGCTCCATGATACGACATCTGCGTCTTCCAGATGCACCTACTGCTACGCCACAGATGTTAGATGTTCGACTCGATGTCGTTGCCTGTGTTCTTCGGGAATCTTTGGCTTTTGCTCAAGATCTTCCTGCAACAAACGCAACACTGCATAGAATCCTCAATGCTCAGCATCCATTTCAGAATGACCGAGCACTGGAGAAGGGCGATATTGATCATTATAATCCCTTTCGCCCAATTAACCAATATGCTAGGCTCTTCCATGCTCACTTTAATCCTCATATCACCTGAGTGCCAGGAAAACGCCCACAACCTGACCCTCATTTCCTTGCCAATCTCATCATCTATATGGGTACAGGTCAAGGACATCTTACAGCTGATTTCGTACACCATATGCCTTGGTTTACCACCTTCAATGAGGTCCTTCACTGTTTTGAAACCTCTGGCATTGCTCCCAATTCCAACCAGAACATCTGGGGACAACCAACGAATCATCTCGAGTACAACGAGAAAAATCGTGGACGTCTCACTCGAGCATTCAATGATCCCATCATTCAAAATCTATGGTCCACCTTTTTGAATGGTCCACGGACTTGGAAGGATGCATATGAACTGGCGCCAAAGCTGAAAATTTCAGGTCTCTCATCAGGCCTGACACGTATGCAATTTGCTCATAATCTTGCATTTCTTGCATTGGTCTCAGCACCAACAGCAGAGGATATGATAGAGGTCCTGTGCACTGCCGAACATCGGGAGAAAGGGGCAGTGGGAGCAATGGTCCGTCTTGGACTATTATCATCACCCGTTGCACCAGTTACTAGCATTCCGGAAGCCTACATTCAGCTCTACAATCATATCGACCAACACCTTCGACCGACTAGCAAAGATCTGATTCTTTGGCAGTCCTTCTCACATATCATTTTTGAGCATCTCTTGTGCAAGATTGTCAAGTGGTGGAATGCACTTATACCGGTCAAGGCAGAGACAAAGACCAAGTCAGGCCGGAAGGGCAAAAACTTGGCTGCTCTACCAGTACCTCCAGCACCAGAACGATTGAGCTCACTTTTGGATATCTCTTATACCCTTCATGCTTTTACTTATGATCTACAAGCTGACAATAGCGCTGGACTTGCTTTACCAATACCACTAGAGTTTTGATTATCTTTTCAATACATACATTTAGTGAAACAAAATATGAGTATCATTGAAGGTCATAGTCCAAGATTATCTTCGCTTTGTAGATACCAGACCAAGTTGCAACAGCGGTGTATTCTGATTCTGTCTTTCCCAGGTTAGTGGCAAAAAGGCTGATCGCTATCACTATCATTAAATACTAGTGATGCTAAAGAGATCCTAGCAATTCTCCGATTCCCCTAGTTGGCTAGACCTGAGGCCACTCAGATCCATTATTATATCAGCCGGAGCAGCGTGACAAAATGTGATGATGGGTGCCGATATTTGAATTTCAAAACTCCTCGGCATTTTCTATAGTTACCTGTGTTACACTTACATAAACTTATGGTCCACACTAATATGAATTCCCTGAGACGGATTCTGATAAGGAAGAATGATACAATTCAAGTTTGAATGATCTACTGTCGAATATGTACAAGATGGTTGCAGATAGTAAATGCCTCTGACCAAACTAAACGCTGTATCTGCATATCCCGAGATGCTAAATCGTGTATGCGGTGAACCAGAGCCAAGTCTAGGAGCGCAACTTCTGCTGGTGTCAAAGGACAGGTTGGTGGTTCGCACTCAACATGGGACTGGGCTGGCCCATGAGCAAAAGGGTTCTGTTCGTCCCAGTCCTGCGGATTATGCTCTAGAAGGTGATTCATGAGCTGCGGATGGTCCGCTACCTCCCAATCGATACCATAAGCTGCTGGATCTTCAACTACATCGTCCACAGGGTTTTCCATGTAGAGGTGATCAAGACCCCACGGACCATCTTGAACCATGCTGAAGAGGAACATTTCCCTAGGTGTCTGAGGACGAGAGCGACGAAACTGCATACGATGGGAGTTCCAGCTGTCTGCTCATTCTTGAGCATCGTCATTGATATCTTTGAGAAAGAGATGGTGAAGGAGCCAGATATCAGCTGGACGAAGTGGATCAAGCCCGTGGTGAAGCTCTAGCTCCAGAAAGAAGTTTTTCCACTTCATTCCAAAACCATGAGTTACATCATACCAGAGACGTTCAATTCTGGTATTATGGACACTCCTGGGGAAATTGAGTTCAGATTCATGCCAGAAATAGCACATACCGGCCAAATATATACGAACCACGACCATGACCACGATGGTCCAGCATCCATTGGGCAACAAGGAGGTTTTCGGTACCGTGGTCTCCTCGAGCACGGCTTGGAACACCATGTACAGCGGTTGCATCGAGAAAGAGTTCAAGAACAGTGGTGGCACGGTTGTTGTTGCTGACCCGAATACCTGTGACGAGACGTGATTTCCCATCGATGAAACAATGTATAACAATTTTGAAGCGGATGAGGCCTGGAACATATCAGTCGCCGCATCTTGAAATGAATAAGGACGAACCATGTTGACCATCATGGTGCCAAAGCGAATTGGCACCAGGAACATTATACCTCTGGTGATGGATTCCCCTATCACCATAAGCAGCTGGGGCTCCATGGACTCGAAGGTATGAGGCACGAATGCGACTTTCAGGGACTCTGTGGCCTGCTGCCAGTAATCGCCCTTTGATCATTCAGCGACCGAAAGCAGGGAAGACCTCGAGAATGGAGGAGAGCATTTGGTCAAGTTCCTCATCAGAGATATTCTCACTGATGGTTGGACGGGAGGAAACGTACTGGCGCTGAATGTTTCCATCTTCATCATGTTGGACCTCTCCTTGGGCATCGACCTCTGGAATATATACAGGGTTTCCTGGTTGACGAATCCCATGTTCAACAGCTCGTCGGCGAATGCTGCATGCAGAGCAATTGAAAATGTCCTGGAGTGCTCCCGGATTTTGATGTTCAAGAGCTTGTTGAAGAAAAGCAGGCTCAATATGGACTTTAGGGCGACCAGGTCGACCATTGGAGCTGCGAACAGAGACAAGGGGAACTGGATGATCTGGTGGATCCAAAGAGATGGAACAAGATTCATCGAGCGCCTCAACCATGTCAGTAACACTTTGTTGCAATATTGAAAACTCAGCAGCTGGGAAACCTTGACGATGCTGGATAAGTATCTGAATTAGATTGGTCTACATATTGATAACTGAACTGACATACCAGAGTTGCTGCTTCTAGAAAGCGAAGGACCTCATCTCGCTGGAGCTGCAGTTGTGGCGTGTCTCCAAGCTGGATATGCAAGGCCCTAGTGACCTTGTCCTTAAGTGCTTGGTGAGCAATGCGTAAATTGTCGATGGGATCCATGGCAGAAAATGAACAAGTCCGACAAACCAGTCCCAAACCGGTCTATGATGTCAGTGAAACATAGCGACATAGGATGGACGCTCACCCGGATGCTGTAAAGCACCGCATGACTTGGCATCAGCCGATCTGATGGCCATCGGCAACGGATTTTTTCCAGATAAAACAGATTGGTGTCTTTAAAGCCGAGGTGACTGAAAGAGATGCTTTGAGATTTAAGCTCATAATGTATAGATCATCCCCAACCGCTGAGACAGCCACTGTGCTCCAGTATTTGTGCCAAGCGTGCAGCACATGGTGGTTTTGATAAGGTTTGATGTGGCTATATGATCTGCCGAAGGACCCCGAACACTCCCAAAAGGGTATGGCGCATCAGTGGCAGTGCCTATCAGAGGTTTTTCGCTCCGTCTCCAATCATCTCCAGCACCCTATCTTTTTTTCCTCCTTGGAGATCCTTGGAGGCTCCAAGACTCTCTGATTGTGATAGGTGAATGTGCTCATTGGAGGTTAATAGAGCAAATATATATAAATGGAGACATCTAGGACTCACTGGATGTAGTTGGAGCCATTTAGAGACAAATAGAGCCTCTAGCTCTTCTCTTTCATTGCAAAAAATGAAAAAAGTCGGTTTTTGTCCATAGACCACCCTGAAACTTGCGAGTCATTTCGCGTGATTTGTCACATTGTCACCCGGGCATCGCGGCACGGTGATCGCCGCAACCAAACTAGGCGTGCGAGTTCCGACCAGACCAAGTTCATATTACTTAGATCACAGAATGCCGGATTGACCTTTGTAACTTTCGCTGAGGCTGAAGCAGTCGATTGAGATTCTGCACATATACAGCCCGCGGTGAACCAACCCCTGCAGAGACGGGGTGACCTTGGGTAGCTAAAAGACAATTATCCTCTGCAGAACTGTCTGTTCAGAGCTCAGTGTATAAATTTACTTCAGAGAGCAAGAGACCCCGACGGCGCATAACCGCGCATAACGGTATCCGCATTTGGTGTTGAAAGATTGACGACTCTTTCGACTTGGTTGTATATTTCATTCTTTTACTTATATCTTATCTTATCGCTACGCCTCACTATTTATGTCTCCGATCGACGTTTCGACACCGCAGTCTCTTCCTTCACGACTGAGTCCTGATTTGTATCCTCTACAGAACCTGCATAACCCTGTCATCGTGTAACATTTGGAGGGTTACATGCTCTCTCGCATTGCATTGCAGGTGCAGCAGCCTCCTGCCAGTCTTTACATAGAATAGCATATATCTAGAATGCAGTAAGTGCCTGAACCAAGTATGTCTGAGATTTGGAGTCCGCAGCCACCATCATTATGCCAGGGACACCGGCCGTTTCCGGTTGGGTTCGCAGATTTTGACTGGATCTTGAGTATTCTGGCAAGTCTGTAGGGTGGACGGTTGACGTCTTTTGCCGATAACGTGTGATATAACACGCCCAGCATATGGATCGGTCAACCCGTCTCTGTGATATCGGACTCATTACAACACTTTCCGTGGGTACAGTTTCGTGAAACCGGAAACTTTGCAGAATAGCATAGAACAAAAATCACGTTTTAAAGCAAGATACTGAAATTGCAACAAGTTTTAAACACTCCACTCTCCAACTCGCCAGCTAGCAAATACCGGATCCAGTGTCTGCTTCGCCTCTTGTCCGAGTCAAGAATAAATTATTTTTGCGCTTAGAGAGTGATCGGGACACAGCCCAAAGAAATGAGGCCTGCAAAGGTCAGTTTGAGAATGGAAATCATTCACTGAATTCACTTACTGTTAGAATTGTCCTCGCAGCAAACAGTATTAGTGTTGCTGTAAATCGGATCAGCATATCTCTCGAGTCTTTTATTTTCTCGATACTTACCATTGGCCAGCACTGGCACCGAAGATGCTGAGCGGGGCGCAGCCTAGGCCGACCTGGCCTGTAATGTCACCGATGATAATGCCGAGAGCACCCAGGATGCCTTGGGTCTGTTGAGCGCTTTGAACAGTGTTGCAGCACTGGACAGGTCCACTGCTGCAACTGTTGTCTCGACGGGCTGGAGTAGCAACCGCGAGGGTAGCAAGAGCAAGAGTGATAGCAGAGAAAAGTTTGAATTGCATATTGAGAGAGTTGTTACTGAACGAGGATGAGGATGTTCGAGTGAAGATTTGGGATGTACAAGGGCATCTTTTATAGGATTCAGAGATCTATCATTGACCCGAATCAAGGCAGAATTACGACGTCGAATGCTCTGACCAGCCTCCGACATCGGGAATGCTTCGAAGCCGTCCAAGTACCTGTGTTTCTAGCTTTTCATCGTTCAACAGGTTCGTACAGTAATGAAACTCCAGCATATATGGCCGCAACAATACGAGATCTAACAGACTGACAATGGCCGTTGGAGGATAAGGCCATTGAAATCCAGTCTAGATCGACCTAATTAAATTGTACTAGGACATTGAACGACCTGGGATTGTACTACATGTTACTCGCAACATTATCCCAGGCCGTTTTTGCCACGCTAGACTGCAAACCGGCTGCTTGAAAGTCCTAATATTGTGTCACGACATGAGTTCTTTTCCACATGTCGGACTTGATTCATCGTAGTCAAGTCCTCGGACATTACAATGTCAACCAGTTGAAAGATTCTACCTCAGGTAAGTTCTGTATTCAACCGTGCAATCGGGAGCTTGAAATCCTTGAGATTCTTCCTGACGGACCTGGAACACGACACCACTGGACAGCCAGTAGTGGATTCTTAATACAAAAAATGTATGATAGAGGACTGAAATAAGACAAAAAGTTCGTTGAACTTGAGCAAGTCATGAATCCATACCGAGCAGACCACAGCCGGACTTTACGGACGGAGGACTGAGATGCCGACTTCCCAATGCCGCGGCCTAGACATGATCAATCATCATTCGTCAGTCACGTTCATCAGCCTTGTCCGGTCAAATATCAGGGCTTTCGATATTCCGGTTTGACGGTTGAATGACAAGACGTTCAACTGCAGTCCAAGATCCTCATGGACGCGCGTCAGGTTTTTTAGCCGATTGGACTGTTTTTAGCGTCACACCGCTCTATGGATTGTATCATCTGACTGACGAATGCTGATTGATCATGTCTAGGCCGCGGCATTGGGAAGTCGGCATCTCAGTCCTCCGTCCGTAAAGTCCAGCTGTGGTCTGCTCTGTGTGGATTCATGACTTGCTCAAGTTCAACGAACTTTTTGTCTTATTTCAGTCCTCTATCATACATCTTTTGTATTAAGAATCCACTAATGGCTGTCCAGTGGTGTCGTGTTCCAGGCCCGTCAGGAAGAATCTCAGGGATTTCAAGCTCCCGATTGCACGGTTGAATAGAGAACTTACCTGAGGTAGAATCTTTCAACTCGTTGACATTGTAATGTCCGAGGACTTGACTACGATGAATCAAGTCCGACATGTGGAAAAAAACTCATGTCGTGCTACAATATCAGGACTTTCAAGCAGCCGGTTTGCAGTCTGGCGTGGCAAAAACCGCCTGGGATAGTGTTGCGAGTAACATGTAGTACAATCCCAAGTCGTTCAATATCCTGGTACAATTCAATTAGGTTGATCTGGACTGGATTTCAATGGCCTTATCCTCCAACGGCCATTGTCAGTCTGTTTGATCTCGTATTTTTGCGGCCATATATGCTGGAGTTTCATTACTGTACAAACCTATTGAAAAATGAAAAGCTAGAAACACAGGTACTTGGACTGCGTCGAAGCATTCCCGATGTCGGAGGCTGATCAGAGCATTCGACGTCGTAATTCTGCCTTGATTCGGGTCAATGATAGATCTCTGAATCCTATAAAAGATGCCCTTGTACATCCCAAATCTTCACTCGAACATCCTCATCCTCGTTCAGTACCAACTCTCTCAACTATGCAATTCAAACTTTTCTCTGCTATCACTCTTGCTCTTGCTACCCTCGCGGTTGCTACTCCAGCCCGTCGAGACAACAGTTGCAGCAGTGGACCTGTCCAGTGCTGCAACACTGTTCAAAGCGCTCAACAGACCCAAGGCATCCTGGGTGCTCTCGGCATTATCATCGGTGACATTACAGGCCAGGTCGGCCTAGGCTGCGCCCCGCTCAGCATCTTCGGTGCCAGTGCTGGCCAATGGTAAGTATCGAGAAAATAAAAGACTCGAGAGATATACTGATCCGATTTACAGCAACACTAATACTGTTTGCTGCGAGGACAATTCTAACAGTAAGTGAATTCAGTGAATGATTTCCATTCTCAAACTGACCTTTGCAGGCCTCATTTCTTTGGGCTGTGTCCCGATCACTCTCTAAGCGCCAAAAATAATTGATTCCTGACTCGGACAAGAGGCGAAGCAGACACTGGATCTGGTATATGCTAGCTGGCAAGTTGGAGAGGAGAATATTGTTGCAGTTTCAGTAACATCTTCAAGTTGCTTTGAAATGTGATTCTCGTTATATGCTATTCTGGGAAGTTTCAGGTTTCATCACATCGGCGAGTGATAGACTCTCGATTGACCGGTTGGAACCATCAGACTATCAGCTCGGCTCTCGAAATATCAGTCAAGTTACCCAACAATTGTATCTTAGTTTCACGATTGAAAATTTCTACAGTGTATAGTTTCTTTACAAATTCATTCCAGTCATGTATTCGATATTGTAAAGTGTGTCTCGGGGCCAACAATATTCAGGACCTATACAATGAGTGTGAGGAACAGTTCAGGCTCTCGGGAGTCAAGGCTTCATACCGTCAAATTATCAGGCCAGCAGGAGATGCAAGTGTTAGGATTCAACCAGGTTCCCAAGTGCAAGCAGTTCCGTGAAGAAAAAACCAATTAGAGTTTATTGCGAAAGGGCAAAAGGGTAAGCGACGTTACATGAAACAGGGCCTTATATACGAGATTCCGTGTGAAATAACTACGGTTAAATGATCCGAGGAAACCCAATGAAACCCGAAGCTCGAGCTCGCCCCGGAAACAAAGTATGAACCAATGTTCGTCTTGACAGCAAGTACGGTCGTTGGATCTGGAGCCGGTTCTTCAACGTAGAGTCATACTCAAGATCAACGATGGACCGAGGGCCGGAGTATTACAGAGTTTGTCGAGATCGAAGGGGCCTTTGATAGTTACAAACAGACCCTGAAGCCTTGTAATAGCCTCCAACAAAAGAATGCATTCATCTTGTGTCAGGGGGCCATAAATGATAAGCTCCTCCAGGGTGGTCTTGCATGAGGCGATGAACGAGAGGAGGGAGTCAAACTGAATATCTTCGTTGTTTACGAGCGCGAGACGTTGCAGCGAATTGAAGTTACGAGTCCCATTTATGGGATTCGTTTGTTGCGTGTGAGCAAAAGTCTGGACAGCCGCATCGGAGAACCCAACGGGGATATCCGGCCGGGCACCTGACTCTTCAACAGCACAGCCTCTGCTGCGCTGGTATCTCAGAGTTGTCTGTGAGAACCCAATGGGCACTTGGACTCAAGATTATAACGTCGAGGCAATGATGAATCTTGTTCTGCTGTCGACGATCGTGACAATCGCGTCCCAGCACCGTGTGACTCGAAAAATGCGCGTCAACGGACACCCACGTGATGGGACTTTCCTAACCCTAAACCCAACAGTAATACAATTGTTTTCATGGTTCATCCCCCAACGACACCTCTTGCTGCCACCAAATAACCGTCTGCAAAATCCCTTTATTTCCACCTTCTTCGACCTCAGGCAATGATGGAATCCTCCGCAGGTCCACTATCTTGCCGTAGCCGTTGACCGTCGACGCTTGGTCGGATGCTTGGTCGACGCCCTTGGTTCCACATTTTCTGGAATTCATACCTGCTCCACCGCCTGTAATGCTGTAAAGACCAGCTCGACAACCTCGTTATTCTGTATCGGCAGAGATATCCCGCTTTAACGAGCTCATGCTCCAGGACTGCTCTGGGCCCAGACCTTGAAGACAGCGACGTGCAGCGACCCAATAGCCACGAAACAATTCCGCGTCCTCCAGCCATTGATTCCTGGTCTCACGCTGACCGGGAGCTTGGAGAAGGTACCACGGCTGCCCGCGGATCATTTTCACGGCCATGAAAATGGCCCGCGATGATGCTTTATGTTGGCGGCCGGGAAAACAAAAAATGTTTGCTGGCCGCGAACATTTGGGCGAAGATTCCCACCGCAAACTTTGGCCGGATCGATTTTGGCCGCGCTGTTCACGGCCGGCGAAGATATATTTTTTTCCCGGCCACCAAGATAAAGCATTATCGCCGGTCATTTTCACAGCCGTGAAAATGATCCGCGGACCGCCGTGTACCATATTCACTAGGTCTATGGTGAGCCGACCATTTCCTTGTCCGTCATTTTCTGCTTGCTTTCTGGTTTATCGGATGGGCACCGTTCATTTCCCTTTCGTTTCGGCGTGCAACTGACCGTGTTTGCATTACAGGACGCTGTAATTCCTCAACGGGTGTCTAATTGGGATCTATTACCACGGCGGCCAAGACGCTGGGACCATGACCATGATCGGTCAACGTCCGACCTACGGTGGTTATTTCATCTAGCCCATCTTCCCCTGCTTTATTGGAGATTGGCGACATCCAGGCTTTTGGTCATTTATCTTTTTCATCTCTGATGCTTTGTTGCAGCGACGGCCAATCCAGAATCCTGTTGCTTTTGCGCCTGGCTTGGTGGCTCTCGTTCAAGAATGCTGGTGTTTTGAAGAGCATTTGAGCATGGCAGAGAGAACCCGCTAGGAGATAGGGAGAAAAGCGGGAATTGGAGGGAGACCGGAAGCTCAAGGAGACCAACCTTCGGATCATCTTTACCCTTCCTTTATGGTCAAGGTCTCGACCTTTTTACTGGTGGGAGAGCGGTTGGAGAGAACCAATATGGAGAATCTGGATGGAATGAGAGCAGCGGCCACCTATGGCAGACGACCTTACCTAATCTTTCGACCTCGAAGGTACCCTATTATGTCCATGGGAAATGGGCCTTCGAGGCCCTCTCCAGCCAAGGGGCCGACACAGTCATTCCCGATCGGGTCGCCAACCTCGGTTCTGGAGGCCGTTCGGTCGGTTTTCGGTCTTTTCCCGAGCTCCAAAATGCATTTTCCTGGTTGTTTTCTCTGCTTCTGAGACCATTATTATTCATGATTGTACATCTATCAATCATATCGTGTGATGTTTTGCAAAATATATTGCGTTTCAGCGGTCCGAAAAGCTGCTCTGCAACCTCCATTGCCCCTTGTTTTGGGCTCTTTCGTCTCTTTCCATTGCTCAGAATCATTGATTCTGGGCTGTCCGTTTTGCTTTCTACCTTTTCATACATGCTGCTGCATGGAAGAGCTCACGGAGAGCTCTGGACCATCACTTTTCCGACCTTTATCTTGCTCCCCTAGGCTTGTAAAAGCTCCAATATGCGCCGTGAGCATCTATCATGGCATATTTCACCCGCTCAAACGTTGAAAGATCGTCCTAAAGCTCCTTGATATCGTTCCGTGGCTTCCCGATGCTCTTTTGGGCTCGTGAAATAGCTGGGACAGGTGCCGCTTAGCTGGAATAGGCACCGTTTAGCATCTGCTATTGCATTTACTGCCTTTAAAATGCTCCAGGGACGTTAGCAGCTGTATCCGCAGCTTCCAGAGCGCTCAGATAACAATCCCTGGGCTATTCATTGGTTATGGATCCACCCTGCTGGCCTTCCCGGGCGGGAAAACCGATGGGATGCGGTCAAATACTATTCAGGACTCTCCATCTGTCATTCTATCCTGCCTTTGCAGCCATAGCAGCACGTTACATGGGCCGTTGGACCTCATTTAGGATTCGGGACAGCTTCAGTAGCGTCCAGAATCACTCTATTATTCGTGGCCACGTCTTACACAGGTTACCAGCAGCATCCTCTCATGCTTTGAGCTGTCTCCGTATCATTCTCCACGATAACAGCACCACATATCGCTCTTCCGAGCTCCATCACGTCCTTCATTGCGGTCGGGACACCTCAATATCGTGTTTCCATCGATTGAATGGATGATCAGATATTTCCTATGTCATCTTGTATCACTTCTACATTGATAAGGACCCTGCGGCGCGTCAGTCTCAACAATGACAGCACCACAGAATGCTCTCCCAAGCTCCAGGAGGTCCTTTTTCGTGTTGGGACACCTCAACTTTGTGTTTCTGTTGGTTGAATAGAAGATTAAGTATTCTCCCTTGCCATTCGGCATTACCTCCACGTCGATAGGGACCGCCGCAGCGCCACAGATTTGGCGATGGACCTGGATTACGCTTCGCAAAAGGTATCATTTACGCGTCATTTACGCGTCAAATACAATAGATAATATTTCCCGGTCTACTTCACCATAATTCCGGAATTCTTGCGCGTGCAAAACCCTTGTTTTTAGCCTTTTTTTTCAAGCTTCAATTCCACGTAATGCTCTCCTGAGCTCCAGGAGGTTGAATAGCCTTATAATCTGTAGCCACGTCTCATGCAACGTTGACTCGCATATTTCAAGTTGTCATAGGTGTCGAAACAATTTGCGCAGACAAGTAAGCAAAATCAAAATCTTATACCATCAGAGAGAATTCTGACCCTTGCTGTAATCGCTTGTCTCTTTTAGTTGTGCTTGAGAAACCTTTTCTTGCTGGTTTAGAGGCACTTTACTAGCCAGAACACGCTCAGCAAGCTCCGCTTGCGGAATCCGGATACCCATCACGTGTGCGTACCAACACGTGTCATTTCTTTTTTTACCATCATGCCGATGGCGCGTAACAACCTCTCCGCCTTTCCGCTAGGAGCGCACCACCGCAGTCCAATCAAATGTCGTAATGCTAAACGGACCAAATCCCTGGTCAAAATCCCCGGTCAGGAAGAGAAAGTCCAGGCGCTGAGACGCAAAATGGAGGCCCTCGAATCTCAGACGAATGACGAGGCAGAACTGTCAGATTCCGTTGGCTCCATGCTTTGGGAGGTAGAGGAGAAAGATCAGCTAGAAAGGGGAATGGAAGCAGAAGAAGAGGGGGAGTTGGAGACGGAAGGACGCGCTGAATACACGAGTGACGACGATTACATGCCAGATGCCGGATATCGGAGTGACGAGATGCTATTGGACCCCATAGCACCGGTGGACAACCCGTCTCCAGTACGAGTACCAACCGAGGAAGCCCCGTCAGAGAAATGGCCGAAACAATCCGAAACAATCATCAGCGATACTCAGGCGGCCAATGACACTGTTTTCAAAAACTGGCAGTGTCTTCTCCCTAAATTGCAGGAGCCGTATCTTCTGTATCGGAATGCTTGCCATGGCCTTGCAACCGTGCCTCCAATCGCAATCAGCACCACTTGCGATAAGCCTAGCTGTCCTCAATCTATGAGCGACATCGTATGCCTCTATTATGATCGTACGTCTTCTCCTATCATCAGTCAGGTTATCTGAATAACTTCCTGAAGATTATTTCGACATGAAGGTGAAACATTGCCAATGTCAGAGCATCCAATATGTTCTCGTGGCGAATGGGCTCTTTCCTGCTAGTCCTTCCACTCCTGTGATGGTGGTGTCGATAGCCCTGTTGGAATTCTATCGGGCATTGTTTGAGCGCTCCTGTGATGCTGTTCATGTGCTAGCAGCGGCTCTCAATACCGTTTATCGACGTCGAGGTCATCATATGCTCAATTCCGACGTGCGTCCTTTTTATTCTCACCATTGACCCTCCGCTTTAACGTGATATGCAGAACGAACCCTACAAAGAGCCCTTCAGGCGAGGTCTGGGACATGCTATACAGTGGTATGACTGTCTCTTTGTCCAGACAGAGGCTGCCGTCGACAAGGCGGTGGATGAATGTGATGCTATCGCTCAGGCACTGAAAATACCTCCGACACCTCACTTCAAATCACCATTACCGTCAACGTCGTCGCCGTCGACTCTTCGACCATACACTGTTGAAGAAGCGCTTAACAACGGATTACCAACTGTTGTGGCTGAAGCATATTCGGCAGAGGTCGAGAAGGACATGGCCGCTGCTCGAGCCCTGCGCCCTACTCCAGATCTCAGTGATGTACCGTCTGAGTCGATAAAGCTCGACGGTATGAGTCCTGGTGAATGTCACCGTATCCTTCAACAGCGATGTCCGGCCTGTTTTGGTGGCGCGATGTATGGACGCTCCTTCAACGAGTAAGTGTGTTATTTTTCACCGCCTGAGCTGCACTGAATTGATATCCAGGGGAGGAGACATTCAGGTCGCTGCTGATGGTAATTTCCACCATCGTCACACAGAGAGCAAGTCTACCGACCATCCTTTCCACAATGCAAAGCATTTCATTCCAAAGTCTTTTGTCGATGCTGTCGGTGATCGCATCGAAGTGATTCGCCAAAGGCCTCCAAAAGTACATACCCCTGTTGTCCCCGACAGCGCAATCAATGGCTGCCAGGAATCTCATCATGCTGCCAAAGGCGACCAAGCCGGGCTAAAGGGCAAACAGTTTGACGACAATGGGCTTATGGCCTTAGTCTGTCATCATGATATACCTCTATTCTTTGCTAATATCGATACTCCAGGAGAACAGCAAAAGTATGTTGTTGCGCTGCTGGAATACCTATTCTCCATGATCCCCCAACACGCCTCTGTTGTCCTCGTCTATGACATTGGATGTGTTGTGGACCGTAGCTTCGACAAGGTCAGTCATCTCCTCTTTCAATGTCAAATACTCATCTTCTGCTCTTCTCAAAAGTATGATTTGCTGCCGCTACATATATCGTCACGGATCATATTCATTACTTCCGCTATGCATGCCTACGGCCATGGTTGGACTTGTCAGCTTGTCTACAATCCCCGACTTCAACGTGGGCTCGGCCTCACCGACGGGGAAGGGGTTGAGCGCTTGTGGTCCCGTCTGCGAAAGCTTATTGGTATTGAACGTTATATGGCAGTATGTCTCATTTGTCTAGTGATTCATCGTCAATGTTGACTTTGACAGAGAAACGGCAGAATATGGTTACTCGATAGGCAAGCTGATTCGATCGGGGATGAGCTCCGCGACGGACTTGGCGACTTCATCAATACCCGGCTGAAAAAGGGTGTTCGGGGTCAAGGAAAGAAGGCCCATCAGATTCTCGACGATGGAGGTATCTCTCTCTCTGTGCTACGCGAACAATGGGAGCTGCAGCGCAAGTCTCAACTCTCTGTTTCCTCAGGTTGGTTTCTCTCGGACCTGTTACTTCAACCGAAGCTGAGATTATTCTAGCAAAACCGGCAAAGATCAAGAAAGAGCTTGAAAAGGTTATCAGCCTTCTAGCTGATATTGAGGGATTGGACGCCACCATTGAGAATGCCCGAAAGGCCGTTGCAAATGCTCGCAATCATGCACAGAAGGCTATCGCAGCTGCTCGAGATTCGCCCACCAAACTCACTGCCAAACGCGAAAACAAACGACGAAAGGCCTTTTCAGATGCTGTGACACTCTTCACATCACTCAAAGCATGTCAGGACGCTTTCAAGGAGCAGGTCTCCAGCCTTTATGACTCGCTGAATCTTACAGATGAGTTTGACGAGCTTGCCGGTATCAACCTGGACTTTGCCAAGATCCTTGTTTCGCTCAGAGACTTGAAGGTCACTATTCGAATGGGAGTGTCTCGATCAATCAGTTGGCGGTCGACATCAGACCATTGGTGATTTGTCCCTCTTTTCTGTCGTGCTGCAGCTCAATATGTTTCAAAGGCACCAGACTCCATCAGCAGACGCGAAAGGCCATTGCCAAGTGCAAACCTGCCCTTCTTGCCTATATCAGGAAGTACAACATGCTGGTTGCGAAACTGCAGGACTGGCCCACCTCAGAAACAAATATTGCTTGCCCTCTTCCATTACCCACTGAACTTCAACATTTACGAGACAGCGACGACTTGATGCAAGATGTTTGGACAACCCCGGACCAGCCCGGCGAACCACGGGCTCGATGGCTCGATGATGCCACGGTTCGAACTAGCATCAAAGCAATGCTCAAGCTCGACCGTTGCACTGAGGAACAACGACGTCTTGGTCGAGAAGCCGATAACCTTTGTCGTCATTTTGGAAGACAGCTTACAGCTCTCGAGGTCGCTAGAACTTCAACTCGATGTAGGTTCATCTTCTCATTAATATCCGATACTGATAGCTTTGGTTCAGATTCTCATCTCTCCCTTCTTATTCGTGAGCGCTACACTCACCTCCTGCAACTCAAGCCACGATGGACCAACGAGTTGGCCAGTGCCATTCGATTCGACAATGCTGTGGAAACAGCATTAAAGACCGCTCATTGCATCGCGACTCTTGAGGTCTCGACCAGCAATTGGATCACTGCAGTGAGGCCTCCATTGAGCAATATCGAGCTAGTTGACTCTCGTTCGTCTTTGATTGGACATAATGAAACAGTGGCGTCAGACCTGCTAGGGGCGGAAACCATCTTGGTTCTTTCTGACGACGAGGATCCTCTGCTGTCTGAAGACGAGGAGTTAGAAATGAGCGATGATGAATCAGTTTCAGGGGGCGAGGTTGAAGCGCCGCAAACCCAAGCTCACTTTGCTCACATTCTGTATGACTGGGTTCCCCCAGTAAGTCTTTTCTTTACAGATTAGCGCTTGCTACGCTCAACTGAGATCTATCCAGGTTGAATCAAAAGATGTCTTATTGATGCCTTGGCTTGAGGAGACATTTCCCAGTCCATCGACGCCCTGGGACGACGCCACGGCTCCTCGTAGAATTCCAAAAAGTACAATCGACTTTGGCCGCGAAGACCTTGAGATACTTGTCACTCCCGATCGTTGGCTCAACAGTGGATGTATTAATGGCCTCGCTGCGCTTCTCCAGCTCCATATTCGATCTCGCTCTCATTGCATCCTTTCCAGTTGGGTGCTAACTTGCACGGCGGATGTCGGATTATGGAACTTGACGTGGCATCAGTGCTATTGGGAGAAGGATATCTGGATCATTCCGATTCATCGCATTCAGCAGCAGCATTGGGTTCTATGCGTGGTGCTTCCTCAATCTCATTCGCTCTACCTTTTTGACAGTTATGCTGCCCCTGCGAAATCCTGGTCTCAAGATCTAGACATACGTTTCTTTGCTTTTGTAATGACCGCTTTTGAAGTCACTGGCAGAAAATCGTCAATCTCATCACTCGCTTAGTTGGTCTTGCCACTTCCAACGGTCATTCCATCAACGTCGACCTGGGACAGTCCTGGGTTGCAAGACCTGTATTGGTGCGTAAATGCTCTTTTCCCATATGCCATATGCTAACTGATTCACTCAGCTTGAGCCCGTCCAGTCAAATGGACATGATTGCGGTCTATGGGTGCTGGCGGTTATCGCCGCGATTTTACGAGGCTTTTGTACTCCAGGAATCACCGAAAGGTTGATGCGAGATTTTCGTGAACGTTTACTCATTGGAGCAAACTCTGTACCTTTAACTGTACAGTTGTAAAGAAATTGAACCTCACAAGTTTCATATCATGGCCTGTTCAAAGCAACTCGATTACTATATATGAATATCAAAACAGCACTGTTTTTATGACCTATCATCGCCAATGTCCACCTTGCTCATCTTTCTTTCGAGGTCATCATTGACAAGCAGCCAATCGTGAGCTGTTCTGGTGTTCAGACTGGAAACAAGGCCGACTCTAGGCTTACCTGACTCCACCCCTGGGTGCTCTCTCGTTGCTTTTCTCTTCTCGGCAGCTAGCACAGCGTAATATTCATGGCTAGCAGAATAAATGGCGTCCGTGGTGGGATAGGATGGGTCAAGCATCATGACCATGTCGTAAATTCCCGCTGATTTGAATAATCCTGGCATGCAGGAATTATACAGGAAATGCGAGATGACCTTCAATAGCATCAGAAAAATCTCTATCCAGGAAGCGGGACACAAAGTTACTGAGATATGGTCGCTACGGCACAGGATGTCGGTTTCGTCGAGGTCATGACGACGATGAGGAAATTTCTCCACCAGACTGGCATAAGCGGCGTCCAGTACTGGGTGAACATTCCAGTTCTTGATACCATCAAGGTAAGGAACCTGGAATCGATGGATAATATGGCTTTTCTCTTCTTCACCGAGAGGGACAAAACTGAAGCCAGTGTCGCCAGGCGTTTTCTATTTCATGCATTATTTCTTGCCAGAGAATCTGAAGGTTCATGCTTACTAGATAACGATGGTATCGACCTTCATGGGTCTGAAGACCAGAGACGGCTTGGCTATTGGAAGAGAGCTCGACGACATACGGGATTTTGAAGATGTCTGACCAATAAAGATGGCATAGAATTGGATGTCGAAGGTCCAAAAGGAGGAGAGGAGGGACAAGGAGGAAACTATTAGGTTGTCCTTTCAGCATCGTCTTTGTATTGAAAGCGGCCTTGTCAGCGGATTTCGGACCCTTCAGAGATATCAGTGTTTTTAATTTCAATGAGCTCGAGAACATAAGATAAAACACATTCAACGAGATATCAACGAGTTCCAGATAATCCAATGATTTTGAGGGTGACGGCGCTGCTGGGCATCGACATATTGAACAGTATACGATCCAGTACCTGAATCATGGTCAGTGTTGTCATTTCCTTTACAATATTGCGCACCTGCATGTAAAGTCCACGACGGCCATCAAACGAGGCCGAACCATCCTCTGTCTGCTCTGGATAGGCCTCCGTGACCGCTTACATCTTGAGGAACACCATCATCTCGTCAGTGAAAGCGACAGACCTAGAATTTCAATGAGCATTGGATTAGACCGAGACCAGCAATTACCTCGAACACCCGTCAGCAGTAAAATACATGGGCTTATCGTGGCCCCATCGCCTGGTCCATGGTCAACATATATCCACGATGATGATGTCGCAAGCTCACCGTTTTCCGCCGTAGGTTGTTGCTTGAATTGCGCATCATGAAGAGACATCTAGAGGAAGAAAGAAGGCGACGAAATCGACGTTCAACAAGACTGAATCAGCTGATAACAATGCGGCAGGGTTTGACGTACTGGCAATAATTCAAGTTAGTCTCCTGTTCCCTGGCGTCGGGTTTGACGTACTAGCAATAATTTGTCATGGAGCGGATGTCGAGGCCTGTCATGCGCTTCGGAGCGGAAATGGAAGCCTGTCATGAGGTTATTTTTTTGGTCCCTGGAGTTGGGCTTGACGTACCACAATAAATTATTAGGTCCCCGTCGGCCATAGCAAGAAAGAATTTTGATTCACAATGCAACAAAAATTATTCACTGCCCATTGCGAAGAGACATTGAATCCAGCATGTCCTCGACCTCGTCCAAGGAGGTTGAATATATCAGGCGCGCTTCTTCTCCGCGTCCTTCAGCTTCCAAAAGGGCTGCCCGAGCTTCCTCACTGCAGCGCTAATCAGTATCGAGGGTGTAAGCAGACGAAAATGACATACCGATTTGTGAAAACGACATCTCCTTTGTTGGGAGAGCTCACAGCAAAGAAGCGACGACGTTTGTTGGGAGTGGAGGTCGTAGCTGGAGGAGCGACCGTGGTATAAGGCTTTTTTGGAGAGATTTGTGGTGCAGGTGGAGGTGGAAGATGAATGATATGCCGACAGCCGCTCTCCAGGCATTCGTCAGACCAAAATCGCAGAGCCTCAGCGACAGAGGAAACCTTCCTCCACCTTCGGTGGGGAATACCCTTTTGACACATTGAAGAACAATCTTCCCTGTTATCTAATTTTTAGGAAAAATTCGGGATATGAACAAATGACGAACCAGCGTGTATAGACTCCTGGACGAGTACCACGAGCGAGCACATATAAAAAGCGTAATGTTTGAAGGTCACGACCGCAATCGACCTTGTTAGAGAAGAAAGATGGGATACAAGAGCCAGGTGGTAGTGGATACGAAGAAAATGCTACAGTATCCTCGACTGGACGCTGTTGAGGCATGATGTTCGAGGTCATCATGGTTGATGTTCAAGGTTGATGGTCGGGACTCAGGAGCGGAGATCACACAGTCACCCAAGGCCAGTCGCAGGTTCGACTCCTGCGGTGTCCAGTTTTTCCCACATACTATTCTGTCGTATGCTTCTATACATTTGCTGCAGTAGTCTTTCTTTCCAATGAGGAATCCGATTATTACAAGGCTAAATATGTCAACGTCAGCCCCAGCGCTCGAGATTTTCTTCATCATGTCGCTTTGAAAGACCATATACAACAATACAATACAAGCTTTAGGTTCCTCCCTCCGGTAGGATGGCTCGCTCCGCTCGCCACCTACCTCCGGGAGGAACCACAGCTTGTTTCTGCCTTAACCCTGCGCCGCCGCCCTGCGGGCGGCCTCGGGCGGCATCTGCGCCTTCGGCGCTTAACTTGATTATGTCAGTAAAATAATTTGTCATCTAATTAATCAGCATCAGGTGACCGAGGTGTTTTATATGTATTGATATTCCAGGTATCTATACATTTAAATTATCCTTGAATCTCCCTTACGATGATATCCAGCAAAACTTCTTCGCATCATGTTCGACATTGAGGAAAGCGCGTGCCTAATTTTCCCGCTCCATGATCGGAAGGGAGTGTCGCTAATCTGACTGCGAGGGTCCTTGCCGGCTAAATATTGTGATGCCGGCAGAACTTTACTGGATTAGATTGAAATTTGGCGCCTCGATTGTTCTCAGTGTAATGTCCGCTGTCAGTGCCCAAAAGACACTTTTCGTATTGGATCTAATAGGCAGAGATGTTGGCATGGCCGACATTTCCTTGGCAAGGTAGGCAGCTTCCAGTTATGCTCCGCACTCTGGTCTTCGAAAGAAGGAGCAAGAGCAGCAACGTTGAGTTTATAATTGGTCGATTCGAGTTAACATTTGGCACATGATCCCCGATAAAGAATCTTCGAGAAGAATCCGATAAGATTACAGCGCCGACGTGATTTTGATATGGCAACAAAGCTTCATCGAAACCACAATGCAGGTCTCAGTGCTGAAGCAAGGTGAGCATACTTTCAACCTCTCTGTTGCCGTCGCTCACTGCTTATTTCCCGCAGAAGGTACCGAGGAGGTTTCCTTCGAGATTTCTCCAGCATTAGTCACCTGGCTGCGTCGCCAAAGGTGATTATCTTGCCTTGCAGACTCATTCTCGTCGACA
Organism: Mycena floridula; assembly: GCA_029320655.1. Classification (NCBI taxonomy): domain Eukaryota; kingdom Fungi; phylum Basidiomycota; class Agaricomycetes; order Agaricales; family Mycenaceae; genus Mycena; species Mycena floridula. The sequence continues at coordinate 466,182 of JARIHS010000041.1, read as the reverse complement.
GATTTCTTTGCTAGTGACCGAGCTGTCTTCTTCAAAATACCCAATGAACTCCCTTCGACGACCCACGACTTAGTTGTGGTTGAGGTAGCCTCGCACTGTGGGCCCCAGTATGCCGCTTCTGTTTCCTGTTGTCCTTGAAGATTGATGTCCTCGGTAGGACTCGGCCGCTTGTCTCTCAAAATAATTCCTGTCATTTTCATTCAACAAAGTGTTCTGACGTGGCTGCAGTTCAACGTCCTTCCAAGTATGTCGCCTTTGTTCCTTCTTCAGCTTGGTGAATGATTTGCTTGGTAGCGTCAACCAGATCAGTTCCAAGAGGAGTCACAGTTGGCTGATCTCCTCCTCCTCTTCCTGCTGTTGCTGCTGCGCCAAGAGCCAGCGGAAGCCAGACGGTCACTCGGAGGGTATAGAGACAATGTGGCCAAAGCGCCAGCTGAGGACGAATCTCTGGTAGCGATACAATTTTTGCACAATGTAGCTCAGTGAATATTTTTTCGATTACTTGCATATTTCTTGTTTTTTGAGCATTTCATAGACCCGTGAGAGACGATTGATAATGCTGTATAGCAGTCCAAGCCACCGATAGATACCAGCCGGTATCTCTCTCCGAACAATGGTCCTTCATTGTGCCCACAGCTTCTGTAGCGACCGCGAGAAGTGCAAGTCGCCTTCAGTCTTCCAGAATCCATATGTTATGAGCTGGTTCCAGGTAAGCGCTCATAGCTGTCGAAAACAGCCGAATCCCCAAGAGGGTTTCCCGATCATGGGGCTCCGGCTAACAAACGAGAAACTGTGTTCGATGCTATTGCTCGTCCTTTCTTTTTGGCTGCGCATTCTAGCTGATCATGCGTCTTTTGCAGTTCACGCATGAGCAAAAGGTCTGGTCGCGACGGTACATAGAGCAATATCTCAATCTTCAGGGCAACAAACAGGCACAAAAGCAGTTGCTTGAGGAGATCAGCGATGCTTGGATACAGGCCTTTCCTGTACCGGCGGATTTCATTGAAACAACAGGTATCCTTTACGTCGAAGGAGTCTACAAGCAGGTATTTATCCTCATTATCGCGGCTGCATCCTGAGCGCTGATAACATGTCACAGTATATCAAAGGTCGTTTCGTGTGGCGCAGCTGGAAGTTCATTCCTGTGCCAGGGTTTCCCAGCCAGAAGTTCTTTCCGCAAGGGTTTCTCTCTCCGGAGAGATATTCCTCAGGAGACGAATCAGAGATGGACCGACCTGTGAAAATCGGAGGAATGGTGACTAGGGATGTCGGGGACGCTTGGGTGCCTCCGTCATTGCAAAGTCCGTCATCGCTGGCTCACCCTATCGACATTGGGTCTTCTCCGGTCACTGATGTTCCTGGGTCGTCTCCGGTCATCGAGGGAGATGAGGAAAGAGAGGAGCGAGAGATTTCCTGGAAGCGACGGTATCACCGAACTGGGACCCCAGATTCGCCGCTGCGACATTGTACCACAGGTTCGAGAGACTTGCTGGGTGCACCTCCGACCAAGAAAACTCGTTATTAATTGGCATTGCTTCACTATTCTATCTGCTGTATATTGGACTCTGATATGCGTTGTATCTTGTTATTTTGCAATCGCTGTTTTTTGTTACTTATCGAGTGGCTTTGAAACATTGGATAGATTGCAAGATCATGTAATACAGAGAGCGTAGATATCGAAGCGGAGGTTGCTGGAAGATTCTTGTGCCTGAAATCCTTGACACATTGCCGCGCCGCAGTGGACGGTGACCTGGACGATATGTGGGCTGACAAACGAAATATCGGATGGCTGCGAGGGAGACTAACCTAGATGTCCATTGCAGACAAAAGGCCATGCAAAGCGGTAAGCTGCTCTTGAGCTGTATGATCTTTCCGTTAATTGTGCAATGCAGAGACCAACAGCAACGATATACCTTTCGAACCCTTGGGACCCACAGCATGGTATTCATCGGCAGTTTCTCTAAGCTTTCTGCTGATCATTGGAATTAGGGCGGCTATACAGGAGCATTTGCTTCCATTGTTGAACGCTATCGTCTTGACCAATCCACTGTATGATTATTCACACCATGGACGAATTCCACTGCAACGGCGAAGAAGGAGAAGAGGCAAGAGAGGTCCAAAGCGGCAGAAATCAAAGAAGATATGCAGGAGTTGCTTGAGACGAATCTTGGAAAGAATATATGAGGGGTTACCAGCTCTTGAGGTCGAAAATGCAGGAGAATAATTGACAGTTCGTTGGCGTCGTCGCTATAACAAGGATAAAAAAAAGTTTTATTGGTCTAATGTCGCTGGTACGAGAGCTTGCCATTGTGCTGAGCCATCCGTAATGCATCCAGGCCACGGTAGCAATAGGTGGCAGCGTCTCGAATATGTGCCATGAACCCATAAAGCTTTGCTTCGAGGATTTGGCTGCTCTCGTGCTCCGCTGTCATCACCCTCTTGTATAATTCCAGACTGGTAGGGCGGAGCCTATCGAGCAAAGCTTGCATAGGCGGGAGATGCGAGGTAAGATAAACGTAGCCCGCCATCTTGTCAGCTCTCGTCAAGGCGGTCTGAATGATAGCGGGAAGGAGATCTCTGTGGTCAGCCCCATGGGACAGGTGCTGATATTCGCGTTCGCAGCTCAACTCTTCAAGACGGAGACGTTTCATCTCGGCCTGCTGGATACTATATCTGCAAGTCCAGTGAGCCAATGTCAATACGGGAACGATAATACCTACAGCTGTTCTTCTGCAGACATTTCTAGCAGGTCTTTGGGCAACCCATCTGTGGGATCCAAGCTCAGCGCTCGTTTTGTGCTGGAGTTGAAGCTGGATGCTATCTTCCGGTCATAATATTTGACCTTCATCTCGCGACAGAGACGTAGTCGGTTGCTACTAGCTTGTAAGACAATAAAAACATGAAAACACATGGGCATACCGATAGTAATGGCGGTTTTGCCTTTCCCGCTGAGCTTGTCATCGCTCCTCGTCGGTGGAATATTTTTTAGGACGGCCCATGATGAGATCAACCAGGACCGGTCACGTGTGTAGCCGGTAAGACATAGCTGGTGTGGTCCGTGCGCGACAATCTTAGAATGAAAACTCGTTCGTGAACCTCAGACAAGCTCAATAGGCCTGGAAACTATACCAAATTCAAGTCACAGTTGATATAAAAATGTCATAACAATTAGGAACCATTTGGTCTTGTTCTAGTAAAGATTCTATGAACTTGAGAAAATGGCCTGCCTTGACTACTCGAGCATGAATCCATCTTGTCCTTCGTGGTGTTACTCGCGCCAAAAAAAAGTTCGCCACCCAAAATTTGGGACAAATGGAGCTATACATCACAAATATCTATTGTGCTATTCAGGTAACCGATGTTCAATGTCTGACCCTGAAAATAGCCTGGAATGCGTTGGATGGCCCACCTAGCCTTAGACTTCGAAGATGGCCCTTCTATTGGCACGGGACATCCGGAAATAGCAGTAATTATCCGGGAGATAGTGCAAACTGATCCTGGGTGAACAATGACAGCTCTAGCGCTGAATTTTACAAGCCGAGGTTTGGGTTAGGGTCAGCATCAGCGTTTATCGGTCAGTAGCCCATGCCCTAAGGCTTATAAAATGGATAAAAAACATCAATGAATGATTGGGAAGATGTACGCAAAAACGACAGCCGTTTGCAGCACAAGTCAAGGAAAATCGCAATGATGCCCAATACAAAGAACGAACCCTGAAGGGATGAGAATGAAGAAGAGTGGCAAAATAAAAATCTTCCAAGGGTCAGCAATGCATCAAAGATAGGGAGAAATGTACGATAATGGCGCTCACCCTATATCATTCATCCGGTCTCCAATTGAATATGGCATCCTGATGTGAGCAGAACAACCTATATTAAAGTAAGTCCTCATATGTGCGCCACATTTGCGCTAGGAAACCAAAGCCAGATTCCGATGTACGCAAAACGACAGCCGTTTGCAGCACAAGTCAAAGAAAATCGCAGTGGTGCCAGCCAATGTCCGTCTGCAACGCAGCTCAAAGGGATAGGCCAGATTACAAATCGCCTATCTGCTGGGATATTCAGTGAGATGGGAATGTGGGTGTCGTTGGAGAGAAAGCTGCAGGCGTGATAATGCAGATTTCCGCCCAAGGATAAGAGCTAAACAATGCTAGAAGCATTGTACGCCACAATGCTAAAAGCATTGCCAAGCTCTACATGCGAAAACATACTGTTGAAATGCAAGAGGATGGTGGCCAGAATAACATTGGTGGGCGTTGCTGGTCAAGGGTGGGAGCGACAGTTGCGTTTGGATATCGATGAAACACCAGGAAAGATCCGGCCAGCCCAAGACGCAAAACTCCGACGGAGAGATCCGGAAGCGGCCGCCGGAAGATGTTCAGATTATAAGGTGCCCGCTATGTCAAGCTACAAGGGGTCGGTCTTGGTATCATTATTCCATTCAGTTCATTATTCTACTCAGTTCATTCTAGCCTTACTTCTGTTCCATGATATTTCTTTTTCTTCACTGCAGCGGCCCGCGGAAAGATCCGAAAATGATGGCAGTTCTGCTTATCAGCGGAACATCTCTAGATACGTAGCCTGTCATGACATCATCGGAAAGATCCGACATATAGCGAGATGATCCGGAAAATCTGATGGTCCTCTGATTTCGTTTCTTGCTCCCTTTCCTTCCTATGGGTAAACGTAATGCCAAACGTAATGGCCTGCGTCGTCCATGCCAAAGCCGTCAGGGTCAGTCCTCACAGGCGAAAAAAGACGCTAATACAGCGCAATGGCTACAGCGCCGAGCTGTTCACAGAGCTAAAAAAAGTGGTGAGCATTTGAACTGCCTGCGGTATATTTCTGTTCTTATTCAGGGACAGCCACCGCAATTGTCCAGCAATACCCTTCAGCGTTTCTGTGTCATGCGATGAACCAAAGCAAGGTTCGACAAACAGTTTACAAGCTCAATCCCACAAGCCCGCAGGATATTCCTCTATTTGACTTGCAACCAGGTGAATTGCTTGAGCTCTGCATTAGCAAATCCTTGCATTCAGCTCTCCAGAACGACGACATTCCCCATCCGCCCTTCCTTTTCAAAACCTTTAACCTCATCAGTGCAGATGACAATGCTCAGGCCATTGTCAAGGCTCGAGCCTATCTTGCTACCAAGCCCAGGGGAAAGATGGAGAATTGGCGATCCAAGCGCAATCCAACGACTCACTGTGGGGCTTGGGAAGGTTCTCGTACAATCGAGGAAGGGCCAATTATCACTCGCGAGTCACGAAAACAGAAACCAGTGACTTTGCTTGCCATGGACGACATGCTTCTTTTTATGAATGCGAAGGTCTTTAGCAAGGTCAATGTCGTTTTAGAAAAGGAGTGCCCCGAGGTTTGGAAGCGCACTGTCCGGTATGTTTTGTCATTGATTTGAACAAGTTACCTATGCTCCATTGATAGGTGTGACGTCCGGATTCGCGATTGGCTTGCTGAGGACTTCAAGCAACGACCGGCCATGTATTTTGGTCCCGCTTTTGCCTGTGTCGCAGTGAAGTCTGGAACCAGCGAGATCATTCACCTCGATTTCTCAGACGACAAACACTTTCTGACATGGTGTATGCCGGTTGGGAATTGGAAGGGCGCTTACTTTGTTATTCCCCAATTCAACCTCAAAATTCCCATTATTCCTGGCCATGTGTATGCTGTTTTAGCTGGTGTCGTAGCTCATTGTTCTACTCCTGTAGAATCAGGAGAGCGATATATATTTACAGGCTTCATGCATAAGAACATGCTTCGCCGAGCAGATGTAGACTTTTTTGGTGAAGATATTCGTGTAACACCTATCACTGCTGATATGTAGTCATATAGCCAATTATGCCCCATTTTCTAGCTTTTTTTGGGCTGACGCCACAGTCGGACTAAAAGGGACTGTCACAATGTCACAGTAACAAATCCGCTTATGCCACCAAACAGCGCCAAAGCTCGCCACTTTTTCTCTCCGCCACATAAACCAGTGAATCATGAACAGGATATCTGAGATGTTCATGTCTACCCTGTCGTTTGAATTTAAATATGTCTCCCAAAACCACGGCAGAACAGGTTTTACGTCTCTGTTACAATGTTAATCTTAAATCTAGATTCCGGCTTCAGGTCATGTGGATGTTGAACTCTTTTTTTCCATCGTTCGACTGGCGGCGACAATGACGGTGAGCCACGGAAACACAGGTGTCCCGCTTCTCATCATCGCTTGCAGCCTGAGGAACAGGCTGAGGGTCTAACTGCCCATCTAGTTCGTTTTCAACCAGAATACCTGTTTTCATGGCTGAATTCTTGTAGAATTTCGCCAACTCATGGGTCTTTCCGGACCTCGAGCCAGAACAGCTATCGTGGCTCGACAGGCAGGTTGAGCCCTATGTTGCCGGAATCAAGCTGTGGAAATACAAGCTCACACTAGAAGCAATATATGTGGGTTTCCTCCAGCAATTTCCCCGTTGGCGTCACCGCGATGAATCTAAACCTCGATGTCGAGCTCAGCACATCTCGGTGAGCAGCTTGATGCTCCTTAATTCCTATTGCTCGACCTAACGTTTCTTTATTTGCAGGTAATTTCTCGGCACCTCCATAGTACTGCCATGCATGGTCTGTTCGAGAAGGCCGGTATCTATGATCTCATGCAAGCCGTCAACCCTCGCTATCCTGAAGACATACCGCTCGATATTCAAATCAGCGCCGCTGAGCTTGTCAGTCAGGCCAACAAATACAACTTTGCGGTCCAGGCTTATCATCGTAAGCTGGTCCTGCTCGAGCAGACACGACCCAGCTCCTTTGATGAAACGATTGCCAGAACCACTTTCGCTTCATTCCATCCGACACCCATGACCTACTCTACCTACGTAGACATGAGTTCTGCAGCCGACGACAGCCATAGGTCTTACGACTTTCCACCACCTCCCTCTTTGTCAATGCTGTTGAGCAGCGCCAGTTCACCTTCATCATTTTCGCCTTCATTGCGGCACCCACGAACCTTGTCATTTGCCTCGTCTTGCCTCGTTGTCTCGAACGGATTTTCCTCCAGTGCCACTACCAGTGTCGCACCGGGGACTTTACAGACAGTTCCTCTTTGTTTTGCAGATATCCATGACCGAGATGTTGTCTCATCTGACGACGAGGATCTGTCGTATCTCACTCTTCGGGATCGGCGCTTCCAGGAATCATATGACCGCGAGGACATGGGTGAAATGAGCGATTGAGATATCGTTGAGGTTTTTTCTATCACACTTTATATCCCTATTATCTTGTAGCGCCCTCAGGGTTTAGTTCTTGTAGTCCTAGCTCTCAGCTCCCGACTGTATATAACGCCAAATGTATATTTGTTCTGGTCCCGTCATCATAACACGAGAGAGATGAAAATCGTAATATTTATTACATGTGGATAGATTGTGGCGTCAATGTACGTACTCAAGTGCAAGGCAAATGTGACATCACAGTCACGTTTGAACCAATGCAAAACGACGACGTGGAATCTCAACTCTTTCATCAGGCTTTTCGGGAAACTTGCACAATTGGCCTTCCAAGCCACAAGATCTCTGTTCAGGTGTGATATTATCATGGCTTTTTGCATTGTACTGACTTTCCTCGCTCCAGGTCTCACCAGAAAGTCTCGACTCGCTGGTTGCTGCTTTAGCTTTGGAAGGTGTCTCGCTGGGTCCTGCGGGCTCTCCAGTCGGTCAGTTGAACATTGTTGTGAAGAATCTGCGTGTAATCAGCCATCACAGCATGTGTCACCTTCGAGATGGACTTGGACCAGTCTGGAAATCCAGCTCGTCAATTTGGATCATACTACCTTGGCAGCGAAGGAGCCATATACGATTTGCGATTTGTGGGCAGCCATTTCCAATCAGAGCCCGAAAATCGGCGGCCAGTCACTGATTCGTGGTACGTCTTGGCAGGCAGTACTGTTCCTGGGATCTATCAAACAGGGTACGTAGAAGGATTTGCTGTAGTCTTGATTGCCATTGACAAGTGCCAACTATCACGAATAGGCCCTCTCTCACTGCTGCTACCACTGCTCATCCTGAGGCGCGAATTCGGTGCTTCCACAGAAAAGACGACGCCATCAACTATTATCTGAAGATGGCCCTGGAACATCGCTTATTTGCCATCTCCCCGTCTAGCCAGGGATACTGCAAACTCTATACTGACCAACAATACGATGATGAACCTTCTTCCGACGAATCTAGCGGAGACAGTGGTAGTTCAGGATAAGTAGAATGTTATAGATACACAAATCAAGCCCTTTTATTCTGAACCTACATCAGGCGACTCATCGTCGATACCTAGAATAGCTCGGAGAGTACCTGTGTTATAGTAGATTTCCAATTCGGTCGAAGTTGCCAACTGAAGGTATCGCTCGCAGGCTGTTTCAAAAGAATCATACTGCTCCCATTGAGCAGTATAGACATCAATGAATGGGCGTATGGTATTCCTGAATTTGGTTAGAATCATCAACGTGGTGAACAGCTGCTTACCATCCATGATATACTCCAACCGAGAGACCTCGCTTGACGACAAACCAAGATTTTGGGGGAACAAAGGTGACATGTTTGGGAAATGACACCAGGGCGACGTCTCGGGAGCGATTGGTGATCTTAATGCGAATTCCTTGCTCTTTGGTGGTTGAGATTTGGAACCCTGCAATTTTAAACACATTCAAAGCGGCTACGATGTCCACAGGCTGGGACTCACCAAAATCAAACGTTGTACGACTCCATATCATCTCAGTGGCACCCATGAATTTGGCTCGGTCCTTGCGATAAACCAAGGACGGAGTCGAGAAAAATGTGATCGATTCTGGCAGCCTTTTAGTTAAAACGCATTGTGGCAGCAGCGAACGTACCAGGCTTGTCAGATATGCCTATGGAATCATTCGCAAGGTGGATATTCTCTAGTGCATTGACGAAAGCACGAAGAGCTGGCTGAGGAACCCTGATGATGAGATGTGACATGGTGGTTCACGTTGAACATCGAACTCGGATGGTTCATCAAGCTTCTCGGTCTTTCAGATGTGAGTCAATGTACTGGCTTCGATTTCAAGACATGCGCGACATTGCTGATACTAAACCTAATATCCGCTTCTATAAATCTCTTCATCCAACAGGAATTGAGCCCTGCAGAACCTCGGTGTGCCGGCGTCATCGAAAGTCACAAGTCGAGCCTGTGCAACTGTGATACCTTTGTCTGCGAAGAGGGGAAGGCCAGCGTGATACATGAAACGGGCCAGTTTCTGGCACAGAGCTGTCAGACAGAGGTACATTTCGTAAAATGGATCAAACGACTCATACCATGTTCAAATCTGGATTTTCCTGGCAGTAATCCTTGACTTCCTGGGGTGACGCCTTCGGCAAGATATAGGCGATAAAATCTCTTTTGAGGCGACGAAAGAATCGTTGGCAGTGATCTGACTTGATGTGGTCAATATAGAGATCCACTTTTGTACACAAGAATTCGTCGTAGTGGTCGCAGCAGACCAATGGCACTGGAGTCTGCTTGATTTAGCAGGGTCAACACCAGAAGCAAAGAAATACATACTAGTTCTCTCGGCTTGGGTCGCACAACAGCTCTAGTTGTCGAATAGACAGTGGGAATGGAGTCCATGCTGGCTGAAAAGACGCTTTGTCGATTGAGTAAGGTAACTTGCAATTCTTAGATAATGTGGTCGCTTGGACAGCACGGGACACTGGAGCCGCATGATTCGAGTGCGAAGATTCAAGGGATACAAGGAGCAAGAAACACAGACCTCCAACGCGTCAGTTGTGGAGGAATTGCAGAGGAGACTGTTATAACAGTATGGCAGCGCATCAAGACCGCATGACACTGTGACATGCGTGACAGCGTGACACTGCCTCTTTCTCCCATCCACCAAGTTCAACTGAAAGTCCGAAAATGTAAGCAATGTTGCATGCTCCATAACCATTCATTTATTCATTTCAGGAATGCTTCACAAATCCTGAATATATGGCACCAGCCCGAGGAGCAAGCGATATGGAGAGCCCTGTTGCAAGGATACAAGGAGGACGAAATCATTGAAGTGCCTACAGCGCAAACGTTGGCAGTAGGCGCTGCTAGATATTATAGCGAGCTCGTTCAAATTTCACCCAGATATCCTACTTTCAGCAGGTGGAGATGCTGAATCTTGAAAGGATCTCGAACCTGCCTGACAGGGAGAAAGAAACCAAAAGGAACCGCATCATCAAACTTGCTCAATTGTCCATTGAGATTTCACACAAAATGTTGGATTATTTGGGGAAGTATAATGCAGCCAAGGAAAGGTTGTCGATCCTGGTGAAGAAACTTGGTGTCGAGAAGCTGCAGCAGATGAGGGATGAGGACGAAACAGCGAACAAGGAGGTGAGTCGGTCTCTGACTGCTTTCGTATTCCCATCTGACAACTATCTAGGGTTTCGACTCTCCTTTTGGCAAAAAGCTGGAGAAGCTAGAGGCCGTTTATTCACCCAAAGAGTACGAGCGCCTGACTGGCAAAGAGTACGACTCTGATGCCCCAGAAAATGAATCAGAATTTCTCCAGGTAAATGCTTGTCGTACCAGGATTGTCCATAGCTGATTCATGTTGCAGTCATTTTACCGAGAAGCACAGGGAACTTGGTGCTTGATCTCCGAGGCTCTGGAGCATGCTCAAAACGATTGAGGGTCTTGCACTTCACTTTTTTGAGTCTCAACATCCCCTGTACATGATCGCCCAATGCTCGAATGCCATGTAGTTTGTATTATGAAAACCATTTCATGACATATTGAACGAATGATACAAACGAATGTGTAAACGACGGTAAGTAAAACGATTGTAGAGATAGCAACATATGACAGCAAAATATTCAACGGGTTGGCCCACTGCTCACAACAGTTCCAGGGAACATGGTCTTAAAGAGAGCAGCCAACTCCTCTTTAGTCGGTACCCGCCACGTCGGAAGGAGCGCCGGCGGGGGCGGGAGCAGGGGCGGGAGCGGGGGTGGGAGCAGGAGCGGGAGCGGGAGTGGGAGCGATCAAGTCAGATGGGTCGACATAATCATTGTCGGTAGCTGCATGTTTTTTAGCTGTAGAAAAGAGGCTTTTAATGTCTGAGCCTCAAGTTGGACTGATGACTCACCCTTTGACTTCTGGCGTCTGACGGTTGAGGACTTCTTCGACGACGCCTTTGTCGTTGGCTTCATTGGGCCGTCTGACGTCGCTGCCTGTACTTTCTTAGTCTTAGGCAGTAGCTCTTCATCCTGTTCATCATCTTCCTCTGCCTGTTGAGTCCTGGTACGTTTGACGACGGTAGGGGGATGTTGAAGAGCCGCAGCAGCTTTCAATCTTGTGTTCTGGTAAGCCAGAAGGCTCTCGACGCGTTCAGGCTTGAACGGGATGACCGGAGGTAATGCCACAAGAGGTTGTACATCGTTTTTGATGACATGACCGTCGGGTCCATAAAAGACGCTTTTGGGAGGTGCCTGGTCTTGAGCAGCACAGACGATGACTGGAATAGTGCCTGACAAGAGCTCTGGAGAATGTATAAAGTCGAAGCCAACAGATAAATGTTGAAAACATACCTGAGGATGATTGGGGGACAAACTTCATCGGCGCTACCAAATCCAGCGCCTTGGCCAGCATCCTCTGTCGACTGAGAACAGGAACAGCAGAAAGACCTTTACCAGATCCCATATGTGGAAATTGGGCGTCATAGGGAAAGTTGACCAATTGGAAACCTAGTTCGGCAAGGATTCTGGTCATCTCCTTCCATTGGAAATTGGTTTCGCTGAGAGTAAACCCAGCTGCTTCTATATAAAAAGGCTTAGAACAGCGCATCAGGGAAAAGTGAACGAAACGTACCAGCCAAAGAGCAGTACTTGGACCGAAGGGCGGCAGTCAAAGTATCCTTGGTCTCTTTAGCCACCGCCGCAGCCACCTCCTTCTTTGCCGGGACATCCTTCAGCGGCGGTAGACCAGCGGCCTTCCTCACTTTGTTGACGAGCTCCTTCGCCACAGCGTCGCTGTCCATCGCAATGAGAAGATGGTCAGATTCAGAGCTCCATGACTCACTATACTTCAGTCTTGAACAAGCCAACGATGGAATGTTCGTCATAACCCAGGCGTGAAGTAAACTGAAACTTGAATTAGCCGGAAGCTGATTTGCAAATGAGGAAACTGACATTGGAGGCATACTGAGTCGAGAAGGTCTCAGCGAGCGAGCTATCACCGTTGACCATATTTCCTGCGACGATAAATGTTGTTTCATAGCCTTTCAGAGACTGCGTCCGAGTGGCCTATTGATAATGAGAGAAGAATCGACAGAAAAGATGCAACATTACCTGATATTTAAGATCTTCAACATATTTGTTGAAATCGCGGGCTCGAGCATGAGGTGTAATGCTAACCGTCGTGTCCTGCAGATCAGCCCAGTCCTGAAGGAAAACCTTATAACTGGGTTTCTCCTGTTTATAGATTTCCCAAATTGCGGCCGCTTGAACATTGCTGAGGTCATCTGGACCGCTACCAGAAAACTCGTTGACTGTACCGTCGAGCTTTGCTGTCAACGTATCGAAATTAGCTGGCTGCGCAAGATATCGCTGGAAAAGATTCCACGAATTGCAGGGGCGGTTGATCTTGAGGACCGAGCAGGAATAATGCTCGACGACCTCCTCGAGCGATTCGCCCAAACGATAGGCAAGCTCATTGAAGAGCAGATCGATAGAGCGGTATTGAGCAGCTCGGATGTCCTTCCGAAGCATATCTGCAGCTTGCTGATCAGGCTTGGGAAGCAGATATGGTTTAACGTCTATCGGATCCTGTGACGGAAAAGGCTGACAAGGCTGACAAGGCGACGAAGGTCGAGACGATGGAGGAGAAGCAAAGGCAGCTGATGATGCGACAGCCTCCATACCACCATCCAAGGATTGGGAGTGAGCGATCTCAAGAGCGACAGGAGTCTGTGTCGAAGGTGATGAATTGTCGACCAATGTAGAGGAGACATCAGCGACCATCAAAGAATGGTTAGATGTACTGCAATCTGGAGAAACAAACGGAGTCAAGCCCGAGTGCGCTAGACGTTCCTCAAGCGACTGGAATCTCTCAGTAATGGAAGGTTTTTGTGCTGGTAACAAGGAGGAATCTGATCCCGATGGTGTAGACGTCGCTCTGGGAAGTAGAGACTGCCTTTGAGCGGATTGGAACTGCAAGGGGCTCCAACCGTGGCCAAGAGTCGAAGATCTGGCCACCTGTGCTGTGAATGGACGAGGTTCCATGGGCTGCGATGGTTGGACAAACTGAGCGGCGAGAGTGGGACGTGGTAATGGAGTTGAAAATAAATCCGAGGTCGAAGCGCTGGAGGTTGACAAAGATGTCGCTGCCTGCGGGATGACTGGACGAATGGTCTCCGTAGCGAGAGATGGCTTCGAAGTGCTGGTCGTCTTCGAAAGGTCGGACGAGTCTGAGGCGCTGGACGAGTTCGAAGCGCTAGACGACTTCAAAGTGCTGGACGACAACTTCGAAGGATTGGAAGAAGAAGAAGAAGTCGAAGGTTTCGCAACAGCGGTGCTGGTCAATGCAAGGAGATATCTCGAAGCGCTGGATGACCTCAAAGTGCTGGAGGAGGAGGAGGAACTCGCTGGAGGACCAACAGCTATAGAGCCCAACGATCCTGGCTTTGAATATACCGCTACACCCTTGACCATCGTCTTGACAGCTGGACGCGGTCTCGATGTCTTTGGAGTGGCATAAACCGATGGAGCCACAGACGGTTCTGGAGCGAAGGTCACAGTCTTGCGATTCGCTGGGGCTGGTTTCGGAGAAGAAGACAATGTTGGTTGAGGCTTCTTCGAGGGTTCTGGAGGTAAATCCCGAAAGGAAGAGCCTTCGATGGAAGAAGGTTGAGCAGAAGAGCGCTGGACTGAAGAGCTTGCAGCGTCGGCCGACTTCCTTTGCTCAATGACTAGCGCCATAAGATGCTGCTGCATTTCGGGACTGAGATTGTCCCAGTTGAAGCCTCCTGCTTCTCCTTTGCTGCCTTGGAGCGATCAGTCACGAGTCCAGGGGTGAGCTTGGTGAAAGACCGTTGACGATCGTCTCGCCGAGTCATGAAAGCTACATCTTCAGGGTCTGCATTGCGATTCGGCGTCAGCCTCGAACGCAGAGCCATAGGAGATGATCCAGCCAGGACGGGGTGATCCTCGGAGCGAGAAGAAGGGGTCGGCGTCGAGCAACTGCCATCGTCGCCGCTGTCACTGCTGTCGTCGCTGTTGCCATCGTCGTTGTTGGCGTGAGGATCGTTTTCTAGTTCCATCTGATCAAGGGCAAGCTGCTGATCGATGGAAAGGTTTTCGTATTCTTCTTCATAGGTCTGGCTTGTTGACGGAGGGGACGGAAATGAGCTCTTCCCAGCAGGGAGCGGAGCTGATATGGACATAATGTGGACTGGAGATTTGCATTAGAACGAGTCTCAAACATCGCTCTGGAAGAACTTACGCAAAGAAGAAAGGGTCTATCAAGCCCTGTCGCCAACGACGATGAGCGGTGCCTGAGAGGGAATCAGAAACATCTAAAATGCAGGGAAAGCAAGGCTCACAGTGTCAAAGAAAACAAGATGTGGCTTTTCAATGCCTTTTAACAAGATTCTGGAGCTCGAGGTGCTTTTACAATGACGAGCAGGGATGTAGATGCTACCAAAGATGTCAGAAAGCACGGAGCAACAGAATTAAAGGAGTCTCACAGGCATATATTATATCAGAGGTACTATGGCAAAAGAACAGGCCACGATTCGGAGCTCCAGGAGTGATGCTTGGAGAGGGAAAAAGGAGCGAGAAGGAGCTCTCGAAATTATCCTTCTTTTATGTAGCCAACGAGCTCTTGAATTCATCCTCTATTGACATTCTGAATTGCGCGGATGTGACTAATGAAAGAGCGGAGCTGCAAGATCTGAAGTTTGGCCAGGACAATTTGACATCATGTTGCTGGATAACACGTCAAAGCCGTGAGATTCACGGTGAACCGACACCAGTCGCAATATTAGACTCGAGGCGCCTCGAGACACTGAAAGCCCATGAGCGCTGGTCTTTGGTCTTGGCTGGACAGGACGACAGGACCGTGCTGAAAGACGAGAGATGGTTGAACGGTCCCTGGATCAACGTAATCAGTAACCATGCAACTGGCACGTGACAGATCTCGGTCACCTAAGTGGAATTGAAGCCTAAAACAAAGGGTTTTGCACGCGCAAGAATTCCGGAATTATGGTGAAGTAGACCGGGAAATATTATCTATTGTATTTGATGCGTAAATGACGCGTAAATGATACCTTTTGCGAAGCGTAATCCAGGTCCATCGCCAAATCTGTGGCGCTGCGGCGGTCCCTATCGACGCGGAGGTAATGCCGAACGGCAAGGGAGAATACTTAATCTTCTATTCAACCAACAGAAACACAAAGTCGAGGTGTCCCAACACGAAAAAGGACCTCCTGGAGCTTGGGAGAGCATTCTGTGGCGCTGTCATTGTTGAGACTGACGCGCCGCAGGGTCCTTATCAATGTAGAAGTGATACAAGATGACATAGGAAATATCTGATCATCCATTCAATCGATGGAAACACGATATTGAGGTGTCCCGACCGCAACGAAGGACGTGATGGAGCTCGGAAGAGCGATATGTGGCGCTGTTATCGTGGAGAATGATACGGAGATGGCTCAAAGCATGAGAGGATGCTGCTGGTAACCTGTGTAAGACGTGGCCACGAATAATAGAGTGATTCTGGACGCTACTGAAGCTGTCCCGAATCCTAAATGAGGTCCAACGGCCCATGTAACGTGCTGCTATGGCTGCAAAGGCAGGATAGAATGACAGATGGAGAGTCCTGAATAGTATTTGACCGCATCCCATCGGTTTTCCCGCCCGGGAAGGCCAGCAGGGTGGATCCATAACCAATGAATAGCCCAGGGATTGTTATCTGAGCGCTCTGGAAGCTGCGGATACAGCTGCTAACGTCCCTGGAGCATTTTAAAGGCAGTAAATGCAATAGCAGATGCTAAACGGCGCCTATTCCAGCTAAGCGGCGCCTGTCCCAGCTATTTCACAAGCCCAAAAGAGCATCGGGAAGCCACGGAACGATATCAAGGAGCTTTAGGACGATCTTTCAACGTTTGAGCGGGTGAAATATGCCATGATAGATGCTCACGGCGCATATTGGAGCTTTTACAAGCCTAGGGGAGCAAGATAAAGGTCGGAAAAGTGATGGTCCAGAGCTCTCCGTGAGCTCTTCCATGCAGCAGCATGTATGAAAAGGTAGAAAGCAAAACGGACAGCCCAGAATCAATGATTCTGAGCAATGGAAAGAGACGAAAGAGCCCAAAACAAGGGGCAATGGAGGTTGCAGAGCAGCTTTTCGGACCGCTGAAACGCAATATATTTTGCAAAACAT
Source organism: Mycena floridula (assembly GCA_029320655.1). NCBI lineage: Eukaryota > Fungi > Basidiomycota > Agaricomycetes > Agaricales > Mycenaceae > Mycena > Mycena floridula. Next base: position 449,746 of record JARIHS010000041.1, on the reverse strand, counting down.
CACGCGATATGATTGATAGATGTACAATCATGAATAATAATGGTCTCAGAAGCAGAGAAAACAACCAGGAAAATGCATTTTGGAGCTCGGGAAAAGACCGAAAACCGACCGAACGGCCTCCAGAACCGAGGTTGGCGACCCGATCGGGAATGACTGTGTCGGCCCCTTGGCTGGAGAGGGCCTCGAAGGCCCATTTCCCACGGACATAATAGGGTACCTTCGAGGTCGAAAGATTAGGTAAGGTCGTCTGCCATAGGTGGCAGCGGCCACCAAACGTGTCAACAAGGACCATGATGAATCCCTGCTACAATCTTATCCCGGACGATCATTCATTGTCATGCTTCACCTTCCGACGCTATACCCAACTGCACCGACTTTTGCCAAAGCTTCTGCTCCATTGTCACCAAACTGCTTTCTGGCATTCCCTCCAGTTCGACTCGAGCCTGAGATGTTTGTGCAACATCAGCAAAATTTCAATTCACTTGTCCGCTTTTTCCGTATTTCCGCTTGTTACAAGCGGAAAAGTGGCAAGCGGAAAAGCGGACTCTAGTACTATGTACCTAGTGGGTAAGTGAGTACCAAATACTGCTGATGTGCAATGAGGAAATGAAAAGAACCCGTTCATTCTCAAAATATAGGTGTTTGGTGCTGGTATGTCCCCACCACTTTTCCCGCTTTTTGCGCTTTTTACAACTTTTTTGCACTTTTTGCACTTGTCATGAATGAGTAAAACCTGCGCTTTTTGGGAAAATGGACATGTCCAGTGGCACTTTTGCGCTTTTTGCACTTTTTGCGTATTTTTGCGTGTTTTAGCGTGTTGTGCTACTTGTAGCTACTTGTACAAGTCAAGAAAGTTATTTGTCATCTTGCTGATGAATGGTTTACGATTGCTCCACCGTCCTATCGCCTTCGCACGTCTTTCACAAGACCGCCGTCTCCATTTGCCGGAGTTCTTTCTTCAACCACCCATTGATTTTGCCGATGTCTCTTTGAACACCATGAAGATCGTCCTGCAGATTTTACTTCATTCGAGAAGGACCATTGCGTTGGAATCAATCATGGATTGTGCTTACCTGGGAGAAAGGTTGGGAGGCGCCGATTTGGGAACAAAGAAGAAGCTCTGCCCGTTAAGTCTTGTTCTCCTTCTCCACCAAGGTTCTGGAATGGAGGTATGTTGGTTCTAATCTCCGTATCTCCTCCAGCTGACGATATTTCTGTAGTCAGAATCCGATTCAATGTATTCATCAAGCTACTGCCACTGTCTTAGCGAAGAGCACAATAAGTACACGTGGTACATTTTCTGTCCTCTAGAGCCCTTTCTACATCGCTAATTGATACTCTAGACGACTATTACGATCCTTGTAAGGTCATCGTGGCCCATTGTCTCATTTTTGTAGGTCGCTTTGAGCTTCTACATTGCTGGTCTGACTGAATTCTGTAGATTCTTTTCTGTTGACATGGCGTTGGTTTGGAAAGACCTGCCATGATCGCTGTCAATTGTCGATTGAAGGTAAAGTTTAACGAGCCTTGATGAATCCAGGACCTTGTCATAGTGGCGATGAGAAACTCATGCTTCCGACAGTGTAAGTAGATCTCGACGTTGTATGACATGACGCTGACTCAAGTATCGTCCAGATCGACGTCGTTGTACTGGTGACATCTCAACGCTGCCAACTTTGCGCTGTCTAAACAGGACAAGCACCGGATATGGTTTGCATGGAACTAGTGCAGCGTCGTGCAAGAGCTCTATTATGACCTTGACGGTGATGATTCTGCTGCGCTGCTGGTCATCTTTTTTGTTATCAGGCCCTCTCTTTGCTCATTGTATTTCAGGTCAAGGGTCTGCTCGAGCATCGAAGCTCCGGCAAAACCAATACACAAAAGCTTCACTGATCAATGAGCCAGCCTCTCGATCACCAAATGCTACGAGATTCAGAGCTAGAAGAAATTCTCGAGCGACAGCGTGGTATGTATTCACCTCTTCCTTGCTCATCGAGATAGCGTTACTTTGTTTCTTGCTCGGAGTCGCCCATGGCCATTCAAACCTGGACGCAACGATTTCAGTGCGCTCAGTGACGCCGTGAAATCTACGAGGTATTTCATGTTCTTTTTGTGGTTCAACAATTGGCTCAATGGTTCCTTTAGATAACGGGCAATGACAGTCATTAACTCTCGAACATGTTCTGTAGATTGATGTGTCGATTATCCACAAAGCACTGAAAAACACCCAGTTGTTGAATTGCTTACCACCTTCATACATTCTAGTGTCACATTGAGTAGCTGCAGTTAATCAATGTATTAGCCTCTTCATCCTCTCAATCCATACATATGCGGAGCTGGCGTCAGCGGATTGGAAATCTGGTTTCGGACTATGTGTCACATGAACAATGTTGGTTGTTCTTGCTCACTCACGTCATGGACGCCTCTCTCGACGCCTCGGGCAGCAGCGCCAGTGTCCCTCGATAAACCTCTGGTCTCTCTCTCGCCTTACCCGTCTGCCTTACCCATCTACCAGCCGCCATCTCACATCGCCGACAATTCATTTAGTCCAAGTCCTCGACCTTGGTATTCCACCCGCATGAGAAGAGAAGATTCTATGGCACAAAGGGAGTAAGACGTGTGAACTGGATGACGACAACCGGAAAAGACGCCAATGGAAAGAGGGCCGCCTGATGTTCAGAAGCCTTTGCTGGGGAAAATAGATACGTGCATCCGATATTTTGCTTTTTTCTATCAAAGCTGATGTTGGTATTAGGCCAGAGGCATCAACATCAACTCTGCTGATTCTCTCAATTTTTCTGATCTACTATTATCATGTGTTTATAATTCTTTTTTCTCTTGTTCGTCAAAATGGGTCATGTCACACTTCATTACAAATGTAGAAATAATTGAAGTTATTTATTATTATCCAGAGGCATGCCGAGCTGAGCTCAGCAAATGACCATGTAAGGAATTTCCCTTTTGAGAATCGTGGGGGGCGAAAAACTCCCATCTCTTGGCCATGGCATCCTCTTTGTTCTCCATGTTCCTGCTATCAGGCTTCAAGTCTGAAACTTCCCAAACATCTGGGGACTCGTACCTGCCACGGGAACCGGTGGCCTCTATTTCACTGGTTGGATTTGACTGAAACATTGTACAGTCTCAGTTCATGAAGGTGCAAGAGTTGTACAAGCATTAGTGGCGCTATCGGTGTCTCGGATTGAGTGAGAAGTGCGCACGATTCGAGTTCTGGCATTTTCGATAGCAGCTGCCATGCTGTGTGACGTGGGAAATGGGCAGCGAACAACCCAGAACCAATCGAGGTGATGCGTCGAGGGTTTGCAGAGCCGGCATAAACTCGAGACAGCTTTAGACTCGAACCAGTCCCTCGCACAAAAACCGCAATTTGATGACAGTCGATCAAATTGCAGTGTGCGAAGCGACTGGAACTTCTCACGTCTTTGGCGGAGTCAGGCTTTTCCCACGAGGTTAGATGGACTTCGACTGAACGTCAGGACAGTAGCTCAAATAGTCCGAAAATATGTTTGAAAAAAAGCAAGAAAAACAAAACAAGCAGAGAAACGAGGAGATTTGGACAGCTGGTCAATCATTGAGCTTGTCGGTGTCAGAAAGATCATCATGGTAAGGAAGACCAGACGTTGGCCTTTCTGTCTCCTAATACCGTTATGCCACAATATCGTTACGAGTGGTGAGCGGTTGAAAAATCTGCATGCCGATTCTTTAGCTAATGAAATCACAAGACGATAAGACACCAACAGCGGGGAAAATGCTCGGAATGAATATATAATGACAGAATACTGTTGTCAAAGCCTCGTCACAATGTCAGGAAAAGTAGACGCACATACCTTCGTCATGGATGCAACTCGCTCAATCCATTCATGGCCCCAAGCTTGTGAATTCCGTGTTGTCAGACCTGTGACGTTGGCGTGAACGGTTGGCGGCGTCGACGGCACACGGAGAGAGATAAGAGCCTAAGTGGCTCGAGGCGACCGAAAGGAACAGATATAAGAGTCGATTTCGGTGGTACTAAGGAACTACAAGAAAGTATTAGGTCTTATATATATAATGGGGAAAGGGGAGCCGCAGACAATAGGAAATAGACTAGGTCCAGCCAAGAGGCTGAGTCGGAAACATGTGGAGCTAAATGAGGGCGGCCCGCAGGGCCAAGAAAAAAGAAAGGCCGTCGAGGTCCGAGTCGTGGTGACGGGCGTGACAGTCACGCTACCGTTACAAGACCCAGGAGTACAGCAAGTTCCTGAATTTCTATCGAACAACAGTTAACGTGAAGTGCCGCGGTGACAGTACGCTACACGGAAACTGAGCAATATCGGGTCACTGACTTTTTCTAGAGATGATCCAGGGCAATAGAAACTCATGGTAGATAAGAGCCAGTGAGATTCAGGGAGCAAAGAAATCCAGGCAGGTACTGGCCAGTGATAATATGCAATTTCCAGCGGCTGTTTCATAGCCACCCAGAAAATAGTCAGAGATGGCAATAGCCATAGCAGCAGGACATACCTAGGCAGAGCACAGAAAACGACCCAAGGCCAATGAGACAAGGATTGAGACAGTCGGTTAGGGCTGGTTGCCAGCGAAGGCTGGTCACGTGAGTATCCCCCCTTGGGCTCTTTGATGATGGTTTCCACAATTTTCGTCCATCCCAACAAACGATCCCACAAGTGGGACTCGTAATTGAGATTCTGCAGATGTACAGCCCACGGTGAACAAACCCCTCCTGTAGAGACGGGGTGACCTTGGGTAGCTAAAAGACAATTATCCTCTGTAGAACTGTCTGTTCAGAGCTCAGTCTATAAATTTACTTCAGAGAGCAAGAAACCCCAACGGTGCATAACCGCGCATAACGGTATCCGCATTTGGTGTTGAAAGATTGACGACTCTTTCGACTTGGTTGTATATTTCATTCTTCTACTTATATCTTATCTTACCGCGACGCCTCACTATTTATATCTCTGATCGACGTTTCAACACCTCAGTATCTTCCTTCACGACTGAGGTGAGTCTTTACTCATTCTTTATTTTACTTTCACTGACATGGCCTGTAGTCCTGATTTGTATCCTCTACAGAACCTGCATAACCCTGTCATCGTGTAACATTTGAAGGTTACATGCTCTCTCGCATTGCATCGCAGGTGCAGCAGCCTCCTGCCAGTTTTTACATAGAATAACATATATCTAGAATGCAGTAAGTGCCTGAACCAAGTATGTCTGAGATGTGGAGTCCGCAGCCACCATCATTATGCCAGGGACACCGGCCGTTTCCGGTTGGATTCGCAGATTTTGACTGGATCTTAAGTATTCTGCCAAGTCTATAGGGTGGACGGTCGATGTCTTTTGACGATAACGTGTGATATAACACGCCCAGCATATTGATCGGTCAACCCATCTCCGTGAGAGGCATCCGCACATCGTAGTGAAATAAGGCCACAATGAATCTCAGTGATATCTAGAGATATTCCGACGAGACTCATCACAACACTTTCCGCGGGTACAGTTTCGTGAAACCGGAAACTTTGCAGAATAGCATAGAACAAAAATCACGTTTTAAAGCAAGATACTGAAATTGCAACAAGTTTTAAACACTCCACTCTCCAACTCGCCAGCTAGCAAATACCAGATCCAGTGTCTACTTCGCCTCTTGTCCGAGTCAAGAATAAATTATTTTTGGCGCTTAGAGAGTGATCGGGACACAGCCCAAAGAAATGAGGCCTGCAAAGGTCAGTTTGAGAATGGAAATCATTCACTGAATTCACTTACTGTTAGAATTGTCCTCACAGCAAACAGTATTAGTGTTGCTGTAAATCGGATCAGTATATCTCTCGAGTCTTTTATTTTCTCGATACTTACCATTGGCCAGCACTGGCACCGAAGATGCTGAGCGGGGCGCAGCCTAGGCCGACTTGGCCTGTAATGTCACCGATGATAATGCCGAGAGCACCCAGGATGCCTTGGGCCTGTTGAGCGCTTTGAACAGTGTTGCAGCACTGGACAGGTCCACTGCTGCAACTGTTGTCTCGACGGGCTGGAGTAGCAACCGCGAGGGTAGCAAGAGCAAGAGTGATAACAGTGAAAAGTTTGAATTGCATAGTTGAGAGAGTTGGTACTGAACGAGGACGAGGATGTTCGAGTGAAGATTTGGGATGTACAAGGGCATCTTTTATAGGATTCAGAGATCTATCATTGACCCGAATCAAGGCAGAATTACGACGTCGAATGCTCTGACCAGCCTCCGACATCGGGAATGCTTCGAAGCCGTCCAAGTACCTGTGTTTCTAGCTTTTCATCGTTCAACGGGTCCGTACAGTAATGAAACTTCAGGATATATGGCCGCAAAAATACGAGATCTAACAGACTGACAATGGCCATTGGAGGATAAGGCCAATGAACTCCAGTCTAGATCGACCTAATTAAATTGTACTAGGACATTGAACGACTTGGGATTGTACTACATGTTACTCGCAACATTATCCCAGGCGGTTTTTGCCACGCCAGACTGCAAACCGGCTCCTTGAAAGTCCTGATATAGTCTGGCGTGGCAAAAACCGCCTGGGATAATGTTGCGAGTAACATGTAGTACAATCCCAAGTCTTTCAATATCCTGGTACAATTCAATTAGGTCGATTTGGATTGGATTTCAATGGTCTTATCCTCCAACGGCCATTGTTAGTCTGTCAGATCTCGTATTTTTGCGGCCATATATCCTGAAGTTTCATTACTGTACGGACCCGTTGAACGATGAAAAGCTAGAAACACAGGTACTTGGACGGCTTCGAAGCATTCCCGATGTCGGAGGCTGGTCAGAGCATTCGACGTCGTAATTCCGCCTTGATTCGGGTCAATGATAGATCTCTGAATCCTATAAAACATGCCCTTGTACATCCCAAATCTTCACTCGAACATCATCATCCTCGTTCAGTAACAACTCTCTCAACTATGCAATTCAAACTTTTCACTGCTATCACTCTTGCGCTTGCTACCCTCGCGGTTGCTACTCCAACTCCCCGAGACAACAGCTGCAGCAGTGGACCTGTCCAGTGCTGCAACACTGTTCAAAGCGCTCAACAGGCCCAAGGCATCCTGGGTGCTCTCGGCATTATCATCGGTGACCTTGCAGGCCAAGTCGGTCTAGGCTGCGCCCCGGTCAGCATCTTCGGCGCCAATGGCGGCCAATGGTAAGTATCGACAAAATAAAAGACTCGAGGCATATCCTGATCCGATTCACAGCAACACTAATACTGTTTGCTGCGAGGACAATTCTAACAGTAAGTGAATTCAGTGAATTATTTCCATTCTCAAGTTGACCTTTGCAGGCCTCATTTCTTTGGGTTGTGTCCCGATCACTCTCAAAGCGGCACAAATAATTTATTCTTGACTCGGACAAGAGGCGAAGTAGACACTGGATCTGGTATATGCTAGCTGGCGAGTTGGAGAGGAGAATAATGTTGCAGTTTCAGTGATATCTTCAAGTTGCTTTGAAATGTGATTCTCGTTATATGCTATTCTGGGAAGTTGCAGTTTTCATCACATCGGCGAGTGATGGACTCTCGATTGACCGGTTAGAACCATGAGACGACGGCTCTCGAATACCCAAGAATTGTATCTTAATTTCACGATTGAAAATTTCTACAGTATATAGTTACCTTACAAATTCATTCCAGTCATGTATTCGATATTGTAAAGTGTGTCTCGGGGCGAACAATATTAAGGACCTATACAATGAGTGTGAGGAACAGTCCAGGCTCTCGGGAGTCAAGGCTTCGTACTGTCAAATTATCAGGCCAGCAGGAGATGCAAGTACGGTCGTTGGATCTGGAGCCGGTTAAGTTCAACGCAGAGTCATATTCAAGATCAACGATGGACCGAGAGCCGGAGTACTACAGAATCTTTCGAGATCGAAAGGGCCTTTGATAGTTACAAACAGACCCTGAAGCGTTGGAATAGCGTGCAGCAAAAGAATGCATTCATTTGGTGTCAGCGGACAACAGATGAGAAGTTCCTGCAATGTGATCCTGCACGATGCGATGAAGCGGATGAGGGAGTCAAGTTGGATATCTTCCCTACTGTGAAAACAAAGCTTCCGCAACGAATTGAAGTTGCACTTGATCGAAACATTGGTCAGTGTCAGTTCATGAAGGTGCAAGAGTTGTACAGGCATCGGTGGTGCTACCGGTGTCTCGAATAGAGTGAGCAGTTCCCAAGATTTGAGTTCTGGCATTTTTGATAGCAGATGCCATGCTTCGTTCGGGCTTGCAGCCCAAATAGAGCTGTATGATGTGACTTGGGAGATGGGAACGAACAACCCAGAGCCAATCCAGGTGCAGCAGTGACGGTTCGTAGAGCCGGTATAAACTCGAGACAGCGTCCCAAGCCGAATTTGACATACTGCTCTGCCATATCCAGCACCGGTCCGGTCCTGATGCATACAGTCGTGAGGTGCTGCAAACAACCTCGATTTGGGCTTAGTAAAGTCAAATTACTGGGTCCTTCATACGAAGAGACAAGGTTCTCCAGCGATTGGAGCTCGCTGTGAGGATTGTGAACAGGATTTGGCCCTGCAACCGGGATGTCTTTGTCCAGAAAACTGAGGCAGGTCGAGGGGTAGCGAGTTGAGTTGGGTGGGAGGGCGTTGGCTCGACGAGACTCTGTACTGCTCGATGAGGTTTTCACTGGGACGTTGATTCATTTAGAATCGTTTGCATAAGAACTCGGAGATGGGACACCCCCGTGAGAAAGAAATTATCTTATCTCTGTCTATCTCCGATCAAAATGAAACGTGATTTGCTGCGCCGTCACCGCTATATAGTATATTGACCACAGCGCTGACGACGACGACAGCGCTCATCCCTGCAGTCGACAGCTCACAGACTGAAACCGCGATCCCCTTGAAGATCATTGCGTCTGCTGTTCTACGGCAACGCTGACAGCTCTTTCACCCGACGATGAATACCGCTGCTCGATATTTTCTGCTCGTCTTGCTGCTCGTGGTACGTTACGATGTCCTTTTCTGCTTATTGACTGACGAGCCTTTTTTTATTCCTCTTCCGACCTCGTCTATTCCCTTTCTCCCTTTACCGCTCGGTCTGCCGGTCGCCCACCTTGTCTCCATCTTCGGCTCACCAGATCAGCATCCACTATATCCTCAGCTTCACGCACGAACCCTATGGCCGAGCCACCACCTTTTCCGGCTTTGGCTTATTCCAGAGCGGCAAAGACCGGTCAAAAGAAAACAGCAAAATTCCAGCTGAATACCACAGCGCGCCAGACGACGATCTGCCGTTACATTCCAACGGCTCGCTTGCGACAGATCCAACAGCCAAACGAGCCAATGCCGCCTTTGTCATTCTATGTCGGAACAGCGACACCGACAGTATCATACGAAGCATCTCGGATATGGAATTCCGCTTCAATCGACGGTACAAATATCCCTACGTCCTGCTGAACGAGGAGAAATTTACAGAGGAGTTCAAAACGTGCGTCCATTGCTTGGTTTGGTGGGAATAGAGGGAGCTAATGCCTGGACAGCCGCGTTTCGGCGCTCAGCAGCGCTAAAATGGAATTCGGGGTCATACCGCATGATCATTGGTACCAGCCGGATTGGATAGACGAGCCCAAGGCGGAAAAGGCGAGGATAAAGCTGCAGGATGAGGGGGTTATATATGGCGGTGCGTCCTGGTTCTCTGGTCTTGGGTTTTCGTTCTGACATTTGCTTATAGGAAGCGTCTCGCAAGTCCATCTCCATGTTCCAATCTTCTCAACCTGACCGCCACGTCTAGATATCGAAACATGTGTCGGTTTAATTCCGGGGTGCGTCGGTTCTGGCCCGCCTGAAGCACAGCTGATTATATCCTCTCCAGTTCTTCTTCAAGCATCCGTTGGTGCAAAAATATCGATGGTACTGGAGAATAGAGTGCGTATCCTTGCTTGCTTCTGCTTCATCCCTTTCTCCTTCGGCTCTCCGAAATCATCACCCACTCGACTTGGAATCATCGCTCCTTCCTTCCTGAAACCATTACCCTTGTCATACGGTCTTTCCGCCCCGCCCTACCTTCCAAAGCTGACCGCTTCTCAGACCTGATGTCCATTTCCACTGTGACGTCGACTATGACCCGTTCTTGTTCATGCAGGTAATGCCCAGCCTTTTGGATACAGCGACGCATCCATTGATTCCTCATTCATTCAGGAACAAAACAAGGTCTATGGTCAGTCTTCTACCTTTACTTTCCTGCATTTCTGTCGACGCCTCTTTTGGTGATGTTTTCCGCTTCTTGTGGTGTTTTCCGCTCCTTGTCGTTCCCTTGTTGTCAGCACCGCCTTTGTTGCATCATATCTAACGCCTTCCCACAGGATTTGTCATAACCATGTACGAGTTTGACAAGACCATTCCGACTCTCTGGGGACATACTAAAGGTGAGCTTGTGTTTTCTGTTCGGTTGGTTCATTGGGCGCTCTCTCTTGTTTGGCGGCTGTTATGCGTCCATCTAATCGTTTCTTTCCGTTGGGCGCTGGCGCTGTTTCGGTCTTCTGGCCTTCTTGTCTATGAATTTTGCTCGTCCTCTCCCTTTCCTTTTCGTTCAGCTCTTTCGTCGCTTCTTCTTTTCTTACGCTCTTTTCTCTCGTTCATTGCATCATCTTCCGTCTCATTGCATTCTCTTCGGTCCTTCGATGCTTATTCTTTCCCAGATTTCATAAAACTGCACCCCGAATACGTCGCCAAGGGCAATGCGATGGGATACATGTCGGACGATAATGGAAATACCTTCAATAAGTGTCATTGTGAGTCCCTGCATCTCGCTTTCCAGTCCATAATCTATGTCAATCTGCGCAAACACCTTTCTTGCTTGGATTGCGCGCGCCTGGTCTTACTATTGCTTCACTTCTCTCTCGAGTCGTCATCGCCTTTCTCTCTTTCTATTCGCCCTTCTCTCTCTTCTCGTTCATCGCTGACCTCCTCCCTCTAGTCTGGAGTAACTTTGAAATCGCCGACATGGAGTTTTGGCGCTCTCCGGCATATCAGGACTATTTCGAGTACTTGGATTCGAAGGGCGGGTTCTACTATGAGGTTCGTGATGTTTCTTGGTTTCGTTTGCTCGCTGCCTTTCGTCTTGCTTCGTGCTGCTTTTGCTACCTCCACCTCGCCTCTCGCCTTTTCGAACCATTGCTGACGTTCCTGTACAGCGCTGGGGCGACGCGCCAGTTCATTCTATCGCGGCGGCCCTTTTCTTGAAGAAGGAGCAGATACATTTCTTCTCTGCGATGGGGTATGAACACAATCCGTAAGTGGTTTCTGTTGCTCTGTATCCCTCATTCGGTGGATGTCAATGCTGATGGGCGCCTATGGCCTTTTTCGCCTCTTCGATGACTCTTACTGACACTCTCGTTCAGATATGTCCATTGCCCGAGTGATGCGGGGGATTGGAAACGTGGTAGATGTTCGTGTAACCCGCAAAGGAATTTCGGTGGGTACTTTTGTTCTTACTTTTGTTCTTGCCGGTGGACTTGGTTCCTTACGTCATTGGTCGTCGTGGTCTCTTTGACGTGTTATTTCTACATCATGCTCCTGATTTCTTTCTTTTCTTCCTCATCTGGCCATTTCTGGTTTGTCGGATTTCTTACCTGCACCGACGCTTTGCTGGTTCATTCGCCTTTCCCTTCACCGCTCCTTTTGGCCTCGCTGACTGACCCAATTCCAGACTATGATGGATATTCGTGTATGCGGCAGTGGGACCGGATACAGTGATGTAACGTTAAAGCGAGGAAAGCCCCAGCCTGAAGCATTGTATGGACAACTAAAATGTATGCCGCTATTCTATTCTGCCTTCTTGTGATTCGTTCTCATTGGCCAACAGCTACGAACGTTAGAATGTATTGTCGAGAGAGGGAGCATATGACCATCGAGAAGGAGCATATGATCATCGTCACGAGCTGTGGGGAAGAGCCTCATGTCCAGGCTTAACGGCATTGCTCGCGTGGCGCATATTATTTATAATTACAAACTTTTTAATTTTTATCTAGAAAGTATGAATGCATCTTATATCGTTATTATCATACCGTGGCTGGGATAACGGACCAAGTACAACAAAAGCTACCAGAATTTGTCATTACCAGACCGATGTTACAGTATAAGTAAATATGCGACCAAGTTAACTACAGAACACTTGGACATCCCGGTTGCAGGGCCAAATCCCCTGGTCACAATCGTGACAGCGACCTCCAATCGCTGGAGAACCTTGTCTCTTCGCATGAACCCCAGCAATTCGACTCTCTTGAGCCCAATCCGAGGCTGTTTGCAGCGCCTCACGACTTTATGTATCACTTTGGGGACCGGACCGGTGCTAGATATGACTCGATAGCGATTTGTGTGCTTGATTAATAATTAATAAAAATAAAAATAAAAATAAAATAGGAAAAAGGCAAAAGGCAAAAGACCGACCTACATACATACATTGTTTCCTTTTTGGCCAGCACAGACAGCATCCTCAGCTTATAATTGGCCGGAGTTACAAACCTCTAAGCAGGCAATTTCAACAAAATTTTCCTCGCCTGCGGCGCACTTGAACTGAGACTGGAAGATAGTCAGGATCAGCTCCCAGTTCTTAGATAACCAAAAAAGGCTTCAGCTCCAAAAATCCCAGAAGACTCATAGTCATTTTTAGGGAGCCTGCAAGTCCAGCACCACCGACTCGAGCCGTAGGCAAAGTGGATGCCGGGCATACATCCGAGAGCTTCAAGTTGAAAAGTGATTCGGCTCATGTCGGAAGCTTGCAGAAAGGGACTTGGGTAAATTACTCACTGCAGTAGCCCTTGAAGCGCTCAATTCTTAGCAAGATAAATCCAAAGAATGGTCACTTCCAGCGATAGTACTTGAATACAGTATCAGCCATCAAACTGGCAATTTCTCCTTCAAGACCTTTTCAATGCTGGTCTGTATGATATATAAACTGAAGATGGTATGAAATTGTTGAAGGTTGGTCCGACGGACTTGTTACTATTTCTCTTTCTTTTATTATCTTATCTTATCTTTGCTCCGTACTTTATAGCGTTTCATGCGTCGTCAACGTACCTCAGTCATTTCACTCATCTGTGCTACGACTGAGGTATGTGTATATCCTTTACTATACGTACTATTACTCACAGACATTGCTACCTATAGACTCATTATTATTCTTCGTTTAACAGGTAGATTATCGACTCAATATAGTCATTTCACTCATCTGTGCTACGACTGAGACTCATTATTATTCTTCATTTAACAGAAATGAATACTGCACCTGCTTTACTGCGCCTGTTGCAGCCCCTGTGTCCGAGAAGTCGAGGTGAATGGCGAGTAGAGCTATCTCGGCTCGCTCGGAGGTGTCACATGCTTGCTTAGTCAATATCGATATCGATATCGAACACACAAGTGGTCAGCGGGCCCTAGATATGGCACAGCAGCATGCCAAATCCGGCTTGGGAAGCTGTCTCGAGTCTATGCCGGCTCTGCGAACCCTCGATGCATCACCTCGATTGGTTCTGGGTTGTTCGCTGCCCATTTCCCACGTCACATCATACCGTTCTGCGTGGGCTACCGACCCGAGCGAAGCATGGCAGCTGGCAGTGCTATCGAAAATGCCGGAACTCGAATCGCGCGCACTTCTCACTCAATCCGAGACACCGATAGCGCCACTGATGCCTGTACAACTCTTGCACCTTCATGAACTGAGACTGTACAATGTTTCAGTCAAATCCAACTTCAATTCGCTGCAACGTTTCGCGCTCGTAAACAACGAAGATATTCAGTTTGACTCCTTCCTCTCCTTCGTCGCCTCATGCAAGACCACCCTGGAGGAGCTTATCATTTATGGCCCCCTGACACCAGACGAATGCATTCTTTTGTTGGAGGCTATTACAAGGTTTCAGGATCTGTTTGTAACTGTCAAAGGCCCTTTCGATCTCGACAAACTCTGCAATACTCCGGCCCTCGGTCCATCGTCGATCTTGAATATGAGTCTGCGTTGAAGAACCGGCTCCAGATCCAACGACCGTACTTGCATCTCCTGCTGGCCTGATAATTTGACGGTACGAAGCCTTGACTCCCGAGAGCCTGGACTGTTCCTCACACTCATTGTATAGGTCCTTAATATTGTTATATTGTTCGGCCCGAGACACACTTTACAATATCGAATACATGACTGGAATGAATTTGTAAAGCAACTATATACTGTAGAAATTTTCAATCGTGAAACTAAGATACAATTGTTGGGTAACTTGACTGACATTTCGAGAGTCGAGCCGATAGTCTGATAGTTCTAACCGGTCAATCGACAGTCCATCACTCACCGATGTGATGAAACCTGAAACTTCCCAGAATAGCATATAAGGAGAATCACATTTCAAAGCAACTTGAAGATATCTCTGAAACTGCAACAATACTCTCCTCCCCAACTCGCCAGCTAGCATATACCAGATCCAGTGTCTACTTCGCCTCTTGTCCGAGTCAAGAATAAATTATTTTTTGCGCTCAGAGAGTGATCGGGACACAGCCCAAGGAAATGAGGCCTGCAAAGGACAGCTTGAGAATGGAAATCATTCACTGAATTCACTTACTGTTAGAATTGTCCTCGCAGCAAACAGTATTAGTGTTGCTGTAAATCGGATCAGTATATCTCTCGAGTCTTTTATTTTCTTGATACTTACCATTGGCCAGCACTGGCACCGAAGATGCTGACCGGGGCGCAGCCTAGACCGACTTGGCCTGCAATGTCACCGATGATAATGCCGAGAGCACCCAGGATGCCTTGGGCCTGTTGAGCACTTTGAACAGTGTTGCAGCACTGGACAGGTCCACTGCTGCAGCTGTTGTCTCGGGGAGTTGGAGTGGCAACCGCGAGGGTAGCAAGAGCGAGAGTGATAGCAGAGAAGAGTTTGAATTGCATAGTTGAGAGAGTTGGTACTGAACGAGTATGAGGATGTTCGAGTGAAGATTTGGGATGTACAAGGGCATCTTTTATAGGATTCAGAGATCTATCATTGATCCGAATCAAGGCAGAATTACGACGTCGAATGCTCTGACCAGCCTCCGACATCGGGAATGCTTCGAAGCCGTCCAAGTACCTGTGTTTCTAGCTTTTCATCGTTCAACAGGTTCGTACAGTAATGAAACTTCAGCATATATGGCCGCAAAAATACGAGATCTAACAGACTGACAATGGCCGTTGGAGGATAAGGCCATTGAAATCCAGTCCAGATCGACCTAATTGAATTGTACCAGGATATTGAAAGACTTGCAATTGTACTACATGTTACTCGCAACATTATCCCAGGCTGTTTTTGTCACGCCAGACTGCAAACCGGCTCCTTGAAAGTCCTGATATTGTATCACGACATGAGTTTTTTCCACATGTCGGACTTGATTCATCGTAGTCAAGTCCTCGGACATCACAATGTCAATCTGTTGAAAGATTCTACCTCAGGTAAGTTCTTTATTCAACCGTGCAATCGGGAGCTTGAAATCCCTGAGATTCTTCCTGACGGGCCTGGAACACGACACCACTGGACAGCCAGTAGTGGATTCTTACTACAAAAAATGTATCATAGAGGACTGAAATAAGACAAACAGTTCGTTGAACTTGAGCAAGTCATGAATCTATACCGAGCAGACCACAGGCGGACTTTACGGACGGAGGACTGAGATGCCGACTTCCCAATGCCGCGGCCTAGACATGATCAATCAGCATTCGCCAGTCACGTTCATCAGCCTTGTCCGGTCAAATATCAGGGCTTTCGATATCCCGGTTTGATCGTTGAATGACAAGACGTTCAACTGCAGTCCAAGATCCTCATGGGCGCGCGTCAGGTCTTTTAGCCGATTGGACTGTTTTCAGCGTCACACCGGCTTCTTGAAACCTCTATGGATTGTATCATCTGACTGACGAATGCTGATTGATCATTTCTGGGCCGCGGCATTGGGAAGTCGGCATCTCAGTCCTCCGTCCGTAAAGTCCAGCTGTGGGCTGCTCGGTATGGATTCATGACTTGCTCAAGTTCAACGAACTTTTTGTCTTATTTCAGTCCTCTATGATACATTTTTTGTATTAACAATCCACTACTGGCTGTCCAGTGGTGTCGTGTTCCAGGCCCGTCAGGAAGAATTTCAGGGATTTCAAGCTCCCGATTGCACGGTTGAATAAAGAACTTACCTGAGGTAGAATCTTTCAACTCGTTGACATTGTAATGTCCGAGGACTTGACTACTAACGATGAATCAAGTCCGACATGTGGAAAAAAACTCATGTCGAGATACAATATCAGGACTTTCAAGGAGCCGGTTTTCAGTCTGGCGTGGCAAAAACAGCCTGGGATAATGTTGCGAGTAACATGTAGTACAATCCCAAGTCTTTCAATATCCTGGTACAATTAAATTAGGTCGATCTAGACTGGATTTCAATGGCCTTATCCTCCAACGGCCATTGTCAGTCTGTTAGATCTCGTATTTTTGCGGCCATATATGCTGAAGTTTCATTACTGTACGAACCTGTTGAACGATGAAAAGCTAGAAACACAGGTATTTGGACGGCTTCGAAGCATTCCCGATGTCGAAGGCTGGTCAGAGCATTCGACGTCGTAATTCTGTCTTGATTCGGGTCAATGATAGATCTCTGAATCCTATAAAAGATGCCCTTGTACATCCCAAATCTTCACTCGAACATCCTCATCCTCGTTCAGTACCAACTCTCTCAACTATGCAATTCAAACTTTTCTCTGCCATCATTCTCACTCTTGCTACCCTCGCGGTTGCCACTCCAACTCCCCGAGACAACAGCTGCAGCAGTGGACCTGTCCAGTGCTGCAACACTGTTCAAAGCGCTCAACAGGCCCAAGGCATCCTAGGTGCTCTCGGCATTATCATCGGTGACATTGCAGGCCAAGTCGGTCTAGGCTGTGCCCCGGTCAGCATCTTCGGCGCCAATGGCGGCCAATGGTAAGTATCGAGAAAATAAAAGACTCGAGAGATATACTGATCCGATTTACAGCAACACTAATACTGTTTGCTGCGAGGACAATTCTAACAGTAAGTGAATTCAGTGACCGATTTCCATTCTCAAACTGACCTTTGCAGGCCTTATTTCTTTGGGCTGTGTCCCGATCACTCTCTAAGCGACAAGACAATATACTCTCAATTTGAACAAGAGGCGAGGTAGACACTGGATCTGGTATTTGCTAGCTGGCGAGTTGGAGAATGGAGTGTTTAAAACTTGTTGCAATTTCAGTATCTTGCTTTAAAACGTGATTTTTGTTCTATGCTATTCTGCAATGTTTCCGGTTTCACGAAACTGTACCCACGGAAAGTGTTGTAATGAGTCCAGTGGGACTATCAGTGGGATTCATTGCGGCCTTGTTTCACTACGATGTGCGGATGCCTCTCACAGAGACGGGTTGATCGATCAATATGCTGGGCGTGTTATATCACACGTTATCGGCAAAAGACGTCAACCGTCCACCCTATAGACTTGGCAGAATACTTAAGATCCAGTCAAAATCTGCGAACCCAACCGGAAACGGCCAGTGTCCCTACTGCATTCTAGATATATGCTATTCTATTACGAGTCCCACGGTCACGTGGGCTCGTTTGTTGGAACAGAGCGAAATTCATAGACTCGTTACCGTCATCTCATTTCGGTCAGCTTTATTTGTACCAAACAAAGATGACCTTCATGAAACGACTGGTGAACACCGGCAGTCACATAGCAGGGTCACACAAACGTGACTGCGACTTAGCCAAATTTCTTTCATCTTCATGCTCGCAAACTTTTTTTCTCCCAAAACTCGGTTTTTTGCACAGCAACATGAGCGCAAATTGTTCCACCCTCAAAATATGTATTTCTGCCCGCCAATAAACATTTATTTCTCCTTCCTTTCCCGACTATTGTGAACCCCCCGGCCGCGGAACATTTGGATTCTGCTGATAATAGTGAGCCCATTGCAACTGTCTCTGATATTCCATCTGCCTATAGTAATCCTGGAGATGTTGCTGTTGGAGACCCTGCTGTTCCGCCGTCATTATTGGTGCCATAGTATACGGATTGGGATGATAAAATGCGGCACCAGGCTGAGGCTGATAGACCAACTGGGGGCCTGGAGCAGCTGGATTGGAATTCGTTGGAGCTGTTGGTTGCTGTAGGAGCCTTCCAGGTGCAACCGCTGGAGCTTGGTGTGGTGGAATGGGCGCCATTGAGACATTTGGAATGGTTGCGCTGCCGGTATGTTGAGATTGTTCTGCTTGCTTCTGGCGCTTATCTGTGCTTCTGGAAGGTCTTGAATTGATGTCAGCAGCGGCATTAGAGTTGGTTTCTGCTGCCTTTCTCTTCGACTGTGCTGTCTTCTTTGGGAGCGGCATAAATTCCGGAATTTCCAAGGTCAACAAGCGCGCATGAAGCTCGTCACCATATTTTTCGAACCACTGCCATTCCTCAACCAGAATATTCGTCAACTTTGCTTTCTGCTTGACCACAGGACCAACAGAAGCCAGAAGTTCCAGTGTCTTGTCAGACATGAGACCCGATGCCGGAAACAACGAGCCCTGGAAGTCTCGCTCATGGATTTCACATCTCCAGAGATGAAGGGCCTCTTGAGTCGAGATACAAGGTAGTCCTTTCTTTGCTGCTGCTCGTCTTTTCCTAATCAATGAGCGTCCAGGTCTAGTCCTGTCCAGAAGGCTTGGATCACAGATGTCGCAGCAGGGTACGGTGGGTGCTATGATTTGGTCAGTAATCTGATTCTCTAGATAATCTAAAGGCTTACCTGCTTCTGCATTCTGATAGATGGAGCTCAGAACATGTCGACGGCATAGCCCAGTCTGTACAAAGACAAGCAGACCTTCATCGTCTGCCTCCGGATCCAGCATCGGCTGTTCTCGCACAAAGATGTGATCATGCTTGCCGCCAATCGAACCTCGTTGAACACCTCGAGCACGAGCATCCAGCTTTCGCGATGGATTCTTCTTTTTTCCCTTCCGATTGCCTCTTCCCTTGACCGGTATTGACTCGACAGCCTCCTTCAATGCTACAATATCAATCCCATATGCTGTTGCCTCGACTAATAGGACAGCGAGACCAGTACGATCCCCAGCACGAGCAGCTCTTCCTGCCCTCTGCAAGAATATAGACATTGAGCCTGGTAGCTTCCACTGTACCACGATATCAATGTCTGGAATATTACAGCCCTGCAATACCCGAGTGAGCGATAGTAAAGATTTGATTTGACTTGACTGACCATGCCTGCGGCATCTGTACAGATGAGAATACGCACAATTCCGGCTTTGAAGAGTTCCATGACCTTGTCACGATACTCGACTGAATGTGCAGCATTGTAGGGGCGAATGATTCCTCGCAAGTGTGCTGGTAGTCTTTCTCCAAGGTGATCTTCAATGTCGGTACCTGTCGTGATATTGTCAGCGTATACAAATCCTTTTTGTACCTCTTCTGCCTTCGTGACCCCATCTGGAATTAGGAAATCAAGGTCGGTGAAAGTATTCATTGTGTTTTGCATAGCTCTGACGACGAGCGAAACGTTAGGACGGTCGTTTCCAATGTCAATGAAGGTATAGGTTCCAGGTTTGTATTGGAGTTTGCTCAGAACATCATGTCTGACTCGAACCGGAAGAGTCGCTGACATTGCAACGACAGGTGTGCCTTTGGGAAGAAAGGCCCGAATGATTCCGAGCTGACCGTACTTTTTGCGAAATGCTTTTCCCCAGTGCGATACAACATGGGCCTCATCGATAACCACATTCAGCACACGCGAGGCGAAAGCAGAATTCTGGAGGACATTGCGGAGGAAACGTCGTGATAGCAGCATTTCTGGTGAGATGACCACAATTTGCCATTTTCCATTGGTGATATCCTGTCTGAATGTGAGTGGGAGTCCTCTGGGATTGCGGCAACAATGTGACCTTGAGCTTTTCAGCATTACATCCTCCATGAGCACTATTCACTGCAGTGGCAGTCAATTTGAACTCGGATGTGAAGGTTTGAACCTGCTTGGGGTAATTAGTTCCATGTTCAAGTCTTTCAATGCAAGACTGACCTGCTCGGTATGTAGCGCAATCAGTGGCGAAATCATTAGCGTCACTTTTCCCTTTGTACTTGGATGGGCATGAGGACCGGCTGCTATCGCTGTCTTTCCACAGCCTGTTCCAGCATGGATGAGGACGTCCTTTTTCAGCAGAATGGACCGAATTGCCTCAAGCTGAAAGGGTCGTAGCTCCTTGCTCCATCCTAGATGCTCCTTTATCAATTGCGGCAGATTTTCGAGATCTTTTGGGGTCAATGGTGCCCTGGTTTGCTTGGGGACTTCATGTGAGAGGAATTTGTGTTTGGACTTGACTGTTTTCCTCCCTTCTTTAGGGGGCATGGCAGCGAGAGGTGAAAAATTTGCTTCCGTTGGAGCCAGGTTTCAGATTGGCCAACCTCTTTCCAGCTCATAATATCGACTATGAATTTCTCTGACGAAGAATCATCCAGCGACGATGAGCTTCCAGGCTTTTCCACGCCATCACAATCCCAGCAAATCCATCTTCGTCCCTCTCTTCCTCCAGAAGCATCTCCTCGTACCCCTTTATCTGGACGTCGTCGTGCAGCATCACTGCCACCTCTGGATAGCTCAGGGCCAATCTACGAGCCTCCAATTGTTGGAACCGCTGCTCAGAAACGGGCTATGCGAATGGAGCTTGGCCAAAAAGCTCGGGGACAGAAAATGGCCCTAATCAATGCAACCAAAGCCGAGCAGAAGAAGCTCGATGCTGCTCCGGCTGATGGTACATTCAGCAGCCATCAGATAGCAGCAATGGACACCACTTTGGCGTCGTTGACCAATGCTGGGCTTTCTTTTCGCGACCTAATGTTCTATGTCTTTGATCCAGCTCACAGACAAGGCATCATTCGTTACGATGGTTTCTTCAAAAAGCGTGGTTCAGCAGCAGGAATATTGGATCACTGGGTTTCATCCAAGAACAGTGAAACAGGACAGCAGGAGGTGCACGACTGGGCTGTGGCATATACAGGACATCAAATGAAGGATGAAGCTCGAACGATAACTGCATCTGGATATCTACAGATGCTCAATCATGTTCTTGATGGTGAAATGATCAAGAAGTTCAATCTTTCATCGCTCTACAGCTACTTCGGATCAGCAGCATCAACCTCCATGCATGTCTTGAAATCCTTCATCACATCATCGCGCTCTGCAGCTCACGCTTCGAAACTTTTTGTTCGTCGGTCTGAAACGGTACATTTCTTATTTGACAACCGAATAAACTTCTTAGTCATGATCCATAGGTCCTCACATCCGTCATGCTGCAATGTTTGGGGGTATTCAGCATGTCAAACAACCTGTTCAAGCGTGTCTTTGGTCTGTATCTCTATGCAACCGGGTCACAGCGTCAAACAATTACGGTTGCATCTCATTTGGGTCTGTCGGAGAGCTATAATGGCATTGTCGCCAAGAAGCGGCTTCGAAAGAAGAAAAAGAAGAGGAAATCAGCAAAGTCAGCCCTTCCTCTGACTGTGTCACTCGAGGGAATCGAGAAAGAGCTCGCAGACCCAGATAAAGTTATGACCAAGGGTGGATCTTTGCGACAGCTCTCGGATGAAATGCGAAAGGAGTATCGAACTGTCGCATCCACAGGTCTGTTTGCTGGGGTTTATGACAACATCAACTGGGTATCCAAGATCGCAGAACAGACCGTCGGACGAGCAGGTATGTATTCCTTCTTGTTAAAGCTCTATTCTATACTCATTACATTTAGATTCTTTGGAGTCTGGAACATGCGCCACAATCTGGCCGTTATGGAAGGCGAAGATTGAGGACATCCAGATGAAAGATCTTGAAGATGCCTTTCTCAAAGCGCCACCCCTTAGTATCACAGATCTCCTTCACGCCAAACCAGAATCTGAGAAGTTCGGTCTCTGCCTCATCCATACTATCATTCGGATCATTGTCATGCATGGCGGACATGGGCTGGACCGATTCAAGAAAAAGATGGAAGAGTCGCAGCCTGAGACTACCAACAAGATCACAGTGCACAAGACTCCTCTTTATCCGACGATATCATTCAATATCGACGAATCCACCATTGTCGGGAATGGCGAGTTTGCTAATGCTTTCTACGAGGAGCTCGACGTCACTAAACATGCTCTATTCCTTGTTTGGGCCAAGTTTCTTGGCGGTGATCAACTCTCTATAGCACGACTTCGTGCTCTTTTCAATATCCGGGTTGGACATGAGGGTGGTTTTGCGAGCTTTGGATGGGGAGCCTGGATGCCAGGTCTATTTCACGCAAAGATCGCTGACGCTCACGGCTTTCTGGTGATGCACTGGGGCAAGCCGAACACTGGATCTCGCAATCCAGGAAGTCTTTGGTTTCACAACACCCGACTGCAGCGACTTCCAATCGTCCTTACTTCACTTCCAACATTCCGTGTCTGCCGCGATCTCATATTTGTCTCGCTGTACTCGAGGGTCTTGCATTGCTTACTCCAAGTCTCCGGTATGCAGTCACTCGAGGAATACAGCTCAAAGACGACAGCTTTTTCATCACTCCAAACACATGCGCAGCAGATATACGAACAATTTGCAGATTCCAAAATTGTTGACAAACTTCGTTGGGCTCGGCGTCAGTGTCCACAGTCCCCAACAACCGAGGGAGACATGGTCTTTGAAAATGCGGTTCTCTTCATGCGGGATGCTCTCATTACGCGGGAATTCTCTGATGCTGTAAAAGCAGGAGACTGTGGACGGATGATGTTGGTTCTGAAGATTTGGTCTTTGGGATTTCGCGGCAATGGTCGTACCAAATACGCGTACGAAATGCTTCACATTATACACAACTTGACCCATGTTTGGCCTCAGTCGATCCGGTGAGGGTTTGACTCATCTTTTTGTCTCAAACTGACTCTTTACCACAGGGACATCGTATTCAACAACTGGCTTGTTAACCCAACTGGACGGCTCTTTGCCTTTGTTGAAATTGATCTCATGCAAGAGCACAATAACTTCTGGATCAAGGTATGTTTGTAATTGCTTATGGGGCAGAAAATGACGCTCTTTCAGACGTTCTACAAGGCCCATGGTGGTGCCGCTTCCTGGGAATGGTTGGAGATGGTCTCACCATGCATCAACATCCTTCGCCAGCTTTCAACGACAATGAATGGTCTTCTTGGATCATATCAGGGCACAAAACACAAAACACCAGATCTTCGGCATGACATAGAAGTCCTTATGACAAGCTTGGAAGAACATGATGTCTACAAGGTCAAAAAAGGTCGGGTTTTGGATGAGGATGACCCACCGGTCAAAGATGTCTTAGCAGTCGGACTTCAGGCACTGACTGACTCATCTGGAAACCCTCTTGACGAATACAACAAGGCATTCAAACGTCTCCAAGCGCGCCGAGTTCTCAAGCCTATTATTGGAGGACCAGAATCAGATCCCATCTCTGCCACTGCCACCGACAATGTCGCTCCCACAATCCCGATTTCCACCACCCTTCCAGAATCGAATTCAGGAGCTCAAAGCTCATTACAGCTCGCTGAAAATCACACCTGCAATTCTGATTCTGGTAGCGCAAGCTCAAGTTCCGAGTCAAGCTCAGAATCAGAAGATGAGCTGGACGGGGAATTTGTGCAGATATTGCAGGCGGATGACGAACCTACATTGCAGAGAATTCATGCTGAGGATGTCTCACTCAACATGGACTCAGATATCGAGTCCGAGGACGAAGGCGACGGTAGCGGGAGTGAAGATTACGATGATGATGAGTAGGTTCAGGTTGCCATTTCTGCCTAAGAGGAGCATGAATAAAGTAATAATATTACATCTCCTATGATATTCAAGTCAGTCTGAACTGAGGGACAGCAAATCGAAGGAGAATACAGTCAGGAGCGAAAAAATGATCAAAATAATTCTAAGTTAAAATCACGCTCAGTGTGACCCTGCTATGTGACGCCCCGTTTGTCCCAGCCGTTTCAGGATGTAGCTTGCGGAGTCTGAAATGGCTGGTCACGAGCCTACGAAATTCAGAGCTCCGGCATCAAAGAACCTAGCGGGGATAAATCACATGGCACAGCCTCAGCGCTGACGTGGCCCGACTTGGCTGGTCTCACCGAGTCACCATCTATGTCTAGTGCTGCCGCGAGGTGAGGTCGAGGTAACTCCGAGGTACCGGATCCGACACCTCTGTGAGGTGAGACGGAGGTACCTCGTGAGGTCATTGCCTTTTTTAGAAGCCTTTTCAGACTCCGCCGGAGTCCATCGCGAAGAAGTCCGGTCCAGTAGAAATGCGATATATGATGCAAATGGACCTCTAACCAGGCCGAAAAAAAAGAGTGACTAGTTCAAGGACTGTTACAAATCATGTTACCTTCATTTGGGCTTACGTTTAACCGCCTCACAAATCAAAAATTTGGTCAATATATGCAACAGAGAGCTCATACCGGACAGCTCTGATTATATTGCACCAAGAGTATCTAGGCTAACCAATGAGCAAATCTATCCTGTAACCAAGGTGGCAACCAGGCATCAAGGCCCTCTGGAGATGGGCTTCTGGTGACGCCTTCAAATCATACCGTAATGGAAGTCTTTGCGTAATCTCAAAGTCTTGTCCAAAGTTTCCGTATTCCTCCCGAAACTCGTCATTGATCCTCCGAGTATTGCTGTACAAAACTTGCCACGTAGCTTGTGACTTGGCTTGATTTGCATCCCAGACAGCTTCGGGACTGTATCCCTGGATGAACGGCCCTTTGGTGGATGCATCCATGACCTCAGTCATCATCCGCTTGAAACCCGCTGCCAACATCTCGTTCATGCGCTCAACCTTGGCTCGGACGTGATCAATCTGATCTAGCACTTGGTTGTAATTGGCTCGCATTTTTCGAAGAAGATCTCGTGCTTTCTCCAAAGCGGTGACATACTGCTCAAGCTCAGAGATCCTCTTGTCCCGACGCTGCAGATGGAACTTCAAGGCCATGATCTCATTGTCCTGCTCCCTGGACAGGGCCTGGTGTATCCCAGTCAGTCTCATCAATGACATGACTGTAATCAGGAATTAGAAGCGAATATTGTGTTCAGTTGAATTGACTTACTCTCCAGGATGAGCCTTTTCCTGCGTCGCAGAATCATTGTCAGATTGACTTTTCTCGAGCTCTTCTGCATTACGAGTCCCTTGTGGGCTCGTTTGTTGGATGTCATCAAAATTCAGAGCTCTGCCATCAAAGAACCTAGCGGAGATAGATCACATCTCACAGCTCCCAGGCACAGCCTCTATCGTTACGCTGACGCGGCCTTTGCGACTTGACGCTGAAATTGACCAACCCCACGACGCCAGAAAGACATCAGCGCCCACCACTGCTATCTCATTTCGTTAATATCGTGGTAGTAGTCAGTCTTGAATGAAGTTCGAAGTAAGCCCTCACCGGGTTTCGGACCGGCGGTGGTGGGAAACTCAACTGTCACCTGATGTTTGAAACGTGGCACCACTGCCGGCGTCTCTTGCTCAATGCCTACAGTCACAGCTATTTCCTGCTTCTTCCTCTGTTTTCTCGCCGCCTTATTCTTTCAATACTCTCTTCTTGGTCTGGGTTCCACTGCCGTGGGCCGCCCCATGTCTCGCGGTCTCGCCGGGTCTGCGCTTGCAACCGTATTTCCGTCGGCCCAGAATTACTCGAGCCTCGCAATCTCTCTCTCCCCAAGGTATGTTGCAGTCTCTAGTTCCTTTTCTGCTTTGTTTGCCCTTCAAGCCTTCTAGTCTCGCAGGATTTCAGTTTCAATTTCTTTCCTTCCACTTCCTCCTCTGTCTCGCATCTCTTTTGGTTCTCAACATCATTTACCTTGTATTTTCCTTTTATTGTGTACTGCGAGCTTCTTGTCCGGAGGCATTTGGCTTTCGGTACAGCTTGTCGGACGGTCAATCAGAACAAATTATTCTTCTTCCTATCGCTATGCTTGGTCTGCCTTCCAGCAGACGGAGATTTCTGTCTTCTTGTCTAAAGTTCCTTTTGTATCATGTCGCCTTGATCTGTTATCATACTCGGCTTCATCGGGCTATCATCTTTGGCGCCATATTTTTTTTTTGCTCGCCGGTCCTTCTTTTCGGCGTGCTAGATGTGTTTGTTATTTCAACTTGGTTGCGCCTCAAATTCTGAGGTTACGTAGAGGTATTAGGTAGTAGGTAGGGAAAGTAAGTGTATGGTAAACTAGCTTATTTTCCAATATATGTAATATGATAATATTTATGACATTTTTAAAAAATGGGGGACTCGTATCTGCCACCGGAACGGTTGGCCTCTAACCCACTGGTTGGTTATGCAGAGCTGACCCCAGGAAAGTGTACATGCGAGACTGGATACCTTCTTCATGCAAGCGACTCGTGGAGCAAGCAAGCGCCGCTCATCCTTGATTACTACATTATTGAATATATCATTCAGTACCGTCATCGCAGAAGATAATTTGGCGCTGTGGCGGCCAATGGCCCCACGTTACCACCTTACTATCTCAGAAAATTTGACAGGAGAACCGAGGATGCATCAGCAAAATTGCAATTCACTTGTCCGCTCTTTCCGTATTTCCGCTTGTTACAAGCGGAAAAGCGGCAAGCAGAAAAAGCGGACTCTAGTACTATGTACCTAGTGGATAAGTGAGTACCAAATACTGCTGATGTGCAATGAGGAAATGAAAAGAACTTGTTCATTCTCAAAATATAGGTGTTTGGTGCTGGTATGTCCCCACCACTTTTCCCGCTGATGTGCAGCATTCCTCTAACCTCATTCCAGAAGATTTTTACCAGTGAAATAGAGGCCAACAAGCAGGAAGTATGAGTCCTTGATTTTCATCCCTTTGCTCTTTTATCTTTTAGGGATGCGCACCGTCCCGTATAACGGGTACGGCCGTGGAATCAGTGGGTACCCCATAGCTGATTTCAAAGTCAAACGGCACGGTACGGGTGTTTCAACGGCCGTACATGGGATTGACAGGTACTGACAAATTCTGAAAGTTTTCTTTTGACCTTTTCAAGTTATAAATTGGCTGGTACTGCTGAAAGAAAGTCGGCAAAGGCAAGCAGGAACACAGTTGCCTCTTTGGTATCAGCCACTGACAGGCTCAAATATCATATTCAATGGTGAGTATAGATGATTTTGTGTTTGAGAGAATACTCACAAATGGTTCAAAGGGCATTTTCCCCCCATATATGGACACCGCCTTGATTTGATTCACTGGATACATGTGATATATTCCCTTTTGGGAAATTCTTATTATTCTTTATTTCTCTGAACCTACATCCCTCTTTCCGTTGCCATCCTATCGGGGGATGATTTCAGGAGCCTGCGGTCTGTCCCGGGTTCATATAATACCATTCTGTTGGTGGTTGCAAAAGCGGTCATTTTGGCCGACAGAAACAGCGTACGACAGAGTGATGTAACTATTTACATCCTTGCCAACACCCGCCAGACTGCTCTTGCTTCTGCTCAGAGAATTTGACTTGCAAATGGAGCTTCTGAAGCCTCTGTCCTTCAAGGTGTAACCTGGGGTTCCAAGAATATGACCAGTGGTGTAGAGGCCGACCATTCCAGTAGCAGGTACGAGTCCCCTTTTTGAGTCACAATGCACTCAAAATCATTGGTATGCCTATGAACTTGAACTTATCATATTGGCTGGCCTTTACCAAAGGATGAACATGGACACCATCTACCTACTCTATGATTTCTATCTAAGGGTATGAGTGACATGGAGGCTTCATCTGGAACTTCTAGTATTGTGTCATAGTTGCTGCTTTTTCTCTTTTGCTGTTCATAGAATCTATGATTCTGTTGTGATTTGGTGGCCTTGGCATCTGGTCTCATAGTTTTATTCTGGTTCATCTGATACTGAGTCAGAGCCACAGCCACTGGTTTGAATGTGAACCAGTGATCTACACAAGTATTATCACACATTTCATGTTGCTGAAGACTACTAAGAATGATTTCCTTGGTCGATTTATTTGAGATATGAACACCATGGAACATAAGCAGAGTTCTCAGTGCAGCAACTGGAAGCTTGGAAGCTTGGACATTATAGGATCTAAATGTGATATTGAACAAACTGCATAATCATGAACTTCATTAGCATCATTGATATCCACTGCCTTTTGGACTGATACAAAGGTGTATTTCATAGTAGGATCATCCAGACTCAGTACATTTCTAGGCACTAGAAATGGCTTGATAATATCTCTGGTGAAACATGTAGCAACACCACCAATAATTGGTATCTCAGAGCCATAAATTACCTCAACTCTAGGCCTGAACAAATAAGATGGAGACTGATTTGGTGAACAATGCAAATACAGTTTTTGAAGTCTATATGGGATTGCATTCTGACAGGCTAACATTGTATATTGCAAAGGAGATTTTTGTTTCATGATCAGCAACTTCATAAATATTGCTTTAAAGTCATGGCGTCAAGAACATGATCTTTGGCACAACAAGCTTGAGTTCTCTGCATTATTGCGGACTTTTCTGAAGCATATAAACATCCATATAGGACTATAACTCCATTGATATCGTGCTGGTTGAGATTTTGGGCAAAGTATTTCATGAATAATTTCATTCTGTGCTCTTTGGTATGATTGAATTTTGTGCTCTGTGGCGTAACTTATTGCTTGTGGGTATGATTGGGTAAATAGGCGGCCCGAGGACATAATTTAAGTAACTGGCACAGGCAATGGTGACAGCCATTTCGACCAGAACAACATGCACGAGAACAAAATCAACATCATCAAAGGATAAGAGAAATTGGAGCAGGTGAGCAAGGAAATAATTGTGCACAAAATGCTCAAGGTGAAATTGAGGCCTAGCTGAATGAGGAGCGCAATGGATTTTAAATTTTAATGCAAAAAGCCAAAGAGGAAAGGTGAAATCAATTGAATATCTGTGCTTACCTTCGGCATAAGACAGAGGTAGAGAATCCTGGACAGGAATCCGGGCTCAATGAGTGAGCAGCCAAAATGACAGTGGTCGCAGGATCGGTGCAAGGCTGTCCAAAAAGACTGACACCACGGTTAGCGATGAAATTTGTGACGAGCAGATAAGAAGCATAAGATATGAGCGCAAGAAAGCAGATCGAGAGACAGTGGACAAAGGCTAGAGAGACCAGCATGGTCGTCGTTGAAGGCAAGAGCTGCCACGTAGCAATGCATCAGGTGACTGGTTCACATGTTGACTCCGAATCCCGGTTTCAGCCAGAAACCCGAAGTCTCTCTGAGACCAAACATGTTCAATGAGATATGTGACTAGCTGCTCAGAGCAATAGACTGCTATCTTGCTACAGTAAGGAATATTCTAGTGATGCTCCTCAGGTCCTGTTGCTTGCCACACTTGCGGAAGTAATCCTTAAGGCTGTGCAGGTCATGTGCCATACCCCTTTGAGCGCTCTGATCCCATGGTGCCTGAATTCTGCTCATACCAACAAATGAGCCCAAGAGGTGGGACTCGTAACCTGGCGACTGTCCTCGGCCCTGCAGTTGACATCATTTTGAAGGTTCTGTACTCGGATCCCTCCCTTTCCAGTGACATCGATGAATCTGACTCTGCAAATGAAAGCTCGATGGTCTCGAAACTACTTCAGCAAACGAATTGACAGAATCGCCCGACTCCAGGCAGGTCTTTTGGTTTCGGAACGCCATAGCTGGGAAGGACCCATGGTCTGGAAGATAAATCAAGAAGCTAGTACGTCTCCGTTTCCTATGGCTAGGAGAGACTATCGTTTCCCCATAAAGTGCTCCTATGAACCCCGAAGTGAAGACTCTATCTCTGTGGCAATACTCGACTATTACGCCTAAAAAAAAAGGTCAGTCCATCATTGTCGTTCAGAAGGAATCAGACAGTCGAATTACTTGAAGGCAGAAGAATAATACTACGACATACCGAAGCAACCACGAGGACACGGATCGCGCACCGTATGGAGCGGAAGTTCAACAATAGACATGTCATATGGAAGAAAACAAGAATCTTTGATTCGGTGATCAAGAATGTATACAGATGGTGCTACATGGCTCTGGATTTTGTGGCCTGACTATCATTGTGACTAGGAGAGATATTAATTAATTACGCTTATGGATCTAGAGTACCATGGCATCTGCAAAACTGGTTTCCTCGTTCAAATCGATGTCCCACTCAATATCCTGGAGACACTGTCAGAATGCATCTAGTCCCTCAGAGCAAGCATCCCGGTGAAGAGAAGAACGGCGAAGATAATATTGCGGGAGGTCAAAAGGGTAAGGTACGACACGCGTAACTATGGCTTTATGTACGAGAAACCGTGTGAATAAGTACCGCGGATCCTGTGATGAGATGCCCGAAGAAACACGAGGCTTGAGCTCGCTCCGAAACAAGGCAGGAATAAATATTCCTCCTGACAGACACCATTCGAGGAGACAAGGCTCCGTCAAAGCCATGAGCGTCGACGGAGTGATTGGCTCGCAATTGCACGATCTGGAGTGACTTGGATCGGCGTCTCGGTTGGGAAGAGGTGCAAAAGCTTTGGAGATAATGATGGATTGTTTGTCGATTCAGAGTTGGAAAGCTGCTGTCCTGATTGAGCAGGAATGGGTTGAAACTGTTTGGTATATGTCGTGTCGGAAGAGATGGGACGCCCAAAGTCGGACGTGTTCAAGTCGATGAAAGGATCAGACTCGGCCATGAATGGGCGAGAGTTTGAACCACCAAGTTAAATCTTGCTGGGAAGGATAGTGGGATTTCTAAACAGGAAAATGAGGTCTCGACTTGGCGACCATAAATACACAGACCATGAAAGAGTTCAAGTTGTTTTATGGTTTGATTATTGTAGCCCGACGATGTTCCTTCATCTAATGCGTGTCAGACGAGAAAAGACGGTCAAAAAAGAAACACACCGCTTTTGAATGGATAAGTTTCCCTTTTCATCAAAGAAATGGACATTGGCTGGGACACTAGCGATGCTTGAATTCCCCAGTGTTTTTGAGCAGAACCAGGCAACTGTTGTGTATTGACGCGTCGTGGATGCCAGTCAGACCTAGCATGGACTGTTTTGGAATCTCCACCAAGGGTCTGTGCATCGAAAATATTCCTGACAAAGTTCTGGCTCGTCCGAACGGTGCCTTGGCCTGACCAACCGGCTCGCCCGTGATAGACAACTGTGGAGATGGTAATTCTGCTTGAACAGGAAAATTGTAAGGCCAAGTGGAGCCCATTGGAGGAATGTGGATTGTGAAAGATTGCCAAGCTCGAGGGATGAGGCCGAAAATGAAAGCTTAAAACAATATCTTGGGCCAAATCGGGACATGTCACACAGTGAGTGACGGCCTGGAATCGAGCGTCGACATTTATTGGAAGAAACTTCTCGTTGTATTAATATTTGCTAAATGGCAGTCAAGTTATGGTATTTAACACGCCAGACTTGATTAAAATCAACGGCGGCGACGACCATTAGGAGGCGAGACGACATAGATGGCGTCGAAAGAAGATTCTCCTGCCGAGACGCTATCGTATTGAGCCTATGCTCAGGTCAGTAAATGTCAGCGTTGATAGTTGACAGGACTCACAGCATTCAGTCCGAAGCTTCCTTCTGGAACAACATCGACGACAATGGAAGTATAGGACACCGAGCTGTCTGCTTTGTTAAGCCAAAAGACGAATGAGCCGCATTCGACATCAGCCTATAAGAATATTAGAATTATTTCTCCTTGAAGAGAATATTGACGAACCTGGGCGACAGCAGCATAGTTGCCACTGGCGACAGCAGCATGGACCTTTGTGACGAGCTTGGGGTCAATGTTAGCTCCCAGACAGTAGGGCTTCGAGTCGGGGTCAGTTCAGCTAACAGTGAAGGCTGATGTTGCATACAGAGGCTCCGACAGCAAATGAAGTAGCAGTAGCAGAAACCTGAACAGCTGCAGCACCAGTGACAGCGAGACCAACAGCGAACAAGGTGGCGATGAACTTCATGATCAAGACAGAGGGATGAGAGAGAGAGAGTGGGAAAAAACCTGAGGTCTCTGGTGATTTTAAATAGGATGACAACCATCACATAAATTTCCCAGAGTAAGGTCTGGTAACCCGGCGTCTCTGTTGTGGGACCGAGCCGTGTAACTCTACCTACCTACCTACTGTCCGTCAGAAAAACCATGCTGGTGGGCAAGACCCTGCTGGTGAAATGACCTTCAAATTGACGTCATTGTTTTCAGGATGAGATTCTATTCAGAATCTACTCACCTGTCTACGATTGGTCTACGAGACCCAATCAAATTCCAAGGCGCTGTTGAATTGGATCAATAATATTATCCTGACATATACCTGAACAGAGCTGAACACTAGCTGAACAAGGTAGCGAGTCGGTGAAGAACATCGAGAAAAATGATGCCAACCAAAAATCGATGCCGCCACTGGTGCATGGTCACCTGTTTCATCCCCGGAAAAGATAGACCGCCGATCTAGGCTCAAGGATATACGTCCGCGGAGTGCCTCCCGACCTTTTTGCCCGACAAGGCGCACCTGAAGAAGTAAGCTTGAAACAGATGGCGCTGCTATCTGGAGGTCATTCAGGACCAGTAAAGATTCCAGAGAGTTCACTCTTCCCCAGTAGATCCAAGATATTCGGTTGGAACCCGTTGTATGGCCGTTGACGGCCGTCGCCCAACGGGTCTTCATGGGTCGATTGGAAAGTCAAACGGGTAAATCATCGTGCGCTCATGTTTCTCGCATTTTTTCACGT
The DNA here is from genome assembly GCA_029320655.1 of Mycena floridula. NCBI lineage: Eukaryota > Fungi > Basidiomycota > Agaricomycetes > Agaricales > Mycenaceae > Mycena > Mycena floridula. Next base: position 416,975 of record JARIHS010000041.1, on the reverse strand, counting down.
TTCTTTCCCCAAATACAGTTATATGACTCGAATACCTCTATTCCTCTATCTCACAGTCAGTCTCTGTTTCATCGCCTATTCTCACATCCTGTCCACTTCCTGATGCCATCGACGACTCCTCGACTGTGGCAACCGTTTGGTATCCACCAGAAGCTATCATCTTCTCGACAAAACCGCGTAAAGCCCGGAGTTTCGCTGCCTTGTTCTTGTAGTGAGATTTCTTGATCGTCACGTCATGCAAGCCATGCCATTCAATCTGGGCATCCATTTCAGTGACCGTCAACTTCTCAGTCACCTCCTCTATCCTCTGAATCGGTGTCACACCATTAACGGCTGCAAACTTCATCACTTTCTTCTCCAGTCTGACTGCAGCTTCACCCTTCTTGATCTTGGAAACCTTCGCATCACGTTCTGCCTGTTCCAAACGTCTCTTTCTCTCGTCACCACTCGCCAAAATTCTCCGGGACTCTTTGCACAGGTAAGCCTGCCCGTCAGGCTGATCCAAGTGTTTTCTGATATGCGCTGAGGTACCGTTGCATTTGTACATCTTCTTGGCATTGAAGGAATTCAATGACTGATTCGGCGCCTTTCGTTTCCCGACCCGGAGCTCGCCAAGCTTGCCCTCATTACGGTCATTGGTCGGTTCCATGGTTGCAAGTCGGCGCTGAGCTGCTGATGCCAAGTCAATAGTACCATCCTTCTGATATTCCGTAGTGAATCTTCGCCAGGTCTCCAGCGCTCCAATTAGGAAAGCCGTTGATAGACCTTTCAAGTCTGGAAAATCAGGCATCGCAGCGTAACTCCAGACTGCATACATGACTTCCGGACGCTCCCATTCGGCACCATCCAAAGTCGCATGAACAAATGGAGCTGAAGATGCTATCAGGAGATCGGACTTTTCTATGAGAAGCTCGATGTGAACAATTACACGCATGAAACGGACCCAGGTCCAGCGCGTTTTGTTCCTTGCCACCACGTACGGTTCTGAGGTACATAGGGAAGACTGATAGCTTGGGAATAGACCGACAGAACACACATTTCAGCAAGGGTAGGATAATCTTGCAGGCCGAGTGAAACATTTAGCTCAATATTTGTCCAGGTCTGAGCCTTTTCTTGTCTCGAACATTGTCGAGAAAGTCGAGATAGAGGCGGCGATTGATAAGGAGCTCATCACAAGCACGACAATGAGACTGATATCGAGTATTGCTTGTATCTGGAAAGTCGATGCTGTATCTGAGCTGAAAAACACAATAAGCCTTCAAGGTATCGTGTTGACCCTTTTTGTCGTCCTTGTGATTGAATGCTGCTCTAGCAAGACTGGTAAGCTTCACAGCACCACCTTGAGACATTTCCACAGCACGATCCGCTGCTGCTGACGGTCGAGCATGTTTGATCAGTCTGATTCCTCATTTTATATCTCAACATTTTCTGTAGCTGCCTTGTGGATTAAGTCCAAAAACCACATTGGCTTTGATGCTGATGTTTCAACAATGACAGGATCCTTGGATTCTGACATTAACCCCCTCTAAGGTCGACATCCTTGTCAACTTCATTTCTGTCTATATTTCTGTCATTATTTTGTTGATTGTCATCAAAAATCATAATGAATTTCCCTGTGGTGAAATCAAAGAATTTCCATCTGTCATAAGGCTTGGATTCCTGTTTGGTCTTGTATCTTTTGATCAAATAATCCCAATGTCTTATTGATAATACTGGAACAGCAACTGGAACAAAAGTAGTGTTAATGTTGTTCTTCTGTTTGAAATCGGCTAGGGTCTTGGCAGCAAGATGTTGTGCTCTGGTTCCCACATGTTCTCAGACATAGGATAATCCTTCCACTTGATCAGGTACTGATATCCCCAACCTCATTTCTGAGATTTCAAGATCTCCTTGACTTCATATTCTTCTTCATTATCAATGATAACGTGGTCTGGTTGTAATTCTGTCCTATGTGATAGAGGGTCCTGGCAGGGAGTCAAAAGTGACTCATGATAGACTGGATATTGTTTATCCATTCTAGGAACTTTTAGCTTGTGAGAAGCCTTCCCTCACTTCTCTAGGATTTCATATGGTCCTAACTGTTTGTTGCTGAGTTTCTGTGAAGCTCTATCTGTTTTGATATCCTTTGCTTCTAAATAGACTTTATATCTGATATTGAACTCTGGTGCTGGCCAGTAAGGCAGCCAGGTCATCCGCCATCTGCATCACAGGTATTCATTATTTTTGATCCGAGAACGCGGACTGTGGGAAACCTGCCAGCAGGTACCTGTCCCACAGTAGATATTAATGATCAACTGATACATTTTTGCTGTATTTTAATGCATTAGAGACATTAGATCCATTATTTTTGCATATCTTTGAGGTTCTAAGCACATCTAGACCTGTGAAAACCATCAATATAATGATATCTGATGATTTATAGCAGGGAATACCTTCACCCACTGTGTGTTTAGTTCTTTGATGCTGGCCACCATCTGTGGCATCCGCTTCCCATGGTCTGCAGGCCATCTGCCATCTGTACCTGCCAGGTATTCCCATGGATGAACCTGTCAGTACCCATGATCTCCCCACCCCCGCGGTATGCCTTACTGGCCAGTGATGTCTATCAAATTGTTTTTTATGTTTTTCGGTGCCTTTTCAAGTGCCACTGTCACCTCATCTCAGACCTTTTTTATCTAAAATGCAAAATCTTCAGCTGACTCGTTGTTTGAGCCAACAGATCCCTCTGTGCCTTTACACAGGTGATAACCATGGTCTGCATAGAACAGTGTCATCCTTGTTGATGCATTGACTTTGTCATTGTAACTAAACTCTGCCAATGCCAGCCATTTGGCCCAGTTGGATTGATGCCAGTTGATATAGATCCTAAGATATTTCTCAATCTCCTGGTTCATTTGCTCAGTCTGTCGGTCTGTCTGAGGATGGAATGCTGTGCTCAGGTTCATCTCGATCCCAAGCATTTGGTTAAGTTCTTGCATGAACTCTGAGACATATTGTGGATTTCGATCTTTCAGGGAACTCCATGATACCAAATGATCCTGTCTCATGTTAACCACATGATTCTCTTGCTGGTTACCTCCATGTTGGTGGGTTCAGCATGAATGGATCTGGGAGCCCTGCACCCATTGAAGTCGTAGCCTGACATCTAGTGAAGTCATAACCTGACAACACATTGAAGCAGTAGCCCTGCACCTATCCCCTTTATATTCCTTGTGAATTAAAACCATTACAAAAACCATGTAAGGTTCACCATCAAAGTAAACTAAGCTAAGTTCCTGTCTGCAAGAGATCAGTAGTGCATGATCCAAACCTTACAACTTCGTTGAAAGGCTTTCTCTATCTTAATAGCTGCCTGAATTACTTAGGGTGTTAAAAGAGAGTTAGTGTGTATTTGGATTATTAGTTATAGATCTTTATGGATCTGTTTCGAAGCCTCCATTTGCATCAACAGCCCCACCGAAAGGTGCCCTACTAGTGACACTTGTGTCTATCTTGCTGGTGGATTTAATCTGACTGATCAAATCCTTGTCAAACCTTCAACTTCAAACTCTGTGGCTCAGAAATACTCCAGCTTAAGTAATACCACATTTTTGTTGTCATTAGAGCCTTGGTCGTGATCTGCACACCTTGAAAATAAGTCTGCCTTCTTGTTCAAGGCCCCTGGCCTGTGTGTGACTGTGAAGTCATATTGAGACAACTACCTGATCCAATATGCCTGTCATTGGTAGCAATGATTTCACCCAAAGCAGCCTCCAGGTTAGGGAGAGCATAAGTCATGGTGAGAAGAGAGAAGGCAAGAATTATTCAGGATGTCTCGAGGATGATGCAGAATGCATGAATCCATCCCACCTTTTATATGTCAGACCATGGCTAAACAAAGCCTCATTAAAATTGATACCATTCTCATCTACAATGAGATATTATTCTGATTGAAAATGCAAGATAATGAGAGTAGAAAGCAAGTTTGCCACATTAGATTAGATTGTGGTGCAGACCCTGCATTGATCAATACATATAAAACACATCATTCAGGTGCTGCTGATTAATTATTTCATTATCACTTATTAATTAAATGACAAATCATTTTGGCATCAAGTTGAGCGCTGGCAAATCAAGCATGCTAATAGGGTTGGAAACATTCCACCCTGTATTTTTGGCATATCTAGTAAATATGACCATCTTTCCTGATTATGAATGGGACACAATGTGCCTAGAAAGCAGGTTCCGTTTTGTCTAGAGGAGCACCAGTAACTGTATTGAACATAGTTCAAACTCCAAGAAGGCTCTAGCAATGATTGATAATGCAGTCTTGCCAGAATACTCGATGGACAAGGACACAATGGTGCAGCAGTGTTACTAGTAAACTGTCTGCAAGCGAGCTGCACTACTCAGTCAACATAGGAAATAGTCTTGAGTGCTTGAGACTGGGGAACAATATTGTGAAGCGTAACAAGCCAATACAGGACACTTTAAAGTATCAAACAAAGAACCACAATGCGTCTACATGTGATGGAGTTACTCAGAGGAAACCATGCAGTAAAAGTGCTGTAACAGTGGGTATCTCATGTCTAATACAGAGTTGTAATGGTATTCTATTACCAGTGCAAGGAAGTATGACATGGCAGAAGGACGAGTGTGGGGATGCTATACCAAGTTCTGCTGAGTAAGCTGTGACCAATCAGTCTTACTCAGGGTGAAGACATATAAAGAAGTGATGGTGAAACATGTCCTAAACAGGAATTGTCCTAATCAGGAATCATGCTTCAAATCACAAACACAGCATGACGACCGTAAAAGGAGGATGAAGTGCTTGGCAGATTATTGAGGCATAGCAAATAAGGAAACCATGACAAGTGGCCTGTCCTTATTGAGCGAACCTTGGTAAGGGAGTGGACTCCAAATAATATGTAAGATTACTATAAAGCTAGCATGTTTTTATTGATAGTACTCAGTAAATTGTACCCCACAAAGCTCAGCCCACAAGCAGAGTCTGAGTGGAACATTTTATCTCATTTTATTGTGGTATGCAAGGACATGGTGATCTGAGGTACAAACCCAGTGATAATGCTAGTGTATATGTGAGGATGTGGTGCTCCAAGGTGCAATAAAATTGTGTTCATCTGAAAAGACATATCAAAGTTGTAGCCTGACACCCCTTGAAGCAGTAGCCATACACTCTCCCCTTTATATTCCTTGTGAATTAAAACCATTACAAAAACCTGTGCAAGGTTCACCATCAAAGACTAAGCTAAGTTTCTGTCTGTGAGAGACCAGTAGTGCATGATCGAAACCTTACAACTTTGTTGAAAGGCTTTCTCTTTCTTGAAGCTGCCTGAATTACTTAGGGTGTTAAAAGAGAGTTGATGTGTATTTGGATTATTAGTTATAGATCTTTATAGATCTGTTTCAAAGACTCCATTTGCATCAACAGCCCCACTGAAAGGTGCCCTATTAGTGCAAGTCACACATTGGTTCAAATGTGTCAGCAAATCATTAGATGACAAATTATTTTAACTGACATAATCAACTGGTGAGCGCTGATTTGAGCGCCTGTGTCATGCATGGTTGATGTCATGTAAGCAAGCGCCCAAACTGATGCCGGTGTGGTGCAGGCTGTGTCTGATGCATCAATTAAGCTTTCTTCACTGCAATTTCCTCTCCACACCTCGACTGTGCTAAATGCCAACCACTGTGCTTTGGATAAAGTTTATTGTTATATATATTGAGCCATTTCTTTTGGCTCTTTGTGAACTGTAGCCTGGCTATTGGCCTGCTTTTCAGGTTTGTTCCTTATCTGATTTCGCATTTTTGGGCTCAGATGAGGCTGGATCACCATATTTTTCTACCATCCTGCAGGTACATCGATACAGTTGCACTTTGTGTTGATATACAGCCTGTTTCAGCTGTTTTCATAATGATAGAGGCTTTTCATAACCTGCAGAGCTAATTTCTTATGTTTGTACTCCACATAGCCTGTTCATCTGTTTTCAGGTATGAATGCTGATCTAATTTTGCTTTCTGGGCCTGATATGAGTCAAGGATATCATCCAGGAGCTTTGGTATCCAGCTTCTCACTCTGAATCCATATTATAGGCTCCTTTGATTAATCACTGGCTTTTGAAAAGTGTACACCTTCCAGTCTTTTTCAAGGTATATCTTATCTGACTTAGTTTTCCCAGGCTGCATATAACCCAGGACTCTCAGTGCATATTCCAAAGCCATTGCTTTCACTGTAGATGCTTTGATTATTGAACTTTTAACCAAACTGACTATCTAATAGTTTTAGGAGACTCCACTAACAACTTCATAGCACCAAACCAACTTGGAACACTGTCAGATTGAGAGAGACAATCATGTCATGACTAATCTTCAGTACCAATATATTCCCCAGCCAGTTCCAGAGATAAATCCTACTGTTCCTCAATGTCCCTAGGGTGAAGATCCTTTCATGGATGTGGATTCAGATGGTTGAGCTCTTCCCCCATCATTCCCAACAAGGGGTCATGGTGTCATTGTGGCATGTGGCAGCTTCTTTGATTGATAATATTTGTATAACATAGCCAAAAATGCTCCAGCTGACATGATGTACATCCAGTCAATGGATCAATGTATTGGTCAAAGCAAGTCTTAGAGAGAGGATTCTAAAACACTCAATACTGTATTTCCAAAGGTATTGCTAAATTAAAATATATTAGGCTCTTTTTTATCCAGTTCCTTATAATAAGCAAAAACAAGCTGTGGTTCCTCCCAGAGGTAGGTGGCAAGCAGAGTAAGCCATCCTACCAAAGGGAGGAACCTAAAGCTTGTACAATACAATACTTACAAATTATTTTCTATGACCTGGCTCCAGGGCCACTGTCGTCGGCATCCAAAAGTCTCCCGTTGTCTCGGGACACAAGGCTGAGGCCATTGCTTGACAACAGTCGGGTCCGGCCTCGTCACTTACCGGTTCAGGTGGGTCCGAGTGCAGAAGTTTTTCATATTGTCGCAAACTATGTCGAGTTCAATACGCCAAGCGAATTGAGTCAGTTCAACGCGCCAAGCAAATGTGAGCTGATGGCGGTGTTCTGTGCAACAGATATTATGATGCAACTCCATGGCTCGTTTCCGAGCGTAAACGAGGTGCACTACAACCTTGGGACAAGCAAATTGTAAAATTCTATGCGCGAGGAGGGGACCTGTATTCTGATGAAGAGAGCCGTCAGAGAAGGACCTTGTAAATCTATCACCACCAGTGCTCGCATTCAGAGTTGTCTGTGCATAGGTACTAGCAGTGAACCATTTCATGAAGAGAATCCGCCCAAGTAGTATGAGATAAGAACCGATTCAATACAGCCGTTTGCAGCCACATTTTGTCCACAAATGAAGTGAAGTAGAGAAATTGAGGCAAGGCAAACGGATGTCGATTCTTCATAGAAAGCAGCCCGACAGACATCTCGCGCAATGATGGGTCTCTGTAGCTCTTATACTTCACTGACAATCTCCTGGGACTGAATTTGGGAAGATTCTCCGCTCGGCCATTTCCTTTCGCCTATATAAGCTCGATATCTATTTCATCTACCTCAGTCTTTTCCTTATGACTGAGGCAAGTACTATATTATTTATTCCTTCATCTCTTACTTATATTACTACCTTCTACAGCTGATTGTATCGTTCAGACCCCTGCGCACCAACGTTTGCTTTTACACTTTCGCCAAGAGTCTTCATTTGTTCATTGTGCTCGAGAGTTTCCCTTGTCCTTTGGTTAGTTTATAAAGAGATCCTAGGCTCAACAATCCAGCCAGATAGCACGAGTAGAGCTCAACTCAAGTGTTCTATACTCGTCTGGGATGAGATCAGCATGACATGAAACAAGGTAGACACCTACACCCACTAGAAACGGTACTTATTACAGGGTTTTCGGAAAGGTTGTCCGAGATCAAATTTTTTTGATGCAAATAAAATAAATAAAAAGAAATTCCCAATGTGTGGTAGCCGAACTAGCGGTAACAAGATACTACCTCTCAGTCATGCCTGGGACCCTTTTACTTCCCAAATTCAGTCCCAGGAGATTGTCAGTGAAGTATAAGAGCTAAAATTCGCTCCCAGGAGACCAACTCGCCACAAGGGACAGTACTTGGCTCTCGTGCCGATGCTGGACCGGGGCTCACATATCCTCGCTAAACCTCGCTTACTCTTTTTGGAATTTCTTTTCTTTTATTTTATCCAGAAAAAGAAAGTTGATCCGGACAACCTTTTCCGAAAACTCTGTAAGTCGCATGAAGCTATCGAGCACTTCAATAACTGCGACGATATCTTCGGTCAAGATGTCGTGGGATATATCATATAGTCACTCCATTGGGATGCGTTGTAGGATGGGAACCACATCACGCGTCGCTGACAAACTGACATGTCAGCGCTCATTGCTCAAATCTCTTTTTGTTCGAAAGCTGCGGTGGTCAACTCGAGCCCTTTCAATTATTTTTAGTTAGTATAGTATGAGGGACTAAACATAGATATACGTTGCATGAACTTGAAATTCAGCAATATCAGCCTGGACCCCATATACTTAAGCTCTTCCACTTCATAGCCAAGTGTCATTGTTCGCGAGATATTTATCTCGGGACGCAGGTGACACAATGTTCCTATTCTGCAAAAAGTCGTCTGATATCTGGCTCGGATTCGCGAATCCTGAAAAAAAGGCGAGATATTTCGACCCTTCTGTATGAGTGGCCTTGCCTCGGGTTTCTCGAATACCTTGTTGACTACGGGAGCTGAGAGCATCCGGCGCAGTCCTGAGTTACTGGTCTAACTGGCGCGGCCCGAGGTGTGAGTTCGCCTGTTATTTAAATCGGTTGTACGGCCTTCCAGAGTCAGAGGCATATACGTATTCTCATTCTCATTCATTCTCGACAAATGTCAAGATTGCCAGGCTCTGGACTAGACTCTGACGTTCAACGTTAGACATCAAGATATCAATCATACTCACTACGCTTCTCCGTCACATGCAGTTTCGACGTCTCAAGGACCATCTAATTCCATTTGATTTCATCTGTATCTCCCTTGTATTCAACTCACTTGCACAAGCAATATGATGGCATAATAACCTTTTTTAGATGGCGACTCCTTCATCAAGGGGTACAGTGTCGAGAAACGTGTCTCCGAGACCTAAGGCAGCACTGTATCGCTCGCCTTGCACCTCAGCACTATTCACAGCCTTACGAATCTCTGCTTCCTCCTCGAGAGACAGATCAAGTCCCGCTGCCTTGATATTCTCATCAAGGTACTTGATTTGTTTCGTTCTGAAACCAGTTCTGTTCATGAGGGACAAACCACAATAAAGAGAAGATCACTCACCCGTACAGCGGGAAGATATCAGGTCCTTGAGCCATGATCCACGCAAGAGTCAGCTGCGAAGTAGTCACGCCCTTCCTATCCGCAATGACTTTGAGCTTCTCAACCAACTCGAGATTCTTCCCAAAGTTCTCAGGATAGAAACGTGGCATGTATCTTCGTACATCAGTCTCTTCAAACTGATCTGGACTCTTTATGGCTCCAGTGAGGAGGCCGCGACCCAGTGGTGAATAGGCGACAACTGCGACACCAAGCTCGCGGGCCGTCTTCAAAAGATCTGTTCCGGAAGCATGCTCGATCTCGAGCGAGAAGGGACTGTATTCGATTTGAACGGCGGCAATTCTGTTGACACAATCAGCAAGACTAAAAACTCGATGCAATTTGCCGAATTTACGGATGGACAGCATGCGCTCTTCGGAGAGTCGCAGAGGAGCATTCAGAGAGACCGAGATACTTGACCTTGCCCGCTTTCACGAGCTCTGCCATTGCCTTAACGGTATGTTCAATCGGGGTATCTTTATCAATACGATGTGCTTGAGAGACAGTGAAATCCGGGAACCAGGCGTTAAATGACTACATACCATAGAAGAGATCAATGCAGTCGATCCCGAGACGTTTTAAGGACTTTTCGCAAGACGCACGAACACTGTCCCAGAATCGCATGTAAGAACTTCATTGAAATCAACGAGTGAATTATGACCTACTATTCAGGTTTTCCACTCAACGTGAAAGATCCATCTGATTTCAAGTCGATACCAAACTTAGTGGCGAGGAAGACTTTAGATCGTCGGCCCGTCAGCTTGAACCTGAAGTAAACGTACTGAGATACATGAGGGGAGGGAGGTATAAGTTCGTACCATTCTCCAATAAGGTCCTTCAGGACAGATATTAGCCTACGGATTGGTCTGAGAAAGGGCGCGCTAACCTCGTTGTCACCATAGATGTCGCTATTCCAACAATGTGCGATGTAAACCCGTGATACGAGGGAGAAACGTACCTCGTGTCCCAGAACGAGAAGCCAATATTCAGGGCATGGTCAAGGACTTTGTATCCTTCTTCGTGAGTCGGCACTCCTGAATAGCTCGCCGAGAGACCCTGAAAGACATCACCATCGATTACGGTCTACATGAAGGGAGATCCTGCAGCGATTATCCAGATGAGGTGAACTTACCATCGCACCAAAGCACATTCGCGGTACAAGAGGTCCGTTCTGTCCAAGACACTGTGTCGGAATCGAGTTCAAAATGCCAGTCATAACCGCCCTGGTCATGAGAAATGTAAGAGGTGGGGGAAGAAGAATAAATGTAGCGACCTTTTAAATATCCATTTGAGTGTTGGGGCAGACTAAACACCGAAGCTCTGTCAGCCTGCTTATATGTCAGCAATTCCCGATCCACCAGCAAATTGAACAAATTGAGCAATGCCCGCTTTCTCACCCAAAGACAACGGCGTGAGAGGTATAATGAGGGCTCCGGGGAGAATAATAAGCGAGGAAGGAGGGGAGAGCTGTAGTCCAGCAAGAAGTATAATATCTTGGCAAGCTCGCTTCAATTCAAAGCACCTTCTGCAGCCATTATCGGATGGAGCGCTGCTGTGGACCAGTTTCACTACGTATCAAGCACTGCGACTAGGTCCGAATAACTCCGAACGTGCTAATAGGCTCAACTAGGTTGACGTATTAGGACCTATTCGGATCAATTAGGACCTGTTCGGATCAATTCGGACTTGTTCGCAGGTAGTACTTGGGACCCTCTAGATTTGGCCCTGATACTTAGTGTTTGTCAGAGAGACCAAGCGAGCCAGAAATGAGAACATACATGAAATTCGCCCAGGATATTTGCAAAAAAAACTAGCAAAAGGCTTCAAGCTGGGTGAGCGCAAGAAGCAGGCAGCTAACGAGCGTGAGAAGCTGACGAATTGAAATAGACCTAGTCTGGACCACCGCACGTGATCAATTGCTCTTTTCCTTCGACAACCACCAACTTGAACCCAGCAATTTCGTGTGTTTTCTAGAGTATCATCCCACTTATCCAGAAAGAAAATCAGGGAGAAAATCAACACGGGAAACAGAACCTTGATGATTCACCCAGTGGCTCCTGAATGCTGTTTTTTGCGGCTTCTCTGGCCAAGCTCCAGTTACAACAGCGTTTCAGACCAGTCATTCCCCACGTATTCAGTCTCCGTTCCAGTCGAACGAGGTCCCATCGGACTCTGAGGTCTTCCAGATTCAGGACCTGATTGTCGCTGAAAAGTCAGCCATAGTCGAGTTGGATCAGCGAATGGAGGAAATACGCAAACCTTTGACCTTGCTGCCCGCAGAACATGCACAGAAAGAGCGAACCATCGCCAGTTACCAGCAAATCCTTCATCCCGTTCGTTGAATATCGGAAGACATTCTTCGTGAAATCTTCCTTTCATGCGACGAAGAAGAGCCTTTGTATCAGTATTCATCGCCGATCATCCCTCTTGATACTAGAACCTTGCCATGGACATCCAGCCAAGGGTACAGTCTCTGGAGAGCTTTCGCGAGGGCATACCCGCGACTTTGCACGACCATTTGCGTTTGTTACCGGGAAACACGAGAGCTCCAAGAGGCATATATCCACAAGGACATTGCAGTATTATCGACCCATCTTTAAAGAGCTGGTCTACTCGAACTGGACATCGCGATCGCCTTGTATTAGTTCGAAATTCAACCCCAAACGCCATGCTTAGAGCTACCTCAAATCGCTGGAGAAGCTTGTGTTTTCGTACGGCAAACGCCAGTAATATTGCCCTCTTCAGGCCGGTTAGGGGTGCCTTGCAGAGTCTGATGACTCTGAATGTCATTCTACTGGAAGAAGAGCGCATCCGGACACGAGATCGTTACCGGGCCTCGGATTTGGGACGGAGCCTCGAGTCTATGCCAGCTCTCCGACACCGGGGGCAAGGCCCGGAGCACTCCTTTTGGAGTGCCTTACGGTCATGACCGAAGCACTCGCTCATCACTCCGTCATCACCCCACTTTTCGGCTGATGGGAAAAAATCTGATGGAATGATATGGGAGTGCTTCGGTCATGACCGTAAGGCACTCCAAAAGGAGTGCTCCGGGCCTTGCCCCCGGTGCGAACTCTTTACGGCTCTCCACTTTTCACTCCCTATCTCTCGAGTTACCTCGTTCAGAAGTTCACAGGACATGCCTCCAGACCAGGCCTGGCAACTACTGTCGCGAGTGCCACAACTGGAATCCTGTCATCTCCGAATCCATCCGCCCGACTATCCCCAATCAAGAGCACTACCACCACGTATAGAACTCCCAAATTTGCAAAGCCTCGGGACCTATTTCCCTTTCACGGAGATTGGGCTGAATTGCATTTGCAGTTCACTCCGAAAGCTCACAATTGATGACCAGAAGTTACAGATGAATACTCTTCTCTCATTCCTGGCGTCGTGCAATGTCACTGAGCTCCTAGAATTTGACACTTACGCGTTCTTTATACCGGAGGACTGTATCACCCTAGTAGAGGCTATTCCAAGCCTTCATTCCCTCGACAGACTCGTTGAATATCCCATCACTTGGTGTATCATTGATTCACATTCACCTTCGACACAGACCTCCGGTAGAGTATGATCGTGCATTGGGGATGCGTCTGCAAGCGAGCAGGTCAGATCTTGAATTTTGGACCCTAAATCTCGAATTCAGCCCTCTTACCAGGTCGTCAAGGCAAGTAAATGGTATGAATGACCGTCTTGAAACTCTTCTGACTACAACAGGTTCAGTCCCTGATAATTATGATATATAACAATAATCTATCGATTATCAATACAAATAATTATATAAGAGATTGATATGGAATCAACCCAAGCAGACATATCACTAACACGAATGCTGCAGGCTCCAGCCATGTTGCATTAGCGTGGGAATCCCCTTAGCGTGCAAGATTCATTAGCGCGCAAGATTCTGCGCTCATCGACTTGACAATGGCCCTGGATCTTGCTGTCAGTAGACCGAGGTCCCAGCATTCTTCCCAAATCCAGAGATTCCTCCAGTGGAACGGAGGCCTGATTTCCGTTAGCCCGTCGAAGATTGTCCAGCTACTGTTGCGAATGCACAGCTCGAATCATTCAGATACTTATATCCAACACATCAACAGCACAAATGATGAAGACAGTCTCTTATTTAGCACATGATTGAACCCAAACTTCAAGTTTGTGAACTGCAGGTCCTGCCTTGTTTTATGGGTTTTCCATTGCGATTTACTTTCGTCTCTCTCCAAAGGCTCATGATTGACCGTTGCAGTCACCTTTCACTCATCTCCTTCATTATAGGTAGGCTCGTAACCAGTCTCTATGGGAGGGAACCAGTCGACAGAGAGGCTGGGATCGCGGCAGTTTCCGGTGGCAGACAGCCATCGTGGTCAAACCTCGTCGACGTATCGGCCTTGCTTGATCTTTAAAATGGAACACTTGTCGGTGGCATCGGCCGATCGGAGTCTAACGACCGACGTCCAAGTTCCCACAGCTAATGAGCAAGCCTGCGTCGGTAATGGCCTAGCTTCCTCGTGTCATAGCCTGACATCAATACCAAATGTCAGCATCTTCTGGATTCCTCTATTGCCGATATGAATGCGCAAGGAAGCAGTAGAACATTAATGTTAGTTCATACAACAACTTTGGCCAGGGAAGGTGTAGGAGAGACGTTATAATCGTACAGGCTAAACATGAAGATCCGCGGTCAGTGAATAATTCCAAAATTCCATCATGGCTATGGCTTGTCAGCCATGGGCATCAACCGTGATGCCGGACTCTCTATCAGGAGGTTCCCTTCTATAGAGAGTTGGTTACCACACTACATTATCGGCACTAAGGCTATTCTAACACTGATATCCCTGGATTTTGGGACGAATGGCGGCTTGGATCTCACTCGGATCAGCAATACTCCCACTCTCGTGCCATCGTTGAGGCAGCTGCGACTTCGGCATCAATCTGAAATAGTCTATATTAGGGCCCAGGGGAAGCACATTCATGGAAAAAGGCCACAGCTTGAAGTTGACGTGAAAAAATGTCCACGGTATGAGTGATTCACGTATTGATGCAGTATCTCGCGAATGCTGAGCATTCTACATAGGTTGATACGTATACATAGATTCATGAATAGCTGCCTGTCAGTGATTACTTCGCCAAGCGACATCTCGCCACTCCGGACCGTTCTTGTCCATGGAGGTATGAACTACCGATAACTAGCTCGAGAATCAAGACCCTGCTGCTAAAGCCTCGGACTGAATCGTGGCGACCCTACTGGAGATTTCGACAAAGCCGGACAGAACAAGCGAACAGAATTACGCCGAGGCTTATCCCTACGATTACTGGACGCAATCTGAGTCAGACTTGAAGGGACTCGTCGACGAAGCAAAAAGCACCCGAAGCAGGCTAGAAGTTTCTCGAAGCTTCTGGGTGACAGTAACCGACGTCATAGGCCACGTGGAACGTCGGCCACTTCCCAAGATGGATTTGATGCGGATTCGCGCCATCACGGCGCAGCGCTCTGCACCGCATTATTGTCGATCAGGATTAATTGGGCCACTGGTAGACGTTTGAGTCCTATCAATTATGATCTGCTACTGTATACAACAGTTTCAAGTAACTACAGTAAGCGAGGATTCCAGGCGACTACAATAGAAAATGTTATATATATACAGTGGGTGTCGCTGACCAAGATACAACCGTCTACTAGGGAGATAGATACAGCTAACGAATGTCTACTGTAGATGCTCAGATATATATACAAGCGAAAAACGTCTGTCAATTGGTATCGTGTAAACTATCTGAGTTGGGTATAGGTTCTATATATGAGGTGTCCAGCACGTTGATATATACTGATCCGTCGAATAATTCCACTGCTTGGTGGGCGTCGGTTCATATGGCGGAGGACTAGACTGACATGCGGCGTCAGGCGTCACTGCATACTGATTTGGGCGACACATCTCGGCTACCTTGAGATCATAGAGTAAGCTTTTTCGGTTTTAGTGAGCTGATATCCTAAAATCATGAGCTAAGTGGACATACCTGAGAAGAGCAGGATAAGACTTACTCATCACGACGCTATTTGAAGAGTGATATGCCAAAAGGTCAAGACCCGATTTCAGCCGGGCGGTGAGACGTTCTTCAGAGTCTGACGGAACAGGAGAGACGCTCGTGTGATCCAACAAGAGGCCGCTTTGCAAAGTGCTGTGTTGCCAAGCCTCTCGTCGGCTAAGCGCTAGTTCACCAACGAAAACTTCACATGCTATGACCCATAAGGACTGTGATCCAATTAGCGAAATGTAGATCAAAAGGAGAAGAGCAACATACCCCCATCATAGGGTTCAAAAACCCGTGTCGAGAAAGCGGAATCTCGAACATGGCAGCAGCAGAAGTGAGACAAGTCTGTCGTGCACGAGCCTGCATCGAAGAAAAGTAGGACGAAGGATGCACAAAGACACTGTTGAGCCTGATTGACGCTGCAGCAGTGAGAGCATGCGCTAGGCCAATAGAACGTGTAGATGATCTGACGTCAAGTTCGTGAATCCCTGGCAATCGGAGAGTAAATCCTTCAATCTTCCGATTTAAGAAGTCGAAGGCAGCGTAGAAGCTCTGAGCCTGAGACGGTTGGAAATCTATAATCGGTGGTCAACGGTGAACGGCTTGGAAATATACAAAAGGGACTAACTTGATCGATATTGACCACTGAGCGCTGTTGCTCGATGCAACAAGACAGACGCTTTAGCAACCATAGCTATTGAAGATGTTTCATAATCTTCATACTCTTGTTTTGCTGTCGCCGAGTTGAGAAATGCTGAAACAGTCGATGTTCCGCGAGACGGGAGACGGCCCTGAAGGAATGAAAGTTAGCAATGAAGCTTGGAAGCGGAAAGAAATAGCCTGACCTCTTTATAGTCATCCGAATCCAACGGCCACGGTGTATCTATTTGCGACGAAACGGTATCAAAGATATTCGAGACCCCAGATGGAGGATCGAATGCCACCGAGAGATTCTTGCACAATGAAATCACTGTCCAGAATCCATTAATATACTCGCCTTCTTCGACGATATCCCTTGACTTGGGTAATGGAACCGTAGTAGCCCCGTTGGAGAGCACGGAAAACGGCAATGATATCTCTGAAGCTGTGTCCACAGAGCGAACTCGATGAAGTCCGCAGGCAAGGGCAAGGGAAGCCGCTCCGCTAGCGTGGTATTTTGCCTGAAGGACTTTGCCGATGCGAAAGAAATAATACGCAAGCAAAACATCGCACTGGATTGTCTGCAAAACAGACTGCGGGTGCTCCGTCGGAAGTGAAAGATTGGTGGCAGTGTCTGCCAGAGCCCGCAGCATACAGTCGTGTTCGAACTGAGGGTCGAAATCGCTGGGACAAAGATGAGAACCCCAGAGATAGATCACGGATTTCAGCGCTGGTGTTGTCGTCGTCGGACCAGCGCTCTGGGATATTAGAGCGGAATACGACCGGGCCGGGGATAGGAAGAAACCGCATTCGGACGCGTTGTCCATAAAGCGATCGACCCTAAATCAAAAAGCTGTTAAACAAGGTAATCACACGAGACAACCGGAATCGCTTACAGGGTCTGATGCATTGAGAAATCCTAAATGTGAACAATGAGGAACGAGGCATGAGGAACAAAGAACAAACGTACTTCTGAATCCGGCGATGATTGTAAGAAACTAGCTTGCGATGCGGGAGATATTGAAGCTGTAGCGATTGAATTTGAGTTCGACATCAATAACAAAAACGTCAAAGTTAATCACCTTGGGGAGGACTTGATTTCGCCGAATATATAGATGAAAGCGTCGAGGATGGCGAAAATGGAGAGTCTGGACTTGGATTCATGTAATCGGCAGCGGGTAAAGCTGATGGATATGGTATTGGCGGCGTCTGAGCATCGAGAGGCTGGCCCAGGTTGAAGGTTTGGTATGGATCATGAAGCACCATCGACGGTCCCGCCCGTTCTGGCTGCTCTAGCTCTCGTATCCTTTCTTCCAGCCGCGTAATCGTCGCCTCCAAAAGTCGAGTTCGAGACCTCCCCGGTCCATCAGTAAATTCGCAAGGATCATCCTTGGGATGTGTTTCGCATGGCCCGCAAATGGGCTTTGCTCCGTCG
The DNA here is from genome assembly GCA_029320655.1 of Mycena floridula. Taxonomy (NCBI): domain Eukaryota; kingdom Fungi; phylum Basidiomycota; class Agaricomycetes; order Agaricales; family Mycenaceae; genus Mycena; species Mycena floridula. Next base: position 399,508 of record JARIHS010000041.1, on the reverse strand, counting down.
CATTTGATTTTGAGAAAGCTAGGTTACAATTGCGTCAGTGGAGTGACGTCGAGAAAATATGATAATGGTGCTCACCGACAAGTCAGACAGGCCTTTCCTCGCTTCAAAGGCTTTGTGCTCTGATGAGGGCGTTCGTGTTGATTTCGCTGCATCGAAGGGAGAGAGGATGTCGGATCAAATTGGTGGCTCCATGATCGTCTCTGCCTTATATACCAACGGACAGGGCGCGCGGAAGGTTCGAGAATCGAGATCTCCGAAGATCTTGAATCTAGTCATAGGCTCGGACCCAAAAAGCGCAGCGGCAATGCTGTGTAATGCTCAAGGCAAAAGGCGAGTTGCTTATTGAGGCCGTGTGCACGTGACACACGTCATTTTTTAAAGCTCTGATGGCAGTGCAAATCTAGCCCTCCCTCGTCATTCCCTGCGCTCAGACAGCGGTCGAACCTATTCTCCTGCATGGAAATCATAGCTGCAGTCATGTCCTGAAATCATAGATCATAAGTCCTTTCCCTTTCTGCCCAAGGCTCTGTTGGAATGACGATTGCAGCCGCTTGAACCATCGGAAAGCTCTGAGGCCGAGGTCGAGTCATGATCTGTTGCCTGTTCATTCACAGTCTGGCGTACAATTTGCTGACTCTTTCATGTTCTATTTAACGGAATTTCTATCCCCGGCGGCTCTCTTCCTGCTCAGCGCAGTATTTCTGTCGTCTGCTATTACCATTTAGGCAAACCAACCTTCCATACGGCTGTGAACTTGTCGCGGACTGACGCAGGCTGACGATGTCATCGGCCGACACGTCGGCATCCTACACGTGACCAGTGACGTCATCCCAGGCTCCATTTCCGCCCCCGATGGTTTCTCTCCTTTGTACAATCAGAGTTCCAAGGCACCTTTGCAGATCTTTGTGCTGCTGAGATGTCGATCTCCATCGATTCATCTGTTCATCCATCTTCAGGAACTCCACGAACATGCTGCTTTCCATTCTCACTGTTCTCCTATGTTCGTCCCCTTCGAGTGGAGCGGCATCGGTCGCAAAACTGCACCGAAATTATGACTCAACGACATCCGATGATGTCGAGGTGGTCGTGGGACGTTGTTCTCTTTCTTTTATTTTTCGTTCCAAATGCGGTATAAGAATTTGGCACTGCCACATCAGATTCGTGGCTTTTGCGGCGCATGATCGTGATTACTCGTGATGGGTGCCGTTCTGCTCCACTCGATCGTGTTTTTACTCCATAGAGGGCAGTGCCTGAGGATCCTTTGCATCAAAAAAACTTTTCGGGGTGACAACCGTCGTGAAGCGAACGGGCATTGTGTGGAGCCTCTATTGTCCTCTCCACATGGACTCTTTTTCATTAACATTGGAATGGAAGTGGGTCATAGCTGTTCGATGAACCGATGAAGTTCCGACTTCGCTCACAGTGGCCTTGAGTGATTGGACAAAGTCAGACTGAGTCATCATGCAAATCATAAATAGAAGCAGAACAGAGGCTAGAACATTCCAGGCGTCAATGATCATCGATGGAACTAAACCACATGGTCCAGGTCAAAGCTGCTTGAACTCGGATCAAAGTGGATATACATCGCCGCTTTGTATCCGGGACGAACTGCGGAAGCCTACGGACAGGAATCTTCCGAGGAAGTCAACGGAGCTTAAACGCCTATAGCGCCTACCGGCTATAGCATCTTATATACCGGAATCACAGTCCAGTCAGCACCAGAGCCTTCCAATATTCAAAGGAAGCAGGGATGATCATATCTTCCATCGCGCGGAGGAAGTTCGGGGTCGGGATAATACAGACGCCGAGAAAACACTTCTGAACAAGATGTGATTTCCGAAAATGGTGGCCATATTGCATCCTTGGGTTTTGTTAATGTCAAGGAACATCGCTGAACCTGACTCTCAGAGTTACTGACTTGGCCGAAGTTCATTCCGGCTCTGTCGGTGGCAGCATATGACTAGATACGAAGCGACGCGTACGCGCGTCGCCTCTAGTTCTCGAGCTTCCCGTATTTGCCCGTCAAGCATATGGCTTTTTCATCTATCAAGCATTACTGTTGAAACGGCGAGAGAAACGGAACAGCGAGTCCACGGGCATGAGTCTTTTAGCGGACGACGTATACTGAGTTAAAACTTGAATGAATATAAGCTTGAATCAGTCACATTTCAGGCCCTTATTCATCCGAATGTCGGATGCCTAACCCACATATTCATCGAGAATGGAGTGCATTACAAATCCGATCAGATGGGGGCGCATCATACCGCATTTGGAAGCTCGGGCCCGTTGCCGAAATGTTGCCGAGAGTCGGACTTGTGAAATTCGGGCGTGTTTTTGCTGAGTCAAACACTTATACATTCCTTGAGTACACAAGACACCCGACATCGTCGCATCCGCTGAGGAAAGGACTACGCAGATACTCTGACATATTTCTTACCTTCCAGCCTTCCGAAAGCAGTGCATCGGGGACATCGGTGCTTGAACTATGCGAAGGATGGAAATATGATGCTTCATGGGCGGACCTCGCCAAGGAAGACGTTCCAAATGTGACAACAAATTCATCTCCGACCCCGGGACTCGATGTAATCAGTACAGAATATAATCCTCGAGCAACGGAAATGGCCTCGCGAATGACTGGCTCGCGAAGAGAGGCCTTTTCAGTCCGACGAGGCTTGGGGATGAATATCGATATTATACCTTTGGGCGGCTTGCAAGAGCGAGAATGTCTCTGCTGTGCAGCTGGCACAACCCAGGACTAATCGTGAAATCGTACAGTTAAAGCTATTTGACTATCAGTGGACAGACTCTGCGCTCGAGGGAAAATATGCCTCGATATGCTTCCAAGTATTCCTTCAGTTTATTTCTTGAAGCCAGAAATACATATCAAAGGGTACCCCAGCATCCGCAATTCGCACATAAACGTTGTAATACAAGTTTCTCTATTGTCTTCATCAGATAGTCCGTATGTGATCACGACGGGATATAATCCCCGAGCCTGCGAAATGCGGGATCGCGCGCGACTTGATCAGATGTGTAGGAGACGAAGAACTATAAAAGCCAACCGTGGCGATCATTAGCGCTCTGCAAGAGAGTAGATAGCTGAATAAAGTTTTCAGACTGACGAGGCTTGAGGATGAATAAACCCATACCATTGGGAGGCTTGCGCGCGCAACAATGTCCTTGCTTCCCATTAGCCTCTTGGCACCCTTCGGAACGAGACAGACATCCACTGCAGCGTTCAACCAGAGCAACCGAAAGCTCGTCCAAGTGGTACTGTGGACAGTTTAGGTCTATCGATAGATGAGACAGAGAAACTGGCCTTGGCAATAGAACAAATCGGACGACGGGCGCTCTTGTATTCCCCTCGAGATTCCAGCGTCCTCCCAATAGTGTCCACAAAGGCATTCCAATTGTAATACTTTGGATCCCGGTGATATGGGCCTACATCAGATCGTTTATACCACCGATACTAAGATCGTAGAATAGGTGGATGCATTTGGGATTTTGTGATCACCTCCAGAACACTATGAAGGACTTCGCATAGACTGTCAGTCACTTGTCCCATGGATATCACCATCAAGGTTATCGAGGAGACCACTGTCCAGCGCTTGTAAAAGCACAATTGTGGGATCTTAGATCACACACATCCCAACCAGACCAATCAAACCTCCATTGCGTCCATGACATTGCTCCACCCCCATCTCTTGAATTTTCCCATGCAGACCGCTTTCAATGTCGATATTACCGCAGGAATGGCACCTGCAGCGATTAGTTTAGAATATAGCTCTGCTGAGGGTAGGCTTTGTTCTGCAGTGCTGGCCAGGACCGAGAACAAGGCTATAGGCAAAGACATTGGAATATATCTGTTGAACAGTACGAGCTCAGATTGACTGGGAGCAAGGAAGGCGGGACAATGTTGTAGTTAAGGACAAAGAATGCTTAATCACATGGTATGAAAGTCTGATCTAATATACTGTTTCCATCGACTCCTGTGTCACATTCTCGGGAATGACCCATATTGTCCAACAATATCACATATCACTGGCATCATAGACATTGTGTTTTGGATCTTCTGGACAGTCAATGGGACCGAGTCGGGAATATCGTACATGGAGCATATGATCTTCGAGACGTCTTCGGCCGTATACATCAGTGTGCCAACCAGATAGTAAAGCTCGCAAGTTAGCTTCAGAACTGCGTCTGAAATCGCTGCAGCCAGCCAAGCTTGGATGCTTAATGTCCTATAGCCTGGCATCGACACAAGGTCAGAGAGACTTGGTTCGAGGAATTTGTGTAGAATGTCGGACATGACCGTGAACAGTACCGTTCTGCGATCTGCCAGAAGGGCCGCAATTCTGGCAAGCGTCTCAAATTGCAAAAGTTTTGCGACAATGAATGACAATCTGGGATGCAGCAGGACCCATGATTTTCGGATGAATTGTAAACACATCTGGAGATGTTGGGAATCTCACTCAACATCTCCGCGCCAACATCTCCGCACACCACATCTCTGCCGTCAACGTGTCCGCCTCCAGCATCTACATGGGATATGTATTGGCACTCCTCGGCCAGTGGCATGCCGAGTACAAATATAGTGCAGACAAAGATAGAAATATGAACATAGGGAGATGCCCTCAAACATTGTCTCCGCAGCGTCTCCAATGGAATACTGTACCTCCCTGCGTAACATCTCCGCATCCCATCTCCATGCACGCACATCACAACCCTCTCCCCAAATATCTCCGGCTGAATTTAATTTCCTTACTGGTATCACCTTGCTTAACGAAGTGGAGCATCTCCTTCTACTGTAGTGAGAATTCGGCATTTTTTCGGAGATACAAGAATAGAAAAATATCTAACATGTACTATCAATGGTCAGTTAGTCGGCCACCCCCAGGTAGTCAGCCATTCACTCATTATAGCATGGCCGCTGGCCTGGTGGTCGAACTTGGTGTTGGAATTCATAGTAGACAGTCTGACGTATGTCCTGGCCAAATTTGGACCCGATGTGATCGGTTGACGGTGCGGATAGGACATACGGCTCCACGTGCTGATGGACCTGAAATCCTTAATTGGGAGAGGCGATGCGGCTTGGGAAATCTGTCATAGCTCAATCAATTCCTGCTGCGCTGCCATTATTGCGGGCGCAATGTCTGCCCACGACCTCTAGCTCCTTTCTATTCTGCATTAGGCCATGTCTAAACCCATTTTTGACCATCATATTGCCTCTAAAGCAATGTCTGTTCAGTGGAAATCAGCATTCAATAACCCACGGTCGCCAGTGCTGTCTCACTGGATCCTGATGAGCGGATGCCCTGCACTCAACTGACAAGGGCTTACTGCTGCATCAAAAGCGCTAGTTAGAACAATTCAGTGTTGCATCAAAGACGTTAATTTAGCGTTGACTGGATTGCATCATGTCCCAATCAAGGTTGTTGCAACACTTTCAACCTGAGATTGAGCACGTACAAAAAATATGATGCAACACAACTAATCTGGTACTGTCCCATTTCGTTCAATTCGGCAGTCACGGGTCACAGACGTCTCAAAGTCCCCCTTTTTGAGCACTTGCTGATAAGGATTAGGTTCTAGTTTACACTTTTTTCAAGGTCGACATAGATTTGGGCTCTTTGAAGTGAGCTGAATCCATCGCTGCATAGACCTAAGCCCTCTGGGCTATATTTTCAATTTTCGGCATGGTCACAGGTCACAAGGCCTGCCGAATTGAATGAAATGGGACAGTGCTGCAACACTCTGCCACGCGCCACTGGATCCAGGTACTCTTGATCAATGATAACCTGAACAGTGCTGCAGCAACTCCAAATTTGTTTGAGTTGCAACATTAACTTGAAGGAACAGTGCTGCAGCACTCTAGAACTATCACATGACTCCGATTCAGCATGTTGCAGCAACTCCCTGTTTAGGTTTGTTGCAGCAAGATCAAAGTAAGCAGAGTAGTGCCCAGGTCTGGCCGTCAGGTGCAGCTTCTAAATGGGGAACATCTATATGAAGATATTTTTTGGCGCATCTTGTGGCTGAACAATATTAGATAACCAATTCCTCTCTGAAGGGACCTGTCCTGTTGCAATCCATCCAGGGATTAACCTCCATAAATAGCTATTCCGCTCCCTCATAGCCTGACATATAGCTGCCTGCCGGAAAGCATAAGCAGACTTTCCTTCAGATTCTGGACTATTCCCAGGGACCCCATGGCCCTGGCCGACCCACCACTTCTCACGATAGTGGAGAAATTCGTTTACTCTGCGCATTTCCTCGACCAGCAGCTCAAGCTCTTCGTCCCACCGCGTTGCTCTTGCTCGGGTCTTCAACCATTGGATTCGTAAAGCTGGTGGAATTAGAGTCAGTTGCTGTTCTGAAGTGATATTTGGGAGAGTCTACCATCCAAAAGCAGTCGCCGGTCACCTGAAGCAGTAGCATTTTCCCCCAATGATGTCCAGATCCAAGTGATTACTTTCACTGTGCGGCCCTCACCGACCTTGAGCTCATCAACTGGAAGTGGCTTACAGTCCTCATCATTTAGCTCCTTGAAATGGTCGAAGAAAGTGTCGGAAACATTTGGAATGAAGGAGCAAAGATTGAAAAGGGCACTTCGAGCTATGCGATACCTATCGCAGTGAGCTTTCACTTTGGCGGATGTTTTGAGGATTGTACTGTCAGAACGATTAGTATCTCGTACTCCAGAGGTGTAGTCGATTTTTCGTTTGATTAGGAATGCATTAAGCCGAAGGTTGGAACGAATACCCTCCAGTGAATCATTGGCTTGTGCACTGCGGAGATCCCACTCGTATTTCTGAAGTTTTGGATCACAAGGAAGCAAGCTGCCGATTTCTGACGGCAACCAGAGCTTTGCATTGCAATCAGGAAGCCCTTCTGTCATGACTGAATGTGTGGCATCACAAGCACGAAGCAGTGAGATGCCCGGTACATAAATGGCCTGAACCTCAAACCAGGACTTGATCCGTCGCCGTAGTGTCGTGGAGCGTTCAATGATTTTGGTACGTTGTTGCAGTGAAGAATGTGGACCGAGATCTTTGGTGTCCTTGGCAAGCTTTCGTCTATAATAGAATAGAGGTCAGTTAATAGAGATCCTCATACATGAGGACACATACTGTAGTTCTTCCAGTTCTAGCCCCATCACAATCATTGAGCTCGCAGAAACATCGGACCGAATTGTGCTGGCTGCCGTTTTCCATTGTGACGTTTCATCAGCATCAGCTTGAGCGAGAGATAGCCGAACTGTCCATAGAGTAGGCGCTGTAGATGGTTAGTGTGATCCTTGCCTACATGTGAAGAACTTACGATTCACACGAGGTTCAAATGGGTTTGGCACATTGTCTGGGTCCTTCTCCCAACTCTCCACTTCTGCTTTCCATTCCGCGAGCACCGTGGCATCTAAGGCACTGAGCGGATCATTCCTGATGACATTGGCCCCAGTTTGCTTTGACGACAGCTGATGACATGTGAATGTGTCCTCTAATCCCTTTAGGACTTGCGCATGAAGAATACGTTGAGGAATGGCATTGTGGCATTTGATGAGCAGAGATCGGCCTTGGGTATGTCAACAGAGTCAATGGGACAAGTCAAGAAAGTAACATTCACCCATGGTAGCAACCTTTTTCCAGTTCGAGTGCCCAATATGGTCATTCAGTGTATCCCGGCGTGACCCAGGCCCCATCTCTTTGGTACTCCATGCCAGGGGATTGAGTTTGGCCCATGCTCTCTCAACTGCCTCACCTTCTGTACGTGCTACACCACGAATGAAGTTGAATGAGAATAGCTGATGGCATTTTACAATGTGAGCCGGCAGATGGAATTTTGGAATAAGCCATTTGAAAGAAACATCACCAGTATTCACTCGCCACTCAGGAGGGAAACGAGTCATCCTTTGTGAGAAGTTGACCTTGTACTGACACATAATGTCATAAGATAGCACGACAAGAGCAACCATCGTTACTGCAAGCGTGCTAAAGAGACAGAAGTCCATATTCAGATATCTATTCAGAGCATCAACTCCGATTCCCAATTTGATGGTTCATATATAATACGTACCGCTCTCCAACTTGGAGATCTCCCATGGATGTCGGGAGTTTGAAATCGTGCCGTGTACAGTCCACTGCCCCGACTCCAGTAGCTGCAAGACCCCGAGTATCTTTGGTATCTGCACTGTTCACAGCATCATGAGATACACACTTGCTGGCCTAGTTTAGAGTCAGATATGTCAGTGGTGTGCTAGATTATTCAATAAATACCTCTTGTTTGATATGCTTGTATTTCTCAAGATGTGCTTTGTATGGAACCTCAGGAACAAAATAAGCAGCACCATCACTGAGTGAAGGATCCTTTGACTCTGATGAAACCGCCTTCCGTTTGAGTTTGAAGTTAGCATCCATTCCAGCAAACAGGGAATAGATCCATCTTCATCACATCAGTGACTGGGCTTCATTAAAATGAGAAATACATACTTTTTATCCTCTGGGGCATTCATCCAATCTTCTGGCAAGTTGATTCCAGGATGAGGACAGGCAGGACACTGAACGGCAAGTGCCCCCGGTCTGCTAGCCGATTTCATAACCCCATCGGGATGATGAGCGCATCCAGAGCGCTTCAACATACGTAAATGGCGCCACTCACGGACCATGAGCCTCAGTTGGTCTTCCCGTTTCTGAACAATAATGATTCATGCTATGTTGGAATGGAGAAAAGAAGCTCACTGGTATCACTTTCAAGTCAATATTATCTGTCTGTCTGAGAATAGTGCCATAGAAATCATGCAAATTGATCTTGGATTCGAAACTGAGCATTTGGAAATAATCAAGAGCCCGGAACGTAGCTGCAGTTGTTGGTAGTATCCCAGTCGCTGGGAAAAGACGGGCACGGAGTAGCTGACGAGTTTGCGAGCTTGCTTGTTCACAGCCGCAAAAATCCAAAGAGACTTCATGTGTCGCATGTGTATCGATAATTGTGAAATGTGGGCCCTTGGATGAAACCGGAACAGCACAAGGAGAACCGTCAGGATGTCCCAATTGAATCCGTTGCCCAATGGATCGGAGTGAGACCTTGACAAAGAAGAATTTCTCTGTCCAGACCTTACTCGTAGTCAATACAAATGTGAGCAAGATGAAGCAATTCTTACCTCAATGCGATGCAGGGGGTTCTGATGATGTCTCTTGAGAATGCATGGGGAGCAGCGAAGATTGTCCGACAGGCATTCTGGGCACCGATATCTCGGCTGAGCATGATTGCAATCTGGGCATCTTGATGTGTCAAATGAGTCACCGCGCCCATCCAAGCGAAGCAGCTCTTCGACAAACAGTGGGATATCCTTTTTCCATTCAAGAAGCTGATCAATCTGAGAGTGAGACTATGTTTAATGTTAGTAGTTCCAGTAATGCTGTCTGTGCAAGCCTTAGCATACCAGCTGTTCTGTTGGACCTTCTGGTTGTGGCACCGGGGCTTCTGTCACAGTGTCAGCAAATCCATCATCCATCTGAAAGTCATCATTCTCAGGGAGATGCTGGTCTGGTAGAGATGGTGAAGCAGGGGTTGAGATAGTATATGTTCTCTGAGAGAGCTGGGAGCCATGGATATTCCATTCCACAGCAGCAGTTTCGACCGAATTGGCTGTATCCGGATCAGAATCCTGCTCATATTGGATTCGATTCCTCTTCTTGGTTCTAACCTTCTTGTGGCCGCCACTGCTGGAATTTTGTTTGAGCATGATGATGGTTGCGGGATAAAACTGGCAGGCAAACAGGATCGAAATTTGAATGATGGCCGTGTTCTCGGCAAGAGTGTGACTGAGTTGAGTCATTCCACAGACTTAGCCAGTCCTCAGGTCCAAGCCACCTTGAGAACTGCTGCAGCATTTTTCCGAGTCCAATGCTATGAGCTGATGCACTCATTGGTACTCTTGTGGTTCCCTGTCTTGGTCTGATGAAGAGGACTCTGACATTGAATCAGAGTCGAGTTCTGCAACAGCAATGAACAATGAGCAGACAGTGCAAAAGCTTGACAAATGTCAAAGTAGGTTAGCTTATCTAGCCACAGATCTTTCTAGCGTTGAAACATCTATCAAATATCTTGATCGCTCTCAAGGCTGAGACAAGGGCCCATTTCCCTGGAGTCAGGCTCTTAATACTCCATCATTCAATCTCGGGTCCTTGACATGTTCAAGGGACCTTGAATCACATGAAGGGCCTTTTGCAATAAAGTCTCTGCGTATCATTACTCTTTGGGAGTCCACCAGCTATCAGCCCTGGGAATCAGTATGAAACCAAATATATAGCATTCTGCAACACAAATCCGGTATCCTGCTCGGAAATAGTATCATGGGCGCTCACTTGGCCCGGTTTCTGAAACACTTATATCTACAGATGATTGAATGTGCCTCACTAGATTTTATCAAATTGCCATGACGTACGCCTCAGTGAGCGATTCCGTCGGATGTCGCTTGCTCACAACTTGAAGTTCTCTGTAATCAGAAGGAAATCTCGGTAGGTAGGTAGGTACCAGATGCGACACACTACCCGGGGAGAAGAGCGACACTTGTGACAGGCCGTAAATTTTTACATCAATCAACAGGCTCGTTTTGGACCTTGGGGCGCTGATGTCCCGTAAGTTTGTGTGAATCAAAAAGGCCGAGTTGAAGATAGTCTCCGTATATGGTAAAAGCGGGAACGAGTCTTTAGCGTGCCCATCCGAGACTCCCGCGGCTCGGGAGCGAGTGATGGGTACTCTTCCCGCACCTTCGGAAAGGCCTGAGTTAAAGAAAATAATGTACTGTTTACATGGGAGAACAACAAAAAAGATTCTACAACACCCCCACTTAAAGTCACACCACCGGGTTGGGGATGAAACTGTACCTGTCGGATGACACATCCCGCCAAGAGGCGCGAGATATCCTGATCCGGATGTGTCGCTGATGACCTAATTGTCACAAGAGCGTGATGTGTCTGCCATCAAAGTGTCGCACTTCGTACATACTCGGAAATCTGATCATTATCTAAGTTATCTAATCTCTTGATATCATGGGTCACCATCCAGCTGTGTTCAGCAACCATGCACCACCGTACATTTTTCTAGCATGTATAGATCAGATCAATCTGTTATCCTGAAAGTACCACTCATATACATGTCATACCTGGAAGTAAAAGGTAATATTCATGAGAATGGTGCCAAATCAACATGCTGCTAGCATACTGGTCGCCGATTCTAATTTATTGGAGCGCTATGCAAGTCATCTGGCATTCAATCTGCTAAGCCAATATCATTATCTTTGATGAATGGTCTGTTTCAAATAACCAGATAATGAACTAACATTTTTCAAGAGAGGGATAAGTTAAGGAGTCGATGTCTAGTACCATTGTATATCTTGGTCAATAATGAATTCAAAAGAAATTGACATTGAACTTTGAGGCTCATAACTTCCACCCAGCAATTATTCTAGATGTTCCAGCAACTAGAATTAGCCATGTTCTGACCTTGAAACCATTAGTATCAACCTATATACTGCATTTTTAGTTGAAGGTTGTCGCAAAGCCATCGCAAAGCCAATGCCAAGCCATCGCAAAGCCGTCGCAAAGCCAGTCGCAAAGCCATCGCAAAACCCTCGTAAAGCATCTGACAAGCTATCGCAAAGCATTTGATAACTGACCAAACCACTAATACTGTTGTCGCAAAGCACTCTCCCTTCACATTTGAGCCCAGCTGTCATCTGCATATTGTACAACTACAACTCTGTTAGCTTACTGATGCCGGTAGCTACACGTCCAACGAGACCTATTTGCACTCTATTCAGCTTCCCCATGATCTTAGAGCTAGTAGGGATCTGTTCTCCATCAAACAGTGCACAAAATTCCTTCTCAAGCTCGCGTCCTCGCTCAATATGTTCCTCAAACTCACGGTTACCAACTTCATCATACTCATTGCAGTCATAACTGACCTGCAAGTCTCTCCATCTCGGCGGTCCTCCCCATTTAGACTCCCAAGCATCGACTTGTTTCTCCAAAATCTTTAGTCGAGCTTGATATTGTTCCCCAAGCTTGAGGTTACTCTCCCCACTGAGGACATCAATCTGGCTGATGCGGCTGGGACCAGAATAATCATTCGCTTCTTCCGCAGGAAAAATGCCGGAACCTTTGGAATCCTGTGCTTGTTGCCGGGCAAGGAGTCGTGCCTTCTCTCGAAGGGCTTTCCCTTTGGTGTGGTAGTATTCCCGGGCTTTTGCCTGAACCATTTCTTTGTGGCTGGGATCAAGTCAATAATGATTCATTGAACCGTAAAATGTCTCATACTTCTCATAGTAAACACTATCCTTGGATTTTCTAGGGGGCAAATCCTTTGATTTAGTCTTTTTTGTCATACTGATGTCAGGTTGAGGCGAGGATGGATGAGGTGACCACATAGATGTCAACATGTACAGTTATGTTGGGTGAATCTCAGGGCCAATTTTATTTCCATTAGTTCATGCTGAGAGCCCTGGGAAGAATCATTTGAATGAATGACTACAAGAGGACTAGCTTCTACTCTTGATATACTTCAATTTGCCCCCGGTAATAAGCATCTTCATAGAAATCTGCAGCTGCCTCTGCAGTTCCAAAATTCTCCATTTGGAATCCAGCAACATTGGAGATCGCTTGCTGTGCCACAGAGCTGTAAAAATCAATCCAAGGTCAGCCTGATGGGACAATTGAGCAGTGCACAAAACTCTCAACACACCTGGAGAGAAATACACCAACACGCCATCCTTTTGTGACAACATAGAATTCTTCAATCCCTGGCTTGAGACGATGAAGCATCCTACGGATTTCCTTGGCACTGGGGATATCATCATTGAACTTGGTATCTCCTGTGCTGGCTGACCCGACATCCTTCTCAGATTTGGGAACTGAGTACATGACTAGCAAACTAGTAAGCATGGTTCCTTCACGGTACTGGAAAGAAAAATGGACCACGGTCACCACTCTGGCTGTCTTGAGGACTTTGGATCTCTTCATCTGATGCCTCTGGGACAGTGTTAGTGCTAGCAATGCTATTCAATGATATTTCAAGACTTGCCGTCCACATCAGCCAATGGTGGTGGGCTGCTAGATGATTCAAGGTCCGGGGCAAGAGCTGGGATGGCTTCAGGCCATTTCTCTGCAATCAGAGCTAGCTCGCATTGAAATATTGAGCCAACATGTCAGAGAAATATCCAGTGAAGCATACCAAGCATAGTCTTTGTCAAGCCATTAGTGGCCTGAGTTAGTCCCTGTACCGATGCCACCAGAGTAAGCATGACTTGAAATTCAGCAGACGTGTCTGTAGCAAGATTGGCAGACATGGTAGAAAGTGGGAGATGCCCAAGTTTAGATGAGTAAAACGTAAAAACATGTCAAATGTAAATAATGTGTTACAGTCCCAATAGGGATGTCATCCCTTTCAGATTTTGCTGCAACACTCCTCTTCATTTTGAACTTGATATTCATGTTGATCTGAAACCACCACTGGAAACATCTACTACAAACCCTGGTCTCCGATGGAATCGCAGCTACGGGCTGAAGTGGGTTCATGGAAAGGAGGAAACTCTGGAACTGGTTACGTATTGCTGTGCATCTAGCGAGATTTACCCTGAGACATTGGTTTAGTTCATACCTATTTTTTCATCCAACTCTGTCATAGGATATGGGCAACTATTATCCCATTTTGGAAGCTTTAATGAGCTTCGACTCGTTTCATGCAGTTGCAGGTAAGCCAATATGGCCTTCCATATATAAGTAACTACATAGTGAGCCTTGAAGTCATTGAACTCTGATCCTGGCAAGAGAGTCAGGTACAACTAAATTTGTGACCCTTGACTTTGTAGTGTACATGTTTCATGTCTAGCTCTGGATATCAAGCCAGCATTGAATAATTTTGTGAACGTAAATGTTGCATAATTCCCAATCCGTTAAATCTGCAGCACTTGGACTTGAGCTTGTTATCTCAATCATTCCAATCCTTCATCTGCTTCACAATGAACAATAACAGATGGGCTGATGCGACAGACCTTAGAATTCTACAGCCGAAACTGCCCGACTACATTGCAGCTCGCCGTGCTCGACCCAAGCGTATCAAGGTTGCTCTTGAAGACATCTATGCCGACTATTTTCATCAACGTCCAGCCCGTACAGTTGTGCTTCCTGATATTCCTCTTGGAACATCATTGTTGCCTGAGCAGAATGCAGCTGTCAATGCATTTATTGTGACACGCAAAAAGGTACTGTGTCTCATGCTTTCCTACAAGATCAGCTTAAACTCATCTAAGTCTTAAATGAACAGCAAATCAAGACCTGGATGCGCTGGCATAGTAGTGAGGGCCACCAAAGGTCTACTGGAACGTCAAATCCTGCTGCCACATCCCTGCGTGCTTTGATCGCCTCAGAACATCGCACTCGTCAGCCTCAGCGCTATGAGACATTCTGCCGAGTCTTTGGCGAGGAACGCGGCCACAAAGAGCTCATTGAGGCTGCAATGCCACCTGGGAGTGACATCTCTAGGACTGCTCAGCTACATGTTCGGCGTGCCGTGCTCACTGCTGACATGGCCAAGCTGGATGATTTCGACAAGGCACGACTTGAGGATGCCCATAACAAAGCATGTAATTTCCACAAGCAGAAGATTCACCTTCTCGAGTCTCTTGATGTTGATGAGAAACTAACGGCGGAACAGAAGCAACAGTTAGTACAATTACCTCTCTGGTACATTCCAGTCTCATAGCCTTTCAGATTCCGTGATGATCTTGATGACATTCTGCGACCTATTCTCGTTCAGTTGGCTGCATTGACTGGATGGTCTTTCAGTGTTCTTATGGGTGGTCTTGATATTGATAAAGTACTTCGAGTTGGCAGGTATGTTCTTCGTTTCGTGCTTCTTCTATGGCTAATGCATTCATGCAACCAGCATGCACGAGGGAGTGACTCCATCCGGTCAAACCTTTGCTGAATCAATGCACAATTTTAAATCTCAGATCATGGGACCCTTCAAAACATTCATTGGACGTGTTAATGGTGAGTCTCTATCCCATTCCACAGCCTAGATGAACAAAATTGCTTACTAAAAATGCTTTAGCGGATGTTCTATCTGCCACAGAGTCTGTGAAAGCTTCCACTGCAGCAGTCATCGCAGTCCTTCATGACCAAGATGCTGTGCCAAAGCCAGTGCCTATGAACAGCTCTCCTGCTGTTCCACTTGAAAATCAGCCTACGGTTTTGAGTTCCGCGGAGACCTTGCTGAACATCTCCGAGGCTACACCATCCTACAATGCCGTCACTGGACCCGGGCCCTTTGACTTGGCTTCCCTCGACTTCTCCAGTTATCTCAATATCCCAACTGTTCCGGCATTGGGAGAACAGATAGTTTGGGATAATATGGTAGGTTCAAGACTTTTCTTGAAAATCCTAGCTGAATGAGTCCAAGTTCCCTTTGCCAAATGATTTCAATATGGCATCAATTCCATATGATCCTGGATGCCAGGGTTCCACTGACAGTGGCGCTGATGATGCTCGTGATCTGTCATTTCCGACGTTTCCGGCCCTTCTTGCGGCTTCCACAACGCCTTCGCCACCTCCAGAAGCCGCTCCATCAACCTCAAAGAAGCGCACTGCTAAGCAGGGAGAAGGGTCGAAGAAAAAGGCAAAGTTGGACATCCCAGAACCGGTAGCACGTGGCAAGAGAGTTCGTATCAAGAGCAGCAAGGTCTCCGGTCATTTGGATGCTAATGGGATGCCAATCTCCGAGTCTGCTTCAGATGCTGCAAAGCGCGCTGCCAAGGGCAAGGGCAAAGCTAAAGCTTGATTGGGACAAGACTGGATTATTGAGATCTATTTTTACTGATTATTGTCTCACGTTTCAAAATATTTCATATTCGTCATTCATATTGTAGCTACTTATTTAATAGTGACCCCAATATGATTTGTTGGATTCCATCATTTATTCAGGGACCTGTAATAAATATGATTCATTGAGTTGAAGTTTGCAGAGGATCGCACTTGCTGAAATGGGCAACGCGTTGACATCACGTGCTGTGAACAAAACATCTACAGGCTTGGAGCCACTCAGATGTACCACATGTTGGCCATATGCGATGATAAGAATTACTGTCATGGACTCAGAAGCTGAACAAACAGAAAAGACAGGATTATTTATACTTATGTGCCACCGTGGACTTTGGAAGGAAATACTGTAGTGCTGTCACTGAGTGTGACTGATCTATCAACCCGGCCCCCAGGCTTATCATCACACCATTGCCACTGAATTTTTGTTCCAAGTTCAAACTTGCATCATTTCTCGAAGAGGAAGATGAGCTGCATCACTTCTATTTCTGGGTGTCACCAGCCGCTAGCGCACCAGCAATATCCAAGTATATTCCCCGGAAGTAATTATGCATCACAATCCAGATTGGAAATGCTGCACAACATCCATTCTAGGCTAATTATCGACTGGCTGAAGTAGAATGATGCATAACTTCTGAATCAGGACAAAGCTGCAGCATATTTCCTCCCTGCAAGCTTTATAGGCTTATTTGGGAATGCTGCAGCATTTTTACCCCGGAAGTAATCATGCATTACAATCCAGATTGGAAATGCTGCACAACATCCATTCTAGGCTAATCATCAACTGGCTGAAGTGGAATGATGCGTAATTTCCGCATCGGGACAAAGCTGCAGCATATTTTCTCCCTGCAAGCTTTATAGGCTTATTTGGGAATGCTGCAGCATCATAACCTAAAAAAAGATTAACGCAAAAGATGCAACACTGATGGTGCGCTTATTAGTGTATTTTGATGCATCAATGTAGCATTGTGGGTTGCTGCACTTTGGCCAGGTCTTTCTTCTTGGATTTTGCTACATTTTCCAAGGTCTGTTATGATTTTAGTGATTTTATTTCTCTCTGAGGAATGTCTATTACAGTCAAGTCCTGTTTAAGCACTTAGCAGGCAGAACAAACCGGATCCCTGAATGCGAGCGCTGCGACCCTATCCATGAAAACTGGTTATGACTATGTTTCAGTACATCTATTGCATTGTTTTATAGCTTATTTGACATTCCAAGGTCTCTATCTTGTTTAAGACACTCCTCAAAATGCCCCATTTCTGTCAATTAAGCAGCCACGAAGCTGAGTCCAAAACAGACAGAATGTTGAATTCCAGGTATGTTGGGCAGACCAGGATGTCACCTGAGAGCCTCTGTCCAATGTCAATGACTGTGCCGCCATGGATACTTATCTGGCTCTTCATGATTTTGACTGATCCATTGTTGCTGCCAAAGCAAAATTATCTGACTGATCCTGGCTTAGAATTGTCAAATTAATTGTCCTGGGCCTTTTCAGACATGTATAGCCTTTGTTGAAGCCATAATATGAAGCTGTTATAGCAGGAGGCAGCACAGGGAAGCGCAGAAATGCACTAGATGCCACAGAAAGATAATTCCGCTTTTGGGACCTCTCGCCAGAAAAATATCCACCGCTTACGTAAATCAACGGGACCAGGCGCAAATTACAGCCAAGACGATCACTGCGACATAGAACCCCCAATGTATCAAGGACCATTATTGACGCGAGTTAATGGGCGTCAAACACTAAGGTGGCCGACTAACCGACCATTGATAGTACAAACATCTTTCGCCCAAAGCCTGTGGTGCTGCTTCGTCCGAGATCGCCGTGGAGCCAAGTACAAAGTCAAGCGCTCTCCTCGCCATCTCCTTTCTTTGGGGTTTTACGAACTGAGCACTTGCGATGGACTGTGGGTTAAGCAAGGTTAGCATCGCCGAAGGCGGTACTTTCCTTGGTAACAGCCGTGAGAACATTGTTTTGTCATATTCGCAGCGAAGTGTGATACGCTGGATCACGTCATGATCGCTAGCCCTCGCTGCTGCAAACTATATACCATGTCGGCTCATCATATAGCTTTATGCGAATAACTTACCATTGCTGCACTCATTGCGAGCAGTAATCGGCGGGAAGAAAAGCAGTGATGAGTCAAGACCAAGGGTTGATTGCTGACTCATCGATCATTGATAAGCGCCGCCGCAAAGTAAGTAGTGGATCGACACAGCTTCACTTGAAACTCTGAGATCGAGTAATAATTTGGACAGAGCAGTCAGAGGTCTCAAGAGAATGTTCGATGACTTTGAGGACACCGCTTGTCTCCAAGCCTTCAAATTTCCCAGTCAACAGTCCCCAGTGCAACGACTATTGCAAGTATCTCACCAGCAGCAGCTGGGACCAGAATAATCATTCGCTTCTTCCGCAGGAAAAATGCCGGAACCTTTGGAATCCTGTGCTTGTTGCCGGGCAAGGAGTCGTGCCTTCTCTCGAAGGGCTTTCCCTTTGGTGTGGTAGTATTCCCGGGCTTTTGCCTGAACCATTTCTTTGTGGCTGGGATCAAGTCAATAATGATTCATTGAACCGTAAAATGTCTCATACTTCTCATAGTAAACACTATCCTTGGATTTTCTAGGGGGCAAATCCTTTGATTTAGTCTTTTTTGTCATACTGATGTCAGGTTGAGGCGAGGATGGATGAGGTGACCACATAGATGTCAACATGTACAGTTATGTTGGGTGAATCTCAGGGCCAATTTTATTTCCATTAGTTCATGCTGAGAGCCCTGGGAAGAATCATTTGAATGAATGACTACAAGAGGACTAGCTTCTACTCTTGATATACTTCAATTTGCCCCCGGTAATAAGCATCTTCATAGAAATCTGCAGCTGCCTCTGCAGTTCCAAAATTCTCCATTTGGAATCCAGCAACATTGGAGATCGCTTGCTGTGCCACAGAGCTGTAAAAATCAATCCAAGGTCAGCCTGATGGGACAATTGAGCAGTGCACAAAACTCTCAACACACCTGGAGAGAAATACACCAACACGCCATCCTTTTGTGACAACATAGAATTCTTCAATCCCTGGCTTGAGACGATGAAGCATCCTACGGATTTCCTTGGCACTGGGGATATCATCATTGAACTTGGTATCTCCTGTGCTGGCTGACCCGACATCCTTCTCAGATTTGGGAACTGAGTACATGACTAGCAAACTAGTAAGCATGGTTCCTTCACGGTACTGGAAAGAAAAATGGACCACGGTCACCACTCTGGCTGTCTTGAGGACTTTGGATCTCTTCATCTGATGCCTCTGGGACAGTGTTAGTGCTAGCAATGCTATTCAATGATATTTCAAGACTTGCCGTCCACATCAGCCAATGGTGGTGGGCTGCTAGATGATTCAAGGTCCGGGGCAAGAGCTGGGATGGCTTCAGGCCATTTCTCTGCAATCAGAGCTAGCTCGCATTGAAATATTGAGCCAACATGTCAGAGAAATATCCAGTGAAGCATACCAAGCATAGTCTTTGTCAAGCCATTAGTGGCCTGAGTTAGTCCCTGTACCGATGCCACCAGAGTAAGCATGACTTGAAATTCAGCAGACGTGTCTGTAGCAAGATTGGCAGACATGGTAGAAAGTGGGAGATGCCCAAGTTTAGATGAGTAAAACGTAAAAACATGTCAAATGTAAATAATGTGTTACAGTCCCAATAGGGATGTCATCCCTTTCAGATTTTGCTGCAACACTCCTCTTCATTTTGAACTTGATATTCATGTTGATCTGAAACCACCACTGGAAACATCTACTACAAACCCTGGTCTCCGATGGAATCGCAGCTACGGGCTGAAGTGGGTTCATGGAAAGGAGGAAACTCTGGAACTGGTTACGTATTGCTGTGCATCTAGCGAGATTTACCCTGAGACATTGGTTTAGTTCATACCTATTTTTTCATCCAACTCTGTCATAGGATATGGGCAACTATTATCCCATTTTGGAAGCTTTAATGAGCTTCGACTCGTTTCATGCAGTTGCAGGTAAGCCAATATGGCCTTCCATATATAAGTAACTACATAGTGAGCCTTGAAGTCATTGAACTCTGATCCTGGCAAGAGAGTCAGGTACAACTAAATTTGTGACCCTTGACTTTGTAGTGTACATGTTTCATGTCTAGCTCTGGATATCAAGCCAGCATTGAATAATTTTGTGAACGTAAATGTTGCATAATTCCCAATCCGTTAAATCTGCAGCACTTGGACTTGAGCTTGTTATCTCAATCATTCCAATCCTTCATCTGCTTCACAATGAACAATAACAGATGGGCTGATGCGACAGACCTTAGAATTCTACAGCCGAAACTGCCCGACTACATTGCAGCTCGCCGTGCTCGACCCAAGCGTATCAAGGTTGCTCTTGAAGACATCTATGCCGACTATTTTCATCAACGTCCAGCCCGTACAGTTGTGCTTCCTGATATTCCTCTTGGAACATCATTGTTGCCTGAGCAGAATGCAGCTGTCAATGCATTTATTGTGACACGCAAAAAGGTACTGTGTCTCATGCTTTCCTACAAGATCAGCTTAAACTCATCTAAGTCTTAAATGAACAGCAAATCAAGACCTGGATGCGCTGGCATAGTAGTGAGGGCCACCAAAGGTCTACTGGAACGTCAAATCCTGCTGCCACATCCCTGCGTGCTTTGATCGCCTCAGAACATCGCACTCGTCAGCCTCAGCGCTATGAGACATTCTGCCGAGTCTTTGGCGAGGAACGCGGCCACAAAGAGCTCATTGAGGCTGCAATGCCACCTGGGAGTGACATCTCTAGGACTGCTCAGCTACATGTTCGGCGTGCCGTGCTCACTGCTGACATGGCCAAGCTGGATGATTTCGACAAGGCACGACTTGAGGATGCCCATAACAAAGCATGTAATTTCCACAAGCAGAAGATTCACCTTCTCGAGTCTCTTGATGTTGATGAGAAACTAACGGCGGAACAGAAGCAACAGTTAGTACAATTACCTCTCTGGTACATTCCAGTCTCATAGCCTTTCAGATTCCGTGATGATCTTGATGACATTCTGCGACCTATTCTCGTTCAGTTGGCTGCATTGACTGGATGGTCTTTCAGTGTTCTTATGGGTGGTCTTGATATTGATAAAGTACTTCGAGTTGGCAGGTATGTTCTTCGTTTCGTGCTTCTTCTATGGCTAATGCATTCATGCAACCAGCATGCACGAGGGAGTGACTCCATCCGGTCAAACCTTTGCTGAATCAATGCACAATTTTAAATCTCAGATCATGGGACCCTTCAAAACATTCATTGGACGTGTTAATGGTGAGTCTCTATCCCATTCCACAGCCTAGATGAACAAAATTGCTTACTAAAAATGCTTTAGCGGATGTTCTATCTGCCACAGAGTCTGTGAAAGCTTCCACTGCAGCAGTCATCGCAGTCCTTCATGACCAAGATGCTGTGCCAAAGCCAGTGCCTATGAACAGCTCTCCTGCTGTTCCACTTGAAAATCAGCCTACGGTTTTGAGTTCCGCGGAGACCTTGCTGAACATCTCCGAGGCTACACCATCCTACAATGCCGTCACTGGACCCGGGCCCTTTGACTTGGCTTCCCTCGACTTCTCCAGTTATCTCAATATCCCAACTGTTCCGGCATTGGGAGAACAGATAGTTTGGGATAATATGGTAGGTTCAAGACTTTTCTTGAAAATCCTAGCTGAATGAGTCCAAGTTCCCTTTGCCAAATGATTTCAATATGGCATCAATTCCATATGATCCTGGATGCCAGGGTTCCACTGACAGTGGCGCTGATGATGCTCGTGATCTGTCATTTCCGACGTTTCCGGCCCTTCTTGCGGCTTCCACAACGCCTTCGCCACCTCCAGAAGCCGCTCCATCAACCTCAAAGAAGCGCACTGCTAAGCAGGGAGAAGGGTCGAAGAAAAAGGCAAAGTTGGACATCCCAGAACCGGTAGCACGTGGCAAGAGAGTTCGTATCAAGAGCAGCAAGGTCTCC
Source organism: Mycena floridula (assembly GCA_029320655.1). NCBI lineage: Eukaryota > Fungi > Basidiomycota > Agaricomycetes > Agaricales > Mycenaceae > Mycena > Mycena floridula. Next base: position 377,619 of record JARIHS010000041.1, on the reverse strand, counting down.
GGTCATTTGGATGCTAATGGGATGCCAATCTCCGAGTCTGCTTCAGATGCTGCAAAGCGCGCTGCCAAGGGCAAGGGCAAAGCTAAAGCTTGATTGGGACAAGACTGGATTATTGAGATCTATTTTTACTGATTATTGTCTCACGTTTCAAAATATTTCATATTCGTCATTCATATTGTAGCTACTTATTTAATAGTGACCCCAATATGATTTGTTGGATTCCATCATTTATTCAGGGACCTGTAATAAATATGATTCATTGAGTTGAAGTTTGCAGAGGATCGCACTTGCTGAAATGGGCAACGCGTTGACATCACGTGCTGTGAACAAAACATCTACAGGCTTGGAGCCACTCAGATGTACCACATGTTGGCCATATGCGATGATAAGAATTACTGTCATGGACTCAGAAGCTGAACAAACAGAAAAGACAGGATTATTTATACTTATGTGCCACCGTGGACTTTGGAAGGAAATACTGTAGTGCTGTCACTGAGTGTGACTGATCTATCAACCCGGCCCCCAGGCTTATCATCACACCATTGCCACTGAATTTTTGTTCCAAGTTCAAACTTGCATCATTTCTCGAAGAGGAAGATGAGCTGCATCACTTCTATTTCTGGGTGTCACCAGCCGCTAGCGCACCAGCAATATCCAAGTATATTCCCCGGAAGTAATTATGCATCACAATCCAGATTGGAAATGCTGCACAACATCCATTCTAGGCTAATTATCGACTGGCTGAAGTAGAATGATGCATAACTTCTGAATCAGGACAAAGCTGCAGCATATTTCCTCCCTGCAAGCTTTATAGGCTTATTTGGGAATGCTGCAGCATTTTTACCCCGGAAGTAATCATGCATTACAATCCAGATTGGAAATGCTGCACAACATCCATTCTAGGCTAATCATCAACTGGCTGAAGTGGAATGATGCGTAATTTCCGCATCGGGACAAAGCTGCAGCATATTTTCTCCCTGCAAGCTTTATAGGCTTATTTGGGAATGCTGCAGCATCATAACCTAAAAAAAGATTAACGCAAAAGATGCAACACTGATGGTGCGCTTATTAGTGTATTTTGATGCATCAATGTAGCATTGTGGGTTGCTGCACTTTGGCCAGGTCTTTCTTCTTGGATTTTGCTACATTTTCCAAGGTCTGTTATGATTTTAGTGATTTTATTTCTCTCTGAGGAATGTCTATTACAGTCAAGTCCTGTTTAAGCACTTAGCAGGCAGAACAAACCGGATCCCTGAATGCGAGCGCTGCGACCCTATCCATGAAAACTGGTTATGACTATGTTTCAGTACATCTATTGCATTGTTTTATAGCTTATTTGACATTCCAAGGTCTCTATCTTGTTTAAGACACTCCTCAAAATGCCCCATTTCTGTCAATTAAGCAGCCACGAAGCTGAGTCCAAAACAGACAGAATGTTGAATTCCAGGTATGTTGGGCAGACCAGGATGTCACCTGAGAGCCTCTGTCCAATGTCAATGACTGTGCCGCCATGGATACTTATCTGGCTCTTCATGATTTTGACTGATCCATTGTTGCTGCCAAAGCAAAATTATCTGACTGATCCTGGCTTAGAATTGTCAAATTAATTGTCCTGGGCCTTTTCAGACATGTATAGCCTTTGTTGAAGCCATAATATGAAGCTGTTATAGCAGGAGGCAGCACAGGGAAGCGCAGAAATGCACTAGATGCCACAGAAAGATAATTCCGCTTTTGGGACCTCTCGCCAGAAAAATATCCACCGCTTACGTAAATCAACGGGACCAGGCGCAAATTACAGCCAAGACGATCACTGCGACATAGAACCCCCAATGTATCAAGGACCATTATTGACGCGAGTTAATGGGCGTCAAACACTAAGGTGGCCGACTAACCGACCATTGATAGTACAAACATCTTTCGCCCAAAGCCTGTGGTGCTGCTTCGTCCGAGATCGCCGTGGAGCCAAGTACAAAGTCAAGCGCTCTCCTCGCCATCTCCTTTCTTTGGGGTTTTACGAACTGAGCACTTGCGATGGACTGTGGGTTAAGCAAGGTTAGCATCGCCGAAGGCGGTACTTTCCTTGGTAACAGCCGTGAGAACATTGTTTTGTCATATTCGCAGCGAAGTGTGATACGCTGGATCACGTCATGATCGCTAGCCCTCGCTGCTGCAAACTATATACCATGTCGGCTCATCATATAGCTTTATGCGAATAACTTACCATTGCTGCACTCATTGCGAGCAGTAATCGGCGGGAAGAAAAGCAGTGATGAGTCAAGACCAAGGGTTGATTGCTGACTCATCGATCATTGATAAGCGCCGCCGCAAAGTAAGTAGTGGATCGACACAGCTTCACTTGAAACTCTGAGATCGAGTAATAATTTGGACAGAGCAGTCAGAGGTCTCAAGAGAATGTTCGATGACTTTGAGGACACCGCTTGTCTCCAAGCCTTCAAATTTCCCAGTCAACAGTCCCCAGTGCAACGACTATTGCAAGTATCTCACCAGCAGCAAGGAATATTGAATCTGGATGAAGATTCTCCGGGCAAGAATCTAGTCCAATGCGTCTGTGAATGGCTGAGAGCAGAAACATGGCCGGACATGTTGGCAAATCGTGCATGTCCGCCGAATGTCAGACATTATTTCTGGATTCCTGGATGATCAGAAGAACAGAATCGTGAATATCTTGCAGGTAAGCTATAATCTCTGCCTTTTCCTGTGTCTTGTAAATAATCGTTGCAGCAAGATAATATAGTCAGGAAACTGGCGGTATAGCTGCACCAGATCTCGCTGAAAATCAGTCAGACTCGAATGATGAGTGTCACGTAGCCTGGCGTCGAAGAAGGATCGGGGAGAGAGTCTGGAGGAGAAGCTCGTTCAGCATTTCACAGATTGCATTGAAGAGATGAATGCTTCGGTGTGCTAGAAGCGCCGAAATTCAATCTGGTGTATCAGGTTGCAAGAGTCGTTGAACGATCAAGCACAGCCAGGAATGGAGTTTGGTCCAATGGTGATATGGTTGTCGCGTTTATGCCTGGAATCTTCACGCATGCGCCCAAGCAAAGGATTGAAGGCAGGATCGGACGACCAATGTGGAAATCAACGAGCTCCACTAGCATGAGTTCCTGACCATCTGCGGAAGGGCAGAACGAAACGTTGGAGGAGCCTCGGCCAAAAGAACGAATTGTGCAGGGCCATTTTACCAATACCGCGTTCATTGAGAGGATATAGCCCCAGCAGGAGAAAACGTTGAGAAAACGAGATGGGCGTCAAAGACGACGTTTTGATGGCTGACTCATCTATCAGTGATAAGCGCTTTGGTCCCATGACTGTTAGCCCAATGGATCGATCTGAGCTCGGTTGTTCTTCCTACCACGAAACATGTTGAAGTTGGGAGAAAACTACACTCCACATTCTTTATCTATCTCTCGCCATTGTCCTATGCAGAGACAAGCCCGATCTCACTCGATGTACCACATTCTACTGAACGAGATCGACATCATGAATGATATCCATCTCTGGAGTCTCATGGATAACGACTGGGGGTGTTAGACTAGGATTACCGTTCAAGGGCATGAATTCTGGCTTTGTCGAGGCAGTCAGCCGTGAAGCCGTCGTCCCAGGCATAGCCACATTAGCGCTGAACTCATCATCAGTCCTGATCCTGTGCACGAATGATTTGATCTTACCTATCAGCCCAACGACGAGTACAGAAGCCACCTCTGACTAAAGTGCTTCCCAAAACACCTTCAACCGCTGAATATTGATGGAACACAGCGCTAGGATTCGCCTCGACTGTCCCAAAGCCTCCTGGGACATTCTTGTCGAACATAACGATATCTGCGACCTGTGCAAAGTCTTCGACAGAATTCGAATTGGAATAAGGATCGGGGACATCAGGGTCTGCTGCAATAGCATCTAGCCATGCCTGAGATTCTGTCACTTGGTGAGAATCGCCGATCCAGACCTGAAGAAGAAGGACGAACGAGAGTATCGACCACCATTCATGGGAATAGCGAATTGATCAACGATATGGCTGCTTTCATGGATCCAAAGTGTTGGCTGGTACACACTGTTGAAAAACACAATTTCGCCATTGACGGCGTAAGCGTGAGTTCCTGTAGGATCTGGGAAGGACACTGGATGGCGGATCCATTGCCGGTATGACACAGGGAGTCTCCCGAAGACGTCAACCATTTGTGCAATACTATGGAGGGTGTTCAGATGAAATAATGATAAGTAGATAGCACTTACGTCGTCGGAGAGCTATTGCAACGGCACATGGTCCATCCGAGAGCTATAGCTAAATTTGAAGGCTGCCTCAAGGTCATGAAAGTCGGAACGTACAGCACTGCTCATTATATCAGCGTGCAGATCATGGAAAAGGGTAGGAAGAGCTCACGTCGTTGTATGTAACATTATAGATCTCCATGTCTGTAACAGCGCAGGACCCAGGCGAACGATTGATCTCGTCCAAACATGCCTGAGGGATCCATCCAAAGTCCCACCTGCTGACGCTGGAGGGTGTCGACAGGAGATTATCCCATAGCGGAGGATTCAGATAGTCGAGGTCATTTTCGAGCGTCGGTTTGTTCAGGTTCTGAGCAACGATTGGTGTGGCAGCGAGAGCGAGCAGGAATAAGAGGCCAGGCATTCTGAGAACGGGCATGGTATGGAGACACTCAACGCCCTTTTAAAGCGCTCAAGGGTTCTTTACGGCAGTTTTGCACCGCCGAAAGCAATTCCGCGTGCATTGAGGAACATCAGAACTGAGCAATTGATCATCCAGACGTTCAGCGAAAAGAAAAACAGGTGCATCATTGATCATAGCATCATGGTTGTCGGTAGCGGTCTCCACAGCAGTCCAGGGAAATTATGAGGCCGAAAATCTAGCCTGAGGAGGATTACACTGAGCATTAGAAGAACGAACGCAAGGCTGAAGCCTTAGCAAGCTGGACGGAGGCTTAGCAAGCTAGAAGGTAGGCTCCGATTCGGCAGTTTCAAAGAGTGTCGTTATCCGACTGACTTGAAATTGGAACCGTAATGCTCGCATTGAAAGGAGGAACAGCCACCTGGAGCCGAGTCGATATATTGCTATCTTCAGATGCTCAAGGCTGGTCGCCGCTGGTCCATGTGGCCCATGACAGATCCAAGTTCAGAATCCGAGTCTTACGGATCCGGAAATGTCTACAAGCGCGAGATTGTGATGAGAGGCAATAGCGATGAGAAAGGAAGAAAGGACGAGAAGCGATGAGAGCAGAAGACAAGCCAGATGCCGGCTACGTCATCGGGTAATCAGGCCGATCTCGTGGTGGACATGATATACTTTCCCACAAGTCTGAAGCGTGTTAAAGGGTCTTCAAAGTTTGTCAAAAGCGCGTTTCGGATGCGTTGAATGAGGCTGGGTTATTCGAGGACTGAATAGGCATGATTTACTGCAGACTTGGAACATTATGAGACCCATTTACCCTGCCTGGGACGTCCATTGAGCCCAGCTCTGGTATCCCCAAAGGCCAAGTTCTCCGTCACGGCAACTGACATCCCAGGCCTACCGGGACCGTATATGAGCGAAGAATGTCCAATGTTCCAGACTTGCTATGAGTCTGATTCAGGACTTGGTGTTTCAGCTTGCTGTTTGAGGGCATCACTGATGAAGGGATGCCTTGTATTATTTTGTCATGGAAGCATCTTCTCTAATAGTTGCTTCCGTGCTCAGCCACTGCTGAAGCGCTACAACAAAGAAGGCACAATGATCCATCATCCCATGAAACTAGTACTAGTAGCATATAAGTTAATATCAGGTCCGGTCAGTTATTATCTGGTAGAATATCTTATTTATGATGTATTGTGTCTGGTACACTATGAATCAACTGTATGTTGCCAATTGTCTCTTTAATCATTCATAACTTGAGCCATTGATTCCATGAGATCCTTCACTCTGATTCAATATCATATTGTCAAGATCAAGCGACCAATCAAAGAAATATGCAACCCATTATCTTCGAATATTCGTCAAACTCGTTTGAAAGATCTCTTTTTTCTCGCCCAGGACCTATTTGTCGACGAATTTAAGAATTCGATGCCCACAAAAGGATTGGGACGTCTCATCCTTACCGTTCTGTGTCTTCTCTGACATACTGCGACACTCGAAAGATCGCTGCAAGCGTCACCTTTGTGGCTAGCAAGCGGTTCGAACGACGAATGGTCACGGGCGCTAAAATAGGCGCCTGTACGATTGCAATTGGTATTGAAAGTCGTAAACCCCTAGTCCAATCCTGTTTTTTATTGACTACTGTATTTCGATATAAACGTCTGTGGGACATGAGCAGCCAAATGAGAGGTTCTACAGAAATCTTCCCACTCTCGAAACGTAAACCAGTGTAATGCTCTAATATCACTATAGCGCTGACAAAAGAAACCGGCAGATGATCGCAATCGGGACCGATAGTCGGAAACGCCTGGGACCGATGAGGCGAGACCGAACTCTTAAAACCAATGAGACGAATTGGCAGTGAACGAACCCGAGGAATGCAGACCGAAAGTGTCTTGAATGTTCTAGAGATGTAGCCGTGTTTGTATCAATAAACCCAATTGTCCGAAAGGGAATTCTGTCACCAAGTACCTCTGTACATCCCATTTTATAAATCCCAAGATCAAATTTACACAAAAAGAATGAGCCGGAGGATGATATCCAAAGAAAAGTCCAGATATGACAGCGTAACCTTACTCGTGCGACGTGGTAACCTCATTCGTCACATAGACCCCATCGTAGGTCTCCTGCGAGTGGCCGTAGAATTGCTTTCCGTATGAATTCGTTGACGGGGCGAAAGAAGTGATTTTCTGCTGCTGCTGCGATGGAACCTGGAAGTCCGTCGGGGATTTTAAATATCCAAGCTCAATGTCATTTGATTTCTGTGAAGTATTTCTGGTCAGCGAATGTTCTGGAAGAATAAACTGAATTACAAACTATGTTCTGCGACAGCTTAAACACGGATATCAGTTTCGGTGCGTCCTGAGCCATGGTATCAATGCTCACCATTCTGACATTACCTGGAGAGGCAATGTTACTGGACTCCGAGGCTGCAAAAAGAGCATTGGGGGCTTTGCGTGGACTCTTGGGATTGTACCAGGTGTTACGAGCATTTAACCTGTGGACAGATTAACATAGGACTCTGTAACTTGAGAGCAGCGGGACTCACGAGCTCAATACCGTATTCGTGTACAGTTTACTCAACGACAGATCCCAACTGAAGACTCTGCGACATATGAGCTTGAGTACATTTTCAATTGCGAGATGCCCACACGGTTGAATTCTAGCCGGACGTTAGAAGCGAAGGACAGGTGACGACGAACATACTTTGACGGATATAAATATAATGGCATCGGCCAATGCAGCAACCGCGGTGAGGGTACCAGTTTGTACAGTGACTAAACCATGCATGAAGGTTTGGACGACATTGGAGCAATGAAAAGGCTTACTGAGCATGATTCTGGTAATATAATCGTCCATATCGGCGAAACCGCTCTTTTTCTTGGACTGTAATGCGATCAGATTCAATTCCAGCGAAGTAGAGGAGAATGGATCGTAAATAGAAGCGGGATCACAAATGAGAAGACGAAGCAAGAGAACGTGGAGAGAGAGGAGGAAAGGACCACAGCAATATAACAACGTGGGATCGACTGTTAATCTGATGGACTGATCAGACGACTCACCAGCGCGTAAAAAAGTAAAACAGCGATGGCCACATCACAGACCGCCGATGCAATCAGCCAGGTTGATGGCGCCGCTACAAATTCGTCGAATTGCCGAAAGTCGGGCTTCAACGTGACGGACACCGTAGTCGCAAGACCGCCGCCTGTGTTGCGATCATGAGTAAATCTATTTTTCTCGACTTAGTCGAGAGGGAGAAGTGCCGCGGAGGAAGACAGTGGGACGGGAAGTCGCAGTAGAATTCAAGATACATACCGCAAGCGACCACTGAAAGTACACTGATTCCGGCAGCGGCAAGATTAGATCCGGTGAGAACCTTGATTCGCCACGCCATGAATAGTTGGACTGGCGTGGATATCGCGACCTAGCCAGGACGGAAGAATTCAGCAATAGGATCGATGATGAGAGTGACAGGATCACTACGACATAATCTTGTCTCGAGAAATCGACTTACCGTAACTACTGCATCTAGATCGTGGTTTTGTCATCTAATAGGCCAGGGCAAGACACTATGCAGCGTACCTGTACGGAGAACTGGCAGGACGCAGACCATTAGCTATGAAGTCAGCCCATTCGAGTCGTTACAGGCCTTACATACGGGTGAAGTGGCGAGCACTACTTCCTCCCCTTTATATCCATAAATGAAACTCAAATGATGGGTGGTCGCGAGAGACTTACCAAACTTTATTATCAGTGGCTCGTACACCAGAGCAATATTGAAACAAGTATTGGCTGTCTCTGCGACGAGGAGATATAGGATCTGCAGCTGGATCAGAGTAGATACTCAAAGCTTTAGAAAGCGCTCACAAGGAGTCGCATCCATAAACGATCCCTGGCAGAGCAATGTGAGGAAGAGTATGAAGCTAGGACGAAGCAAGGAGAGACCTTTTCCCCGTTCTGTAGTAGATGAATATCTAACGAACAATTCAGCTGCGTCAAAAGGCCAGAAGAAGTATCGGACCTGCACGAGAGATACCTGGAAATGAATGCTGAGTTCAATAGTGCCATAAGTCCAGCAAACGAGACGCACACCATAGAGCATGGTGCTAAGGAATGCACCGATAAGCATTGGCCCATATCTTCACAGGGTTAATGAGAATTGATGGGAAACTACAAGGTGAACTGACCTCTGTGCTGGCCCAGGCGATCCGGAAGGCATCGCAGACTAGAACAGCGAGCAAGTCGAATACAGTACCAGGCCAAGGTCGACAAGTTAAGGACGGCTGTCTTTGTGGGAGGAAGAGAATGAGAAAAGATGGCAAAGAAGCCAAGACGAGAGATTATGTATACTATCAGTGACACGGAGTTGAAAAGTGTTGAAAAATGAACGTTGGGTGCTCTTCTGGGCCAGTTTCAGGTGTCGGAAATGTCCGGAATATTGAATAGGGCATCTATTCTATAGTTCTGCCAATTGGAATTCTCAGAATTTGACCGCTGTGTGAACAGAAACCTTTCCCGAGCCAAAATCAAGAGTTGAAAAATGATTTGTCACAATGTGACCCAGTGCCGATTTCAGTGTCCGTCCGGCAAGGTCACGCGTTTTTAGGGCCTCGACATCATCTTATTCCTCGCGTCATTGCTTCGTCAAAATCCGACGAAGCAATGGATCTGGCTCGTGTACATCGACACCCTTTACCATTTGCCAGTGATATTTCACCTTCTCCCACTCTCATTGTTCCAGAAAGCCCCCCAAAAGCTGTACCGACCGGCTTGCAGCCCAGAACGCCTCGTGCATTATGGAGGTACCCCATTGGGACCTTGGGATCATTTGTTGGCAATACTTTGATTGGCATACACAATTCGAGAGGGAAAAAGTTTTGTTGAACGCGGTCAACAGCAGGGAGACGCGACGCGACTGCCGGATGGCTGCCGTCGCTTATTTCAAAGTCCGACCCACGTCTGTCACGCTGAAATTTTCATCTCTCGGTAGCTCGTGCTGTAGCTTGTCGATCATTTTCATACTTCGCATACATGCTTTTATATACTGCTGCACTGTATATCCAGAAGTGCATCACAATTGGATCCCCAGAACGGCTGTTATTGCTCCATCATTCTTGGATTTTTCGACCTTGATGGGCAAGTTGCAGGCTGGGGGAACGATATTTCTGGTTATCCCTGATCTGAGTTGATATTTGTGATTTGTACATGCCAGTGCTCCTGATTAGAAAAAGTCCGAAGGCATTCGAATAGCTAGAAGGTCATAAAATTGTATTTTTCAACTCAGGTACACTTTTCAACCATGTGATACAGATAGTATTGAGATTATGATCTCAGAATGTCTGCATCAAAACAGTTTCCATTCAAACAAGATTTATCAGAAACATACCGTACGCCCACATGGTACATAGACGACTCTCTCGAATATAGGGATGCCGAGACAATGGCGTGGGTAACAGGATGAGCATGCAGCAACTGTTGGATGACTCAGTAAAGCAAGGATAAAGGAACCGATAAGAGACTGGAGCTCATTTGGCCTCTCTTGTTCTTTTGGTTGCGTTATGTGGGAAGAAAGCGGGACGCGTAGCCATTGGATGGATCTTGAGTGCGCGCTGATCGGCAGTACCTAAACCGCCGGAAGTTTCTCCCGGTTGCTTCAGGATCTTTGTTTTCTCTGCCGTACCGATTTCGAAAGAGGTTTTACCTGCCTTTGTGAGACAAAAGATTACTCCCGTTTTCGGGAAGCGAGCTCGTGGCGGACGAACGGAGATCAGGTTGATGCCTGGTAACAAATGACATCACAGGTACTTCGCATCTCCGCAATTCAATCGGCACCAATAGAGCTTATTAGATGCGGGTTACAATTGTTACAAAAAATCGTTTTGTAACCGGGATCTAATTCAGTCCTCGGGTACGTTACCCAACATCCTTCTCGGCCTTAAGCCGAGCTCAATGGCAGATTTATCGAACATCTAGGAAAGGATTCAACGACGTGAACTGATGCATCCGAGCGAATTAGGATATACCTTCAGTGTCGGTTAAGCGAGGACCACTGGTCGAATTGCTGGGATTGGCTTATAAGCTGGGACGTTGTAAACCAAAGACACGTAGCTCACAGGAAGATTCCAAGTACGGGGGCGGGGGATGATGACTCTTATTCGGAGATGACATCCGACCTAGTTGACAGCGAAGAGAAGGACTGTAACCATCGGGCATGTCGGGTAGGTAGGTCAAGACCAGCTTTTGGTTTTTTGCCCCACGTTTCCCAAAACGGAAGCTCTCCATATAGTACTTTACTCGCATGATCTGGCGTGCTCTGAGAAATAATAAACTTAAGAATGAACAATGGACGTTCATTGATTTTGTTGATTCTTTGCTCTCTATCCACTATGTCCACATTCAAATTCAAAGTCCAGACCGCTGCTTCATTCTTCTCAATGCCTCCCTCAGCGCCGCCGGTACAACCTGGACCCACATTCACCCATAAATTCTTCATCAACCCAGTTGCGTCTTCATCGGTGCCGTCGCCATCATCTTCCGATGACATGGACATTGATGTTGAGCGAGCTACAGCCGGTTCCTATGCTCAAGACATTCAAATGGGCAAATACAATGTCAAGCTCGCGTCTCAGTCGGATATCAAAGGGTGGCTTGCAGCAGAGGAACGGGAGCATACTATCGAGCTCATTTACAAGGAGACTCGACCTAATAAATGCAAGAAATATGTGCATACCTGGACCTCAAGGGTCATGTATGTCTGTTCACGTCATGGTTCTGGTGGAAAAAAGAACTATATTGCCAAGAACCCTGGACGGCATCGGAAGATCAACAAAAAGCACAGTAGCTGCAGTTACCATGTCACCTTCAAAAAATATCCAGACACCGATGTTGTTCGTGGCTTCTACACTAAACAGCACAGTCATGCGACAGGAAAAGCTAATGCCCCCTATATTCGTGTCAGCAATGACAACCGTGTTCAGATTGCAGGAATGCTTCGCATGGGGATTTCACCTCAACGTGTGGTACGAGCTGCTTTTACATCATCCACTGTCCTCTAGACTCAATGGGTTTATTAGCTGGAGGAAATGCAACGCGGTATTCACAAGGAATCAAATCTTGACCATCTGCGCAATGATAACCGAAAATCTATGCGCTCCGAATTCATTACCATGGCTGATATTTGGCGCATTCAGAGGGGGTTAGAAGCAGAGGATATACGGATGCACACAAAAGATAGTCTTTCGACACTTGAATTGGTCAATTGTTGTCGTGAAGAAGAGTCTTTGCTTGCTTTCAAAGCAAGTTCCGATCCACCTCCCGAAGGACCTAGTATGGACCCAGAGGACAACACCTTTTTCCTTGGTATCCAGACTCGATACCAACAGGAATGTTGGGAGAAAGTGAGTGGATCTTTTGCAGGACTTGATGCCACGCATAACACGACATATTACAAGAATATGAGCCTCTTCACGGTTCTGGTTTGGGACAAGTGGGGCCATGGAATTCCAGTTGCATGGGCGCTAACCTCTAACACCAAGGAGGCTACAACCGATTTCTTGCTCGAGAATTTGTGCAAACAAAATCCGAATATTATTCCGAACAATTGGATGTCCGATTTTGATAAAGGACAGATCAACTCCATCCGCCGAAAATATCCAGAGTCTCGCGACATTTATCTGTGCTGGTGGCATGTTCTTCATGCTTGGCAGCAACACTTCATCATTTCTCACTATCCACCTCTGGGAGCTGTTGAAAGGCTGGATACACATCACAGATGGGGACTCATTTGAGCGACGATGGACAGAGATCACTGAAGCCCTTGCGCCAGACAGCATGGTTGATTGTCTTAGCAAAACTTGGCGGCGAAGCACATGTGGTCTGCTATCTTTTTGCACTAGTAGATTGGTCTGGGAAGTTTCAGATACAAACATGCTCGTAGAAGCATAAGTCATTTGCAGCTCTCCCTGAGATTATTATTTGCTTATAAGTCATTTTCTAGATGGCATCACATCCTGAAAGGGAAGTTTCTCGAAGGAAAGCGAAGTCGTCGAGTGGATTATCTTTTACATGTCTTGCTTGATATGGTTGTCCCCTATTACATTGCTCGGGGCCGTCGACAGGCTTGTGTCTTCGAGGGACATAATCTGGAGGTCAAGAAGCATTGTGAAGTCACCGAATGAGCTCAGTCGGTCATGAAGGAGTCCATTGAAGTGGTCGATCCAGGTTCAGGCCAGACATACTGTAGTTTCGCGACCAGAAGTTCATTTCCAGAAATGTGATGTCACATGTCACACTTACCTCCGGGTTCAGACCTTCGGCGCGGCGTGATACCTCAGTTCATTGTGGCGCAGAAGTCCGAGCTGGGGAATTTTTGCGGGTATCAAGTTTAATCCAACTGTCTACAATGTTAATTCTTATGGGCAAAAATCGGATTTTTGGATGCCCAGGAGGGTGTTCCAGTGTTCATTTCCTTCTTGGGATCAAGGGAAGTCACAGCCTTCAAAGCTCCAGAATTGCCGTGACATCACACTGTTTTTAGTTCGGTTCAAAGCCGGCTGTGACCTGTGATGAACTTCTGATCGTGAAACTACAGTACAGGGTTAAATTGGAATCAGGATCTCATCACTACGATGTAGATCTTGATGCTTATCACTGTTCCTGTCTTTCGTTCGCCTTGCTTAGCTTCTGCAAATATATCTGTGCAGTCCAGACCCTTTTCCATCAGATGGCGGGGTATCTCACTGCGTTTCGCAGGCGCCTAGACCAACCCGTGACCTACACCAACTCTTTGTCTAGGTTTGTCTAAGTTTGTTTAAGTTTGTCTAGGCGGTTGGTCTAGGTCTGGTATTCGACGGATGACCTATACCGGGTTGGTCTAGGCGCCTAAACAGACCTAGACAGAGCCAAACAGAGCTAGACCCGGGTTGGTCTATGTCCCTGCGAAACGCAGTGTCTGAGACCTTTGTCTCCAGTGCAGCAAACATACCTACTGCGTCGCAATTTGTTGCTGAACGACCAGACAAATCAGAAGAAGAAGATGGCAATCATGAGCTATCAGACATCACCATTACCATCAGTTCCCTTGTCGACAAATACCTCTCTTTGAACGCGACTTCAACCACCATTTCATATCAGCGATAATCTCACCAGTGGGATAGAGGCCATCCTCCGGTGGCAAATACAAGCCCCCTTTGGATTTTGTTCCTTTTGTAAAACTCATAACACTCAAATGGCTAATTTATCAAGGAAGAATGCATGTACCACATCACCACTGCGGATTCTAACAATCAATGCAATAACTAGCTAGACCACTCAAAATGGACAAGAATAGATACATCACTATGATAAGACTATTTGAAACTGCACTTGATATTGACTGTCAATCACTCAATTTGTTTCAAGAACAATGAGGCTTGGAAAGCTAATTATGGATCCAGAAAATTTGTTTAAAGAGGTTTCCGACAAGAAAGACATTGAATGACTAAAGGCGCCACACTTCACCGCAAACGGTATTGTCTAGCTTTTGAACTCATCCAGTGACCATCTGCATCGTACTATTTGATCACTGAAGCATAAGTGACCGATCAATCTGCAGGAAAGTGTGAACAAAAGAATGAAAGAATGAAAGAATGATTTTGGAAAGATATAAATTTCGGCCGATGCCCGAAGAAGCATGTGAGCGGTGGTTGTGCATGGGAGAGATCTGTCCCGATATATGACTTTGATGCCAACTTCCTGAATTTTGATTCATCCCAACAAACCAGCCCATGAATGGGTCTCATAAAGAGAATTGAAGGCAAGAGCATCCGACATGGGGGTTGGCAAAGCTGTGCTGCTGCTGCGGATGAGGCTATGATGACAAGTGACCACACATGCGTCGACGATGACATAGATGATATCTCCTGAAACTTGCTCATATCCAACAAACGAGCCCCATAAATGGGGACTCGTAAAAGCTTTCGATCAGGTGCTGGATAATGTATTCCTTGAGCTTGGTGTCATCCATGATGCCCAAGTTCTTCCCCATCGCAGGGATGTGCCCTCGAATCAGGGCAGTGGCTGGGATCAGACAAAGGAGGTCATGGGCGCCAAGCGAAAGCGCAAGTGGGGGACAAAACATGTTGACCCATATTCTGGCAAGGAAGCGAGTGGAAAGAAAGCTTTACCTGATGCATGACAACCAAAACAAAGGTGGATTGAGCTGTACATGATTTTCTTTCTGTTTTCCGAGCCCTTATTCATGACAGTTTCAGCTCTACTGAAGCTCTGAGTTCGTCACTACTACCGGCCTCTTCAATTCCAGCACCACCTTTCCCTGCCCCGACACATTTCCCCGTCATTGATCCCGCTCTCTCCGATTTCCCTGCATTGACATATGTTCCAGTCATAGATCCTGTTCTCTTGGCTCTATCAGAGCCAATTGCAACTCCAGTTCCACCCCTGTTAAGCCAGCTTACAGAAAAACCAAAAGCTATGCAGCCACTAGAGCCCAGAAATCGCGCAAAAAAGTCTGTGCCACAACCAAAGGAGTTTGTATTTCCACTGTCACAGTATGACACATTTTTTGCCTCCAAATAACAAACTCTACTGCGTCACACAATGTATTTATCAATAATATTTCTGAGGTTTAAATACGATTTGCCGGAGACAGCCTGGATGACCCAAGTAAATTACTATGTAAAGAGTTTCCTTTTAAAGAATTGTGGGGCGAAAAACTCCCATCTGTCAAGACCAGTGCGAAGACAAGCCGGCCAGCCATATTGTCTCGAAGTTTCCCAGCACATGACAGGTTTATCTTTTGATTTCAAATGTGTTATGTCATGTTATATCATGTTTCAGTTGTCCCGGACACTCATCGCACCTGCAGGTGTTTCATTATTATCCATGCTGGAGGAATTTGCTTGCATCCCCCAAGATACATCTCATTGCAGCTCTGGCAATACCCTTTCGGGACAGTACACAATCGAGACAGTCTGCCATCAAACCCTTGTCTGTGAGCACTTTTGGGTGCAATACAAGTGTGTTGCTTGTTTTTGTTCAAGTGGTTGTATGCTTCCTTTTTCCGATACTTTCTGCCGGTTCATATTTCGCACCTTGGTGGGACCTAAGACTTTACATGGTTTTGTAAGGTTTTTACTCATGGAAGTCAAGTGGACACTGAAATTTTCTCTATGGAAGAGAACACAGGAAAGACAACACAAACAGATGATTACAGGTAAAAACTCTGAAGCAAAAGGCTTGAAAGAGGCCACATCTGTCATCGGGATTCAAAGTACAGTGCCTGTGCCCAAGGGAGTCTTCTCCTTGTTCTGTATAAATCAAAAGATCAGTCAGGGTGAGAAACCGGTGATTCAATCGGTATTGAAGCACTGTGACTGGGAAGTCTTCACAGATACTCACATTAGTTGCTGCCCGCTTGTTATCTGATCCACGAACTTGAACTGAGGAGGCTGGAAAAGCTGGAATGACCATTGAGAATCAGATTGTAAGATGCTGGCTCTCAAGCCTCAGGACTCAGCATGCACTTGCAGCTGCGCATGCCTAGCGCAGGTCAGTAGCAGGCTGGCCAAAATGATGGGATGTAATGTCGAAACTTTCAGCACTTCGACTTCCCTGTCAGTCGGATCGGAACGTCAGCCAAATAAGAGTCATCGTCCTGTCCCACATTCCAAATATAAACCATTGCTACCGATATTGGAGAAGGTGCCGAATCTTCCCGATCTTCTCCTCCCTCAACGAACGTCTTCTTCAATCACGACCAGGACGATCTTCTCCGGACCCGGACCGATTTTGTCATCGTCAAACCAGGACGATTGGTCCTTCTGGGTCTTCTGTCACAGAGACAAGAACTGAGCGTCCAGATAATTGGCCTTTTTGTATTCTAGAGAAAGCGTGTCGCAAGGAGATGTCATTGTTCCTTGACCCAGTTTTCTCGCCCTTCTTCTCTCGCTCACGAATTTGAAAATTCTAACGGACTGGAATCAAGACGAGCCGAACTTGATGGAGAGGAGGATTGAGCGAGGCTTGAATGAGGTTTACAAGCTGCTTCTGCGACGCGATCCAGACCAGGACATTCTACCAATGTTGAGCAGCATGGAGATAGATGTGCTATGGACTAAGCCAGAGTGGCTCCTCTTTTGTATAGACTCCATATTCCTCGATATGATAGAGTCCAGACGGGAACGTGGTGATTTATTGGATGATCTCAGATATGTATCCCTGACAGTGGTCCATGGAAGATCAAGGCTTGAGCTCGATGTGCGGGATTTGCAAAGGATCGGAACTCTGTTAGACGATGACTTTGATCTTGTCCTCGTCTCAAGGGGTAAGTGGAACGGCGACATGAATTTCAAAACTCACTGATTTTGATCTCGCAGTGTATTCTGGAAGTACAGGGATGATTGTAGTCTATCCGTTGTTGTAGTAGATACTATTTCTTCAACACGGAAACTTGGCTAGTCTAAACTCTTCCTGGCATATGGCGTCACATTGTCGTTGCTTATTTTGAAGCCCATATCATTATGCACTTGAGCATACCAGATCAGTGTCGCAATTGCTGGTTTGCCCTCACTTCACGTGAGATAACAGACGTGCCGATCACGCCGTGGGATCACACACACATGATCTAACGGCATTAGGGCCAGAGGCTGTACAGGTACATGTGCTCCGCCCAGCACCTTCTCACCAAACCAGCACCAGCACAACAAAGCGAGGGATTCAGTGAGTAATTTCGTTGTTGTTTCGAGCACCAATGGACGCAACGTGTCGTCTTTTTAGCGCCCAGGGACATTGATCAGCCAGGCGTTCATGTCATTCAATTTAGAGCGCTTGGTCGAGCTGCTGAAGTCCAATGAAGCACCGTCCGACTCTGAATGTCATCAAATCCAGAAATTGCTTGATCTGACCAAGGCCAGACTGGAGAATACTGCGACCAAATCCGATGTTTCCCGCCTGAACGACTTTAAAGTCATTTTACATCCAATCCGTCGGCTTTCCGTCGATACTCTTGGGGAGATATTTTCCCAGTGCCAAGAGGAGGTGGATTATACGGCGTGGAATAGGAATTACACGGGATTCGGAGACAGTACCTTGAATTTGGGCTATTGGCCGTGGGCTTTAACCCAGATATCCCGGTCCTGGCGACAAGCTGCCATCCTTCAACGGAAGTTGTGGTCTTCCATTCGTGTCGACACAGCTTCCCCAAATAGTAGCGAGTTGCTAGTGAAGCAACTTCAATGGTCTGGTGGAGCTCCCTTGACCGTCTCGTTCAATGGCGCCAATATCCCCAGCTCTGCGTTTCGAACCCTGGCGATGTTGTCGCATCGGTGGAGAAGTCTCTCGATCCACATCGATCGTGCTTCTTTCACCAATCTCGTATTCATTGACAACTTGGCTACATTGTCGATCCTACATCTTGACGATATGAAGCTGACCCCAGCACTTTCGATTCCACCAGCACTACAAGGTCTGTTTGAATATGCGCCACGACTGACGAAACTATCAGGAAGCCCTGATCTCCTTGCTCCATTCCAGCTTCCATGGAAGCAGATCATCGAATATCGAGTTCTCGGCGTCCAGGATGGACGACATCTTGCAACAATTATCAGGAGAATGCAGAACCTAGTTTTCCTGGGGCTTCACGAGATCATCAGACAGCCAGAATCCATCACACTGGCGTCTTTACAAGAGCTTTCCCTACACGACAACAGGGACTTCGGTCTCGGCGGAGTTCTAACTTCGCTGACGACTCCTCAGCTGGACATGTTGCACATTGACGAGATGGTATCTCGATCTGCCTTTGCGCTGGGGAGTTTTCTGGCGCGGACGCCTTCTATCCGACGAATATACCTCTCATCATGTCACGTCAAGGAGGACGAGATCATCCGGGCTGTGAGACAGGCTCCCTTTCTCGAGTCCTTGACGATTATGGGTCCGAATATTGCAGGGATACTGGAGCTCATCGCAACGGTGAAGTCATTGCGGTATCTCTGTCTTTTGTGGGTATTTCGAGCACAGTACCAGATTTTCAGTCAGAAGTGGTTATACTCTGCTTTCCCTGCTTCGTTAAAGATTCACTCGGAGATGGTCAGCGAGGAGAGTTTGAAGTTTTGGCCGGAGCAAATACGGGGAGTTCCTCTGGCGACTCTGCTCAGATCGCTGCCTCAAATACCATAAAAACGGTAGATTCATCATTGTATGCTCCAAGCCCATCCTTTCTGACTTTTCCATTTTGAAGATGCAAAGATGCATGCTGCGACATACATATAGCGTCGTTTCGCCTGTCCCAAGCTAGTCCTTGGCAATTTATGCAACGCAAATTTTCGCTTCTCGCAGCCACAAAATTCTTTTCAGTGCCACCATTCCTTGTATTTGATACCAGAAGACACTTTTTCCGCTTTCAGATCTGCTAGTCCCAATGTCGGGATGAACGAACTGCGACACTTGACCGGGTAGAAGCACGCCACCTGTGACTTTTCACATCAATCAATTGGCTCGTTTCGGACGTCGGGCGCTGATGTGCCAAACCAAAAAGGCCGAGCCGAAGATAGTCTCCGTACATGGTAAAAGCGGGAACGAGTCTTTAGCGTGCCCATCCGAGACTCCCGCGACTCGGGGGACCCCCCGAGCTTGCGAGGGAGGGGAGCGGGAGCGAGTGATGGGTACTCTTCCCGCACCTTCGGAAAGACCTGAGTTGAAAAGAAAATAATATAATATAATATATTACAATGTTTAGATGAAAAAGAGCACAAGAAAACACAAGACTGTACACTGTATCGCACGCCGGGTCGGTACCTCAGGCCGACATCAGATGTCACATCCCGTTAAGAGCGCGAAGATGTCCGAATCAGGATGTGTCGCTGATTACAAATTGTCACAAGCGTGATGTGTAATGTGTCGCTGTTTGTATATCATAATCCTCTCCCAATGTCGGGAACGTGCGAAGCTACCGAGTACTTAGGTCCTTTTAGTGCTTGTCGAAATTGAGTCAGCCGATATGACTCATCCCATCCCGAGGACATTCATGGGAGAATCGCATCTCTTCGATTGGTGCTAAATGCGGAATGAAGACGCGCTGGATGAGATGAGGAACAGGCGCCGGTATAAAGAGAAGATCTTCTTGAACTACTAATCAAACAACTCGCCACGAAGCTTACAATCAACCGCATTATCAAAGACCATATCTGCCCTCCTCCAAAAGTAATCTCGGCAGCCTTGTCGGAGAAGACCGTAGCACTAATTAGTGCGAATACAAGTCTCGGTGAGTCAAATTGAGCTTTTGGGATCGATCGTTACTCGTGTCTCTTCTGTATATAGGCTTCGAAGCTATGAAGCATTCCGCGAAAATGAATCCGGCCCGATGTAAAGAAACTTCCCAAAATAGCATAGTATAAGGAGGATCACATTTCACAGCAACTTGAAGATAACACTGAAACCGCAGCAATACTGTCCTCTTCAACTCTCCAGCTAGCAAATACCAAATCCAGAGTCTACTTGGCTTCTTTTCAGAGTCAAGAACATATTGTTTGTTGTTTAGAGAGTGATCGGGACACAACCCAAAGAAATGAGGCCTGCAAAGGTCAGCTTGAGAATGGAAATCAGTCACTGAATGCTCTTACTGTTAGAATTGTTCTCGCAGCAAACAGTATTAGTGTTGCTGTGAATCGGATCAGGATATGCCTCGAGTCTTTTATTTTATCGATACTTACCATTGGCCGCCATTGGCGCCGAAGATGCTGACCGGGGCGCAGCCTAGACCGACTTGGCCTGCAATGTCACCGATGATAATGCCGAGAGCACCCAGGATGCCTTGGGCCTGTTGAGCGCTTTGAACAGTGTTGCAGCACTGGACAGGTCCACTGCTGCAGCTGTTGTCTCGGGGAGTTGGAGTGGCAACCGCGAGGGTAGCAAGAGTGAGAATGATGGCAGAGAAAAGTTTGAATTGCATAGTTGAGAGAGTTGGTACTGAACGAGGATGAGGATGTTCGAGTGAAGATTTGGGATGTACAAGGGCATCTTTTATAGGATTCAGAGATCTATCATTGACCCGAATCAAGGCAGAATTACGACGTCGAATGCTCTGACCAGCCTCCGACATCGGGAATGCTTCGACGCTGTCCAAGTACCTGTGTTTCTAGCTTTTCATCGTTCACCAGGTTCGTACAGTGATGAAACTTCAGCATATATGGCCGCAAAAATACGAGATCTAACAGAATGACAATGGCCGTTGGAGGATAAGGCCATTGAAATCCGGTCCAGATCGACCTAAATGAATTGTAGCAGGATATTGAAAGACTTGGGATTGTACTACATGTTACTCGCAACATTATCCCAGGCCGTTTTTGCCACGCCAGACTGCAAACCGGCTCCTTGAAAGTCCTGATATTGTATCACGACATGAGTTTTTTCCACATGTCAGACTTGATTCATCGTAGTCAAGTCCTCGGATATTACAATGTCAACGAGTTGAAAGATTCTACCTCAGGTCAGTTCTTTATTCAACCGTGCAATCGGGAGCTTGAAATCCCTGAGATTCTTCCTGACGCCCCTGGAACACGACAGCACTGGACAGCCAGTAGTGGATTCTTAATGGAAAAAAATGTATGATAGAGGACTGAAATAAGACAAAAAGTTCGTTGAACTTGAGCAAGTCATGAATCCATACCAAGCAGACCACAGCCGGACTTTACGGACGGAGGACTGAGATGCCGACTTCCAATGCCGCGGCCTAGACATGATCAATCAGCATTCGTCAGTCACGTTCATCAGCCTTGTCCTGTCATATATCAGGGCTTTGAATCTACCGGTTTGATCGTTGAATGACAAGATGTTCAACTGCAGTCCAAGATCCTCATGGGCGCGCGTCAGGTTTTTTAGCTGATTGGACTGTTTTCAGCGTCACACCGGCTTCTTGAAACCCCTATGGATTGTATCATCATTTGATACCAGCTCATTGTTAGACGACGGAGGGCACTGAGCCGGGTCTCTTTATTCAAGGGCGTTTGAAAGTCCTGATATTTGATAGAACGTGACTGACGAATGCTGATGATCATGTCTAGGCCGCGGCATTGGAAGTCGGCATCTCAGTCCTCCGTCTGTAAAGTCCAGCTGTGGTCTGCTCGGTATGGATTCATGACTTGCTCAAGTTCAACGAACTTTTTGTCTTATTTCAGTCCTCTATCATACATTTTTTGCGTTAAGAATCCACTACTGGCTGTCCAGTGCTGTCGTGTTCCAGGCCCGTCAGGAAGAATCTCAGGGATTTCAAGCTCCCGATTGCACGGTTGAATAAAGAACTTACCTGAGGTAGAATCTTTCAACTGGTTGACATTGTAATGTCCGAGGACTTGACTACGATGAATCAAGTCCGACATGTGGAAAAAAACTCATGTCGTGATAATATCAGGACTTTCAAGGAGCCGGCTTGCAGTCTGGCGTGGCAAAAACCGGCTGGGATAATGTTGCGAGTAACATGTAGTACAATCCCAAGTCTTTTAATATCCTGCTACAATTCAATTAGGTCGATCTGGACTGGATTTCAATGGCCTTATCCTCCAACGGCCATTGTCATTCTGTTAGATCTCGTATTTTTGCGGCCATATATGCTGAAGTTTCATTACTGTACGAACCTGTTGAACGATGAACACCTAGAAACACAGGTACTTGGACGGCTTCGAAGCATTCCCGATGTCAGAGGCGGGTCAGAGCATTCTACGTCGTAATTCTGCCTTGATTCGGGTCAATGATAGATCTCTGAATCCTATAAAAGATGCCCTTGTACATCCCAAATCTTCACTCGAACATCCTCATCCTCGTTCAGTACCAACTCTCTCAACTATGCAATTCAAACTTTTCTCTGCCATCATTCTCACTCTTGCTACCCTCGCGGTTGCCACTCCAACTCCCCGAGACAACAGCTGCAGCAGTGGACCTGTCCAGTGCTGCAACACTGTTCAAAGCGCTCAACAGGCCCAAGGCATCCTGGGTGCTCTCGGCATTATCATCGGTGACATTGCAGGCCAAGTCGGTCTAGGCTGCGCCCCGGTCAGCATCTTCGGCGCCAATGGCGGCCAATGGTAAGTATCGATAAAATAAAAGACTCGAGGCATATCCTGATCCGATTCACAGCAACACTAATACTGTTTGCTGCGAGGACAATTCTAACAGTCAGTGAATTCAGTGACCGATTTCCATTCTCAAACTGACCTTTGCAGGCCTCATTTCTTTGGGCTGTGTCCCGATCACTCTCTAAGCGCAAAAAATAATTTATTCTTGACTCGGACAAGAGGCGAAGCAGACACTGGATCTAGTATATGCTAGCTGGCGAGTTGGAGAGGAGAGTATTGTTGCAGTTTCAGTGATATTTTCAAGTTGCTTTGAAATGTGATTCTCGTTATATGCTATTCTGGGAAGTTTCAGGTTTCATCACATCGGGGAGTGATAGACCCTCGATTGACCGGTTAGAACCATCAGACTACTTATCGGCTCGGCTCTCGAAATATCACTCAAGTTACCCAACAATTGTATCTTAGTTTCACGATTGAAAATTTCTACAGTATATAGTTATGGGTGTTATAGTGTGCAATAAATCAAAATCCTTGAAAATGTGACACCTTTGAAAAAACATAAAAAATGCAAAAGGTTCGGAGAGAAAACAGGAAGTTATGGATGGTGTTCACAAAACTGCAAAGATAGATGGGTAACCTTGAGAAAACGCTATGTTGAGTTGCACAGAAAGCAGGAGGATCAGATGATGGTATTATTTTTGATATCTGGTGAATCGACATAAAAAGCGGTAACTTTTGATTCATCAAAATATGTCACCTTGAACAGCGTGATAAATGTGAGAACTTTTAGCGGAACTGAAATACGAAACATTCGGGTTGATCCGAAAAACGGAACCTTTCCGATCATGATCTACGCAATGTGAAAACTTTATTTTTCGCCAAGAAGAGACTTAGAGATTTTTCAACTAGCAGCACAAGTGGAACTAGCAGCCCGAGTGGCCGGGCAATATACCTCGCTTAATGGCCATTATTTAGCATGCTTTTGGCCCTGAAAAAAAAAACCTGAAACATTGATGGCTTGATATCTATTTGGCCACCAAAATTCTTGCCTCATATAACACAATCAAAGTATCAACCCCATACCAAAATTCCCCAAGTCGATCCGTAAAATTGCCTACCACTTCATTGGTGCCTGCAAGAAACCTGCAGCCTGTTTCAGCCCCTCTTAACGGAGCTGAACTGTGTCTGAAACAGTCGGAGTCATATCAAGGTCCCATAACAGGACAGCACATTCTGTCTCTGAGAGAAATGGACCCTGACCAGGATGCACTGTGATATTCAATCACCAGATTACACTGAGCTGAGTTAGAGCTGAGTGTTCGGGCATGGAGGCCTAGTCCAGATGACCCAGAGTATGCAGCAAGTTACGAAATACGACACTGACATAAAAGGTAAGAAAATATCTTTCTGAGCTATTTCATGTTCTGATATTTTCACCGGAGATATGGTAATAGTATTGAGTCAAAGAATGAATAAAACACAAGCAAGTTGTAGAATATAATGTATTATAACCACCTATAGGCTAGAATCACAAACCGCCAAGCATTACACAAAGTACGGTCCACTCAGCTGACTGAGTACAAGAAGGGAAGGGTGCAGTGGCCTCCAATAATACCCAGTAAAAGTTGGAGCCGGACCCACTTCAATTTTACTGGTTTGGTTTGGTCGGCATCCGAATGGAAGGACCTCTGGACAAACAAACAGTGGCAGTAGTGCATGTAACACAGATGCAGCCACAGATTGCTCCTGCATCCGGATATGGCGGTAAACCCGGTGACGGGGCAACCGGCCCACAAGCACGGGCGCCTCATCGCCTGGTTTGTATAGCTAGAGACTATACCACCAAAGTCACTGGGGAATGGACAAGGCAACTATGATCCTGTTTTTGTCCTTGTGCTTTTCTTATTTTACAAAGGTAACACATTCCAAGGCCTTGGAAAGGTATGACACTTTAGAGAAGCCTCTGAAACCTAGTGAACTTTGATGCGACCACAAGTTGCCGCATTTCTGCATCACAAAGTTCAATTACTGTGTTTATGATTCTGATGCATCTTGCTGTATTTGAAGAACACCTCAGTTGATGTATTTATGTTAGTGGAAATTAGAGGTTGTGTTTTCCGAGCACTCAAAATAAAGTTGACATTTTTTCACACATAATCTGCAAGTTTGTGTGTTTTGGCTCTATTTCCAGGCAACCTAACGCATTTTTGAGTAAAATTCTAAAGGTATCGCACTGGGAATTATTGCACACTATGTCTGCCATATATAGTTGCTTCACAAATTCATTCCAGTTATGCATTCGATATTGTAAAGTGTGTCTCGGGGCCAACAATATTAAGGACCTATACAATGAGTGTGAGGAACAGTCCAGGCTTCGTACCATTAAATTATCAGCCCAGCAGGAGATGCAAGTACGGTCGTTGGATCTGGAGCCGGTTCTTCAACGCAGAGTCATACTCAAGATCAACGATGGAGCGAGGGCCGGAGTATTACAGAGTTTGTCGAGATTGAAAGGGCCTTTGACAGTTACAAACAGACCCTGAAGCCTTGTAATAGCCTTCAACCAAAGAATGCATTTGTCTGGTTTCAGGGGGCCATAAATGATAGCTCCTCCAGGGTGGTCTTGCATTCGCTCGGGTCGGTAGCCCACGCAGAACGGTATGATGTGACGTGGGAAATGGGCAGTGAACAACCCAGAACCAATCGAGGTGATGCATCGAGGGTTCGCAGAGCCGGCATAAACTCGAGATAGCTTCCTAAGCCGGATTTGGCATGCTGCTGTGTCATATCTAGCACCGGTCCGGTCCCCAAAGTGATACATAAAGTCGTGAGGCGCTGCAAACAGCCTCGGATTGGGCTCAAGAGAGTCGAATTGCTGGGGTTCATGCGAAGAGACAGGGTTCTCCAGCGATTGGAGCTCGCTGTGAGGATTGTGAACAGCGGATTTGGCCCTGCAACCGGGATGTCCAAGTGATATCGAACGGAAGTTGCATGGCTCTATGAAGGTGGGTGAGAAGAACTGCCGTTGCCTTGTTCAACTGGACGTTCTCAAGTTGTTTCTGATTCGAGTCGCCAACTCGAATGGTCGTCTAGAGTCGTGAGGACAACTAGTCTGTTTTTTCTTTCGGGGGTGGAACAGGGTGATCGGGGTATTATGTAACCGTCGGAATCTGAAAATACCTTGCGCGCGTTACAGCGATTTCAACGCGACTGGAGAGCTTAGCAGTGGAGGTGGATCAAAAAAGGGATATATTGATATTATTAGAGACATAATATGACAGATTACAACAAAAAAGGGCTAGAAATTGAGCATAATGAGATTTATGATGAAGACAGCATTCATGACGAGATTGCGCTCAGGGAAATTGTCGTTCAGCAGGGGAATGCGGCGAATGATGATCCTGGAAGAGATTAGGAGTGGAAATTACAGTATTTGATGGCTCAGTTGTACACTATGGCTCAGTTGTACACCTGTTTGACAGCTGCCACTCAAGGGAGCCTCTGGGATAAAATCAGCATAAATTAGTAGACCCTGATACAAGACTTTCCATCCAGGATTGAAGGGAATCCAACCAGAAACAATTGAGATATGAGCATGTCAAAACAGGACAAAATATTCCAAATTGAGATATCACTCACTTGTACACATGTAATCAGGCTATAGTTTCCTCAAAACAGGTCTGATTGCCATAAGACTTGGTACCAATATCAAAAACAATATATAGAAGCTTCTCAGATACCGGGATTTTTCATAACTATTGAGGGATCTGAATGGGAGGCAAAATTGATTTTGGGTGTACAACTGAGCCATCAAATACTGTATCCTAAAATTTTAGAGAATGCTCACCGGTGTCTGAGTTCCTGCTTCAGCGATGACCCAAGGTCCTAAATCCTCTGTGCGGTGCTTCCCATGGAGGCTTGTTGACAACTAGAAGACGAAACGAGGTCGGGGTGGGAGGGCCAATTTGGCACATGGGAATTATTTGAAAGTCCGACAGTTCCATAATACCCCGATCACCCGGTTCCGACCCCGAAACAGAAAATAGACTCTATACGGCTGCTATATCGTCACCTGTACTAGAGTCTGGATGTTAGAGACTAATTCAAGCCCTAAAAAGTCATGGAAAAAAGTCTATCATTGTTCAAATGTTGAGATTCAAAGGATTTGGGAGGTTCAGGTCATCGGACTAGTGTATCCACGGTCCGGTTCGGTGCAGGCTCGCACCGTTCGGGAGTCAAAATATATCATGGACAGTGTGTATATTGATCTATCATCAAGTCTGGTCTACTATAATACAAAATGCATGAAAATCAAGTATCTGCTTGTGAGTTCATTACCGACTGTCATTTTTGCGGAAATCATACATTTTGGGGGGTGTCACAGGCGTGATGATCTGTGACACCCCAGCCCACTTTGCGGGTCGGAGCCGATTTCGGGGGCCGAGTATCCCAGGGAAGTGTCACAGGGCTTGTTTACATACCGGTGAAGCCGGTCCATTGCAACTCTACAGTACTTATGCTAATCTTGTGCCAAGTCAGGCCTGCCCGGCAGAAACTTGAGGTGCACCTGGTGTGAACCTATAGTTAGTTCTGACCATCCTCTGAACCTGAACCTGCGGGTGCAGGTTCAGGTTCAGGTTCGGATCGGATCACATGACCAAACCTTCCGGTTCGGTGCGGGTTCGGTTCAGGGTTCTATCGGTTTTGAACCGGACCGTGGACACACTAGCCCGGTCACCGTCATCCAAGCCAATGGACAAGAAGATCAATTAGCAGTGTTTCTCTTGGAGTTCTGTTACTCATTCACATAAGTCACCTGGATGGCGAACCCAGGAAACTATAGTTTTATTGATATTCCAGATATAGTAATCTGCCTTTAGTGATAGTCGCATTTGAGTGTGTTAGTCTTATTGTCCTTGGGCCCAGGTGCATCGGTGAAGCGCGTGCTTTGATAGTGTCTCACGGACACCCTTGCCCGGTTGGCTCTTTCAGCAGACTATACATCAATGCTTCATGGCATGGTCATATGTTGCCACACTGACCAGGTTCTCAAACGCCAAAGCTGAAGCTGGGGAACAATATCAGTCTCATTTCAAGTGGTTACTCTTGCGTCTGCTGTTGCTCCAGGAGAGCTTGTTGGATATTCTATTCTCCGAGTTGGTACATGGTGGAAAGACTGATAAATCTGGATAAGATTAAATCTGCTGAAGTGCCAGGCTTGATAAATTGAGGATAACAGTGGGATCAGGCGAGAGCGTCATGCGGCCAGATTTCTCCAATTCTGCCGGACTATCATACGACTGGTCCTTCCCCAGCCGCTAATTATCGTTTAGATCCAACAAGAATAGGCTAGAATGGTCGTAGCTCACCTCGAATGGAGAACAGATTCAAAAAGCGCAGATGGACCTCGAGCTTGTGCGCGTGAGGCAACCACGGAAATCCAGGCAACGCATCATAAAAACACTTCTGGAGCCTCTCCAATAGTCATTGTGCCAAGAGGCCATGGCAAATTCGAGCGTGAAGCCTGTCGCAGTCGTCAGCCAGATTTTGGCCAGATTCCCCCAAGATTTATCGACAGCGACAAATTGGAAGGTCCTGTGGATTTCTGACAGCCATATATATCATGGAGTATTGGAAGAGATGCTGTTTGTGCTTGGCTTGAGGTCGGAAACCTCAGTGGAGCCTTTTTGGTGTCGACTTGGTGTCGACGCTCGCAGAAACCGGTTTCGGGTCTCGTGACGCATTTGGATTTCAAGGTGCTCATTTGGGACAGATTCAACGCAATAATGTGAACAGATACCAATGTATATTATATAGGTTTCACAAGAGATGCATATAGTGAGAAAAACTGTACAAAAGTTACGCTCAAGAGAAGACCGTCCGACGTCGTGGACTGCTCTTTTATCAACAGTCGATGCTATCCCGCGCTGACTTGAGAATCAGTGATGTAAGAAGACAGAGAACTATGACAGACTAGTGTTGGCTGTGCTCCCAGTTCGGCGTCACCTTGCTTTGGATTGTTTTCATTGTCCTGCCGTACTTATTACCAGCCAAAACTGAAGTCGTCAAGGGAGCTTCCTACGGAACCAAGGTCAGTCGAGCTGGGAGCTAAACACGGAAAAGGTTCACCTTTCTTGGAAGCCTTCCGCATTTAGGACCTGAAGCGACCGTTGTTCTCTCGAGGAGGTAACAACAAGAGGAAGGCAGCAGGCATCGACAGGTATAAGCAGATGGTATGACAGCAATTTTCCCAATGAATCCGGAATTCGTCGTTTTATTGGCGTAATAAGAAACCTGACTAGAAGATTAGCCTACGCTAGCGAGAAGGTGGAATGGAAAACGCACCTCAGGAAGGATCTCTCCTTGTTCCATTCCATGAACCATCACCATTGCAAAGGCTGCTTGGTCATGGTCTTCTCTTCTTCCAGAATTGACGTTTGACTGTCCTCTCCCGACGACCATTCGACGGAGTCTTTTTGTTGATCTTAGGACCTGATTTCTATGATGCCGAAAGCATGGTAAACAATGATAACGATGTTGGTTCGTTGAGCTGAAGGAGGGTCCGTTGGGTGGGACGATTATTGCAAGGTGAAGGAGCGCCGATTTCGGTTGGGAAATACTTACCTGGACTGCGAAAACGATGAGCACAGGCCAATGTCGATTTGGAAAATGTACAGTAAAAGGTTGCTGGATCCTCTTTTTGGCAAACCATTTCCTCTTGCTCGTAAAACCAGTCCATCCTTTGGCGCCCAACCTTACAGGTTACGAGTCCCACTTGTTGGGCTCGTTTGTTGGGGCGGAGCAAAATTCTGGCCACTGCCATCAAAGCGCCCAAAGGGGATATACACGTGTTGCACAGCCATGCTGCTGTGCTGGCAATTTCTTCCTTTCATTCTCATCGTTCGCTTGTCACAATCCTCGTCTCCTTGGCTGTCGTGTCATGTTTTGCTGCATGTATGAGGTATGCATCCTGTGATGCTGCTGTATTTTTCTGACCTTCTTTTTTAGACGCTGTGGATCATGTCGGACAACCCAACGATGACCCCGACCTTCTTGCGGTCAAAGGTCACGGCTTTTCACCGTGAATTTCGCTTCCCTAGTACTTAAGCCCCAGACAAGGTCAGTGACCTGGTATCTCTCATCTGCCTTGCTCAGCTCCCGTGAAACTGCCTATGGGTCCTCAATTCGACGTTTGCGTACTGATTTGGCCGAGAACAGTAGGTATCTTCCTCATTCTGTCTCCCTTGGACCTCGCTGAAAGCGTTGTTTCTACCGCTACGAGCATATAGGCAACAGCACAATGATCCGGCTGCTGATTCTGGGACCTGGGAAAGAAACGAGAGACGAAGGAAGAATTGGGATTGTCTGAAAGGTGAGGCACAATGCCCTTTCTCCCCATCCAAGCTCAATTCCTTTTTCCAGATTCAACAGCGGTATTGCCAGCGCGCTGCACTTGCTCCTGAAAAGCATTGTGGTTTAGCCTGATAACGGAGCCGATTCTTCAGTGACGACTGTGGTTTTGCTCGAGAAGGATTTGAGAATAGCGGTGGGGTGGCAGCCGCCGAGCCAGGTTCGTTGGCTTTTTTCCTCATAATCCGAGTCTTGCTGATGTATTCCAAGCACATCGGGCGCGCTGGCGGCTGCTTCGTCGGTAATTGCATTGCTTCTTCTATTGGACTTATGTTTTACTGTTGTTACATCCAACTATATGTATTCGTCGAGGAAGATTTGTCCCTGTATTTCGCTGAGCAGGTCAATTGGAACTTTTCTTGGCATGATTTCGGACTTGCTGTGTAAATCGGCCGAAATGATGCGACATGTGATGTGAATCCCCACGTGCGGTTCAAACTGCAGCATCGCCTCTTCCTTTTCACCGCCACTATGCTTGTCGTAGTCGTCTTCTGCTGGCTGTTTTTTTGCAGCCTTCTCTCCATCATCTCACCGCATTATGTTGCCGATCTCGGGACCTCTACTCTGGCTCTTAACTGGCCCAACGTTGCTTCTCACGTTGGCGCATTCCTGTTGGCGAACCCGAGCCTTGCTAGCTCTGATTGCTATGCACTGCTTAACTCGTTGCCTAGGTAAGCCCATCTCCCTTGCCTCTGATTTCTTTGTCGGGTGTCATTTTATTTCTACCTTTTCCCGTAAGCCCAATTGGAGATTTTTTTGCTCCGTTGACTGAGTTGAACTCGCAAATCACCTTGTTTCGTTAATCATCTGTTTTCGTCGGATGACATCGCATTCAATATTCTCGCTCTTTCCTGCTTTATTTCTTCTTCCAGGGACATGATACCCATTGGCGTTGTTTCTGGTGCTTTTTGTGATGCATCCTGGCATTGCGATGCAGTTTTGGTCATCAAATCGGTGCATTCTGCTCTATCTATTCTGCTCGGATTTGATTGTTTTACTCTTCGCGGGTGGCAACTGAACTTGTCCGATGTCTACCGAGTTTTTTATGCTCAAATCTCATTTGCTTTGAATTCTTTTGTGACCGGTGCCTTATGGCGCATGTTCATTGTGCCCTGTTTGTTTCGCACTCGGTTTGCCATCATCTATCACATTTCCTTTATTCTGTTTTCTTTTCTTTTCCATCAATTCGTGATGTTTTATGGCATTACTTCTTGAGCTTCAGTCTTTTATGGCCTCCGAGCGAATTTCCTAGTTTGTTCGTATACCTAGTTTCTGTTCTCTCATTCTTCGTGATGCTTGTGGTCTTGTTTTCGCTACTTTTCTCTCATTCTTCTGTCAATATGCCCAGCATCGAGATCTGTTCTAACGTGATATTTCCAGACCTCCTTCCAGTCCTTGTGACTTCTTTCTGTGACATGATGGTCCGTCGCTTGACTTGAGCCTGACCAGCTCTGATTCTCTCCATCACAGTCCATGTGACTTTAAAAAACTACAGAGTCTGTGCGACTCTTATCAACAGCACCGTCGTTTGGCTTGCGACGTTAAAGAAAAGGTTGATTGTTTCGACTCGAGAGGACTAGCGGACACTGACCATGTCGCGCGTTATGTCCCGGCCTTAGAACACACAAGCCTGGCCAGCTTTAGTTGTGTCCGTCGTAAGGACGTTAAAACTGTAGAGAGTCTAGGGGACTATAAACCTTGTCACGATGATGGCCGTCGTAGGGACGTTAAAACCAGAGGGCTAGCTGGCACTGACCATGCCGAGCGTCACGTCCTGGCTGAAAGCACGAGCCTGGCCAGCTTCAGTCGTGTCCGTCGTAAGGACGTTAAAGCTGTAGAGCATCATTCCATTTGTGGACCAGCTGACATTGACCATGTCAAGCGTTGCGTCCAGGCCCTGGAACAAATAGAACAAATTGCGGTGAGCCTGGCCAGCTCCCAACCTAATAGTGCGTGCCTGGTCAGCCATATAAAAATGCAAAGTTACAATGTCAGAATAGCACAGAGTTTACACGAAAAAAGAGAGCGTAATTTTGATTACAGACGCACCGACGCTGACCATGTCGAGCGCAATGTCCTGGCCATGGAACAAACAGTAGTGAGCCTGGCCAGCTCCGAAACTATTGCGTGCCTGGTCAGCCACAGAGTACAAAAAGAGCACAGTCCCAGAGAAAATTATAGTTGTACAGACCGTGAGATAATGCAAAGTTACAATGACCTGAACTCAAACTGTACGAATTGTCACCCTAATTCAAGTCCGGACTTCTATGTTCAGAACATGATCCAAGTAGTGCGGAGCTACAATGAGAAAGCAAATGATAGCTTCAAATTGGAGGAACATCGTGATATTATGATCATTGCTCAGCTATACCATCCAACACAGAGATATAGATATAGTGTCTTTTACTGTGCTACTTGGATGTTCATATCAGCTTCCAATATGCCAAATATTGCAGAGCGCTGCCGTCTGCTATGTCAAAGATCCCATTATCGATGTCATGACTTCAAGGCTATTTATATGAAGACACAGACTACGAAACAGAGTTCTCCCTTACAGTATGTAACATCAGCCATCCAAAACCTGATTCTATTCAGACAGGAAGGATACTTGATATATTATTCAAAGAATCAAATTCCGACATACTTGAGGAAACAGGCAGTCATTTCCATATTTGAACAGACCCTGTCCTCGATAGGTGGGGCTAGTATACGCTTTACAAAAAATGAACTGAAACCATTCATTGTTGGCGGAAATACTTTGACATTGAATGACATCAATACCAAATACATCTTTGCTTCAGTCCAAAAATCAATGAACATCAGAGACACAGTATCACATGATCAATATCTAGTTTGTGATATTCCACTTTCAAGCACCATTATCACGAAATTGCCAGTGCCTGCTATCCGAAATATACTGACATTCCATGGCATTGAGATAACAGTGAAATCTACAAAGGAATCACTTATACACTCTTTAAAGGATCATGAGATGTGTAGCAATATATGTACAGATACTTGGATACTTTTCCGGCCAACAACTGTCATGAGTATGCAGGACAAAGATAAGCAAAGACGCAATAATGCAGCAGGACAACAGAGACGCATTGCAGAGAGCAAGGCATCATACCAGAAGGTCAAGCAAGCCAGGAATACTGTTACTATTGAGGAGATACCAGATGAAGAGTTGATTCCAGTTGAATTTCCACCAAAGCCACCGTCAGCCAACTTGATTCAAGAGATAGCTACTGGATTTTGTGATGACACTCATCCATCTCAGTTTGTAGAAGGTGGTTGTGCTGTATGTGCTCGCTTATGGCCCTTGAAAGACTTGATTAAGATATCTAAGACTGGACTGGATCTAAGTTGGCTACATTGAGATGGTGTTACTCGTAAAGAGCGCTACAGTGAGAATGATGATATCCAAGATCTTGATGGCCCAACCTTGGCTTCTAAGTGTGATAGCATTTGCCCAACCTGTCTCAAATCAGTTCATAAAAACAAGATTCCTGCAATGTCCCTAGTAAATGGACTATGGCTGGGAGAAATCCCTGATGCTCTAAAGAATCTGACGGTTGTAGAAAAGTTGATGATTGCACGTGTTCGACATAGCTATTGTGTTATCAAAGTCTCCTCAAGTTGGAGATTCAAGATGAGAGCAAATGTTATTTGTTTTTCAAATCCAATTCAGAAGGTCTATAATATTCTGCCTCCTGCTTGTGAAGACCTTGATGAAATGATTGCTTTCATATATACTGGTCCATGCCAGCCAACTAAGAAAGACCTGGAACGTACACCTTTACTAGTGAGACTTAGCAAAGTGAAATGTGCACTAGAATGGCTTCGATTGAACCACTCTGACCATCAAGATATCACAATCTCAGATGTAAATCTTCAAAGCTACCAGAATGATGGAGTGCCTGTTGGCTATGACTATGAAGAGCTATATACCAATAAAGATCCAATTTCAACAGCAACTCATGACAATGAAGAAGACGAAGGCAGTGATAGTGGACCTTGCCCATTTATGGTTCATGGATTAACCGGTGAAGATTTCTCAAGTATGACCAGTTCCCAACGAAAAGCAGCAGCATTAGAACATTTGAAAAAGGGAAAGAAAAATATCCTGTTTATTGGCCAAGATTCAAAACCACAGAATACTTTTCACAATCCTCAACTGTTTCCACAAATGTTTCCACATTTATTTCCTTATGGATTTGGAGGTATTTGCAATCCTTTACATGAGGGGAAAATGTCCAGTATGGCACACAAAGGTTATCTTTTGATGTATTATGACAAACGATTTCAGCTTGATGGCATCTTTCCCCTCATTGCACTTAATATGGAGCAAATGAAAGAAGCAAATCAAGGTGGATATGTCCTGACTCAGAAAAAAGAGATTAATCAAATTGCAGTGAGAATTTATAATTTAGATGCAAATGTTCTGCAAGATATAAGTCATCGCTTACAAGCAGGTGAACAAGTCAAACCTAAGACTCAAGCAGAGAAGGATTGCTATGCCCTCCTCAATGATCTAGACACTGTAGCTGGAAAAGTCAAGGGATCAATAACTTCAAAAAAGTACATGCGCAATGAAGTTTGGGCTTTAATTTCAAAGCTTGGATCTCCATCATGGTTTATTACAATATCTCCTGCTGACCAGAATCATCCAATGTGCATCTATTTTGCTGAACAAAAGTTTGAGTTCTCAACTGATATATTGCCTGAAAATGCTCGAAAGAAGCTTGTCTCTATGAATCCCACTGCAGCTGCACGATTCTTCAACTTTATGGTTAAAGCTTTCATTAAGCATGTCTTGGGAGTTGGAAGCAATCATGATGGACTATTTGGCCCCACTGCTGGATATTATGGAAGTGTAGAGCAACAGGGTCGATTAACACTTCATTTACACATTCTGATTTGGATTAAAAGCTGTCTCTCACCTCAAGAGATTCGAGATCATATCATGAGCAATGATTCAGAGTTTCTCAAAGCAATGATTGATTATCTAGAGAGTGTCCAAGTTGGTGACTTTGGTGATATGACAGCTACTGAAGTTCAACAAGAAGTTGTTCATCGAGAGCTGTCAGACCTTAATTATATCAATCCAACTCTTCAAATGCCCATTCCACCTCCAGCTGAAAAATGTGATTGCCAGAGCCCAGATTGTGAAACATGCATTGCACATTCCAAATGGTGGAAGCATTATGATCAAGAAACTCGTGAACTTGGATTTCGTTTGAACAAACATAGTTGCTCAGCTGGACCAAAGAGAGCTAAAAATTCAAATGACAAGGATAGAAAAGATAAATCTAACTCAAACTGTCTTGATGACAAAGGTGTATGCAAAGCTCGATTCCCTCGTGAAGTTAATTTGCAAACTATGGTTGATCCTGAAACTGGTGCATTGAAGTTACAAAAGGGAGAAGAATGGTGGAATACATGGACTGAACTTATTGAATATCTCATCCGGGCCAATACAGACTCCACTAGCTTGCTTTCTGGAACTGCTGTCAAAGGTGTAGTCGCATATGTGACTGATTATCTTGTGAGAACTGGGATCAAGACACATGTTATATTTGATGCCATTCTCAACATTTTGAAAAAAGTCAAGGATAGTCCAATTGATACTTCTGATCCTAAGAGATTTGCTCGTGCTATTATTGTTAAAATTGCCAATAGTCTCACAGCTCGAATGGAGATTGGAAGTCCTGTGGCTTGCATGTACTTGCTTAAGCATCCAGATCACTACACAAACTTTACTTTCATTCCTATGCACTGGAGATCTTATGCTAATGCTGTTCAGACATATTGGAAAGACTTGGAACCACAAGCAGCTGATACACATCTCTATGATCCTGAGACAATTCCGGAAGAAAATGTTGTGATTAGCAAGAATAACTCTGGATATTTTGGGATCTCCAAAGTTGATGACTACAAATATCATGGTGATGTATTGGGTGATATGAGTCTCTATGAATGGACTTTAAGAGTAACAAAACAATTTTCTGGTCATGGAGAATCAAAGGCATCCAAAACTGGCTCTGATGATGAAGTAGAATTGTCTGATTATTGTATGGGTGGTGGTCTTGATAACTCTGATTCAGAGACTATCATTGACTCTCTTGATGATTCTGTTGATGATACAGACCCAGATGATTTGACTACAGATACAGATGCAGATACTTTGATTGACTCAGATGACTCTTCCTATATTGATACTGAGTCAGTTGCTTCAGAGGAGATAGTATCTGAGAACCACTCTACAAAGAAATCTCAGAACCAAAAGACTCCAAGACAAACTATCAGGAGAAATCCAGATCAGAAAGCTGTTCTCATAGATAACATCAAGTTCTTGAATGGACACAAACAAGATGAGACCCACATTTCACAACTTCACAAGTCCATGAGATTATGCTGTCAATTTCATTGGTGGTATCTTACCTCGCAGTGATCGTGGAGATCGAGAATACTACAGCTTAGTGATGTTAACATTATTCAAACCATGGAGAGATCCTTCGGAATTGAAAGATGTCAATCAGACTTGGGATGAGGCATTTCGTTCTTATGAACTTTCACCTGAAGAACTTCAGCTGATGAAAAACTTCAACCTGCGATATGAATGCAATGATGCACGAGATGACTTTGCTGCTCAGCGCAAGAAGGCTGGTCGTCAAAATATGCAACTTATGAACTCATGGGAAGAAGCTAAAGCAGATGGTGAACTTCTTGATGAATTAAATGAACAGGATACAACTTTCTTTGATCAAGAAATTTATGAATTTGACCAAGATGATGAGAGACTGGCAAAGGAAGATAATCTATTCAAGAATGATGAGATTGTTATGTCTCAGATGGAACGAATCGTTTGAGCCTCTGGAATGTATGACATGAACCCTGAACGATATCATCTTGACCCAGATCTACTCAACTTTCAAACTTCAGAAGAGAAATCTGCAAATGAATGGAGAACCACTATTCAGAATGCTCGAAAGAATGAGTTGAAGTCTATGCAAGCCAATTCAAGTGACATGTCTAGCAACACAAAGCCCACTGGGAACTATACCAAATGGAATCAAGTTGTTGTTGAAGACATAAGTTATATTGATAAGAACTTCAAAGCTCAACAGCAACAAGACCAAGATCTCATTGAGGCAATTAGTGTTGACTTCAAACTTGTGGACAATGCAGAGCAGGAACGTGCTTTCCGAATTGTTGCCAACCATGTTACTTTAGCTCAAAGAACTCCACTTCGAATGTATCTTGGTGGCATGGCAGGCACAGGAAAATCTCAAGTACTATTGGCTCTGAAGGAATTTTTCAAACAATGAAGAGAAGCACATAGACTAGTTACACTTGGCCCTACTGGAACAGCATCAGTCAATATCAATGGATCAACATATCATTCATATCTCTCAATTGGCTTTGACTCTGAACGCACTGGAATCTTAAAAGCAAGAGAATCTCTGATTGGGGTTGACTATATTTTTATTGATGAGATTTCTATGGTTTCTGCTTATGATTACTATCAGATCTGTGAGCGACTTGTAAAAGCAATAGGTCATAGTGATGTGACACAACCTTGGGGTGGCACTAATATGATATTTGCTGGAGATTTTGCTCAACTGCCACCAGTAGGCTATTTTCCACTTTATAGCAGATCAATTGGAAGGTCAATTCATGCTCAAATGACTTTACATGAGCAAAAAGAGACTATGGGCAAAGCTCTATGGCATCAAGTCACAACAGTAGTTATTTTGCGCAAAAATATGCGACAATGTAATCAGAGCAAGGAGGATCAGAAACTTCGAGTTACACTGGAGAATATGAGATATGGAGCTTGTACTCCTGATGACTTAGAATACTTGCAATCCAGAATTGCAGGACGTCGTAAGAGCCAGCCACATTTATCTGATGCAAACTTGAGATATGTTTCTGTCATTACAAGCCGTAATGCCCAGCGAGATAAACTCAATGACATGGCATATCGTCGATTTGCAGATAAAGTTGGTCAACCAATTCATTTCTTTCACTCTCTGGACAGGTGGGGAAATGAAGCCGATCCTGATGAAACATCTAGGGCAAAAAGAAGAAACCAAGGCAAAGCATCAAATCAACCTGTGATGTCTGAAAAAGTTAGAGAAATTCTCTGGACTGTTCCACCAAGACATACAAAACATCTCCCTGGAGTGTTACCATTGTGTATTGGAATGCCTGTAATGCTTAAACACAATGAAGCCACTGAGCTGAGTTTGACTAATGGCCAAGAAGCTCAAGTTGTTGGCTGGCAAAGTGTACAAGACTCACAGAAACGTGAATATCTTGAAACATTATTTGTGAAGTTGATCAATCCACCTAAATCAGTGCAGCTTGAAAATCTCCCATTGAATGTGGTCCCCATTCCAAGAACCAGTGTAAAAGTCCCTGCTCGGTTCCCAAATGGTGAAATTAGAAACATCATTTGCAGCCAAGCTCAGGTCATTCTCAACTTTGCAAAGACAGACTATAACAGTCAAGGATCAACACGAGATAGAAATCCAGTGAATCTCAGTGCTTCAAAGAACCATCAAAACTTCTATACTGCTCTATCAAGAAGCTCATCAAGTGCTGGCACTGTTATAATGCAAGCTTTTGATGACAAGAAAATCACTTCTGGAATTTCTGGAGATTTACGCCAAGAACTTCGTGAATTAGAACTATTAGATTCAATCACTAAGATGAGATATGAGGGCACTCTTCCTGACACTGTCACTGGTATTACACGAAATGAACTTATTCACAAGTTTCGTCAAGCTAAAGGTGAACACTTCATGCCCTCAAATGTTCCATCCCAGTTACAATGGAGTCCAAATAACCCATTGATCTTTGAACCACATGAAGCTGAATGGAAGATGATTGATAAAACAACATCACCAGTTAAAGCTAGTGGATTCTGGATTTATCCCTGCTGCTGGCTCAACTGCACTGAAGCGTTCATCTGATGCTCCACAACTGAAACCTGGTAAACATGCAAGGACATTGCAATTTTATCCCAATCAGAATGGTCCAGTGGGATTCATCTGGGATAGTCTTCATCACAGTTGCCCATATGATGCATTTATGTCAATTTTAGCAGACATATGGCTCTATAATCCAGTTGCTTGGAGCAGGAACTTTGGAGATATCAGTGCTTATCTTAACAAACTTGCCTCAGGATTCAATGAAGTTACCCTAACCAGACAGACTATGGAACAAGCTAGGGATGCTGTCCGTGTTATGCTATTTGAGACTGATCCTGTCTTGTTCCATCAAGAGCCTCGAGGAACAATGATTAATCATGTTGTCAGAGAACTTTTACACACTGAGCAGCCAGTAGCTTCCAAAGTCATCCATTGCACTCATTGTGGAGATATTACTGCAAATGGTGGACTTAGCTTCCAAGTCAGTCTGGCTTCAACAAGTGCAAGTATGAATACAAGACTGGCAATGATTAGAGAACAAAAAGAATCTCATACTCAGTGCCCACAGTGCCAGCAAAACTGTTCTATGACAAGATATTATCATACTGCACCCAAACTACTAGTCTGTGAACTTGCAGGGCAGAATTTTGAACCAAGCAAAGTTGTTGATATCTTGTGCCAAAACAATGTGAATGTCCGAATGTCTCTTTGTGGAATTGTCTATCATGTTCATGGAAATCACTTTGTATCAAGAATCATCACAAAGGAAAGTGAAGTCTGGTATAATGATGGAATGATTAACCATGCTCAATCAAGCTTGGAAGGTAAACTTGCTGAGTTTACTCCAAGACAACTTGTATCAGTGACAGGTGGAACTGCTGTATTTGCAGTGTACACTCGACTTGGTTAGCTTATGGATCTAGTAGGTAGTTTTCACAAATTTCTCTGTGGGCTTGCTCTTGAAACTTTCAAACCCGCTCTACAGTGGCAACTTTTCCCTGCATCTTGGTTTTTTCCCAAGTGGTTTTACTAGTCAGGTTTTAATGTCTCCCTGTGCGGCCCTTGAACCTATTTATTAGTTTACCTCTCATGTACTATATAGAATATCTAGTTGTAAAATAATATTTCTTTCATCTGAGCCTATGGGGTGAAATAGCAAAGGTGTGCTCCTGGTGATGTTTGTTGGTTGGTGACTTAGGGTAAGAAGAATCAATAGAATAGTTCTTTCATCATGTCTCAAATTTAATGAATACTTGATAGATAATGATAATGTAAGATTCATGTCATTTTATTGGGACCAAAAAAAAATGGGGGACTCGTATCTGCCACCGGAACGGTTGGCCTCTATCCCACTGGTGGTTTGCATCACAATCTGTGGTGAAACCTGCGACCAGAAGGTTTCATAACAGCGCTGGGCGAACCCGAGCATCTGGTAAGCATGCTTCGAGAAGCAAGCCTAGAAGAGTGATGGAAGGTGAAAGGTGAACTGCGATAGCGAGACAAGGAGCCGCAAATTTCCATAAGCATGGTCGACGCCAGACCAGGTGATAGCACGCACCAGAGACCTCATAATCCAATCTTTCTCTCCTTGTTTCTTGTCCCGGTGCTCAATGAGATCGTCGCAAGCAATTGCCGAAGGAAGAGGTCAACATGCCATTCGAGAATGCAAACTGACATAGGTTCAATTATGACGGTCAAGACAAGATAAGCAGAAAACGCACAAGGTCTCTTGCTTAATGAACGAAGCAAGAGTTGACCAGCATGAATAAATAGCCCTTCATCGAGCCTCGGAAGAATGGCGATGGTCGTCCTAGCCATAAAAAAGTCAATCCGTCGTCTGAAACAAAAAGACACGCAATTCACCTGGGATTTCCAGATCCTAGCGAGATTGTTTGCCAGCACGAATAGGTTTTCGCGGTGCATGACGATTCCGATGGACCAGAGACGCTCCTTCATTTCCTTTCCTCAAGGACGCCTTCGCCTGCTTCAATCTGGAATGCACTCGTGCAATGATTCACAGACAACGGCGACTGGGACGTCAGGGCTTGATTAAATGGCCGCACGTCTATTTGTTTCCCAAGGTGTCGACGACTGTTGACGCGATGAGGACAATTTTTTCGAAGGGGGAGCAGGATCCAGCTGGAGCAAGCGTGGGTACCTTGCGAGTCATTTCACGTGATTTGTCACATTGTCACCCCGGCATCGCCACACGGTGATCCCCGCAACCAAAACTAGCGCGCGCCCCCTCCCTCCCTCCCTCTGACCCCTATAACTTTTAACAACATATAGGGGTAATTAGGGGTTAAGGGATAGGGGCGTGCCAGTTCCAACCAGACCAAGTTCATATTACTTAGATCACAGAATGCTGGATTTACCTTCGTAATTTTCGCCGAGGCTGAAGCAGTCGATTGAGATTCTGCACATGTGCAGCCCGCGGTGAACGAACCCCTGCAGAGACAGGGTGACCTTGGGTAGCTAAAAGACAATTATCCTCTGTAGAACTGTCTGTTCAGAGCTCAGTATATAAATTTACTTCAGAGGGCAAGAGACCCCGACGGCACATAACCGCGCATAACGGTATCCACATTTGGTGTTGAAAG
Source organism: Mycena floridula (assembly GCA_029320655.1). Taxonomy (NCBI): domain Eukaryota; kingdom Fungi; phylum Basidiomycota; class Agaricomycetes; order Agaricales; family Mycenaceae; genus Mycena; species Mycena floridula. Next base: position 335,957 of record JARIHS010000041.1, on the reverse strand, counting down.
ATTGACAACTCTTTCGACTTGGTTGTATACTTCATTCTTTTACTTATATCTTATCTTACCGCTACGCCTCACTATTTATGTCTCCGATCGACGTTTCAACATGTCAGTCTCTTCCTGCACGACTGAGGTGATTCTTTATTCATTCTTTATTTTACCTTTCACTGACATGGCCTGTAGTCCTGATTTGTATCCTCTACAGAACCTGCATAACCCTGTCATCGTGTAACATTTGGAGGGTTACATGCTCTCTCGCATTGCATCGCAGGTGCAGCAGCCTCCTGCCAGTTTTTGCACCAGTGGGTTAGAGGCCAACCATTCCGGTGGCAGATACGAGTCCCCCATTTTTTAAAAATGTCATAAATATTATCATATTACATATATTGGAAAATAAGCTAGTTTACCATACACTTACTTTCCCTACCTACTACCTAATACCTCTACGTAACCTCAGAATTATTGGACAGTGACCAAGGTATGCAGGTTCTGCAGAGACAATCAGCTAACTCAGTCAAATGGGAAAAGACTGAGGGATGGAATGAGATCGAGCGGTACTTATAGTAATGCGAGATGTAGATAAGATTAGATGAAAGAAGTCCGAAAGAAGAAGTCATAGTCCAACACTCCCCCTGACTTCTATGAAGGAGTTAGTCCTAGAAGGCGAACCATTCTCCCTTGAAGCTCCGTTCCGAGGGGTTTTGTCATAATATCGGACAAATTATCCCTTGATGCAATGTCTTGCATCACGACCATCTTGTTCTCAACAAGTTCTTGCACAAAATGATGCTTTATGTCGATATGCTTTGCGAGCTGATGGTGTTTGTGAGTTTCTGTTAAACTGATGGAGGCCAAGTTGTCGCCCCGGATGGTAATTGGACCCTCTTGTTCCAAGTCAATTTGTTGCATAAATGACTTCAACCATACAGCTTGCTCAGCCGCTTTCCCTAAGGAAACATACTCGGCTGTGGTTGTTGACGTCGTAACACATTGTTGCTTCTTTGAAGCCCAAGAAACAGCTCCAGAATCCATCACTGCGACATAGCCTGAGGTAGATTTCCGGCTATCAAGGCAACCGCCAAAATCGGCATCGGCATACATATATGGCTTGATTCCGATGCCAAGGTCTTCGCTGACTCCATCGCGGCAACTCCGGTACGTGATGGTATAATCCAAAGTGCCTCGAATGTAGCGGCAAACATGGAGTAAAGCTTTCCAGTGTTCAACACCGGGATTTGTCTGAAATTGAGCCAAGTGGCCCACAGAGAAGGAAAGATCAGGACGAGTGGAAGCTTGAGCCCACATGATACTTCCAAGAATTGGACGGTAAGGTTTGTCTTGCATGAAGGTAAAATCCTCTGGTGTTAGAGGATAGGGTGTTTTTGTCAACTGGAGACCAGAAGGGAAAGGAGTCGAAGCTGGATTAAGATTCCAGAGAGAAAAGCTGTGAAGGAAACGTCCGAGGTATGCAGATTGACCGATTGTGATATCCCCAGTTGTAGAATCCTGTGAAATTGAAACACCGAGCATTAAATTGAGTTCACCTGAATCGGTGAGGGCCCAATGTTTCTTCAACTCTTCCTTTGCTTTATCAGCACCACGCTTCGTTGTATTCCCACCAAAGACATCATCCGTATAGGTTCCGGTGAGTGTATATTCGTCATCCTCACGCTTGAAACGAATGCATGGATCGGCGAGGGATCTCGTATAGCCCTCTGACTTGTAAGTATCGTCGAGGGTCTTACTCCAAAGATGTCCCGCCTGCATCATTCCATAAAGCGCCTTGAGTAATAAACAAACAAAGGCTTGCTCATCGGAGATTGCAAATCCCTCGGGTTGCTCCATATACACGGTTTTGTCGATAGTAGCATTGAGATATGCTCCTGTGAAATCGACCTGCCAAATGTAGAGTCGAAGAAATGTGCAAATGGCGAGAAGAATTCGAACTGACTCCATTCGGACCACTCCAGCGTACGTCTTATCATAGTCGACGCCGTATATCTGAGTGAATCCTTTGGCGACATATCGAGCTTTCCTCTTGACAATATTTCCATGGCCGTCATATTTGTTGGCGAAAACCCAACGTCCCTTCATAACATTAGAGCCATCCTTGGGTCTAGGAACAACTTTGAACGTCTCCTTGGCCATCAAGTTATCAAATTCAGCTTTCATTGGTGCAACCCATAAATCGGGTCGCATCATGGCCTCCCTGAATGTCTGTGGAACATAATTGTCATCGTTGAATGCAAGAAACCCCCAAGGGTCAGCTGCCATCCCAGCAAAAACAATATCAGCCCAAGGCCGACGGTTATCGCCAGGTTGTTGCTCAAACTTGTTGCGTGAAAAGAATTCAGAAGCATCATGACCAGCATGGCGACTAGTTGGAATTACAGCTCTTGCGGATCTCCTGATAACAGGTTGATCGGCATACACTGTCGGAAGACGGCGATTAGCAGGCATAATCCATCCAGGACCCTGTATCGGGTCATTTCGAGGCCCAGCATCGCCATCAGCAGGCACATCATCAGGCGCGTCAACAGGCGGAACAATATCTTCTGGAATTTCCGGATATTCATCATCGGCATCTGGTTCATCAAGATCTGGACCAGGGTTGTCATCAAAATCAAGGTCCTCATCAGGAATGAAATGAGGGATGATATGCTCATCATTTTCGCCAAATAGAGCTGGAGGTGCTTGCCAAACTGTGGGTGCCTTTGGAAGTGACCATTCCCCAGATACACCTTCCTCGAAGATGACATTGCGAGAAAGTAATATCGTGTGATTTCCGGGGACATAGATCCGATATCCCCGTCGGCCGTGATATCCAACAAGCTTCCCTTTGATCGACCTGGGCGCTAACTTGCTCTCGCCCTTCTCTTCCGGGATTTTTGCCCAGCAATCACACCCGAGTGCTCGGAGATGAGAGACATCAGCTCGCTTCCCAGTCCACACCTCAAATGGGACTTTATCGGGATGACGAGATGATGGAATAAAATTTCGGAGATAGGTTTGAGTTGCAGCGAGTTCGGCCCAGAGGAAAGGCGGAAGACTAGCATCATATAATGCAGCCCTAGTTCCTTCAATGATGATTCTGTTGCCACGTTCAGCCATTCCATTTTGAGAAGATGAATATGGTGGCCCCCAGTTGATAATGATACCATGAGCGGCGCAGTAGGTACGCCATTTGCTGTTGATGAATTCCTGATCAACACGGACTTTCTTCAACTTCTGACCAGTTTGACGTTCAGCCATAACATGGTACTGTTTGAAAGCCTCCAATGTTGTATCAGCTAAATGATTTGATGAAAAATAAGAGACACGGTACGAGCTTGCTCCATCCGTGACAAGCATCAAATGTTTTTGACCAGCTTGGCTCTGTGTTCGACTCGGTCCCCAAAGATCGATGTGAACCTGTTCAAGAACAACAGTTTCATGCTCGACAACTTCGTCAAAAGCACGCTTGACATGCTTTCCTTGAATGCAAGGTACACATTTGCCAATTATGGTTTTACTTCCAGTGATAACAAGACCATCGACAAGATCTTTTGTTGCCATTCGAGAGAGCATCTCTGTAGCAGTATGGCCAAATCGCTGATGCCATTCCTTCAGCGTGACCGGTCGATTTTGAGAGCGAGAATACGCAGCGAAGACCTCGGAATCGGTAAGCGCTGTATCGTGAACTTCTGTCTCGAACATTCTATCTCGAGCATGACCAACCATAATAATACGGCCAGCCCTTTCAACGGTTAGAACATTCTTGTTCCAATATCCGTGACATCCTGAATCTGCCATAGCAGACAGGGAGATCAAGTTGTGGGATAACTCTGGTGTATGAATCGCTGGGACTTCAATCGTCTGGCGAACACCATCCACAACAGTATCAAATCGAATTCTGCCAATGGCAATAATTCCAAATGTTGCACCATCTTTAGCAGCTCTCCCCCGCTTTCCTTCAATCGGATGATAGTCAACAAAATTCTCTCGCTGTGTCCAACATGTATGAGAAGCCCCAGAGTCCTGAAAGGTACGTTTGGCTGAATCACGTATATTTTCAGCAGAATTTATAACAGCATCGAGTGCGCAAACTACGGGTGTTTCACTAATAACAACCTTCTCTTCCCCAAGCTGATCTAGGACATTTCGGTCCAAGTTCCAACTAGAATCGGGATGAGAATTCGTCATTTGATCTGCGAATGACCACATACTTTCTTGCCAGCCATTATTCATTCCATTATCAGCATCATCGTTGGTAACCCAGCCAGATCTGACCAGTCTCGATTGTTGGTACAACTGATTCTCCTCATCACGATAAAATTGCGTGATATATCGAGGATTATCATGACCTTCAACAGCAACTGATGAGAGATGTCCAACAGCAGTATGATGAGAGGAATTGTTGACACGTTCTGAAAGAGTTGGCATATCCAGTCGTTCAGAGAGGGAGAGGTAATCTGAGTCCATGAGACCAAGACGAGTCTTGAGAGGAGCTCTTGCCGAAAAAATGAAGACCTCAGGGCAATGAACTGAATTAGCTGCGACGTTGGAGAGAGGAGTGACCGAAGAGACTGTGACAGGAGCAGCTGTGACAGAAGAAGTGACTGGAGCCTTTGATTTCTTGGGAGCCCAAGTGGATGGCTTGTTTGCAATATTTGCGCCACCAACAGCCCAACAATTTCCAGTTTTGTGACCACCCTTTCCTTCAGGACCATGAGCTGGATTGGTGCAAATATCTGACGCCAAATTTGGCCCAGCTGGAAGTCGATTTGACTTTCCGCTCCCAACATTTGCTCCGGGCCCACGGTAAGAGGCTATCATAGCCTTGACTTTCATCTCTTCCTCCTGGATCTTCAACATAGCTCCCCTTTCATATATCCACCTTGACTCTAATGCCGACCAAGCATTTTCCAGTGTAGCGTGAGCTGGAAGTCCGAGAGCAACGGGTTTGAGATCCGTGTTCCTGGAAACGATGGCGATGAGGCGGTTCTTTGCGATGGCATCCGAAATAGTGGCACCGGCATCAATAGCCGCTTTCTTTTTCGCAATGAATGTAGACTGAAGGAGTTGAAACTCTTCCTCGGTCTCGAAAGTGATGGGGAATGTCATCGAGGAAAAGCTGTCCTCGGCCAGGAGTTGGAGTGAGATGTCCTTTGGGCTGAATTTATTGACAAGCCGAGCCCAATTAACAATGGCAGTGTCAGACTCCTTGAGGCCATGCGCATCTGGATCGACAACACAGGCAATCAGAAGGACGACCACTTGCATATTGTTGTAGTCCCATTCGTACATGAGCGGCTCTTGGGATCCATGCCCAGTGGATGTAATCTGTCTCGATGGTGGTGATTTCAGTAGCACCATTAACAGTCTTTGATGAGGTACTCTTCTTCACTGGGTTGATCGTGGGTCGTTTCAAGGTTGTGAGATATCCCTGAAATCCCTTGGAAATGATAAAGGCTTCGAATTTGACCTTAAACCCAGGCCAGTTTGAGCGGCCCTTGAGGTAGTCCTTGGGAGTCATGTAGACGGGATCTCTGGATGACATCATTGCGTAAAGATGGATGTGAAACGAGATCGAAAATGAGCTGAAGGCAGTGCAATGGAATGGGGATAACGAGTACGTCGAGTACGACGACGACGAGGATGATAGAGAGTGAGAAAGGGAGAATGTGAGTGAGATGAGTCTCTCCAGATGATATCTGATGCTGTGAATCTGTTTATTGAACAAGCACTGAGCCCATAACCTATTGGACAGTGACCAAGGTATGCAGGTTCTGCAGAGACAATCAGCTAACTCAGTCAAATGGGAAAAGACTGAGGGATGGAATGAGATCGAGCGGTACTTATAGTAATGTGAGATGTAGATAAGATTAGATGAAAGAAGTCCGAAAGAAGAAGTCATAGTCCAACAAGAATTTGAGGCGCAACCAAGTTGAAATAACAAACACATCTAGCATGCCGAAAAGAAGGACCGGCGAGCAAAAAAAAAATATGGCGCCAAAGATGATAGCCCGATGAAGCCGAGTATGATAACAGATCAAGGTGACATGATACAAAAGGAACTTTAGACAAGAAGACAGAAATCTCCATCTGCTGGAAGGCAGACCAAGCATAGCGATAGGAAGAAGAATAATTTGTTCTGATTGACCGTCCGACAAGCTGTACCGAAAGCCAAATGCCTCCGGACAAGAAGCTCACAGTACACAATAAAAGGAAAACACAAGGTAAATGATGTTGAGAACCAAAAGAGACGCGAGACAGAGGAGGAAGTGGAAGGAAAGAAATTGAAACTGAAATCCTGCGAGACTAGAAGGCTTGAAGGGCAAACAAAGCAGAAAAGGAACTAGAGATTGCAACATACCTTGGGGAGAGAGAGATTGCGAGGCTTGAGTAATTCTGGGCCGACGGAAATACGGTTGCAAGCGCAGACCCGGCGAGACCGCGAGACATGGGGCGGCCCACGGCAGTGGAACCCAGACCAAGAAGAGAGTATTGAAAGAATAAGGCGGCGAGAAAACAGAGGAAGAAGCAGGAAATAGCTGTGACTGTAGGCATTGAGCAAGAGACGCCGGCAGTGGTGCCACGTTTCAAACATCAGGTGACAGTTGAGTTTCCCACCACCGCCGGTCCGAAACCCGGTGAGGGCTTACTTCGAACTTCATTCAAGACTGACTACTACCACGATATTAACGAAATGAGATAGCAGTGGTGGACGCTGATGTCTTTCTGGCGTCGTGGGGTTGGTCAATTTCAGCGTCAAGTCGCAAAGGCCGCGTCAGCGTAACGATAGAGGCTGTGCCTGGGAGCTGTGAGATGTGATCTATCTCCGCTAGGTTCTTTGATGGCAGAGCTCTGAATTTTGATGACATCCAACAAACGAGCCCACAAGGGACTCGTAATGCAGAAGAGCTCGAGAAAAGTCAATCTGACAATGATTCTGCGACGCAGGAAAAGGCTCATCCTGGAGAGTAAGTCAATTCAACTGAACACAATATTCGCTTCTAATTCCTGATTACAGTCATGTCATTGATGAGACTGACTGGGATACACCAGGCCCTGTCCAGGGAGCAGGACAATGAGATCATGGCCTTGAAGTTCCATCTGCAGCGTCGGGACAAGAGGATCTCTGAGCTTGAGCAGTATGTCACCGCTTTGGAGAAAGCACGAGATCTTCTTCGAAAAATGCGAGCCAATTACAACCAAGTGCTAGATCAGATTGATCACGTCCGAGCCAAGGTTGAGCGCATGAACGAGATGTTGGCAGCAGGTTTCAAGCAGATGATGACTGAGGTCATGGATGCATCCACCAAAGGGCCGTTCATCCAGGGATACAGTCCCGAAGCTGTCTGGGATGCAAATCAAGCCAAGTCACAAGCTACGTGGCAAGTTTTGTACAGCAATACTCGGAGGATCAATGACGAGTTTCGGGAGGAATACGGAAATGGACAAGACTTTGAGATTACGCAAAGACTTCCATTACGGTATGATTTGAAGGTGTCACCAGAAGCCCATCTCCAGAGGGCCTTGATGCCTGGTTGCCACCTTGGTTACAGGATAGATTTGCTCATTGGTTAGCCTAGATACTCTTGGTGCAATATAATCAGAGCTGTCCGGCATGAGCTCTCTGTTGCATATATTGACCAAATTTTTGATTTGTGAGGCGGTTAAACGTAAGCCCAAATGAAGGTAACATGATTTGTAACAGTCCTTGAACTAGTCACTCTTTTTTTTCAGCCTGGTTGGAGGTCCATTTGCATCATATATCGCATTTCTACTGGACCGGACTTCTTTGCGATGGACTCTGGCGGAGTCTGAAAAGGCTTCTAAAAAAGGCAATGACCTCACGAGGTACCTCCGTCTCACCTCACAGAGGTGTCGGATCCGGTACCTCGGAGTTACCTCGACCTCACCTCGCGGCAGCACTAGACATAGATGGTGACTGGGTGAGACCAGCCAGGTCGGGCCACGTCAGCGCTGAGGCTGTGCCATGTGATTTATCCCCGCTAGGTTCTTTGATGCCGGAGCTCTGAATTTCGCTCTGTTCCAACAAACGAGCCCACGTGACCGTGGGACTCATAATCTGTTGAGAACGGCCAACGGAGATAGTTGGACCAGTTGTGGCTTCAATTGTGCACCGCCAAGACATTCAGTGAATAATGAGCGCCGATCTGCCAGCATCGGACCCTTGTGTGCTGCGTCGCCAATTGACGGCCTTTATGCCTCCAATTAGACTCCAGAAAGGATGTTCCTACTCAGGTTATTGAAGCTCTGATAGCTTCTACCAAAAACCTCTTAAAAATTCCTTCAGAAAAGTCCAGTTGCAATGGGCATCATATTCCTGTGCCATAGGTTCACAAGTGACCAGCGCTGGCCTTGCGTCTGAAACACCGGTGTCTATCTCAAATCGACATGAACAAACAATGAGGTCGGCGGTATAAGATCCACAATACCGTCGCCTTTTTTTATTCGTGTTCTTCTTTTTGCTTCGTCTCAGGTCCTACGACATTGTCTCTGAGTTTTAACTAATCTGCATTTTAACCATGAAGCTCTTGTCGATTGCATCTCTCGCTGTTCTTCTCGCATTCGTTGTCACCAGACCGCAGAATGGGTGAGTCAAATTCGTTCTTTTCTTTGATTATATTTGCTGATTTATACCCTTCTTCAGAGGCGACACTGGTACTGGTACCGGCCAGACCGGAGATGCCAGCGGAGACCAAGCTGGCGATGGAACTGGTGACCAAACTGGGGATGGGACTGGTGACCAGACCGGTGCTAGTGGTGCTGGTATCAGTGCTAGTAGTGCAGACCAGACTGGAACTGGTTCTGCTGCTCCTAGCGCCTCTGACACGCTGACTGGTATGTTCCCTCACATCTCCTATCACCTTGCTTAACGAAGTGAAGCAGGTCTCCTCACTGTCACGACGATCTGAAACCATCCGGGAAGTACCGATGTTCGGGATGTCCCGAGCATAACAGGACCAAAGCCTTATGTACGTTTTCCTGAGCGTCGAAAGGGCTTGCTGGAACTCCGAGTTCGCCGTGCTGATGTAAGCTTTCCTGAGCGTCCGTTCGCCCTCGCTTGAAGCCCGAGTTCGCCGCCCAAACATGTGCAGACAGATAACCCGTATCTTATCTTGGCGGCGTCACTCCTGTCATGGAATACCTGTTTGGCTCTTTTGCGTCCTTCTTCTTTTGATGTAATACTGTCGCAAAGTCTCATCTCCCTCAGCGTGAAGACACATTTGATGACGAAGAGCTCGATTCTTAGGTGTCGGACTGGTTCCACCGATGATAATTCCGCAGTACAGGGCCCACAAATAGAACTATTCCACGTTAACACAGATGGCGCGTGAGCTACTATGGGATAAAGATGTTGTGCTCTCTATGAAGCATAGGGTTGTTCCGGTTTCCTTGTTTCGGTTTTTTTAGGCACTGATGGAGTGGAGAGAAACCCACCCTGGTCGTACAATGCACCTTGTATGACCTTATTTTTATGACCTTATTTTTCATCAGAAAATAGTACTTCATTATGCTTAACAACTGGTATTTTAACAAGTACTGACAGGTATGTGACTCCTGGAAAGCAAGACAACCAGGTTTGAGTCGAGCATCAATGGTAACGTGGTCACAACCACTTACCTCGTGATGTGACAAAAATTGATGCCTCGTACCTGATTCCTGCCAAGACCTTTCCGAAGCCCCAAAACCTTTAAAGGTCAACAAGAGGTAGGCCCATATATTTTGAAGGTCTGAAAGAGGTTTTAAAGGTTGTTAAAGGTTTGGCAAGGGTGTATAAAGCCTGGGACATCAAAAATGGTAGGCACTTTATTTTTTCGTGCTCAAACCACTATCGTTAACCTATATGGATTGCAGTCATTTCATCGCCAGCTTTCTGTATTTGGTAGGTTATCTTTACCTAATAAGTACCTTTACATTATTGTCAACATCTACAGAACCTAGAGAATATACATCTAGTCTTGTTCTGTTTGGTGTGATCTTTGAAAAGGCTCAAAGACCCCACAACCCCTTGCATTGTATGATTTTGACTGTTTTTGACTGTTGACCTTTCAAACCTTTCGCAACCTTTCGAAACCTTTTACAATGAATTGTAACCTTTGAAAACCTTATAATTGACCTCTCATATTCAATGTACTGCTTACAAGCCAAGAGTCTGAAAGTAAGAAATGTCATGTCAAGGACCAGGAAGCTGTGACAATCATGGCCAGTGTGATCAAACACGGTTTCACTGAAACCTGGATCTTCATGGGACTGCACACACTTTTATAGTCCAGTAATCTAGTACCAGTTGAAATTCTGTACTTTATACCAGGTATCAAGGACCAGGAAGCACAAAAATCACCAGGTTTTACATACCACGTATCACGTATCACGTATTGTACCATGTGTCAGTAATAAACGATGAAAAATGAGTTTATAACCTTGATCTCAAGCCAGCCAACTTTTCTCCTTCCCTTTAAGAAGAGCACCGTGTACTGATTGCGGCATGACTGGCACGTGATAGCTTTGCATGTTGGGCTCGGCTAAATTGTGGCAGGCAACATCGTTTCTCTGGAGAGGAAGGTCAGGAAGATGGATAAAGCCAAATACACCTTTCACATAGAGGCTGGAGGTACAGACATACAGCAGACGGCCTTCAACGACGGATATCAGCACATCGACAGCTTCCAGAATCGGTGCGCCAAATCCGACATGCATGATGATCATCTGGTCGATGGTCGTCTCAGGTTCACAAAAAATGTGTTTTCTCCCCTCATACGTCTCCATTTTCCTTTTCGGACTCGAGATTAATTGTTCAGGCCGGAGCTCCGATCAATCCCGCCATGCAGACCTGGATGGGCCCAGAACGTGTCCAGCATGCCGTGGACGCTCTCAAGGGAACCCACCAAGTACATTCTTTGTTGGTTTACGATATCGACGGTTCTGTCATCCAGCCAATCAACATCAGAGATGCAATGGAGGGAAGCCTCGTGGAAGTCATTTATAATCTGAAGCACTGGTATATTGAGAGCGCCAGAAAGGACAGCTTTACTGCAGACATCGTCAGCGTCCGAATTTTACGTGAAGAGTCAGCTTCTGTCAGGGAGACGTCTTTGGACGAGGACGACGCGTCGAGCGCAACTTTGTCTGTCGAAGCCAGTGAGTTCCTTGTTCAGTTTAAGACTGGTGACTGATTGTTTGCAGGCAATGGAAATGCAAGCAGCGGATCCAGTGGCGGTACGTCTTGGTCGATTTTTTGAAGTGTTTCTTACTCTCCTTCTTTCCAGCGTGCGGGGGTCTCAGGGAGGTAGACAAGGACAAGATCATCGGTATTTAACTTTTTTGGTGTCTTTCGCAATTGCTGACGGATGAAATAGATTCAACTGTCGACTATGCTGTCGGCACGCCTGAAAGTACGTGTGGTCCCTCTTGTTCGACGTCCACTGATAATGATCTGTCCTGACTCTAGAGGCATCGCGTAAACGCTGTGGCAACAGCGAGGGCGGTTCTGGCAATAGCAAGAAGGTCAAGACTGATCTGTAGATGTTGGGGCAAAAAACGGTGTATCACTGCTCCTATTGTATCTACTCCTTCTATTTATTTTGTCGGATTTTTCGGTTAAGCTTGAGCGGTAAAGAAAAGTGGGTGAAGGATGGCAAGAATTGATGACGCCACATTTTTTTTGGGGATGCAACATTGAATAACAAAATGAGAGGGAATGTCTCCTTGGTTTCCCGTTCTTCGTCATGACCACACTTGCAAATGAGCTCCTCTCGGAAATTATCTCTTACCTCTCAGGGAACGATGTGAAGAATATCACTGTGACTTGCTAGAAATTCTGGTGGCTTGTTGCTCCCTTGCAGTATGGCAAAGTCGTGCTAATTTAGTCGTGCAGATTGTTGTGACACCGTTTGCTTGCATTGGCCGGGGTTAAGCAAGGTCCGGACCGACGGAGGCGGTACTTTCATATTGCAAGCATCACTGACTCAGCTTGACTACAGAGACCGGTTCTGCGGCGTCAGTCTCTATAACTGGAACAGGCTCCGCGTCCGTTATGACAAAGAACAGAGGTCAGATGCTGTCTCAGGCAAAGTCGACATCCACTCCAGTGCCAACTCCCAGCGCGCCAGCGACGAAAAATTCTTCCATGTCTATGGGCGCTCCCTTGATCATTTCGGGAGGCATGGTCGCAGTTGTCGTGTCTTTCATGTGATCCCCAAACTTTTTATGGCATATCAGATGCCTAGACCTGAACTGCTGTCATACAATACCAGTGGACGATATATTTATCTTCTCAATTACGAGTCCCCATTTATGGGGCTCGTTTGTTGGGCAACAGTGAGTTTTGGTACAGGGCCATCATAGAGCCCAAAGGGGATGTTCATGCGATCTGTCTGCCAGCTGCTCTCCGGCGTCGCATGAAGTATTCTAGCACTGGTACAACATTGATATTAATTAGCTGTATCCAGAACAAAAGAACATAGACTATGTAACCTCCTCTGGGTAAAAAAACGCGAAAATTCTGGAACCAGGATCACTGCCCAAGAGCATACAAGTAGGGCTTCAAACTGTCCCCGTATCAATACAAATGTACGGGCCATATATACCTTACGGACCCGTACCGTCTCGAGATTTTTTGACACAAAATACAGCGTATCAAGACGGCCGTTTATGCGCGTATACGGGTAAGAGCGTGAGAATCAGCTCTAGCCGTTGATTTTGGCCATCAGTGTAAGCAAAAACTCCCATGGAGTTCCACCCTGTCCATTTATTCCATTTTCAGACCGACTGGCACCCCAAGATACCAGCTGAGATGGTGATTTTCAGACCAGAGTGACTTTGTGACATTGTGACACATACCTTCATCATCGTTGTACTCGTTCTCCAGTGTAATTATGGCCTCAGGGGGCTGACACACCCGTACCTTTGTATGCTGGAGGGTATTAAATAACTTAAGTGACATCAAGGTAACATTTTACAGTCAATAATGTACCAAGTTTCTAGAGTCCCATGGTCCCCGTAAAATACGCGTATACGGGCGGTTACGGATGACGCCGTACCGTCCGAGTTCAGAGGGATAACCGGCTTTATAGCTATATCCGGGGGGTGACCGAGGCTTGTGACCGATCTGTCACTGATCCATCATCGTTGCCACCATTTCTTTCCAACACGCACTTTCACTATTTTCAGCATTTCCAGCTACAGTTATTTCAGTGAAGGATATGTATAGGTAGCCCTCGAAATTGGGTTGGCATCTGTAGCTATTTTTTTCTTTCTGGATTTTATTCTCTATCTTATTGATATCTATTGCGTCAGAGGCAGTGTGGGATAATTCGTGAAACAAGGAAACAATGGTCATGTTCAGACTTAAGGGCTCCCAATTCATTTCAGATGGACTGAGAGTCTCGCTGGCCTCAAAGCGTGAAGCATTGCTTAGTCAGAAAATAGCGGAGTCCGCTATTTTGTCAGCGCGTCTACTTTCACGCGTTTTAGGCATTTTTCGGGGCACCATCTTCTCTAATCAGCTGTGCAGCAATTTCAATGATGTCAATGAATACCGACATTATATTTTCATGAAATTTCTGGTGTTTGAAAACCAAATTTGGAAAAGTTGTTACGGCTTGAGGTTCAGTTCATTTTTGGCCTGTGCCGGCCTAGCCGGACACTCCGGCAGAACATTACGGAGCTCGAGAAAGGCCAGTTCAGATGGCCTTGTTATGCATTACAAACACCAGTAGGAAGTGAGTTCATGGGTGCCTATTACAGCATTACTGAACTTACAGTCATATTTTTACAGTAATTTTAAATACATTGAGAGTAGAAAAAAGGGGACTCGTGCCACCGGAACGGTTGGCCTCTACTCTACTGGTGAGACAGATTTGAATAAGTATTCAGTGAGGAATTATTGGACGAATGTCACGGTGAACCAGATTGAAGTGAAATTTCAAACTGGATTGATCGGATCATTGGTGACATAGCGCATCAAGCGATACGCGGATAAGCTTGGGATAAGCCCTGGATCCTACGTACAAAGAATGGCCTGGGGCTCGGATTGGACCACATATTATGACAGACTTTCAGCTCCTGGTCTTGTTAGGTTTTTTGCAGTATTTTTCAGCACGCTTCAGAATCATTTCTGGTGCATCAGGAAGAAATTTTGAGCATTTATAGCCCTTTTCGGCTATTTTCGGTTATTTTCGGGCTTACTAGTTATGTCCGTTTGGAATCAAGTTTTTCAAGATTGGTTAACACTGGGTTAACTCAACGCTTGAGGGACTTACTAAGGTTTTCCGAGCTCATTTGAGAGCTCGGTGATCCTTTTATTCCGATAAGGCCATTTGAACAGATTGAACAGATTTTCATCAATAAAACAGAACTCACAGTCTACAGGCAAGGTAAAGGGTGAGCATTGGTTGGGATATACATTAAATATGTTCAGAGATAAGACAGCAAGCATATAGTGCCTGATATCACTCTTCCAGTGCACTATTTGTAGAAAATTTTCAGGACCTGCGGCATGCATTCATTGCCAAGTTGAATAGTACAAGCTCACATTGACTGGGAGCAAGGAAGGTGGGACAATGTCATAGTTCAGGACAAGAATGCTTAATCCCATGGTACAAAAGTCCAATCTGATATACTGTTTCCATTGACTCCTGTCTCACATTCTCAAGAGTGACCCATATTGTCCAACAAGTCATTGGGGTGAACTGAATGTCCCACACAGTGAGACTTGTTGAAGGAGAATCAGGCAAGTCTATACCTTTGTCATGCAGGCCTTCTGGGTGAAATTGTGCACATTACAACCTGTAATGACCCCACCTTTCATTATTCACAGTCAAATCTGGCCATTAAATGGCTAGAGAGCCAACTGTTGTGACATTTATCAGCTATATGCTGTTCACATTCTATCTCTTCTGCAGATTCAGAGGTGCTGAGCCCTAAATTCAGCGCTGGGCCAATAAATTAAGAATATGGATAGAATCATGCTATAACCATGAGAAATCAGGTCAAGAAACATTCGACAAGTCCTGAGAGCTGACCATGTGTACTCTGAGCCATCATCGCATAACTCTGGTAAGTGGGGTTACCACGCACAGACATGACCAATGAGCCTATTTTCGAGGGCTAGATAGCCGGTTCGGAGAAAGATTGAGCTCTGACAGGGGCTAGATCCGATTCAGGCAAAAAATGGGCCAAAATGGCACATTTCGGTTTGGACAGCCTATTGGGCGTCCTAGATAGACAGATAGATTTACATAGCCTGGGCCCGAACAAAACCAACTGACATAATACTAGTGACATCATAGAATCGGTAATTAACTAAATCAACCACCTTGTCATTTAAACCTGTACCACTCAGACATGCAACTGAAATGGCCTGCTAAAAATGGGGTGAAAGTGCAGATTCATATTGTGTTCTCGGAAGCCAGTCCCTTGAATCTTTACGGCACGGAAAAGGTTGTCCGGATAGTGTCCGGATCAGCTTTTTTTTTCTGAATACAATAAATTCCAAAAGCGATAAGCGAGGTTTACCGAGGATGCGCGAGCCCCGGTCCAGCATCGGTCCGAGAGCCACGTACTGTCCCTTGTGGTGAGTCACTGAAAATCTCCTGGGAATTTTCATTTATTTATTTTACAGCTGTTTTCAGAACGATAGAGGGTTTTCGTAAGTGCCGGAGCTAATTTCTTCTGCTTGTACATGTTGGCGCTCCATCATGTTGCCTGGGCAGAGTCGAGTCTCTAAATTCAGGATATTTTATTCTCCATTTCATAGATACATGAATACATTTCGTAGGATATTCATGTTTGTAACCTTCCACAACTCGTCAGTACACTATGATGTGTCCTCATTGCTCGAGGATGCTTCTATGACAGTGTTCTGCTCACAGCAGAGAATGGAAGCGGCTTCAAAGCTGTACCAATGAACTGTGACAGTTTGCAGTATAAAGGCAGCAGTTATGTCAATCGGCTAATCCATCTGGCATCCAGGTCCTGTCAGTCTCAAAATAACTTTGAAAGGAATACCAACATGTTGAGCGATTTGTACAATTGATGCAGTGAGCTCAACATAGCTCAAGACTTTGCAGGTTCAACTCATACTTGTAGCTGATGGGCCTTTTATGCTATTATCCCTCTCGAACGCGGGTCCCCCGAATGCGGTTGTTTCAACTAAAATGGAGGTACAGGCCCCCGATCACGCACGCAACCGTGAAATGTGAAATGGCAAGGTGAGATGTACTTGCAGAGTATTGAGAAGATACGTACATTCATCTTTGATAGAAAAAAGACTCACTTGTGTCCCGTCAGGATACTGAGATTTCACGTGAATCGGCGCTGTTGAACACTCTTTCGCGGAATATACAGGGCGCGAACTGTCCAGACTCAGGAAGTTTCTCAGAATCTTCGCAAACGTGGAGCTATTGATACAAGGGCCGTTGACGTGGCAAGGATCAGTTCAATGAATGCAATTGCATGTCACTCTTCGTGTAAAGGCCAGCCGGTGCGGGTGGTGTTGCCGTGACCTGATCGGGATCGGATCATCGGCGTTTTTCGCATCGCGTGGGACCGAAGCTCAAAGTCAAGAGATCGCATGACTATATGCCTAAATATATCCCTTGATTTCAGCCTCGATGATCGTGTAATTTGAGATTCGAGGAGGTTGCTACAACGGTATAGATTCACGCATTGGGCGGCGTTTGTCGTCTTGACATCGCTGTAAGGATCCTAAGACTCGAGCAGTAATTTCAGTGATTTACCAGGCATCATTGCCAAAGTCAAGCCTGGCCAAATGTCCGCTTTAACTGCTTGTTTCATACTGGCGCTGAATTACGTTGCAGAAGGCTGATGATTTGACAACCCCACATGTGTTATGATACTGCTTTCATTCCTTCCTTCCGTCCGACTGATTGACAGGTCAGTTCCGTCCTCGAGAGCCACCTGGCCATACTGGCTTACCATCCAATTGGATGCCCTCCCGCAACTGAACCTACGAGTCCCTATTCAGCTTCATCCCAGTACAAAATGAACTCCAGTAAAAAAATTCTCACATCCGAGAATACTATTTTCAACGCACGTTTAGCGCTTGAGCTTGAAACATTTGCAGTTTCCCGAAAGAGCGCCCAAATGGCACTCGAAAAATTAGTAAATAGACTAAGTATGTACATAAAGTGAGATCACCTGTGTCAGGCTGTTGGCCTAGCCGTTAATTCAATAGTCGATGGAGTGGAGTTCAAGTACGTACCTTCATATAATGCATCCTGGGCACGAGGTCATTTTGAAGTCCTTTAGGAGCTGACAAAATAATAAGCTCCATCCATCTCGGGCTGTTGGAACGATATATAAGGATGGAAATATTGGACAAGTCCCTCAGTCAGACTCTCGACAAGTTCAGACTACAGTACAATGCTTTCCTTCACCAAAGTCTCTGTCCTCGTTGCTGTCTTCTTTGCCGCTCTCGGTGCCAACGCTGACATTATCGCTTGGAGTGGTGATGCATGCAATGGAGCTGAAGGCTTGAACGTCGCTTGCAACGGCGGCTGCATTGCTTTCGATGGAAGGCACTCATTCGAGGTAGGGATTATATAACCGAGTATCAGGACCATGACTGATATTTCTATTTCAAGGTCGTCTCTGGACGCAATGAATGTGTCGTCCTGTTCGAAGGCGACGGCTGCACTGGCGAGGCCTTCAACTTTGGCTCTGAAGTCAGTGGGGAGTGCATCAATGTCAACACCGGCACTCCCATTGGATCCTTCAGCTGTTCCCCCTGTTAAATGTACAAGTGAGTTCAAATGACCGTGCTACTCATCAAGGACCTGACCTCGGATTACAGGTTAAAAAATGTACAACGAGTTTTTCTCCACAAGGTCTTTCTTCTCTTGATAGTAGCGGATGTACGGATAGTATCAAATGAATGTGTTTTCAAAGCTATTTTACCGAACTCATTCTCGGTCATGGGACTATCAGGATGTTGACAATACTCGTTGAACCTGGCAGTTAGATTCCGGTCAGTGGTACTTCGCGAACATGAAAGCCCAATAAAGCCAAAAGAGCTTCATTTGGTACAGCAAAGCTCGCGGTATAATGGACCATCGTTACGGAACAGCTCTACATATAAGTATAAGCGCTTGTATCCGCATGGTTTCTACCTGTCTTGTTCGGATTCTTCTTGCCTCATTTCATCATAGCATCCCAAAACGTTCAACGTCGCTGACCAGCCTCGACCAATCTTGCAGATGTTTGGCTTTGGCCATACTGTGTCCTAATTAATCCATTCTCTTGCCATTTTCACCCAACTTGCGCATGAAAGCAGACATTTCCGGCGAACTTCAGCCACCTTTGAGTTGGAAAACTGCCACTGCCAACTTTGAATCAAAAAGGGACAACTTCGATCTTGGTAATGCGAACTGATCTTGAGATATTACGGAGGCTCATGTCACGGGCATCTGTGACTGGCTAGAGTCAGTTTAATTGCAGCACAGGTAGCCTCATCTATATCCACTATGGCATTACCGAGTAAAATGGTTCAAGTCAGTGCCATTTTTGTATGCATTTGGCGCAATGTGTGAGGACAGCGATGCCTAGGATGTTCAGTATGCATATCCTCTGCCTGAGGCATGGATGACTTTTTAATGACGTGGAAACGGAGTCCACACTCGGTCAAAAACTCCAATATGACAGACTGCCACATTCACTGTGACATAGTGGATCCATTTCATGATCAAGTCAGGATGCTCCTGATCAAGTTTGCATTTTGACCGGGAAGTTGTATCCTAAATTCTCGGATTGTCAACATGGAAGAAAGATGGAATTTGATCGAACCTGGACAAAATTGATTTGTGGCACTCGGTTTTGGAAAGAGAGGTCAAGGAGTCGAGGGCGACCTCGCTGATCACCAGCTCTCGAAGCGAAGAAAAAGTGCAATGGAGCAGATTTTTCATCGATGTAGACGGTACTGACGATGTATGAAGCTTTGAGAGTCACAAAGTCGTTTCTGGTGCTGATTCATTATCTGCAGGTTGGAGATGCCGAACAAGGTATACGATTCGAGGTTTGACATTTGTGACAATAGCTACATGACCTCTGAGGAGGTGCAGAATGTCAGACAGGTATAGCTGAGCATCTGGGATATGGCAAGTCTACAGCCGAGGACAAGGGCAGCGGGGGCGCGAAGAGTGTTCAATGCAGGAAGAAACTGAAGATTGTACTCATCGCCATATCAGAACATTACATTGCACTCGAGTCATGACTTCACCCTTGTCCTTTAACGACAGGTCCAGATTTGTAAGGCGCTGCAAGGTGCCTCGATTTGGCTTCAGCATCGTGGTATCTCTTAGAGTGGTAGTATTGAAAGACAGGCTTGTCCAGCGAGCAGAGTTCATCGTCAGCACAGTAAGAAGGCTACTGTGCGATGGTACTGGTATTTTCAAGGATACGAGAACGTCCAGACCATGTTGATTGGACCTGGCAAGCTGAGTTGACACGGTTGAGCGTTCCTCTGCATGTTTGCATGTGAAGTTGTTTGATTATCGATCACAACTTCCCTTTACCGGCACAAAGCTGAAGGCCGGATGGTCAGCTTTGGATCAAAAGAAGGAGGAGGACATTGCGGTGGAAGGTCTTCTACTTGCTGCTTGTTTGGCCCATCCCGAAATGCTTCCTCCATTGTCCGGAGATGACGGTTGCACCATAGACATCGTCCGCCTTTCGCTGTATTGGCTGTCAAATCAAATCGCAGGGAATCGACAATACTCTGCACTTGGTGGTTCAAGGGCCACTCACAGTCTGGGTTGAAAGTCTTGTCAACATCTACAGAACCTAGAGAATATACATCTAGTCTTGTTCTGTTTGGTGTGATCTTTGAAAAGGCTCAAAGACCCCACAACCCCTTGCATTGTATGATTTTGACTGTTTTTGACTGTTGACCTTTCAAACCTTTCGCAACCTTTCGAAACCTTTTACAATGAATTGTAACCTTTGAAAACCTTATAATTGACCTCTCATATTCAATGTACTGCTTACAAGCCAAGAGTCTGAAAGTAAGAAATGTCATGTCAAGGACCAGGAAGCTGTGACAATCATGGCCAGTGTGATCAAACACGGTTTCACTGAAACCTGGATCTTCATGGGACTGCACACACTTTTATAGTCCAGTAATCTAGTACCAGTTGAAATTCTGTACTTTATACCAGGTATCAAGGACCAGGAAGCACAAAAATCACCAGGTTTTACATACCACGTATCACGTATCACGTATTGTACCATGTGTCAGTAATAAACGATGAAAAATGAGTTTATAACCTTGATCTCAAGCCAGCCAACTTTTCTCCTTCCCTTTAAGAAGAGCACCGTGTACTGATTGCGGCATGACTGGCACGTGATAGCTTTGCATGTTGGGCTCGGCTAAATTGTGGCAGGCAACATCGTTTCTCTGGAGAGGAAGGTCAGGAAGATGGATAAAGCCAAATACACCTTTCACATAGAGGCTGGAGGTACAGACATACAGCAGACGGCCTTCAACGACGGATATCAGCACATCGACAGCTTCCAGAATCGGTGCGCCAAATCCGACATGCATGATGATCATCTGGTCGATGGTCGTCTCAGGTTCACAAAAAATGTGTTTTCTCCCCTCGTACGTCTCCATTTTCCTTTTCGGACTCGAGATTAATTGTTCAGGCCGGAGCTCCGATCAATCCCGCCATGCAGACCTGGATGGGCCCAGAACGTGTCCAGCATGCCGTGGACGCTCTCAAGGGAACCCACCAAGTACATTCTTTGTTGGTTTACGATATCGACGGTTCTGTCATCCAGCCAATCAACATCAGAGATGCAATGGAGGGAAGCCTCGTGGAAGTCATTTATAATCTGAAGCACTGGTATATTGAGAGCGCCAGAAAGGACAGCTTTACTGCAGACATCGTCAGCGTCCGAATTTTACGTGAAGAGTCAGCTTCTGTCAGGGAGACGTCTTTGGACGAGGACGACGCGTCGAGCGCAACTTTGTCTGTCGAAGCCAGTGAGTTCCTTGTTCAGTTTAAGACTGGTGACTGATTGTTTGCAGGCAATGGAAATGCAAGCAGCGGATCCAGTGGCGGTACGTCTTGGTCGATTTTTTGAAGTGTTTCTTACTCTCCTTCTTTCCAGCGTGCGGGGGTCTCAGGGAGGTAGACAAGGACAAGATCATCGGTATTTAACTTTTTTGGTGTCTTTCGCAATTGCTGACGGATGAAATAGATTCAACTGTCGACTATGCTGTCGGCACGCCTGAAAGTACGTGTGGTCCCTCTTGTTCGACGTCCACTGATAATGATCTGTCCTGACTCTAGAGGCATCGCGTAAACGCTGTGGCAACAGCGAGGGCGGTTCTGGCAATAGCAAGAAGGTCAAGACTGATCTGTAGATGTTGGGGCAAAAAACGGTGTATCACTGCTCCTATTGTATCTACTCCTTCTATTTATTTTGTCGGATTTTTCGGTTAAGCTTGAGCGGTAAAGAAAAGTGGGTGAAGGATGGCAAGAATTGATGACGCCACATTTTTTTTGGGGATGCAACATTGAATAACAAAATGAGAGGGAATGTCTCCTTGGTTTCCCGTTCTTCGTCATGACCACACTTGCAAATGAGCTCCTCTCGGAAATTATCTCTTACCTCTCAGGGAACGATGTGAAGAATATCACTGTGACTTGCTAGAAATTCTGGTGGCTTGTTGCTCCCTTGCAGTATGGCAAAGTCGTGCTAATTTAGTCGTGCAGATTGTTGTGACACCGTTTGCTTGCATTGGCCGGGGTTAAGCAAGGTCCGGACCGACGGAGGCGGTACTTTCATATTGCAAGCATCACTGACTCAGCTTGACTACAGAGACCGGTTCTGCGGCGTCAGTCTCTATAACTGGAACAGGCTCCGCGTCCGTTATGACAAAGAACAGAGGTCAGATGCTGTCTCAGGCAAAGTCGACATCCACTCCAGTGCCAACTCCCAGCGCGCCAGCGACGAAAAATTCTTCCATGTCTATGGGCGCTCCCTTGATCATTTCGGGAGGCATGGTCGCAGTTGTCGTGTCTTTCATGTGATCCCCAAACTTTTTATGGCATATCAGATGCCTAGACCTGAACTGCTGTCATACAATACCAGTGGACGATATATTTATCTTCTCAATTACGAGTCCCCATTTATGGGGCTCGTTTGTTGGGCAACAGTGAGTTTTGGTACAGGGCCATCATAGAGCCCAAAGGGGATGTTCATGCGATCTGTCTGCCAGCTGCTCTCCGGCGTCGCATGAAGTATTCTAGCACTGGTACAACATTGATATTAATTAGCTGTATCCAGAACAAAAGAACATAGACTATGTAACCTCCTCTGGGTAAAAAAACGCGAAAATTCTGGAACCAGGATCACTGCCCAAGAGCATACAAGTAGGGCTTCAAACTGTCCCCGTATCAATACAAATGTACGGGCCATATATACCTTACGGACCCGTACCGTCTCGAGATTTTTTGACACAAAATACAGCGTATCAAGACGGCCGTTTATGCGCGTATACGGGTAAGAGCGTGAGAATCAGCTCTAGCCGTTGATTTTGGCCATCAGTGTAAGCAAAAACTCCCATGGAGTTCCACCCTGTCCATTTATTCCATTTTCAGACCGACTGGCACCCCAAGATACCAGCTGAGATGGTGATTTTCAGACCAGAGTGACTTTGTGACATTGTGACACATACCTTCATCATCGTTGTACTCGTTCTCCAGTGTAATTATGGCCTCAGGGGGCTGACACACCCGTACCTTTGTATGCTGGAGGGTATTAAATAACTTAAGTGACATCAAGGTAACATTTTACAGTCAATAATGTACCAAGTTTCTAGAGTCCCATGGTCCCCGTAAAATACGCGTATACGGGCGGTTACGGATGACGCCGTACCGTCCGAGTTCAGAGGGATAACCGGCTTTATAGCTATATCCGGGGGGTGACCGAGGCTTGTGACCGATCTGTCACTGATCCATCATCGTTGCCACCATTTCTTTCCAACACGCACTTTCACTATTTTCAGCATTTCCAGCTACAGTTATTTCAGTGAAGGATATGTATAGGTAGCCCTCGAAATTGGGTTGGCATCTGTAGCTATTTTTTTCTTTCTGGATTTTATTCTCTATCTTATTGATATCTATTGCGTCAGAGGCAGTGTGGGATAATTCGTGAAACAAGGAAACAATGGTCATGTTCAGACTTAAGGGCTCCCAATTCATTTCAGATGGACTGAGAGTCTCGCTGGCCTCAAAGCGTGAAGCATTGCTTAGTCAGAAAATAGCGGAGTCCGCTATTTTGTCAGCGCGTCTACTTTCACGCGTTTTAGGCATTTTTCGGGGCACCATCTTCTCTAATCAGCTGTGCAGCAATTTCAATGATGTCAATGAATACCGACATTATATTTTCATGAAATTTCTGGTGTTTGAAAACCAAATTTGGAAAAGTTGTTACGGCTTGAGGTTCAGTTCATTTTTGGCCTGTGCCGGCCTAGCCGGACACTCCGGCAGAACATTACGGAGCTCGAGAAAGGCCAGTTCAGATGGCCTTGTTATGCATTACAAACACCAGTAGGAAGTGAGTTCATGGGTGCCTATTACAGCATTACTGAACTTACAGTCATATTTTTACAGTAATTTTAAATACATTGAGAGTAGAAAAAAGGGGACTCGTGCCACCGGAACGGTTGGCCTCTACTCTACTGGTGAGACAGATTTGAATAAGTATTCAGTGAGGAATTATTGGACGAATGTCACGGTGAACCAGATTGAAGTGAAATTTCAAACTGGATTGATCGGATCATTGGTGACATAGCGCATCAAGCGATACGCGGATAAGCTTGGGATAAGCCCTGGATCCTACGTACAAAGAATGGCCTGGGGCTCGGATTGGACCACATATTATGACAGACTTTCAGCTCCTGGTCTTGTTAGGTTTTTTGCAGTATTTTTCAGCACGCTTCAGAATCATTTCTGGTGCATCAGGAAGAAATTTTGAGCATTTATAGCCCTTTTCGGCTATTTTCGGTTATTTTCGGGCTTACTAGTTATGTCCGTTTGGAATCAAGTTTTTCAAGATTGGTTAACACTGGGTTAACTCAACGCTTGAGGGACTTACTAAGGTTTTCCGAGCTCATTTGAGAGCTCGGTGATCCTTTTATTCCGATAAGGCCATTTGAACAGATTGAACAGATTTTCATCAATAAAACAGAACTCACAGTCTACAGGCAAGGTAAAGGGTGAGCATTGGTTGGGATATACATTAAATATGTTCAGAGATAAGACAGCAAGCATATAGTGCCTGATATCACTCTTCCAGTGCACTATTTGTAGAAAATTTTCAGGACCTGCGGCATGCATTCATTGCCAAGTTGAATAGTACAAGCTCACATTGACTGGGAGCAAGGAAGGTGGGACAATGTCATAGTTCAGGACAAGAATGCTTAATCCCATGGTACAAAAGTCCAATCTGATATACTGTTTCCATTGACTCCTGTCTCACATTCTCAAGAGTGACCCATATTGTCCAACAAGTCATTGGGGTGAACTGAATGTCCCACACAGTGAGACTTGTTGAAGGAGAATCAGGCAAGTCTATACCTTTGTCATGCAGGCCTTCTGGGTGAAATTGTGCACATTACAACCTGTAATGACCCCACCTTTCATTATTCACAGTCAAATCTGGCCATTAAATGGCTAGAGAGCCAACTGTTGTGACATTTATCAGCTATATGCTGTTCACATTCTATCTCTTCTGCAGATTCAGAGGTGCTGAGCCCTAAATTCAGCGCTGGGCCAATAAATTAAGAATATGGATAGAATCATGCTATAACCATGAGAAATCAGGTCAAGAAACATTCGACAAGTCCTGAGAGCTGACCATGTGTACTCTGAGCCATCATCGCATAACTCTGGTAAGTGGGGTTACCACGCACAGACATGACCAATGAGCCTATTTTCGAGGGCTAGATAGCCGGTTCGGAGAAAGATTGAGCTCTGACAGGGGCTAGATCCGATTCAGGCAAAAAATGGGCCAAAATGGCACATTTCGGTTTGGACAGCCTATTGGGCGTCCTAGATAGACAGATAGATTTACATAGCCTGGGCCCGAACAAAACCAACTGACATAATACTAGTGACATCATAGAATCGGTAATTAACTAAATCAACCACCTTGTCATTTAAACCTGTACCACTCAGACATGCAACTGAAATGGCCTGCTAAAAATGGGGTGAAAGTGCAGATTCATATTGTGTTCTCGGAAGCCAGTCCCTTGAATCTTTACGGCACGGAAAAGGTTGTCCGGATAGTGTCCGGATCAGCTTTTTTTTTCTGAATACAATAAATTCCAAAAGCGATAAGCGAGGTTTACCGAGGATGCGCGAGCCCCGGTCCAGCATCGGTCCGAGAGCCACGTACTGTCCCTTGTGGTGAGTCACTGAAAATCTCCTGGGAATTTTCATTTATTTATTTTACAGCTGTTTTCAGAACGATAGAGGGTTTTCGTAAGTGCCGGAGCTAATTTCTTCTGCTTGTACATGTTGGCGCTCCATCATGTTGCCTGGGCAGAGTCGAGTCTCTAAATTCAGGATATTTTATTCTCCATTTCATAGATACATGAATACATTTCGTAGGATATTCATGTTTGTAACCTTCCACAACTCGTCAGTACACTATGATGTGTCCTCATTGCTCGAGGATGCTTCTATGACAGTGTTCTGCTCACAGCAGAGAATGGAAGCGGCTTCAAAGCTGTACCAATGAACTGTGACAGTTTGCAGTATAAAGGCAGCAGTTATGTCAATCGGCTAATCCATCTGGCATCCAGGTCCTGTCAGTCTCAAAATAACTTTGAAAGGAATACCAACATGTTGAGCGATTTGTACAATTGATGCAGTGAGCTCAACATAGCTCAAGACTTTGCAGGTTCAACTCATACTTGTAGCTGATGGGCCTTTTATGCTATTATCCCTCTCGAACGCGGGTCCCCCGAATGCGGTTGTTTCAACTAAAATGGAGGTACAGGCCCCCGATCACGCACGCAACCGTGAAATGTGAAATGGCAAGGTGAGATGTACTTGCAGAGTATTGAGAAGATACGTACATTCATCTTTGATAGAAAAAAGACTCACTTGTGTCCCGTCAGGATACTGAGATTTCACGTGAATCGGCGCTGTTGAACACTCTTTCGCGGAATATACAGGGCGCGAACTGTCCAGACTCAGGAAGTTTCTCAGAATCTTCGCAAACGTGGAGCTATTGATACAAGGGCCGTTGACGTGGCAAGGATCAGTTCAATGAATGCAATTGCATGTCACTCTTCGTGTAAAGGCCAGCCGGTGCGGGTGGTGTTGCCGTGACCTGATCGGGATCGGATCATCGGCGTTTTTCGCATCGCGTGGGACCGAAGCTCAAAGTCAAGAGATCGCATGACTATATGCCTAAATATATCCCTTGATTTCAGCCTCGATGATCGTGTAATTTGAGATTCGAGGAGGTTGCTACAACGGTATAGATTCACGCATTGGGCGGCGTTTGTCGTCTTGACATCGCTGTAAGGATCCTAAGACTCGAGCAGTAATTTCAGTGATTTACCAGGCATCATTGCCAAAGTCAAGCCTGGCCAAATGTCCGCTTTAACTGCTTGTTTCATACTGGCGCTGAATTACGTTGCAGAAGGCTGATGATTTGACAACCCCACATGTGTTATGATACTGCTTTCATTCCTTCCTTCCGTCCGACTGATTGACAGGTCAGTTCCGTCCTCGAGAGCCACCTGGCCATACTGGCTTACCATCCAATTGGATGCCCTCCCGCAACTGAACCTACGAGTCCCTATTCAGCTTCATCCCAGTACAAAATGAACTCCAGTAAAAAAATTCTCACATCCGAGAATACTATTTTCAACGCACGTTTAGCGCTTGAGCTTGAAACATTTGCAGTTTCCCGAAAGAGCGCCCAAATGGCACTCGAAAAATTAGTAAATAGACTAAGTATGTACATAAAGTGAGATCACCTGTGTCAGGCTGTTGGCCTAGCCGTTAATTCAATAGTCGATGGAGTGGAGTTCAAGTACGTACCTTCATATAATGCATCCTGGGCACGAGGTCATTTTGAAGTCCTTTAGGAGCTGACAAAATAATAAGCTCCATCCATCTCGGGCTGTTGGAACGATATATAAGGATGGAAATATTGGACAAGTCCCTCAGTCAGACTCTCGACAAGTTCAGACTACAGTACAATGCTTTCCTTCACCAAAGTCTCTGTCCTCGTTGCTGTCTTCTTTGCCGCTCTCGGTGCCAACGCTGACATTATCGCTTGGAGTGGTGATGCATGCAATGGAGCTGAAGGCTTGAACGTCGCTTGCAACGGCGGCTGCATTGCTTTCGATGGAAGGCACTCATTCGAGGTAGGGATTATATAACCGAGTATCAGGACCATGACTGATATTTCTATTTCAAGGTCGTCTCTGGACGCAATGAATGTGTCGTCCTGTTCGAAGGCGACGGCTGCACTGGCGAGGCCTTCAACTTTGGCTCTGAAGTCAGTGGGGAGTGCATCAATGTCAACACCGGCACTCCCATTGGATCCTTCAGCTGTTCCCCCTGTTAAATGTACAAGTGAGTTCAAATGACCGTGCTACTCATCAAGGACCTGACCTCGGATTACAGGTTAAAAAATGTACAACGAGTTTTTCTCCACAAGGTCTTTCTTCTCTTGATAGTAGCGGATGTACGGATAGTATCAAATGAATGTGTTTTCAAAGCTATTTTACCGAACTCATTCTCGGTCATGGGACTATCAGGATGTTGACAATACTCGTTGAACCTGGCAGTTAGATTCCGGTCAGTGGTACTTCGCGAACATGAAAGCCCAATAAAGCCAAAAGAGCTTCATTTGGTACAGCAAAGCTCGCGGTATAATGGACCATCGTTACGGAACAGCTCTACATATAAGTATAAGCGCTTGTATCCGCATGGTTTCTACCTGTCTTGTTCGGATTCTTCTTGCCTCATTTCATCATAGCATCCCAAAACGTTCAACGTCGCTGACCAGCCTCGACCAATCTTGCAGATGTTTGGCTTTGGCCATACTGTGTCCTAATTAATCCATTCTCTTGCCATTTTCACCCAACTTGCGCATGAAAGCAGACATTTCCGGCGAACTTCAGCCACCTTTGAGTTGGAAAACTGCCACTGCCAACTTTGAATCAAAAAGGGACAACTTCGATCTTGGTAATGCGAACTGATCTTGAGATATTACGGAGGCTCATGTCACGGGCATCTGTGACTGGCTAGAGTCAGTTTAATTGCAGCACAGGTAGCCTCATCTATATCCACTATGGCATTACCGAGTAAAATGGTTCAAGTCAGTGCCATTTTTGTATGCATTTGGCGCAATGTGTGAGGACAGCGATGCCTAGGATGTTCAGTATGCATATCCTCTGCCTGAGGCATGGATGACTTTTTAATGACGTGGAAACGGAGTCCACACTCGGTCAAAAACTCCAATATGACAGACTGCCACATTCACTGTGACATAGTGGATCCATTTCATGATCAAGTCAGGATGCTCCTGATCAAGTTTGCATTTTGACCGGGAAGTTGTATCCTAAATTCTCGGATTGTCAACATGGAAGAAAGATGGAATTTGATCGAACCTGGACAAAATTGATTTGTGGCACTCGGTTTTGGAAAGAGAGGTCAAGGAGTCGAGGGCGACCTCGCTGATCACCAGCTCTCGAAGCGAAGAAAAAGTGCAATGGAGCAGATTTTTCATCGATGTAGACGGTACTGACGATGTATGAAGCTTTGAGAGTCACAAAGTCGTTTCTGGTGCTGATTCATTATCTGCAGGTTGGAGATGCCGAACAAGGTATACGATTCGAGGTTTGACATTTGTGACAATAGCTACATGACCTCTGAGGAGGTGCAGAATGTCAGACAGGTATAGCTGAGCATCTGGGATATGGCAAGTCTACAGCCGAGGACAAGGGCAGCGGGGGCGCGAAGAGTGTTCAATGCAGGAAGAAACTGAAGATTGTACTCATCGCCATATCAGAACATTACATTGCACTCGAGTCATGACTTCACCCTTGTCCTTTAACGACAGGTCCAGATTTGTAAGGCGCTGCAAGGTGCCTCGATTTGGCTTCAGCATCGTGGTATCTCTTAGAGTGGTAGTATTGAAAGACAGGCTTGTCCAGCGAGCAGAGTTCATCGTCAGCACAGTAAGAAGGCTACTGTGCGATGGTACTGGTATTTTCAAGGATACGAGAACGTCCAGACCATGTTGATTGGACCTGGCAAGCTGAGTTGACACGGTTGAGCGTTCCTCTGCATGTTTGCATGTGAAGTTGTTTGATTATCGATCACAACTTCCCTTTACCGGCACAAAGCTGAAGGCCGGATGGTCAGCTTTGGATCAAAAGAAGGAGGAGGACATTGCGGTGGAAGGTCTTCTACTTGCTGCTTGTTTGGCCCATCCCGAAATGCTTCCTCCATTGTCCGGAGATGACGGTTGCACCATAGACATCGTCCGCCTTTCGCTGTATTGGCTGTCAAATCAAATCGCAGGGAATCGACAATACTCTGCACTTGGTGGTTCAAGGGCCACTCACAGTCTGGGTTGAAAGTCTCAGCAATGGCTATCACGCATTCTTATTCCGGATGCACATTTTCACAATTCATCCAGTTGTTCTCCGCTTACAGCGTGAAAATAGCCATCTCATAAACGATCATTTGCTCACATCTCAGAAAGTGGCGACTACAGACCGCCGAAGACCGAAGCAGATACAAAAATTCATATCGCAGCGTGTGCGGCAATTAGCGCATATCATCAGATGAATCTTATCCAAAAAAATATGCAGAAGTAGGATGAAAATCCTATCCTATTCTATCTTCTAGTGCTCATTTTGCAGCCAGGACGACCGCAGATTGGGTGGAATTCTATCTTATCCTATCTTATCATATCCTAATCAAAGTGATTGTCGCCGAATAGTGGATTTATTGAATGGATGGAGTATTGAGCTACTAGTATACTCTGAGCAATCTAATGACTCACTAGATCTTTTAGGATACGTTTGAGCGCGGATTCGAGGCGCCAAAGTTAAAAATACATTTTTCCATTTGGGCATGGTACATTCATTGATTACCCCGGGATAGTCTGTATTCACTCGGGGTTTGCGCAGTCCACTCTTCTCCCTGAGTTCCCCGTCGGCTCGAGGGTCCGAATTGAGATGCATACGAGTATGTATCATTTTCAGGGAGGCACTTCCTTACCGCCATATTTTCACCGGAACTCCCCTCCTTAATCCCAAGCTAGAATAACAAAAACTGCGTGACCACAATCGAGTTTCTGAATTCAGTATTCTTTCTTCTCGATTTCATAGATACTTCGTGGAACATTCATGTTTGTAACCTTCCACAGCTCGTCAGTGCACTATTACGTGTCCTGATTGCTCGGGAGCGCTTCTATGACTGTGTTCTGCTCACAGCAAAGAATGAAAGCGGCTTCGAAGCTGTACCGATGAACTCTGACAGTTTATCAGTTATGTCAGTCGGCGGATCCATCTTTCATCCAGGTTCTGTCAGAGTCTCAAAATAACTTTGAAAGGACACCAACATGTTCGATGCAGTTGAGCTCAACATCGCTCGAAGCTTTGGAGGTATAACTCATACTTTTAGCTAATGGGCGTTGTTTCAACTGAAATGGAGGTACAGGTCTCTGATCACGCACGTAACCATAAAATGGCAAGGCGAGATGTACTTGCAGAGTATTGAGATTCGAGATACGTGCATTCATCTTTGATAGAAAAACTCACTTGTGTTCCGTCGGGATACTAAATTGAGATTTCAAGTGAATTGGCCCTGTTGCACATTCTTGTGACGAGGAGTAATGGACAGGGCGCGAGCTGCCCAGACTCAAGAAGTCTCTCAGGATCCTCGCAAACGTAGAGCTATTGATGCAAGTGCCGTTGACGTGGCAAAGATCAGTTCAATGAATGCAATTGCATGTCACTGTTCGTGTAAAGGCCAGCCGGTGGGGGTGGTGTTGCCGTGACCTGATCGGGATCGGATCATCGGCGTTTTTCACATCGGCATCGTGTGGGACCGAAGCTGAAAGTCAAGAGATCGCATGACCATATGCCTAAATATATCCCTTGATTTCAGCCTCTACTGAATTGATCGTGTAATTTGAGATTCGAGGAGGAGGTTGCTACAACGATATAGAGTCACGCATCGGGCGGCGTTTGTCGTCTTGGCATCACTGTAAGGATCCTAAGACTCGAGCAGTAATTTCAGTGATTTACCAGGCATCATTGCCAAAGTCAAGCCTGGCCAAATGTCCGCTTTCACTGCTTGTTTCATACTGGCGCTGAATTGCGTTGCAGAAGGCTGATGATTTGACAACCACACATGTGTTATGATACTGCTTTCTTTCCTTCCTTCCGTCCGACCGATTGACAGGTCAGTTCCGTCCTCGAGAGCCACCTGGCTATACTGGCTTACCATCCAATTGGATGCCCTCCTGCAACTGAACCTACGAGTCCCTATTCAGCTTCATCCCAGTACAAAATGAACTCCAGTAAAAAAATTCTCACATCCGAGAATACTATTTTCAACGCACGTTTAGTGCTTGATTTTGAAACGTTTGCAGTTTCTCGAAAGAGCGCCCAAATGGCACTCGAAATAGACTACGTACATAAAGTGAGATCACCTGAGTCAGGCTGTTGGCCTAGCCTTTAATTCAATAGTCGATGGAGTGGAGTTTAAGTACGTACCTTCATATAATGCATCCTGGGCACGAGGTCCTTTTGAAGTCCTTTAGGAGCCGACAAAATAATAAGCTCCATCCATCTCGGGCTGGTGGAACGGTATATAAGGAAGGGAAATATTGGACAAGTCCTTCAGTCAGACTCTCGACAAGTTCAGACACTACAGTACAATGCTTTCCTTCACCAAAGTCTCTGTCCTCGTTGCTGTCTTCTTTGCCGCTCTCGGTGCCAACGCTGACATTATCGCTTGGAGTGGTGATGCATGCAATGGAGCTGAAGGCTTGAACGTCGCTTGCAACGGTGGCTGCATTGCTTTCGATGGAAGGCACTCATTCGAGGTAGGGATCAGATAACAAAGCATCAGGACCATGACTGATATTTCTATTTCAAGGTCGTCTCTGGACGCAATGAGTGTGTCGTCCTGTTCGAAGGCGACGGCTGCACCGGCGAGGCCTTCAACTTTGGCTCTGAAGTCAGTGGGGAGTGCATCAATGTCAACACCGGTACTCCCATTGGATCCTTCAGCTGTTCCCCCTGTTAAATGTACAAGTGAGTTCAAATGACCGTGCTACTACTCATCAAGGACCTCACCTCAGATTACAGGTTAAAAAATGTACAACGAGTTCTTCTCCACAAGGTCTTTCTTCTCTTGATAGTAGCGGATGTACGGATAGTATCAAATGAATGTGTTTTCAAAGCTATACTTTACCGAACTCATTCTCGGTCATGGGACTGCCAACTTCGATCTTGGTACTTGATGCGAACTGACACAGCGCCGAGCGGATCTATTTCAAGTCGGGGTGCTTCTGGTCAAGGTTGTATTTTGACTGGTCCCAAGTGGTGTTCCGAATTCTCGGATTGTCAACATGGAAGAAAGATGGAAATTCATCAAACCTGGACGAAATTGATTTATGGCACTCTGCGTGTGGTAGTGAATTGTGGATATTTAGCTCTGGGAATAGGCACTACAAACATACCAAGATAATGCCCACACAAAACATTCACATCAGCTCGGTGTCTTCATGCGTGATATTGAGTCCCGCTGATACGCAGACTCTGAGGCTCACCATATCTTCCCGCTGAAATTCGACCTTGTGCGTTTAAAAAACCAAGGTCAGGACGCCTGCTCTGTTTTGGAGCATGGACACAAAAGAGCCTCGGGACGCAACGGGCATGGGGACGGCGCCTCCGACTTTGAGATCACCAAGATCCAAAAAAGCAGATCGCAGCAGAGGGCCGACAGAGGTTGAGTTCGCCTGGCTCCACTAGTGCTGCGGCTGAGAATACGGATGCTTCCAATCATTCACGTCGCATCCTCAGGCCAAGAGATTCCGCAGCCTGGCTGCGAGCTCGAATACGTTGTCAACTGTCTAAGCTCATGACTCATCATGCAGGGGGTACAGCCTCTGATTGGCTGCAGCATTCTCAACGTCTGGAAGCACAGCCACGAGTGACGTTCCGAGGCGAGACGTACGGAGAAGGGGTCTACTGCGCCAGGTCGTCCATTTTGCTCCGCGGTCCAGAGCCCGTCACGCTTCCAATCCCTGTAAACAACCGCAGCTGAGAATAAGTATCTCCCGAGGTCATCAGCAGGCAAAGTTCGCAAGATCGATATCACGTGGGTGTAGCTCTTCGCTATCGTTCTCGGTCTCTCCTGAGTTGCCGTGTGGCGTGAGTTTTACCACCTCGGCTTGCTCGGGCTTGCGTCTTCATCACTTCGTCCTCTTGTCGTCCTCCTTGTGACTCGTGAGGACGGAGGACGGAGGAGGCGGGGGCATCTCGATTCTCAACGGGTTCATCCGCCATCGAACGGATAAATGCTCGTGGGTGGATGCTCGGCCCGGTGGTTCTTCCCACGCTCTGTCGTTTCCCGCCATTGCGCCAACGGTCCCTTGAATCGTCATGCAGCAAAACCTTTCACGGTCGCCGGTAGTGAGCCCATAATGACCATATGATCGATCATACGTCTACTACGCGATCGATCCTGACTGACGATCCTTGGGTGGCAGTCCCGTGTTGGTCCCCTGATGGGTCACAGCAGCGCCCGGTTTCAATGGATCTCGATCCAGCTCTCTGTTCAAAATGTTCCCTCCGATAGCGATTAGATATCGCTTTTGTGGCTGTGCTGGACACTCATCAATAGTTCGACCCTGTCCCAGGTCAGAGATGTTGTTGTGAATATTCTTTCATCCGTAGCCTCTGATACAATGGAGGGAACTGTTGTTTTTTAAATATTTACAGAAGTGGCTGCTAATAACTAGCCAGCAGTCACAATAAATCATCCGCATCCAGCACTGTTAGATGGTACCTGCAACAATCATTTTATGAGCAATAGGAGACAGTTATGAAGGTACTAGTCAGATATATTGGAGGAGACCTTGCTAGGGCTGAAATTAAGTTCTAACCATGTAGATACCATGAGAATGGAATTCATGCGGAAATTTCAGGCAATGAATGAAATCAGAACCACCTCCTACTCTTCATAGCCATAAATCATCGGCTCACTGATGCTATGGTCGTTCGTCGACACAGAATCAGTCGAGGCCGATACTGGATGCAGCTCGGAAATATGTCGGATCATTGGGAAGGCCGGCCCGTGGAACTTACACACGGACCACCTGCAACATTGTGCTCTCGAACGCGAGGAAATTCCACCCAGCCTTAGATACTGCTAGTACAGCATGTAGACATATAAAGCTTTGTTCCTGCCAAATAGCTTTGAATTCTGAGCAGTTTGGCAAAAGGTCAGACAAAAGGCTCAAAATGCCGACAAGCATGTAAGAGGGAATACTGGATGTGACCTAACATGCCGAGTATGCTAGATTTATATTCTGTATAATGCCCTTTTTGAAATATAGCTTCGTAAACTGTCTCCTCAGCCAGGTTTCTTGTGCTAGAAAACCATCGCAGCATCCAGAATCATTGGTGCATGTTTTCATCTGTTTTTATTTCCAATATTTTGGAGACAATTTCGCGAAATGTGAAATTTTGAGCCCGAGCAATATTGGATTGAGCATTGATGACTCTCGAGAACACTCGACGGCGTCCTCAGAGCTCCTGCACTACATTTTAAGCGGATTGTATGAAGAGGATAGTTGATGATGAAGACAAGATTATATCACATGACTATGATACAGGAATTTGTGAAGATATCCGGGCTAGAGCCTGAAAGGCAGTAAACCATACCCTAAATGCAAAACGGTATGTTACATACAGCCAGTATTAACATTCACCACTTCAAAATTATACAAGTTGGATGGATAGCCAATCTTATGATGGCAGGTATGAGTCCTAGTGGGGGCCTGTTCATAGTCCATCTACACAATGTATTGTCAACACAGTGAATTTATATCAACTATCTGGCTCATTTCACATGTTTAGAGATACAGTGACATTATGGGACTACATTAAGAGTGCAAGTACACTGCAAGTGACGCACAGTCCTGAGGACAGACTGCAAAGTCTTCTGTACTCATCTCAGATAGCCTATTTTCCAGAACAGTAGTTACATTGTTAGCCATACCATTATTATACCACACCTCATTGTCCTTTGTTATGATACAAGCTGAAAAACGGATATCATTGACAAAGTAAACAATTCCCCGCATAACAGCAATGTCATCACCTCCACACAAGACTCTGATGGTTTCGTCTGCCCTATAATGGTCAACACCACCAGAGGCTAATTCCATAGCAATCAGCTTTGGTGTCCAGCTATATGTTTCAGTGACAGGATTCATAATTGGTGACGGAAATGTAAAATATCGGAAGGTGTCTCAGGCCCTGGAGGATGCAGAATTCCCCACCATCATCAAGGCTACAGAGCATTTTAAGGTGGATTATCAGACTCTCCGTTGTCAGCAGCTTTGTTTGACCAACCCTCACCAAAATGCTCATGCTGACTCACAGCCAGCATTGCTGAGACTATATCAGATCATTCAATGTATCTTGCCAATAAAAGTGTACATTTCTCTTCCTTTGGTGACCAGAAGCTTTTGTGCGGTTTTGGCTGTGAGCCGGAGATTCGGCAACCACGCCGATCTCAATTCAGCAACCCGAGGGTTGATATCAGGAGATTCGATGACTAGAGAACTGTTCAGGACCCTGCTTCAATAACGGCAACGAATTCAATATGTCAATAAATTGGTCAACTAAAAAGTCAATAATATTTTCTGTGTCAAGCCCCGGGCGGGATCCCGCTTTTGATCGCTTCAAACGTATGTGTGGATATCCGATCAAAAACAAATTCAGCATATGGGAAGTACAACCTCATAGAAATCTTCTTGACTGAGGTTAGAGGAATGCTGCATCTTCGGTTCTCCTGTCAAATTTTCTGAGATGGTAACGTGGTAATGTGGAGCCATCGACCGCCACAGCGCCAATCTATCCTCCGCGATGACGGTACTGAATGATATATTGAATAATGTAGTATTCAAGATGAGCGGCGCTTGCTTGCTCCACGAGTCGCTTGCGTGAAGAAGGTATCCAGTCTCACATGTACACTTTCCTGGGGTCAGCTCTGCATAACCAATCTGTCGAGAGCGGCCAATGGAGATCGTGGCTTCGATTGTGCACCGCCAAGACATTCGGTGAATAATGAGCGCCGATCTGCCAGCATCTGACCCTTGTGTGCTGTGTCGCCAATTGACGGCCTTCATGCCTCCAATTAGACTCCAGGAAGGATGTTCCTACTCAGGCCATTGAAGCTCTGATAGCCTCTACCGAAAACCTCTTAAAAATTCCTTCAGAAAAGTCCAGTTGCAATGGGCATCATATTCCTGTGCCGTAGGTTCACAAGTCATCAGCGCTGGCCTTGCGTCTGAAACACCGGTGTCTATCTCAAATCGACCTGAACAAACAATGAGGTCGGCGGTATAAGATCCACAATACCGCCGCCTTTTTTTATTCGTGTTCTTCTTTTGCTTCGCCTCAGGTCCTACAACATTGTCTCTGAGAATTAACTAATCTGCGTTTTAACCATGAAGCTCTTTTCGATTGCATCTCTCGCTGTTCTTCTCACATTCGTTGTCGCCAGACCGCAGAATGGGTGAGTCAAATTCGTTCTTTTTTTTCATTATATTTGCTGATTTATACCCTTCTTCAGAGACGACACTGGTACCGGTACCGGCCAGACCGGAGATGCCAGCGGTGACCAAGCTGGCGATGGAACTGGTGACCAAACTGGGGATGGGACTGGTGACCAGACCGGTGCTGGTGCTGGTATCAGTGCCAGTAGTGCAGACCAGACTGGAACTGGTTCTGCTGCTCCTAGCGCCTCTGACACGCCGACTGGTATGTTTTCTCACATCTCCTATATTGCAAGCATCACTGACTCGGCTTGACTACAGAGACCGGTTCTGCGGCGTCAGTCTCTATAACTGGAACAGGCTCCGCGTCCGTTACGAGAAAGACCGGAAGTCAGACGCCGTCTCAGGCAAAGTCGACGTCCAGTCCAGTGCCAACTCCCAGCGCGCCAGCAGCAAAAAATTCTTGCATGACTATGGGCGCTCCCTTGATCATTTC
This sequence comes from Mycena floridula, assembly GCA_029320655.1. Taxonomy (NCBI): domain Eukaryota; kingdom Fungi; phylum Basidiomycota; class Agaricomycetes; order Agaricales; family Mycenaceae; genus Mycena; species Mycena floridula. Next base: position 298,645 of record JARIHS010000041.1, on the reverse strand, counting down.
GGGAGGCATGGTCGCAGTTGTCGTGTCCTTCATGTGATCCCCAAACTTTTTATGGCGTATCAGATGCCTAGACCTGAACTGCTGCCATACAATACCAGTGGACGATATATTTATCTTCTCAATGAGACAGATTTGAATAAGTATTCAGTGAGGAATTATTGGACGAATTTTATAGCCCTTTTCGGTTATTTTCGGGCTTCCTGGTTATGTCCGTGTGGAATCAAGATTGGTTAACACTTATGGAAAGGCGGAGAGTCCTGCCCTCAGTCATCAGATGTCAACCCAAATGCGGACGCAAGGACCCCGTAGACCCTTGATGGTGGACACTACCACCAGGGGCAAAGTGATATGCGGTATGTTTGATGCGGTAGAGCTGTGGTTAGCTTGTGGTCAGCTGGTAGTCAGGTAGATTGATGGAATGATCTTGAGATCTGATACTTGCCCCTTTTGGAGAACAATGGGCGGGCGTTGAATCTGACTTGGATGCACAATCTTTATTTCCAAGATTCACTACATATTCTACTCCTTTGTGTGGCCCTATGTATCACTTGTACACATTTAATTGCCACATATACATCATTAATCAGTCCTGGAAGGAGATTTGAGCCAGCAGTCTGTGAATAAAGGTCTGACCATACAGGCACTGTTCTGTGAGCAACTGAAGGTCAGATCTAGCCTTTTTGGTTGGTTGGACCAGTTTTTGACTAGTATTATATCCTCCAAAAAAAGTCAGACACCGTTTTGAGTGACTGTTTGTCACAGCGACAGCAAAAACAAAGTGGAAGAGGCTTTGGGAGCTTTGATTGAAGGTGTTGAAGAAGTATTTGAGAAGGTTGGTGCCATTTCAGCACATAACTTTCTGGTTTTCAAGACCCTAACAACATCATTAGGTTTGAATTGCCATGATCTATCTCATTTACGCCAATTGTACCCCCTCATTCACAGAATTACAGTCTGTACAAACAATCTATAACATACCAAGGTCTCATTTTTAATCAGACTTGATATGGGAATCAAAAGGGCGTTGGTCTGGGCCTGACCCTGTCTTGCACTTCCCAGTCGCACACTTCTTGATTATGACCTACGCCTATCAATACACGTGAGAACAATGAGGCACATCATTAGGTACAACCTGACCACAGGTTGAACACAAGCTAACCACATTGAACTCTACTGCACAGCACTTTGCCTGTGGTGTACTGATGTGACTGACAAATATAGTAATTGGATGTAACATGAATGACCTACACCACATAGATCATCTGGGTTGAGTTGGTTTTAGCTGAATTACGAGTCCCATTTGGGTTCGTTTGTTGGATCAGCGAGATTTAGGTAGGCTGGGAACAGAGCACCCAATGGGGAAGGTTGCCTGATGGCTTTCCCACCAGCACGGCAATGTCCGTCAATGTGTCTTTCATCTGGCTCTGCACCCAGCAATGCTTTGACGAGCTCTGCAGGAGCTCATCAAAGCCCTGGGTGCACTCCAATAATTGGGGACTCGTGTTTGCCACTTGGTGGCCTCTGGTCCGCTGGTCCCGATATTCTGTTTCCCAGGCTAGACATACTGACTGGGCCGCTGGAATGAGTGATCTTGTTGTTTTCGACCAACATGACAAGTGGAAACAGTTCAGACTTGCTTTGCACATTCGACTTGATATACTGTGGTACTGAATCAATCTCTAGACATGTTGCTGGTTAGCCAAAGTGATCTTGGGTCTGAAAACTATGGGATTGCAAATGAGCAAACCATGCTTCGCCAGCTTCATGACCCTAGCCTTGTTGGAACACTCCAACATCGCTGGAAGCATGAGAAGAAGAATGTGATCCCATAGATTGCTTGGGACCAGCTTCGTCGCCGATGGACGCCAGGGTATGAGACTCTGATTGATTCTGCCATTCATCAGGGCTAGTATGACCCCAGCATTCGCTGACACAATTATGTTCTCTTAACCGTGAAATGCTGTCCAAGCCTCAACTTTCTTCTAGTCTTGTGTTTCACTGGGCATTCATTCCTTGGTTACAAGCTGAGCTGGATGCATACAGGGGCTGCATAAACTTCACTGCCAAAAGAGCTGACCAAAACAAAGTTCTACCACATGGTGTACCTGCACATATGTATGAGGAACCCGAAGCCTATGAATGTCTTGACTTCAAGGTCAGATATTGTTTATAGATACATTCTACTACTGATTTTAGATGCCATACAGATTACACTCGATCCTGCTATATCTGTACAGTCAAAGGGAGGCTTGCACCAGCCGATCACCCAGTCTTGAGCTTGTTCCTCAATCATTCCACAACTACTGCTTCAAATTCTACCAGGGCTTGCGGTCATGTGAGGCGGCGATTGGACTCTACCCTCTCCTTCAGACTTGGACATTTTTCAAAGTTTCGTGACCGCGTGATGTATTAGTAATCATGATTATATTTTGTTCTGAACTCTCACTTGCCTGAGCACGACTCTCTGTCAGTCATTTGTGATGGCTGGGCACCCATACTCTGCCTCGATTCTCCTTGTCAGAGAGACCCCATCAAGGGTTACAGGCCGTACAGTCTTTACAAGATATATTCAATTACTACTTCATGCAATCTCTTCAACTCTATGGGATTATTCGACAATTGCTTTACAGGTCACCCACTATCACTCAAGACAATGTTTGGGATGTGGATCTGTTCATTTTGGATAGTTTCTGTCATCTGGATGATCATGCGGTAGATCCTTTCACTCCAGAGTGAAATGCCAGCTTCACCACAAAATGGGTGATTTCCCTTGCATGGCCTTGCATGGGCCTTGCAAGCTACCCAAGGCTGGCCATGAGGACCAATGGGATGATGTTGCCCTGCCTCTAATCTCAGATCAAGAGTTACCACAAGCCATAGGTCACTATCACTATCGAGGTGGGGTGAATGGTGGATTGGGACCATCTGATGACAATACAGGATGGTCCAAATGTTGCCGCCCAGTTCTCCGATGATGAGGACTCAGCACCGAGAGGGACATATGAGCGCGAGCTTGATCTCACGGATCCAGACCCTTTTGACTGGTGACCAAAGCATATTACTTCATTGACTGTATTATTTACTATATTACTTACACAATTTGATGGAAAGACGGTCCCCGGGGTCTCACACGTCCTAAAGCGGTAACACGTACTCGGCTAGCTGTTTAGTGAGGGCAGGACTCTCAGCTTTTCATAAACACTGGGTTAACTCAACACTTGAGGGACTTCCTAAGGTTTTCTGAGCTCATTTGAGAGCTCGGTGATCCTTTTACCCTGATAAAGCCATTTGAACAGATTGAACAGATTTTCATCAATAAAACAGAACTCACAGTCTACAGGCAAGGTAAAGGGTGAGCATTGGTTGAGATATACATTAAATATGTTCAGAGATAAGACAGTAAGCATATGGTGCCTGATATCACTATTCCAGTGTACTATTTGTAGAAAATTTTCGGGGCCCGCGGCGCACACCCATTGACAAGTTGAATGATACAAACTCACATTGACTGGGAGGAAGGAAGGCGGGACAATGTCATAGTTCAGGACAAGAATGCTTAATCACATGGTACAAAAGTCCGGTCTAATATACCGTTTCCATTCAGTCCTGTGTTACATTCCTGGGAATGACCTATATTGTCCAACAAGTCATTGGGGTAAACTGAATGTCCCACACAGTGAGACTTGTTGAAGGGGAATCAGACCTTTGTCATGCAGGCGTGCTGGATGAAATTGTGCACATTACAACCTGTAGTGACCCCACATTTCATTATTCACAGTCAAATCTGGCCATTAAATGGCTGGAGAGCCAACTGTTGTGACATTTATCAGCTATATGCTGTTTACATTCCATCTCTTCTGCGGATTTAGAGGTGCCGAGCCCTAAATTCAGCACTGGGGCAATAAATTAAGAATATGGATAGAATCATGCTATAACCATGAGAAATCAGGTCAAGAAACATTCAGCGAGTCCTGAGAGCTGACCATATGTACTCTGAGCCATCATCACATCAAGCCGACAGACAGAAAATGTAGCGCGACAAGCCCATGGGAAGAAGTTCCGCAAAAGGGAAGATATCACATGCACTGCGTTTCACGGCCACCTGATCCAACCCTGACAGGGTCTGATCGGGTCTGGCTAGGTCTGATTAGGTGTGACTAGGTACCTAATACTAAGGGACTTTCCGCCAAAAACCTATTTCCTTTTGTAGCGAATATGGCTCCTTTCCGCAAAATCTGTGACATGCTTACTTGAAAACTCGGACTGACAAAGACCGTCAAGACGGAGAAGCTGGCCGGGTTTTCTGCGAGAAGACAAGTACATTTCAGGACAATTTCCGGGGCTGATACAGTGTACAATAAGCTACAAATCGGTACTAATGGCCCATAATAAGATGGACAGAGACTACAAATCGAGGCATTGCACAAGAGGAATAATATATGCGAGAGAAAAAAGGTACATCAGAATCTAGAGCCCAAGGACCAATTTCTGGGGGATGAACAAGAGGGATACACGTCTTTCTCTTCTTTGTCATCAACGGAAGACGAGGAAGTGGTGTCATAGAAGAGAATGGGGAGAATGGCACTGAGGAAGAGGTCGATGCAAGGCTTGTTGTAAAAGCGGAAGGGATAGTCAAAGCAGGCAACGCTCGTTGAGCCTGACGGCGAGCGATACATATGGATTAGGCGAGCTCGAGGAACCATCTGGAGATGACACTGATTCATGATTCATGTCAGTTGGACTATGATAATAGGCCAGAAGCTACATACCTTCAGGCCCATTATTGAACGACGGAACAGGCTGAGGATCCACTTGGAATTTGGAGAAAGACATTTGAGCAATGCCAGATATCCCAGGGAAAAAGAGCGAGGATTTGCGCCAAGAAAATGCGACTGAAGAGCGGGGTAGCGCGAGCGACGGACGGGGAAGGCGAGATCAACGTTCGAGGTCATGTGCAGTCCGGATGATGAACTGACTCTTCCTTCCGGCCGACCGACCGGAGAACTTTTCAAGTAAGCATGTCACAAAATCTGCGGAAAGGAGCTATATCGCTGAAAAAGGGAATTAGTTTTTGGCGGAAAGTCAACACTGGTACCTAATCCGACCCTAGTCACACTTAGTCAGACTCGATCAAACCCGCTCAGGGTTGGATTAGGTGGCGGTGAAACGCAGTGATGATGTTGGTAACCACAGGCATGACTAATGAGCCTATTTTCGAGGGCTAGATGGCTGGTTCGGACAAAAATTGAGCTCTGACAGGGGCTAGAGCCGAGTTCAGGCAAAAAATGGGGCAAAATGGCACATTTTGGTTTGAACAAAAATTCCAAATTTTTGCGATTTTACACAGCCTGGGCCCAAAAAAATCAACTGGCGTAATACTAGTGACATCATAGAATCGGTAATTAACTAAATCAACCACCTTGTCATTTAAACTTATACCACTCAGACATGCAACTGAAATGGCCTACTCAAAAATGAGGAGAAGGTGCAGATTCATATTGTGTCCTCGGAAGCCAGTCCCTTGAATCTTTACAGCAAGGAAAAGGTTGTCCGGATCAGCTTTTTTTTCTGAATACAATAAATTCCAAAAACGGTAAGCGAGGTTTAGCGAGGATGCGTGAGTCCCAGTCCAGCATCGGTCCGAGAGCCAAGTACTGTCCCTTGTGGTGAGTTGGTCTCCTGGGAGCAAAGTGCAGCTCTTCTACTTCACTGAAAATCTCCTGGGACTAACTTCGGAAGGTAAAAGGGTCCCAGGCATGACTGAGATGTCAGTATCTTGTTGTCGCCGGTTTGGCTACCCCGTTGGGAATTTTTATTTATTTTACAGCTGTTTTCAGAACGATAGAGGATTTTCTTAAGTGCCAGAGCTAATTTCTTCTGCTTGTACATGTTGACGCTCCATCAAGTTTCCTGGCCAGAGTCGAGTCTCGAGATGCCAACAATGATGAGTGAGCAGGATGAGTCATTGCTCAATGCCCAATGGAGCATTCAGGTCCTAGGTGTGAGTCCAATTTTGGGACAAAGGCTGTGATTGAATGGATGGAGTATTGAGCTACTAGTATACTCTGAGCAATCTAATGACTCACTAGATCTTTTAGGATACGTTTGAGCGCGGATTCGAGGCGCCAAATTTGACAATACATTTTTTCATTTGGGCATGGTACATTCATTGATCACCCGGGGATAGTCTATATTCACTCGGGGTTTGCGCAGTCCACTCTTCTCCCTGAGTTCCCCGCCGGCTCAAGGGTCCGAATTGAGATGCATACGAGTATGTATCATTTTCAGGGAGGCACTTCCTTACCGCCATATTTTCACCGGAACTCCCCTCCTTAATCGGAAGCTAGAATAACAAAAACTGCGTGACCAGAATCGAGTTTCTGAATTCAGGATTCTTTCTTCTCGATTTCATAGATACTTCGTGGAACATTCATGCTTGTAACCTTCCACAGCTCATCAGTACATTATTACGTGTCCTGATTGCTCGGGAGCGCTTCTATGACTGTGTTCTGCTCACAGCAAAGGATGAAAGGGGCTTCAAAGCTGTACCGATGAACTCTGACAGTTTATCAGTTATGTCAGTCAGCGGATCCATCTTTCATCCAGGTTCTGTCAGAGTCTCAAAATCACTTTGAAAGGATACCCAACATGTTCAGCGAATCGTACAATCGATGCAGTTGAGCTCAACATCGCTCGATGCTTTGGAGGTATAACTCATACTTTTAGCTAATGGGCATTGTTTCAACTGAAAGAGAAGTACTGGTCTCTGATCACGCACGTAACCATAAAATGGCAAGGCGAGATGTACTTGCAGAGTATTGAGATTCGAGATACGTACGTACATTCATCTTTGATAGAAAGACTCACTTGTGTTCCGTCGGGATACTAAATTGAGATTTCAAGTGAATCGGCCCTGTTGCACATTCTTTCGAGAAGTAATATATAGGGCGCGAGCTGCCCAGACTCAAGAAGTCTCTCAGGATCCTCGCAAACGTCGAGCTATTGATGCAAGTGCCGTTGATGTGACAAGGATCAGTTCAATGAATACAATTGCATGTCACTGTTCGTGTAAAGGCCAGCCGGTCCAGGTGGTGTTGCCACTGATCGGGAAGGGTCCAGAGGCGTTTTTTTCTCACCGTGTGGGACCGAAGCTGAAAATCAACAGATCGCATGACCATATGCCTAAATATATCTCTTGATTTCAGCCTCGATGATCGTATAATTTGAGATTCAAGGACGAGGTTGCTACAACGGTATAGAGTCACGCATCGGGCGGCGTTTGTCGTCGTGACATCGCTGTAAAGATCCTAAGACTCGAGCAGTAATTTCAGCGATTTACCGGACATCATTGCCAAAGTCCAGCCCGGCCAACTGTCCGCTTTAACTGCTTGTTTCATACTGGCGCTGAATTACGTTGCAGAAGGCTGATGATCTGACAACCCTACATGTGTTATGATACTGCTTTCTTTCCTTCCTTCGGTCCGACCGATTGACAGGTCAGTTCCGTCCTCAAGAGCCAACTGGCTATACTGGCTTACCATACAATTGGATGCCCTCCTGCAACTGAACCTACGAGTCCCTATTCAGCTTCATCCCAGTACAAAATGAACTCCAGTAAAAAAATTCTCACATCCGAGAATACTATTTTTAACGCACGTTTAGCGCGCGCCCAAATGGCACTCGAAAAATTAGTGAATAGACTACGTACATAAAGTGAGATCACCTGAGTCAGGCTGTTGGCCTAGTCTTTAATTCAATAGTCGATGGAGTGGAGTTCAAGTACGTACCTCCATATAATGCATCCTGGGCACGAGGTCATGTTGAAGTCCTTTAGTAGCCGACAATATAATAAGCTCCATCCATCTCGGGCTGTTTGAACGGTATATAAGGGGGGGAAATAATGGACAAGTCCCTCAGTCAAACTCTCAACAAGTTCAGACTACAGTACAATGCTTTCCTTCACCAAAGTCTCTGTCCTTGTTGCTGTCTTCTTTGCCGCTCTCGGTGCCAACGCTGACATTATCGCTTGGAGTGGTGATGCATGCAATGGAGCTGAAGGCTTGAACGTCGCTTGCAATGGCGGCTGCATTGCGTTCGATGGAAGGCACTCCTTCGAGGTATGGATCAGATAACCAAGGATCAGGACCATGACTGATATTTCTATTGAAGGTCGTCTCTGGACGAAATGAGTGTGTCGTCCTGTTCGAAGGCGACGGCTGCACTGGCGAGGCCTTCAACTTTGGCTCCGAAGTTAGTGGGGAGTGCATCAACGTCAACACCGGCACTCCCATTGGATCCTTCAGCTGTTCCCCCTGCTAAATGTACAAGTGAGTTCAAATGACCTCGCTACTCATCAAGGACCTGACCTCAGATTACAGGTTAAAAAATGTACAACGAGTTTTTCTCCACAAGGTCTTTCTGTCTTGATAGTAGCGGATGTACGGATAGTATCAAATGAATGTGTTTTCAAAGCTATATTTTACCGAACTCATTCTAGGTCATGGGACTATCTGTCAACTTTGAATCAGAAGTCCGAACTTGGATGTGTCCTTTTTTCCCAAATTCCAAATGGACACTTCCAACTTCACTTTGAGTCGGGCCAACTTCGATCCGGGTAGTTGATGCGAACTGATCTCGAGATCTCATCGAGGCTCATGTCATGGGCGTCTGTCACAGAACCTGGACGAAATTGATTTATGGCACTCTGGTACGGCCACAAGTATCCACCCAATCATATGAGCAGTGGTGGAATTATCTGCGTGTGGTAGTGAATTGTGGATATTTAGCTTTGGAATAGGCACTACAAACATACCAAGATAAAGTCCTGTTGTTGCCACACTCGAAAACAGCAGTAAAACAATGTTCCATAATATCCGAGTTTGAATTAGCTGCTCCTCGTCTTAGTGTTGCCGCAGCTGGCTAAGCCGCCAGCCGTCGAGCCTTAGCCGCGGCTAAAGGTCGGCTGCGGCTCATAAGCCGCAGCCGGTCATCGGCTCCCGGCTCTCAGCCGGCTAAGCTGACTGAAATTTTTCAAAACATTGTGCTTTGGCTGTGATGATGCTCTGAAACACCATAGTGCTGGGAATTCCCATTGGAATGGCTCCAATAGTTCATTTGGCCTATTGGCCCACAGAGTCTCACCTATTGGGTTCAAAATTGCAGGAGAACTGTTCCTATGGATAAGTGAGCTACTATATGTGACCAGGAGCAAGTGTCTACAACTTTAAGAAGCTGTGAAAGTGTTTGGGTCATTGAACATTGGCTATAAGTTGCGGCGAAGCTGATTTCAGCTAAAGTGCATTTAGTGCACCTGGGTGTTGGCCATCACCATTGTTGTTCCTAATATACAGGAGACTAAAAAACAAGATACTTTCCTCTTTCTTAGCCGTTGAGCTGACAAAGCCTTAGCCGCTGCAGCCGCAAGCCGAAATCGGCTTAGCTTAGCCGATTATGCGGCTAAGCTTTGGCTCAAAGCCGACTTTAACCCTTAGCCGCGGCAACACTACCTCGTCTTCTGGGCTATTGAGTGCCTTCTCTCACAATTTTAGGGCATAGAACAATGTATTATGTACTAAAGCATATCATAGTCAAATATTATCCAGGATTATATAGGCTGTGCGGTTGAAATGGTCCAAATTGACAATTGTAGAGTGTCGAATTTTTATAAGGCTATTGTGAAGTCCGACAAGGCTGGAAAGCGACATGGCATAGGGAAATGATAGGATATATTGAAATTTGGAGACATGGCGGCGGTGGCTCCGACGTTTTCTTTGAATGGAGGGTCGGGGAGCAAGGCGACTGAGCTCATCGTCGCTGGCATCTGCCAGGTGCCCAAGAGTCGGAGATAGCGGGTGAGATGGCGTTTGGAATACAACAAGAGATGGTATATCGACATTTCGGGCGGCCTGGGTCCTGGCCCGCCTGAAAAAAGCTGCTGCAGTCAGATCAGTCAAAAGGCTAACAACGACGCACCAGTTGTATGGGATCATATTTATCCATGGACACCATCTCCATCTCCATATCCAATTCCATTCCTCCCTGATAAGGCGACATATTCCGGCGGAAAGGCTTGAGAAGAATTTGGATGGTATTTTCCACCCAAATTCTACCTCGGCCAATACTGGAGCTGGAGGGACGGTGGGAGGGGGAATCTGGACCTATGAAACGCGCACTTGACATCTGGATAGCAACCAGAAGCAAACAAGAGGAGGACGGAGCGCTATGTCGTCGAGAACAAAAATTTTATGAACCATGTGACGTTTCAAACTCCGATATTATGGAACATCGTTTTGACGTTTTTGATCGCGCCTAGGTGCAGACTAAGTACATGGTAAGTAGTACATCTTTGATCGTAACGCATGTAGTATGCCTAGGGGAGACTAACCAAGATAATGCCCACACAAAACATTATGCCAGCTCAGTGTCTGCATGCGTGATCTTGAGTCCCGCCAATAAGTACACAGGCTCTGAGGCTCACCACATCTTCCCGCTGACACGCTGAAATTCGACCTTGTGCATTTAAAAAACCAAGGTCAAGATGTCTGCTCTGTTTTGGATCATGGACACAAAAGAGCATCGGGACGCGACGGGGATGGGGACGGCGCCTCAGACTTTGGAATCACGAAGTTCCAAAACCAGATGGTGCTCTTCCCCGTCTCAAACTCGGAGTCTTGACAGCGTCGTGGGCTTGTATCAGCCAAGGGATAGCACCACGATGAGGTCCTCAAAATACAAGACGGATTCGAGAGTGAGAGGTGAGGGCCCGGGGCGAGAGCGGATGAGGAGGTTGAGGACGAACCCGGGGGTTTCCGCAAGGGCGTCAAGGACCGACAGACGCTCCAATTTAGGAACTTTCAGAAGCGCCACGTCGGATATTTGCTTGAGCTCTTATTGAAGTACAATAATGGGAGGTTTGAGAGTGTTATGGATCAGAGATGAAGCAGATCGCAGCATGTTCGCCTGGCTCCAATACTGCTGCGGGTGAGAAAACGGACGCTTCCAATCATTCACGTCGCATCCTCAGGTCAAGAGGTTCCGCAGCCTGGCTGCGAGCTCGAACACGACGTTGTCAACTGTCTAAGCTCATGACTCATAATGCAGGGGTACAGCCTCTGATTGGTCGCAGCATTCTCAACGTCTGGAAGCACAGCGACGAGCGACGTTCGGGGTCTGCTGCGCCAGGTCGTCCATTTCGCTACACAGCGTTTCCAAAGTTTTGGCAGGGCCGGTTACACGCAGCGTCACATTTCGCCAAAGCGCGCGATGCTAGAGCTCGACGGTGCGCCAAGCTTGGGGGACCGAATATCTCCCCGAGGTCATCGGCAGGCAAAGTTCGCACGGTTGATATCACATGGGTTTAGCTGAGGCTCGCTGAATTTCTCGGTCTCCTCGTCAGTTGCCGTGTGGCGTGAGTTTTACCACCTCGGCTTGCTCGGGCTTGTCGTCGCAAGCGAGATACTGCTGCGCGCGTGTCGTCCTCTTGTCGTCCTCCTTGTGACTCCTGAGGACGGAGGAGGCGGGGGCATCGATCAATACGAGGGATGCTCGGCCCGCTGGCTCTTCCCACGCTCTTTACCTTTCAAGGTCACCGATGAAAATACGGATCAGGTAAGTCTTGCTTTTTTTCGCTACGTTGGCCATGCTGAACCAAATCAGCTCTAGTGACTCCTCACCCTGGTGATACCCTTTGACAATATCCCGGTATCTGATGCTCTGGTCTGGGTTGACCTTCTAACTTGGGCAGCGAGGAGTCGAGCAGAGGATGATAAGAGAGCAAGAAATAGCCAAGTCAATAGCGTTGATTGAACAAGGTATGAACACAGAGAGTATCGAGTATTTATACTAAGAGTCTTGGAATGTTCTAGAGAGTTTGGATAATAAAGGAATAGTGTTAGAATGAATGAATAAGGAAATAAAATGTACTAGAACTATCGAGCAAGGACTCAAATGAGTAGAAAGCTCGGGCTGAGCAGCACGGCCATTCACGGAACATCTTACCTGGAGAATCTTATCTCCGGTGAAGATGTTCCGCGAACGGCTGTGCTGCAGTGGAGTCCGAAGCGCAGCATGAGGCTGTGCACTGAGTAATCAATATGATGTAGATGACCGTTACATCCAACCTCGACGAACTGAGGGAATGCAGTGCAATGACTTGGATGAGGATCAAGTTGATTGCAGACGTCCTTTGGAAGATGGATCAGGATTGTTGCAGGATTGTCACCTTCCTTTCCTCCACCCATTTGGAACACCTGATACCAGGATGACAAGCTTGCAGCTTGCGATCCCCCAGGCCATACAGATTCATGAATACTCCTCAGAGTTGGCATTCGCCGTTAATTAATGGATCTATACATATCTCAACGAGATATATTTACCCTTCTCAATGAGACAGATTTTTAATGTATGGTGAGGAATGATTCATCGTGAACCAGATTGAAACGAAACTAGATTGATCGGACGCTCACAGAGTGTTACCATTTCGGGAATCCTTCATTTGTCTGTGATTTACGCTACAAGCTTGATTCATATTTTCGATCAAGCTACGACCCATACATCATGCGTCGTTCGCAGCTCCCCACCGGTATCGTATACAGAGAGTTCTATACGAAGTTGTCAGTCAATGATCCAGACTAAACAAACGACTGACATATAGCAGCAAACCCTAGACTCAAATTCCCCGAATTCCATGTTGTATAATAATGCTTGAACAGTGATCCTCCGATGATGGGCGGAATCGTGAAATTGGCGGGCCAGGCATTGAACACGGTCTGACACAGCGAACTATTGCCCACGAATGGCCCCAAACTCAATTCGTTGCTGGGTATGGTGAGGTTGAACGGTGTCCCAGCGACCGATGTGAACCCAAAGTCGACATTGGCTGGTAAAGCGTCGATCTGCGAACACGGAATGCTGTATGCGCCAGGCTCATCTGGATTCGGGAGGATATCTGGGGAGATCAAGGCGTAAACGACCTGAAACCCTTGTTAGATACTACACTGGACTGTATATGCAGTACCTCAGCCATGGCTAGCGGCAGAAATACATTGGTAGTACCGGTGTCGAATAGAATTTGGGTATCCACAGCCAGGGCCTCAGCTGTGTGATCATTCACCGCAATTCCTGACGAATTCAGGATCCAGGCACCGCCTCCATCTGTCCTGATTGGCGCAAAGATCATCGGCGAGTCGAACTTGGAGGAATCGACACCACCGAGTGTGATTTCTGCGTCGCCAATAGAATGAGGTGTGACGAAGAAGCTGACCAGAGCTAACGGAGATTTCCATGAGTACTACTAGCAAACATGTTCTGCGAGCGGCTGTGATGTGAAACACTTACGCGGTAATCCCTGGTCAATCAATCCCTGCAAGAAAGACCCAGGACTCGAAAGAAGTCCTAAAATCCCATCATACGGGTCTACCGAAAATGGCCTAGACATATCGTCAAATCAAATATTTTGATGGATGATTGAGGTCATACTGTGATTGGCTGTGAAACGATTTAGCAATGCGCCCATTGAAATACACAGGTGAGGCCTACACACTTTTGAATCAGAAAGAAGGTGACGTTGGGGACTGAGAGGCCGCCCGCGGCAACGGTATCGGAAACCCCGAGCAGATCCATAGACCACTCCTTGATTCCCTGCGATCCAATCAGAACAGCTGTGCAGGAATCTGTCATTCCAGACTTACCAAAGGCGTCGCATCTCCACCCGTGATAAATGATTCCGGAGACAAGCCGGCGTTATCACCACTCGTTAAAATCTGGAATGTAGAGCTCTTGTCCGAGTCAAATGTGTTCTGGTTCGCGCATGCCGTAGTGCAGTTCTTCCCTGTCATTAGACCGTAAGCTGGGAATAATTTTGACTGGGCGCCAACAGTACGACATACCTGGGATCTCGAGATCCGGCGATCCGGTATCGAAGACGACCGTGAAGTTCTGTGGCGGTGTGCCCACTGTTGGTACAAGCGTGAGGGTTTGTTCGATTGAGGAAACATAAGTATAGCTCACCCTGGATGGTCCCATACCACCTGCTATAGTTCAGCGCAAACTTGATCGAGCAGTAAAAAGACGACGTACTCAAGATCCGTACCACGGAAGTCATCGAGAAGAGGGATGCTCGATGGACTCAAGTCCCGCTTGAACGTCTGCAATGCCCTCTTACGTGAAACCGCCCCGCTAATCCTCCTCGAACTCAGCGAAAATGTCATGGCAGGTTGCAGTGCAGAAGCCGAGGTCCGTGCCAGCGGAGAGGCAAAAGTAAGCTCAATAATGAGAGGAATAAGTAGTAGACGATTTAAAGTGATGCATCGGAAGATATTGAGTTGCAAGTAGAGTAGAGAAGATGTGATTTGATAGTATATCCTCTTCAAATGTCGCGCCTTATATATGAATAGCTCCATTGGCGACCGACCCGTCAAAGTTCCCAAGTTCCCAGGGTTCACCACTGCGGTCACGAGGAGGAAAAGCTACCGTGTACCGACAGAAGCTGCGACTTGATCCACATTTAAGCTGCGAAGTCTCGAAATCGGCTTAGTCCAGTCCTTTCCGCAGTACCGTCAAATCCCCGACGCTGTATGTAACCTAGAGATCCCAAAACTCGAGGATCGTAGTGACGGAGATTGATCCGACGTTGTTGACATCACTTCATTGTCCACGTCCTGGAACAACGACAAGACGCGTCAACGAAAGTGCCAGTGAAAATAGACATTCAACAATAAACATTTCATAGTGGGCTGGATATCAGGCCAGCCCATCAGAAAGGAATTTGTTCTTCAAAGTAGGCAGTTTCCTGCTATATCACTCACTGCGTAGAGTACAGCTTTGGTAAAAGAAAACCGGTCGGCGCAGTTCCGCAGGACTAATATCATCAACCATATATGAGCGGTGGGATTTGTCTGCATGTGATAATGAATTCAAGTGGCTATTTCGTCCAATGACCGTGCGAAGGTAGAACGCGTCAGAGGCACGTGACGCTACAACTGAGCTCTTTGCAGTTCGGCCTGGGTCTTGGCTTTAGAGGCAGTCACTTTCTGTCAATATACAATGATAATTGGATGGTCTCTTCATCATATTATCACTGAGTCGTCGAACACGCTTCGTTCTAGAGTGTCGCATGATTACATCCATGGATAACCTGTACCCGTAACCCACGGGTTTCAACTCCAAAAATGACCAACTTGTATCCATTGAATACCCGCATAGAAGTACTTGTACCCACAAATAGACTACCCATGAGTCATGGATAGACTCATGAGTAATCCCATTGTGCAAGTACTTGTGGATAACCCACAGATAACCCATGATTACTTGCAGTAGATAACTAATTAATTGGACATAAAACATTAATCAACTATGTCTACATCATCTTCAGTGGCTGATGGCACTTCCTTGTCTTTTGCTTGCTCATTGTTGGGGTGCTTATGCTTCTCATTGAACCCCTTGATCAGTGCCTTTTCATCAACAAGCCCTGGAATCTTGGACCATGATGAAATCAAAGTCCCAGCTCGAATCAATTCATCTGACAGGCCAAAGCAGTGTTTCGAGACCATGAGACCACTACGCCTGAAGCCGTGTTCAGTATCACATGAGTTAGCTGTATGTAATTTAGTGAACGAGCTCATAAGTAACTGTTCGAGTACCTGTACAGTTACTTGCGTGGGTACTTGTACCAAGTACCTGTGATAAAATAAAAGCTGAGATCCTGGACTTGTACTCGCAGGGATCCATGGGAAACAAGTATTTGTACCCACAGGTCTGAAAAACCCGTGAGTTTCTGATGGATTGGACCTGCAGTTACCCATGGATTGATGTAATTGTGCGATGCTCTACTTCGTTCCTCTTGGTGATTTGGGATGTCATTTTTGGTGTCTGTCTTTGGCCATAATAGTGTGTCATAATTAAAATTTACCAAACTTCACATAAATCCTTGATTTTCCATCTAACTTCAGAAATTCTCCATGTTCAGTATTGACATCCCTGGTTTGATATGGATCAGTAAACTTCAAAAAGTCTGATGTGAAATCTTGGACTGATTCCATGACACTGGGGGCGATCACCAAGGCACTGGAAACCCAGTGCCTTAAAAGAACTATTGATGCACTTCAATGCACCTCATGACGACCTCATGGTAATCAGCTGTTACACCCGGGTCCAGATGTCAGAAGATGGATGGCTTCCAGTGGCATCATATTTTAGCTAATGCATATTTGTCACAAAACACATGCCATGTTCCGCAGATCATTCCATTTCCGAGACCATGAATGCCATTGATATAAAGTAGTAGCATCTGGGTTTGATCCCAATAACCCATTCTTGTGACTTCTCCATGGTTCTCTGCCTTTGTCCTTCCTGCAGAACTAACACTGTCACCCTTAATGGTGTACAGCAGCCTGGCTGTGACATCAGTTATGCAACCCACAGTGCTCATGAGAAGAAAGTCAGAGTGGGCAAGCAAAACAGAAAGACAATGATTTTCCAAACACCAAAAAAATTGACAACACTGTCAAAGGCAAGGCCATAATTGATTAAAATTAGTTGACTGCAGCTAAAGTAATATACAGAAATAACAATTGCTGCTCAGCCAATTGTGCAGTTATGCTGTACACTTGTTATCTGGCTGAATCTTAAAGCCGGTATCAGTCGCAATACAGCAAACACCATTCTTCGGGCATTACAATTCATTATAGACACTCTGCTTCATATCATCTTGACTGCTGTGAACTCAGAGCTAGGAGTCAAGATCACCTTCTCTGAAATCAACATTCCCCATGATATCTGCTCTGCATATCATCGATATGGTCATGATCCCAAGCTCATATGCACAGTTTGCTGTCCTAAATGCTATACTGTCTATGCACAGCCTGGACATATTCCCTTGAAATGCCAGTGGAAGGCTTCACCTCGATCACAGTTGTGCAATACAGATTTATGGCGCACACAGCACTATGGGCATCACTCAAAACAAGTTCCACATACAGTATTCAACACTCAAGATTTTGACTCTTGGCTTCACTTTTTCCTGTCATGTAGATCCATTGAGGAGGCATTGGCAACTACATTTCAATACACATCACCACCTGGTAGTGATATGCATGACTTGCGTGACAGTCTGGCATGGCAGAATCTTCATGATTTTCTTCAACAACGATATCATCTTGTTTTTGGATTCTATATTGACTGGTTCAATCCTTTTACAAACAAGATAGCAGGTATTTGCACAACTTTAATATATGATTATTGCTAACAAATTTCTCTACTTCTTAGGCAAAGTTCTGTCTTGTGGCACACTGGTCTTGTACTGCTTGAATTTATCACCTGAGCTGCGATATTTGCCAGAGAATGTGTTTGTGGTTGGGCTCATTCCTAGTCCATCCATGCCAGATACCACAACAATTGCTCACATGCTCAGTCCAGTTGTTGATACTATTTTGGCATATCAAGCACCAGGGAAACATACCACTACACACTATCATCCAGAGAGTGTTCCTGTTCAAGCTCGAATCGTACCTATCATTGCTGATCTCCAAGCCATTCAAAAAGCTGGGGGATTTTTGGCACCTGCAAAGGCCAACCATCTATGTTCTTATTGTGACATTCACAAGGACAACATCGAGAGTCTTGACTTCAACTCATGGACTGACCGTAATCCTGATGAAGTTTGACGGCAGGCACAGCAGTGGTATAATGCTGTGACCAAAGCAGACAAGCAGCGGCTTGCAACTGCTACAGGAGTAAGATGGACGCCATTCCACCGTCTTCCATACTGGAACCCAGTCTGGGACCTTATCCTTGGGTTCATGCACAACTGGCTGGAAGGAGTGCTTGCAAATCATTTGCGCAATTTATGGAGCCTTGGTCCCAACAGGAACATTGACACCATGAAGGAAATCATGGAGGAGGAAGACTTTGCTGATTCTGATGTCACCGAATCAGCTGATGAGCTGCAGGAATTGTTCAGAGAAGCTCAACTCCACCAGTCTTCAATTAGTACTGCCTCTTCATCCTCAACAGTATGGCCAGTTCAGTCATCATCCTCACATAACAGGACCCTAATCCAGGGATGACTCCACCTCCTATGTCACCATATGATGCTGATGACGACATGGATGGAGACTATGAGGCTGAAATTTCACCTACCCCATTCAAATTCTCAGCAGATCAGCTTGATGCTATTCATGCATGCCTCCGAGAAGTTTCCCTTCCAACCTGGGTGGCTTGCCCACCAACCAACCTTGGTGAAAAGAAACACGGGAAACTCAAAGCACAAGAACTTCTTGTTCTTTTTAGTGCAATATTTCCTCTAATTATTCCAGAACTATGGTATCATCCAAATGCCAGCAATCATGATTTGCAACAGTTGGATTGCTACTATAATCTTACAGCAGAAACAAACATCATCATTTCCTTCAAAACTTCCAACTCAGAGGCTGAGATATTCACAGATCATTATGTGAAATATCGCAGATCTATTCAGCAGCTTTTCCCTGATTTTTCATCTTTGCCTAATCACCATATTGCCATGCATAACGAAACTTTTTTGGAATATTGGGGTCCTTTGCCAGGTCTCAGTGAATTTCCAGGAGAGCGCATGAATGGAATGCTGCAAAAGGTTGAAACAAATAACCATCTCTGTAAGTTGTGATGAAAGACATACTACCTTTTTCTGAGTTCCCTTCTCAGATGACATGGATTACACAATGCTAAGACAGGTCACTCGCCGTTGTCGCCTTTTAGCTGTCCTTCATGATAATCAGGAAGGCAACAAGATAACTCAAGGATTTGCAAATATTCTTGAACCTACGCACTCTACAATTTGTCAATCTTTATCTGGAGAGCTGAGCTCCTGGCAAATTGCTCAATTCCTTGGCAAATCACCAAAGATGACAAGCCAGGAATACATTCAGCTACACCAATACCTTCATTCCATCCACCTGACCAAATGCAGAAAAGGGGTTTTCTCGGATCAAGAAAACCAGTGCTTCAATTGTTCTTTTAAGGCACTGCATGGTGATTGCCCCCGGTGTGAACTTCAGAAATATTACATGTTCAAAAATCCTCCATGTTCAGTAATGACATCTATGTTTGACATAAATCAGCAAACTTCAAAATATCTGATGCAAACTTTTGGACTGATTCCATGAACTTCATATCAGGGCAAGAAACTTGGCAGTATCCTGGCAGTATCCTGCATCACACTATTGAACTTGAAGAACTTGGATCTATGTCAGTAGTGATGTTCATTGATGTGAGATGAGCGAGAGAAATCTTGCTGTCACAGTCACAATCAGTGACAACAGGCTTGAGGGCAAGTCTCAGCCTAAGTGTTTGATCAGCATAGACTAGGGACAGTAGTCATCTAATTCAGACTAAAATGCCTGAGTCTGTAGCAAAGATGGAACCCAAAGGCAAGGTTTGAACTCAGTTCATGACAGTCGATTGCTCACAATTATGAGTTCGCAGCAATGAGACAGCCAGTTGGATTCTTGAGACCCAAACATGGAAACTCTGAACATTACATGGAAACTCCAAACATCACATGGAAACTAATCCAAACATGGACACTTTGGATCTGAAGTTGGAAAATTTCAATGCCAGGTATGACTCCTGGAGTCCCAAGTTTGACTCATTTTCTCTGAAGTTCAACAAAAAACTGACCCTGAAGTTGGAAATTTGACCTCAAGTTCGCATTTTTCAACCCAAAATCAGGTCCAAGTATGCTGAAAATGCCTAAAAAGTGGGTGACTTGGAGGTCCCACTAGCTCAGAGTCAGCTACCTCTTGATCAGACCAGATGCCAGTAGGTCCATGTTTGATGCTCTGAATATGTCTCAGGGTACAGGTCATGCCTTGACGGCTCTCTTCATCTAATTTGTGTGTGAGGAATTGGATCCAAAGCTGTGTTGGCAGAACGGTTCCAAACTCTATATTGGGACCGAGTCCCCGGCCCTGCGTGACCACTCACTTGGCTTCCGCCACCATGATCTGTGACGATCTGCCACTTCATTGCTGTTGCTCATGACACCGGGGGCAAAACCCGGTGCACCTAGTCTGTACCTAGGTCGCACCTTGCAGTTTACCTGCCAGTTTTTGACAGGTTCCTGATCAGCTGAACTGATGTGGAGCTATGTGAGAAAACTTTGAGAAAAACTTTGTCTAACTCCCATTCAAGTTTTGATTCATTTTCCCTTAGTTTAAATGGCCTGGCCTCCTTTGTCAGTATTTTTTTTTTGGCATTTAACCCTAACCCTAATCAATAGGGAAGATTGAAGAAGGGTAGAGAATGCAAAACATGATTGATCATGCGGAGGTCAAGCAACAGATCTCAGATTTGACAGTTGCTATTTTGAGAGAACAATAGAACACATGTTTGATGCCGAGATGCCAATGAAAGGGCATGAGAACAATGCAACGTGTAACTTGGGTACAGACTAGATGCAACCACAGGTGCAGTGAACATGGTGCAGATGACCTTGCCCACGGTGTGAATATTTCTGAATCTCTATATGCTTCCAGAAAGGCATCAGACAGTCGAAGTTGGATGTTGAACTGCTGGGAAACCGGGAAGCCGGTTGAGCGCTTACCCAAGAGACCGCCATCTGTACTATGTAGTGAGGCTGTACTCCAATCTGCGGCATGTCACAGGACAGTTACGGTTGATTTTTAAGCAAACACGGGTCAACTGTCCTTGCACCAGGGCCTTGCACATTCAAGCCTAGTAGGACATATGACATATTCAGGAGCTTCTATCAGGTCCAAATAGGTCCCAATAGCATCTAATAACCACCCATTAGGGGTTTCAATAGACCTGATACATAGTGAGTTCACGAATGCGATGATTTGTCAAGTGGCGCTATGCGGTGGCACAAGGATACAACTTGCTTGGATTGACTGAAGACGTTTATGCAGCACTTGATAATGTGACTAGAAACTTGCACTCCTCTTTTGGACATGGCAATGCTTAGATCATCATGCCTCATTTTATGAAAGTTTAATTCTTTGTCACCCAGTCGAGTACTGCCCTGTGCTCACTGAAGCTGCACAGCAGGATATTCAAGTTTAAAACATCACTGGCCCCCTACCAGACTCCTTCCCATTCGCTCCGCCGTCATGTGATGTTTGGTTCTCTTTGTACCAAAAAGAAAAGGACGGCGGAGCGACTGGCATAAACTCCATGGGAACTTTGTACATGTTTGTTTCGAGTAACATTGACCGAGAGCGCCTCGAGGTACTATAGCGCGCTACATACCTTCTCTCCGGCCACGATGAGCCAATTTACGGCAGTGTATGACTTTCTTGATGAGAATAGTCTTAAGCTCTTGGCCTCTACTCTTCATGGTCTATGTAAGTTGGAGCTTCAGTCTTGGAGCATCGGAAAGCTCTCTGTGCTGTGAGAGAGCACTCCTCAGAACTAGAATTTGCCAAAGACAAGAAGCATGTCAAATGAAAGGCGCTTTATCTTGTCATTTGACAATGAAATAGCAGATTACATAGCTTGAGAAGAGGTTCGGAACCGGCATTTTATTACCCGAAACAAACATGTACAAAGTTCCCACGGAGTTTATGCCAGTCGCTCCGCCGTCCTTTTCTTTTTGGTACAAAGAGAACCAAACATCACATGACGGCGGAGCGAATGGGAAGGAGTCTGGCCCCCTACGACAACCGTGCCACGAGATGTCGATAGTTTGGGTTCTTGAATCATCCTATGACTCATATGAATATCTACCGTTTGACTGTTAGCGAACTTGACCCAATCCGGGCTAAAAATTAGCTAATCATTTGTGCTCGAATAGAAGAGCAAAATCTGTCCGAGTCTGCCGACATTATCCTCGTGACGTGGAGCGGACCACAAAGTCTCAGCGATGCGTTCAACGGACAATTTCCGACAGATATCCAAGGAAATGATATGTACAGAGACTAATAAGTATCCAGACTCTAGTACAGATGACATTATAGTACTTTCAGCATTTTCTGACTCAAATCCACTGGATGTAGCCTAGTCTCTGGTACGAGTACTAACTCGGCGAGTCGTTTTTTGATATTCCGAACTGATGGCCGTCTTTCGGCTGCTACTTAGCTAGGACCCCAAACACACCTCAGGCGGCGCCGCCTTGCCGCTAGCGCGCTCATTCCATAATGCCATAATGAGATGAGCGCATTTATGGCTTTGAATATATAAGACTGGTGGCTGAAGGGGAAACGAGTTTGAAGCTTCCCGATACAGTTGCTGGAATGCCAGCGTAGTCTCCAGCTGTTTCCCTGGCTGATCCGATAGGAAACATTGGGCAATCCAATCTACAGTCAGTCATAACACCGGCTTGGGCACACCATGATAGGCTCCGCATAACCGAATGTCGACGTGACGGGGATTCCCACTATCATTCCTCAATAAGGTGAACTTGAAGCATGTTAACTGGAGCAACTCTTGTCCATTCAGGATTATGGTCGTGGAGAAACAAAATCAACAAATAAAAACATGAAAACTTTTGGATCATGGGAAAGTGTTTCAAATGAAAAATCTCATCAAATGCTAGTTCCATGCCTAAAACTGAGCGGTTCCTGAAACACCACATTGAGAGATGTTGTATTGGGCCCGGACACTACAGTCACTGGACAACTATTGTTCACGGGATTGCCGATGGTGTTGATGCGAACGTTGGGGGGTTCGATATTGATAGGGAAACCAGGAACAGCGTAAGACATCGAGGCGACGTCCTGAAAGTGGGGGGAAAAAGAACATGAGCTAAATCAGGCACATGTCATATTTGAACTCACCAAGCGATCCTTATCCACAAAGGTATCAACGGCGAGTCGGGCGGCGGACCTATCCGTAATCTTGCTCTTGGTGAAGCGTCCCTTTGCCAGGTCGATTGGACTGTAGACGTAAACGCCCTGATTCTCGGCTGCGGCGATGTCAGCAATGTATCACTATGAAGTAAGAGTCAAGGACAGGGGGTACTCACCCACACCGCTTGCTATAAGCGACTTGGTTTTAGAAATTGTTTTTGGCGGAACGTAAGGGAAACTTACGTGAACCTATGCAAGCAATACCAAACGAATCAGATTGATTATTCGCACTCTTGACAGTGTGCACGTTGTGGATAGTGCCGGTATTAGTAACGTTATCGACAGGACCAAAGCTGTCGATCTGGATACGGCGCCAAACATTTTGTTTAAGAGATTCGGGTCCCTTGACTCCTGTGGAGTTCTTGACATAGACAGAAACAACGTTCCCGTGGAACCCCTGAACCAGCAGCGATTAGAGACAGAAACATAAACTGAACAAAAGAAAGACTAACTTCCGCAGCAACAATGTAGCCAACAGAGTCATCCCCAACACTGGCCACGTCGACGGATCCCGCACCGTGATACGGGCTGGACGGATCTGGCGGTAGGCCTGGGTTGACGATGTTGTATTCCCATTTGGACGTTTTTTCGTCGAACCAAAGAAGCACGACCCCTTCGAGCCCAGATACGAGCACCATATCTAGGCCGTTTTCGCCGGTAACGATTTTGGAGTCGTGGATCACGCGAAACTGTGTTGGAAATACGTTTTCTTCAGACCAGCTCTCAGGCCCGTCTGTCCTGTTCGGCCCGTAGGAGGGGGAATAGACGAGGACGGGGGCGGGAGACACTAGATCGTTCGTAGCGGCGAGGATCGGCAGGCCCATAACTTGAAAATTCTCCCTGTCACTGAAATGGCCAACTAGTATGTGTCATTAGAGATACTAGAGTGAAGGAAATGCCAAGAGCCGAACCTTGCAACCTAGTAATGAATGAGCTATGTGGATTTATATTAACATGGAAATACCACCAACCTATGCATTCCCGTAGAGTTTCCAATATACCTTGCCTCCCAGATGGCAGGATCGGTTATGTTTCCGGGGTTTCGAAGCCATTGAATTCGACCACCGCCCTTGGTTGCGTCCCAGAGCTTCAAACGTAAACCTACGAACTAAAGAACAGATTGAAAAATTAGACTTACATTACTACTACTCCCAGTCCCGAATCGATCGATGATGACGACTAAATCAAAATGCTAAGACCAAGAAAACAGAGAAGGAAAGACAACTTACTATCGTTGTAGTCATCATCATTGAGATCAGCAAACCCCATTCCAATAGGATATTGGAGGCGCTGGATCTCCGTCACCCTCCATCCATTGGAACCTTGCCTACAGGATCATTAGAGCGGTCTTGAATACGGGGACATGAATCCACTAACGGGTCATTTTTGGGGTTGATGAAGCGGGTTATGGACTCTGGTACGTTCTCGAATCCTAGACCATACGCCATGAGATCGGGATACTCAGACGATTTTGAGTAAGGGAAGGAGTGGACCCAATACCCGTCAGGTACTGGAGCAGCAATAAGACTCTCGAGGCCGGTACGACACATTATGCACTAGAAGGATTTCTTGTGGAAATGTAGAGGTAAGAAACGGAGCCAAGTCTCAATCGGCGTATGGAGTACTTATAATGTCGCGGTTCCCGAGCCATCCGTATCGGAACGCATGCGAACATTTCATCATTATTTGGCATATCTCCGGTAAGATCGACCGCGAATAGCGGCGGCGGTGAACAGAACAGTAAAAACGAGAGTGAATCCGATAGAGAGCGTAACTACGTCATTTATATATAGACGCCACTGGACGTGAACATTCCAGCTATCAAGAATGGTCGTCGGCGGGAAATAAACGCCGGAATCTCTTTAGAGAAGGTGGGATTCTTAATCATCCTCAGCTGACCCCTAGTGGCGCTGGATTGGGTTCTCGGAAGACTAATCTCCCGAGACGTTTGAATATCAGCGGTCAGCGGTGAGAATCGGAATTCTCAAGCATTGAATTGGATTATGTTATTTCCACCGCAAGTTGTCGGCCAACATCTCCCATTAATCTCCCATGCATCTCCCAAATCTCCCATGCATCTTCCATTATCCTGATGCTTCAAGTGATGGGACTTCTCCTTATTGGGATATGTCTATGCGCGTCTCAGTTTTCTGGCTGGTACTGGTCTCGGTTTTGGTTTCGGCTTCCGCTCAGTGGTGACAACTTTTGGCATGAAGTGCGGAGATAGAAAATACTGCTAACTCGCTCTCATCATCTTCTGCACATCAAGTTGTCCAATGGAATGGAATTTGAATGTAGGGATTCCATCTCTCTTGATGTGGCCTGACACCCAAGCCCCATTGGTGATGTGATTTCTAGAGAGTCTAGATTTGTACGAGTGGGTGAAAATCGCGTGTTCGAACGGCTGTGCCTACACCCGCATGCTTCTAGGGCAGGTCTGGGCATCCGTCTGACTAATACTGCGCCACGCACGATCAATGCCCTGCGTTCTCCACGGGAGATCGTGGTTTCGGAACACGCCCTTGTTTTCAGATCTCCCGCATTGATTAGGTTCAGCAATGGCTGTTCATAGGCAATTTTAGACCTGTATGAACGAGTTTTTGCTTTACGGACCTCAAGGTTGCGATGGCAGTATGTACACTGGTTCGTCGTGCTGGTAAGGTCGGGTCGTTGTCATGTGGCGAGAGACATGGCAAAGGGCGAGCAAAAATGTAGGGATTTATCGCAGAAATAGAGGCAAGATAAAGTTTGAAGGCAAGAGGCGTTGAAAAAACGTGACGTTCAGCCATGGCGCTTAAATCATTTTAAATTAATAATCATTAATTAATTAATTCTATAATATGAAGGTGAACTTCGTACAATTCCATGGCTACTTTGGCAGATAATGATATCCATTATGGTAGAAAAGACCTTGTGGTGGAATAAAATAAGAAGGCTGTGATAGAGGCCACCAAGTGGCAAATACGAGACCCCAGTCTGCCAGATACACTTGTACCTGTACCCTGTCCTTTTCACTTCTCTGCTAGACTGATTTTAGCAGGGAAAGTTGGATAACATTAGCCCAAGGCCACTGACATGCTATACTACATACAGAACCAATTCAAGGTGGGAGACTCAGGACAGCTCAAGTATTAGGCTCAATAGCAACTTGTGAGCTTGATTAATAATAAATAAAATATAAATATAAATATAATAGACCTACAAGCACATACCCGGAAACCGGACAGACCATAGATACTGGACACCATGAAATAAGACCCTATTTACCCTCAGTGAGATATCATATAGAATGGATGGGTTGATAAATACCTGATAAACGCTCTGGTGACATTTGGCTGTATAGGATTGAGTCCAAAAGCTCGCACAGGCCTTTCCTCAGCCTCGGGCCAAGTTGGAAGACAAGGTCAGTGACAATGGTTTCGGAGTTTTTGGATTTGGTATGTGTCCTCAAGGGTCTAATCGTTCACTAAGCATAGGCAAGAGGCTAATGACTGAATTTTGATGGAAAGAAACCAGATTGGATCAGCAAAAATTTACCTTCAAGGGTGTCTGGTATCTGTGTCAAATTTGGATTTTCACCTGAGTTCTTTGCTCACAGCAGGCTCATTTCTTCATTATTTCACACCATTATTTTTGTAGAAACAAAGTTCAGCATCTGTTAAAATCATTCCATGGGGTACCAAGGCTATGAGATAGCGCTAATGCCTCGTGAGTGTGTGAATCATTATCCTGCCAGTGTCTGGTTTCCCGGTACATTCCTGTATGGGAAAAGAAATCCCATTTACAAAAAAAAACTTTTTGGAAACCTTGTCCGGCAGCCTTTTGTCTGATGGAAAATCACTTTGAGGTCCTTGCTGATCTTGCGAAAGACCATCGTCAGCGTGTAACGCAAGCGTAACGTGAATTATGGAGATAACCTTGTGCGGGGATACTATTTTCATTTTATTCTGATTTCATCAGAAAATCAGCGCCGGACAAGCTCGGACAAGGTTTCCGAATGTAAATGAGACTGGTCTACCTTACTACAATGTATCCATGGATCACAGGGCAATGATCAGTTGGAAGAATGGTGATCCTATTGAGGCCGCGTCAGCAAATCATAATGAGAGATGGGAAATCAATCATGTGATGTATCCCCGTTGGGTACTTTGATGATGGACTCCCAAATTTTGCTCCCTCCCAACAAACGAGCCACTCACGTGGTCTCGTAATGCTTGCCTTTGCTGAAATAGTGGTATTGGCACCTGAGAAGGATGGGGTGTCGTTGAAGGCATATAAGCTGCATGTTGTAGCTGAATTTGTGATGGAAGAACAAGAGGCGGCTGGAATGAAGGCGGCGAGACTTGCTGAATGGAAGGATTTGGCCAAGGGAATGAAGGCTGCGAGACTTGCTGAATGGAAGGACTGGGTGAAGGAAATGGCTGTGATGATATAGAACTCTTCTTCACTGTCTCCTTCTTCAATGCTTTTTCTCCACTACTCTTCCCACCACCATATGCATGATCCATGTTGGGATTCTTGGTCTTGGTCTTGGTCTTCAGCTGTGGCAGGACCTGTCTTGTTTCAGTTGAAGTTCTGATATTTGGCGGTACCTTGAGACGAGCAGGAAGTATGTTGGAGGATAGTTTTGCTGTGAGGGACAGAGCATCATCTACAGCAGTCTCGAGGGATGTAAAGTCGAATGCTGCATCCTTTTTGTTGAGATATTGAACCCTGCCAAGAAGGGTGACAAGTCACTTGAAGAGAGGAATCACTGAGGTGGTGGAAGGCATGGGAAGAGGGCCAAGGTCGTCACAAGGTAATTGCGCTGATAGAGGATTGATTGTTGGATTCTGGTTCTCGTCACGCTAGTCACTATGGTCACATGTACGCGTGTTCCATTAGATAATTCACTTTTGTTGCCTTTGTGCCATTAGTGTCAGTGCTAGAACTCAACATTGATAGATGGTAAAACTGGAGATGGGGCTTCATCGACAACTGCATCATCAGGGAAGAACTTCTCCACTGCACAAAGATGCTTGCAGTATTTGACAGAGGGATAGCTAGCACAAGTGCAGGTGAAAAGCTCGATATTGACTTCATAACATTCATCTTGATTGCTTTTTGACTGTACCAGGTAAATCGGTGCTCCACCCGAGTCTTCGCTGGGCTGTTTCAAGAGGTCAGGCACTATATAAGCGACAGTAGAAATGTACCTCAATGTCATCAGTGCTGTATTGCTCATCACACTTTTCCTTGATGGCTTGGTGCCATTTCATCTCCAGATCTAGACCTTCGAATTTGTCGTCTTGTCGGCGCTCTCGTCGCTTGTAAAAAGGTACAACTTCATCGACCAAGATGTGGACCAAGAAATCTGCATGACGGTTGCGCTTCCCTTCAAGAAACTTTGGCTTGAGGACATGATGCCATGCCTCACTAAGCATGTTCATGTCCGACTCCTTGAAAACCGTCTGATCCTTTTGCCATTGAGCTGACCACATCGGTAAAAATGTGTCAGTCATCCAATTTTGCTTGAGATAGTCAACAAAAGATTGTGGTGCAATGTTCTGAATCTCTTCCCAGTCGGCATCAAAGTCTTCCTTGTCCTTTTTCCGAATCCACTTTTTCAGGATCTCCCACAGCTTTTTATGATCAACAATGTGGAGGTACTTTTGCCATGCATGAAGGACATGCCACCAATACAAGAGAATCTGGGCTTCAGGATAAATGAATTTGCATGCGGCAATCTGGGCAAGGTCTCGGTCGGTCATGATACAATGGGGAATGATGTTTGGATTTTGTCGACGGACAGTCTGGAGGACATGTTGGATGGTATTCTGGGTTCCACTTGATGAAAGCATCCAAGCAATTGGTGCTCCTATGGATATTCAATATCATACAAGAATAAGAGATGAAGGCTTCGTACCTCGACCATGTTTATCACAGATCACGAGTGTCATAAGAGTTGTATTTGCATATCCAGTAACATTGTGGGTCCCATCGATGCATATCAGACAATGCCCGTGCTTCTCGAACCGCTTCTGCTGCCACTTGGTCTGAACCATCAGAATAAAGGTGTCGGTGTCAATCGTTGAACCCTGAGGCGGTGGATCACCAACACCCTTGAAGCCAAGAAGGCTGCCCTTGGCTTCGAGCTTGTCCGCCCAAGTGCGCAAAGATTTTCCATCGTCCTTGTCCAGCTGAATGTCCTTGGCCTCTATTTGTTTCTCAATACGGCAGATGTCACGCAGCTCGATATATTCATTTCGGTGTCGGAGGTGGCCCTCGTCGTCATCATCGTCATTGTCATAGCAGCCTGCATGGACCAGTTTCAGCTGTAGCGAAAACATTAGAATCACGTACTATCAAACAAAATGAAAAAGGACTTACAATCTGCTCATGCTGGACTTTGCTTAAAAGCACAGATATGTATTCTCGTGTCTGTTTGGAGATTTGGGTGTAGTGAAGGTTTTGGTTTCCCAAATCATGATTATGTTGGGGCTGTAGACGACCAAGGACTTTTGAAGTGCTGTGATAAAACTTGACGGTGACCTGCAGACTTAACTTCTGCTCAAAGCCTTCCTAAGCCTTAATTAAGCCTTAGCATCATCACGTGTTTATTATATTATATAACTGTCAGAATTTTTATTTCTTGGTTTTTATACAAATCTTACAATGCCAGCACCCAGGGGCTCGCTCTGGCAATATTTTCACAAGGGAGACAAGGCCAACACCTCCCATTACAGGGCCCATTGCTATGGCTGCATTGAAAGCCACCGTCCTGCAACAGCACCAATTTTTGTCAGCAGTGATTCAGATGACCCATATGCTGGACTAGACCGTGAAGGCTGGTTTAAGGCTGGTTGGTATATTCCTGTGACATTGTACCACAGCTGAATTTTCCTGTAGCATTGGCAAAGACCGGGACTGGCGTCCTCGGAGAAAAGAAGGCCATGACTGCGCACCTCAAGAAATGCACCAATGCTTCAAGCTTCTCTTCGGTGGCGCCAGCAAAAAGCCAATTCAGCGTCAACCACGACGAGCATTTAATCGGGAGGTTCTATTGATGGAATTACTAGGTGCTGAGGCCGATGATGAGGCACCTGATGATGGTGAATTGGAAGGGTCTGGTGATGACTATGAGGGCTAGCTATAGTTCATTATATGTTACATGGTACAGGTTATTCGGACATGCAGTACAACACGTAACATTTAGCACTGCCACTGACACGTGATGGGCCTGGCTTAAGATCACCTTAACTTGAAGTTAAGTTAAGGGGGGTTATTAAGTGTTAAGGGCTTAACTTGGAGATTTGCCCTTAATAAGGCCTTAAGCCGCATCACTGATCTTGACCCGCTTGGAATCTCCTCGTGACACTCCACTTCGACAGCAGACCCAGCGCTGGGATTCAGTTTTGGCCAGACTTTTGGTGCGTCAAACAAAGCTCAACAGCCTTTGGATGCTGTTCTGACTCCAGCCAGCGCTTGAATGATGCTTTGTCATCCCATGTCATGTTGAATCTGCCAGAAGCGAGATCTGCATCGTATGAACCTTTGGTGAAGAGGATTCCGATAACGCTGGTGACATCGGGATCACAATATGGGCCCCATGATTTAGCATCATTGAGAGGTGATACAGCATAAGGAATGGGATTGGGTACTGCAACTGAGAATTCATGGTAATCGAAGATGTCGGCCAAATCGTCTAATGGAGATGAGAGCTCTGGAGAGACTGATGGGCTTTGCGCTGGTGGCGTCCAGAAATCCCAGGGTAGATTGGCGAGCTGAGCAATATTAGAGGCATCTGAGAAAGATTGCGAGGAGGTTGCTACAGGGACTGGAGAGAATTGCTGGCTTGGGCTCTGGGAATGGTATGCATTTGCATGGGAAAATAGAGAATCTAGTCCTGCTGGTGGGTCAAAATGAATGACTGGTGCTTTAATTTGACATCTACCAGCCCTCAGAGGCATATTGAGATTTAGTGTTGGTGAGATTCAAGGTTTAACACGACAACAAGGCGCTGCGCTAGGAAACGAGGCGTGCGATGTCACCTGATAGACCTGATAGAGCAAACAGAATCACACAGTAACGAGTGTCACACCTGGGAATAAATAAAATATGAAAGTACCGCCTTCGTCAGTTTGACCTTGCTTAACCCCGAGGACAAGCATTAATGCAAGTAGAACTCCACAATCAAAAGTCATACAATGCATAACCATGATGCCTGCTACGATTCTCTACCTTCGACATCTTAACACGACCGGTCTCGAGCCGAAGTCTGGGCAGCTCGGCAAGTATCAAAGGCCCGTGGACCTTATCATATTCCTCCACCGAGTCTCTCTTTCTCTTGAATGTCTCCACCACAAGAGAAAACATCAGCTTGCCCTCCTCACAAACTCTATGGCTGCAGGAAACCAGCGGGGTGTTTGAATAATAGGATCAGGTCAGGGGAAATGAGAAGGATATAATCTGGCAATGTAAATGACTTTTCTCAGCATGAATGTAGGGTTACTTTTCAATAGATCCAACATCTGGGTTCTGTCCTCATTTGACAAGGGCAAGATGACTCCTTCTGATGTGGTGAGGACTCCCACAGTGTCTCTGAACCAAAGGGAGGCCAGAACACTGTCATCCCAGTGTTCCACGGCCAAGATCGTCCAGAGCATGGTGAAAGGAGTAGAAAAGGCTATTGGGACCGCCCACAAATTTGGTAATGTATTGATTTTGATCTTTGAAAAAGCGACGTATACCTAGCCATTCGTCGGTGTAAAGGTCTTATTGAGGAGAATCCAGGCCTTGGTTTTGATCATGCTCACATTCAACAGTTTTGGCTAGACACACAATGTTTGCTTGTGTTGTGGATGGCATCAATCCATGGTTCGAGAAGAAGTATCAGTACATGTGCTTGTTGAGTGAATGGAGAAGAACTGGCTAGCCTAGAACCAGAGTGCATCATACGACCTGGGTAAGCTCTAGCCGGAACAACCCTTCACATTCTGATCATAGAGAATTGTCCCATCTGACTCATCCTGTTCAAAATCGATGATGTTGTGTGCTGGAGTGGAATAAGTCTATTCATGCTACTTGTACTATAATATTATCATTGGGTTATTAGAAAATGTGAATTCAGTCCATCAATGAAAATGCTGAGTTTCAATAGACTATGATATGCTGTCAACTGAATGCACCTGGCTCGCAGACAAAATGGGTTGTGCGGAGCCCAGAGTGTATCGGATGACACAAATGGAGTAGTGGAATCTAGCTGTTAAGACCGTCAAGAAGAGAGGGTGACATGCGACGCTACAGGTCGACATTGACGGGCATATCATCCGAAATGATGAGGGCTAAACATGCGCAAGAGGAGTTTTACAAACGAGGCCCTGCAAATATTCCATGGCAGTAGACGAGGAGTAAAAAAAACAACGTAGAATACTTAAGATACGTATTATCTGTTTACATATGTTTGAGACGGCTAACTCGGAGTTCGAGCGAAGCTGAATGAAGCGTACATCAGTGCGGCCAACTTGGACTTCAGAGATACCATTTCGAAGCTCAGAAAAATGTACGTAAGGCTTTGGCTCTGTTAGGCTCGAGACATCCCGAACATCGGTACTTCCCGGACGGTTTCAGATCGTCGTGACAGCGAGGAGACCTGCTACACTTCGTTAAGCAAGGTGATTATCTAAGCTCTTGAGATCACATGACCTCTGGGTAAGGGAAATGCCCGCTACCTAATTTGTTAGGTACGGGTCTTATAGCGCCCACCCTCAAAACCCGTGTGAATCGCGGCGTGACCATAATGTGGCTGTGAAATCCCGCTTGTCCTTGCTTCACTGACGCATGACTCGTCAGTCACCTGCCTTAAAAAAATCTATAACAAACCGTCCGTCTAATGCCCGACGTTTTCAAGCTCAACAGCAAGCTCGTCACAGCCGCTACCTAATTTTTTAGGTATGGGTCTTATTATCGGCTGAAGTAACATGTCTGTGGTTGTTATGTTATGTTATGTTAAGTTATGTCCTAAATGTGGAAATTCAAGTCGATATATTCTCACGCGACCAACGGCCACTGGCTTCCGTTCCAAGGCTTCGCTCTTGCTCTAATTTCACGCCAGTTGAACTGCACCCAATCTAGCTGCTCTTCTATTTGCCTAAAAAATTCCTGATATCCAATGGCCGAGCCTGGTCGTAATTGGGGTGAGCTCGACCTGGTGCTGGACGGCCCTTGAATGCTTCCAAAGATGGATCCTCTGATTCAGCGCATCCAATCGCTTCTTATAATGCCACAAAGAACACATGGTCAGTCAAAGGAACCCCGGGAGCCCCATCTTTATTGTTTTCATGCCAGTCAAATGCCTCAGGTATGAAAAACCCATTATTACACGATTTCCAGGCTCACCATATGCAAAATTTACAGATTCCAATTCATCGGAACCTGTTGCACTTGATGGTCCAGAATCCTTATCTCGGTCTCTGCCGCCCGCAGATGAGCTCTCTATGCTTGATTGGGAGAACTTTCAACGTGAATGCCATAATGCCGCAAGCTTCGAGCCAGCTCCAACGCCCGACATGGACACTGACTGTGACATTTCCATCGAGGATAGCTTGTTTGATGGGGAAGATGATTTCAAAGGGGAACGTGCTGCAGCAGTGGAGCAAGCGGAACAAGAAGAAGTGCGAGAGGGAATCTTGCAGGAATATATTGAGGGCATCAAGGATACAATAGTCGAGGAGATTGACAAGCTGGGGAAGCCAAAATGTTACAAGAATGGTACCTTCTGGATATGGCCTCGAGACCCGATTTTTGCGCTGGATAAATCACTCAGAACCGGCACTCTGTCTCCGAATGAGCTGTATTACCTGGATATATTTGTGTGGTTGCCAAATCATCTGCCTGGTGCACCTTCTGAATTTCTCTGTGAATGCGGCAAGAGCATGATTGTATTAATTAGCACAGAAAGAAACAAAATTCCCTGGAAACATAGTGCGGAACATTGTTGGAAAAAAATGGGTCCAGCCTGGTTCGAACTTCCGTGGCTGCGGCAGGCAAAAAACACATAAGACACTTGACAGCCGCTGCAACAACTACACTATAATAACCATAATAGTCAAAAACGTGTGAATCGCGGCATGACCGCATTGTGGCTGTGAAAATCCCGCTTGTCCTTGCAATTGTTTGACCGACGCATGGGAAAAGACATGGACGCTCGGCGGAGCCTCGGTAGCGGGCCCTGCCGCTCGCCGGCCCTTGAGCGTATATTCCCGCTACCTTGGTACCCGCCAAAAAAGTATTTTGTGATGTGTGGCTGTGTTCATGGGGTGTGTCTTGACTCTTTCTGTTCTCTCGTGCCGGTGCTCTCCTCCTTTCCGGTACTGTATTCCTCATGGGTCTTCTCTACATATTTTGCTGAATCCATGGTCTATCTTTGCTCTTTTCGGTGCCTTTTCTTTGAATACCCTCATTTGCCTTTTGGATCGTCGTCTCCTGGGTTTCACCGCTATGATAGTCGGCAAGACGAATACCCAGGTACAGTAACCAATGAAGGAAGCCATTTTTGTGCTCCATTATTGAATCAGAGATCAGAATACTGCACTGGAGGATAGTAGGCCCAGCCAAATGAAATCACTAGTGAAAGGCTGCTGAGATTGGGCGTCCTAAACGCATGGAGTCGGAAACACATGCAGTGCTTCGTGATCGGAGGCTGGTCCAGGAGTGTTTCATGGACCACTTCTGGAAACAGCTGTTGTTGGAAAGGATGCTCGTAAGTCGTGCTAATCATAACTTAATTAATATAGAATACTGCCTGTTCATTCAGAATCAGAAGGTACAGCTATTCTTATGAGGGCTCCATAGCACCACACAGAAAAGGTTTTTGAGTGAGCCCAGGCCAGCGGGATGCCAACGCTCCGAAAATGTAGGAAGTTGATGTCAAATCGGTGGCGACGCCTCAAACGCTGAGGATCATTTGTAAGAGCTCGATGTTCAAAAGCCGAGACATACCTTGTGATACCTGCCGTATCTCAGCGCCCTGGGCCAAACCTCTTGAGGAACTCGACTGATGGCGCGAAAGGAGAAAGAGCGGATCGGGTGTCGGTGCCGTGACATTATCATATGTTTCATCATCACGGCGCTCTCCTGTTTCATCTTGGCGCAAGGCTCTCGCCCGCGTCGTCCTCTGAGTTTCACCTGGTCAGCAAGATGAATACCCAGGTAACCAATGCCTAGGAGCAAGGCTCTCGCCCGATTGTTTTACGAATGTATCTTCAATACACGATCGGGAACCGCGATGTCTTTCATCTGCAGACTTTGGCTCTTATCTTCATCGCCGCTCTCCATTCCCATCCTCCACATGCAATCATTCAGATTAGACGCTAAACTTGTCTCAGTCACCATCAATCCTGGAATTCTCTTTTCCTTACACAGCGGCCGCCTTGGTGCTCTATGAGGTGTCACTTTCGGAGCCTTGCGTATTCCCCTGCCTTCATGACATACAAACTTGTCAAAAGCAGACAGGGAGAGGTTGGATGAAATCAAGGAAATATTGCCACACATCCTTAGAATATTGTATTGATGGATCAATGAGGTACATATCAGCTCATGCGACTCACAAAGAAATCACGATGAACTGCAGTCTCGTCACGCGGAGTCGCGTACACAAGCACACACAGAACGTGATGCGAATACTTATGATATTATATATTTTAATATTAATATTATTATTTCTGAATTATTAATCCAGTGAATAAGGTGCCTCGATGGTCACGTGAAAGTACCTGGATTTAGGTGGGAGGCTCAAGGGAGGCTGGAGAACTCTAGCGGCCGTTATATATTGTAGTGTATAGGCATGAGAGAATGAGATTAGCAGAAACTGCCTTAAACAGAGAATTGGGGTCTAGGTAGCGGGACCTGCCGCTCGCCGGCCTAATACGTTATGATCGGGAGGATAACTCAACAATGATTGGGGTGAACTGAATGTCTCACACAGTAAGACTTGTTGAAGGAGAATCAGGCAAGTCTATACCTTTGTCATGCAGGCCTGCTGGGTGAAATTGTGCACATTACAATCTGTAGTGACCCCACATTTCATTATTCACAGTCAAATCTGGCCATTAAATGGCTAGAGAGCCAACTGTTGTGACATCTATATGCCGTTCAAATTCCATCTCTTCTGCAGATTTAGAGGTGCCGAGCCCTAAATTCAGCACTGGGGCAATAAATTAAGAATATGGATAGAATCATGCTATAACCATGGGAAATCAAACCATGAGAAATCAGGTCAAGAAACATTCAGCGAGTCCTGAGAGCTGACCATGTGTACTCCGAGCCATCATCACATTGAGCCGACAGACAGAAAATGTAGCGCGACAAGCCCATGGGAAGAAGTTCCGCAAAAGGGAAGATATCACATGATGTTGGTAACCACAAGGATGACTAATGAGCCTATTTTCGAGGGCTAGTTGGCTGGTTCGGACAAAAATTGAGCTCTGACAGGGGCTAGAGCCGAGTTCAGGCAAAAAATGGGGCAAAATGGCACATTTTGGTTTGGACAAAAATTCCAAATTTTTGCGATTTTGGATCTATCGCGCATTATTAGGGGTCCTAGATAGATAGATGGATTTACACAGCCTGGGCCCGAACAAAACCAACTGGCGTAATACTAGTGACATCATCAAATCGGTAATTAACTAAATCAACCACCTTGTCATTTAAACTTGTACCACTCAGACATGCAACTGAAATGGCCTACTCGAAAATGGGGAGAAAGTGCAGATTCATATTGTGTCCTCGGAAGCCAGTCTCTTGAATCTTTACGGCAAGGAAAAGGTTGTCTGGATACAGTAGTGTCCGGATCAGCTTTTTTTTCTGAATACAATAAATTCCAAAAACGGTAAGCGAGGTTTAGCGAGGACGCGTGAGTCCCAGTCCAGCATTGGTCCGAGAGCCAAGTACTGTCTCTTGTGGTGAGTTGGTCTCCTGAGAGCAAAGTGCAGCTCTTCTACTTCACTGAAAATCTCCTGGGACTAACTTCGGAAGCTGAAAAGGTCCCAGGCATGACTGAGATGTCAGTATCTTGTTGCCGCCGGTTTGGCTACCCCGTTGGGAATTTTATTTATTTTACAGCTGTTTTCAGAACGATAGAGGATTTTCGTAAGTGCCAGAGCTAATTTCTTCTGCTTGTACATGTTGACGCTCCATCAAGTTTCCTGGCCAGAGTCGAGTCTCTAAATTCAGGATCTTTTATTCTCCATTTCATAGATGCATGAATACATTTCGTAGGATATTCATGTTTGTATTTGTAACCTTCCACAACTCGTCAGTACACTATTACATATCCTCGTTTCTTGGGAGTGCTTCTATGACAGTGTTCTGCTCACAGCAGAGAATGGAAGCGGCTTCAAAGCTTTACCAATGAACTGTGACAGTTTTCAGTACAAAGGCAGCAGTTATGTCAATCGGCTAATCTATCTGGCATCCAGGTTCAGTCAGGATAAGGTGGGATATGGTGCTCGAGATCAGATGCTTTCCAATTGTTTTTGAAGGTTGAGATAGGATGAATTTGGATGTGATGAGATCGGATCAGATTGGGATTTGGTTAGATTGAGCTAGGATGAAGTTGGGAACAGTTTGGTACGATATGATATGATATGATAGTCAGGATGGGATAAGATAGGATTCATCTAATGATATGCGGTTACTGTGTGCGGAAGTCCAGAGGTGAGTACTGTCTCGTTTTCCACTAGTCCATCGATGATCTGATTGAACAGTGCCTTTTAGGATGCTCTGCTAAGCAATGCGCAGGCTCCAAAGTGACTGTCGCCGAAAAGTAGCGGATTTATTGAATGAATGAAGTATTGAGCTACTAGTATACTCTGAGCAATCTAATGACTCACTAGATCTTTTAGGATACGTTTGAGCGCGGATTCGAGGCGCCAAAGTTAACAATACATTTTTTCATTTGGGCATGGTACATTCATTGATCACCCGGGGATAGTCTATATTCACTCGGGGTTTGCGCAGTCCACTCTTCTCCCTGAGTTCCCCGCCGGCTCGAGGGTCCGAATTGAGATGCATACGAGTATGTATCATTTTCAGGAGGCACTTCCTTACCGCCATATTTTCACTGGAACTTCCCTCCTTAATCCCAAGCTAGAATAACAAACATTGCGTGACCAGAATCGAGTTTCTGAATTCAGGTTTCTTTCTTCTCGATTTCATAGATACTTCATGGAACATTCATGTTTGTAACCTTCCACAGCTCGTCAGTACACTATTACGTGTCCTAATTGCTCGGGAGCCTTTTATGACTGTGTTCTGCTCACAGCAAAGAATGAAAGGGGCTTCAAAGCTGTACCGATGAACTCTGACAGTATATCAGTTTAAAGTTATGTCAGTCGGCGGATCCATCTTTCATCCAGGTTCTGTCAGAGTCTCAAAATAACTTTGAAAGGATACCAACATGTTCAGCGAATCGTACAATCGATGCAGTTGAGCTCAACATGGCTCGAAGCTTTGGAGGTTTAACTCATACTTTTAGCTGATGGGCGTTGTTTCAACTGAAATGGAGGTACTGGTCTCTGATTACGCACGTAACCATAAAATGGCAAGGCGAGATGTACTTGCAGAGTATTGAGATTCGAGATACGTACATTCATCTTCGATAGAAAGACTCACTTGTATTCCGTCGGGATACTAAATTGAGATTTCAAGTGAATCGGCCCTGTTGCACATTCTTACGAGGAGTAATATACAGGGCGCGAGCTGCCCAGACTCAAGAAGTCTCTCAGGATCCTCGAGCTATTGATGCAAGTGCCGTTGACGTGGCAAGAATCAGGATCAGTTCAATGAATGCAATTGCATGTCACTGTTCGTGTGAAGGCCAGCCGGTGCGGGTGGTGTTGCCGTGATCTGATCGGGAAGGGTCCAGAGGCGTTTTTCCTCACCGTGTTCGACCGAAGCTAAAAAGTTGAGAGCTGAAAGATCGCATGCATCAGCAAGATGACAAATAACTTTTTGCGCTTGTAAACACGCAAAAAAGCGCAAAACACGCAGAAAAACACGCCGGAATACGTAAAATACGTAAAAAGTTGAAACACGCAACTTTTTATGTCCGAAATCTGACAAGCGGAACACCGCACATAGTGTGAAAAGCCAGACTATCAGCCAGAACATTGCTCACAACTTTTCAAATGATTTCTACCTCACTACTATATTACTGTACAAGCTGGTTTTCAGTGGATTTCGTGGTACAGGTCTGCTCGTTGCCACGGTATGAGGTGATGACGTCTGTGAGAGTGTGACGACGGCGACGGCGATCAGGACCCTTTCCGGCATCCCACAGTGCCAATCAGCTTCACTGCAGCTCCCACGTCCCTCGCAAGATATATTTGAGTGTCAACTTGGATTTGGTGTCTTTTTCTGAGCCGGTCTTCCAGTCTCGCGCTTGCCACAAGTGCAAATACGGAAAAAGCGGACAAGTAAATTGTGATTTTGCTGATGTGACCATATGCCTAAATATATCCCTTGATTTCATCGTCTCTACTGAATTGATGATTGTGTAACTTGAGATTCGAGGAGGAGGTTGCTACAACGGTATAGAGTCACGCATTGGGCGGCGTTTGTCGTCTTGACATCGCTGTAAGGATCCTAAGACTCGAGCAGTAATTTCAGTGATTTACGAAGCATCATTGCCAAAGTCAAGCCTGGCCAAATGTCCGCTTTCACTGCTTGCTTCATACTGGCGCTGAATTACGTTGCAGAAGGCTGATGATTTGACAACCCCACATGTGTTATGATACTGCTTTCCTTCCTTCCTTCCGTCCGACCGATTGCCAGGTCAGTTCCGTCCTCGAGAGCCACCTGGCTATACTGGCTTACCATGCAATTGGATGCCCTCCCGCAACTGAACCCACGAGTCCCTAATCAGCTTCATCCCAGTACAAAATGAACTCCAATAAAAAATTCTCACACCCGAGAATACTATTTTTAACGCACGTTTAGCGCGCGCCCAAATGGCACTCGAAATTTCAAATAGAGTACGTGCATAAAGTGAGATCACCTGAGTCAGGCTGTTGGTCTACATAGCCGTTAATTCAATAGTCGATGGAGTGGAGTTCAAGTACGTACCTTCATATAATACATCCTGGGCACGAGGTCATTTTGAAGTCCTTTTGTAGCCGACAAAATAATAAGCTCCATCCATCTCGGGCTGTTGGAACGCTATATAAGGAAGGGAAATATTGGACAAGTCCCTCAGTCAGACTCTCAACAAGTTCAGACTACAGTACAATGCATTCCTTCACCAAAGTCTCTGTCCTCGTTGCTGTCTTCTTTGCCGCTCTCGGTGCCAACGCTGACCTTATTGCTTGGAGTGGTGATGCCTGTAATGGAGCTGAAGGCGCGAACGTCGCCTGCAACGGCGCCTGCATTGCTTTCGATGGAAGGCACTCATTCGAGGTAGGGATCAGATAATAAATGATTAGGACCATGGCTAATATTTCTATTTGAAGGTCGTCTCTGGACGCAATGAATGTGTCGTCCTGTTCGAAGGCGACGGCTGCACCGGGGAGGCCTTCAACTTTGGCTCTGAAGTCAGTGGGAGGTGCATCAATGTCAACACCGGCACTCCCATTGGATCCTTCAGCTGTTCCCCCTGTTAAATGTACAGGTGAGCTCAAATGACCTCGCTACTCATCAAGGACCCGACCTCACATTACAGATTAACAAATGTACAGGAGTCTTTGTCCACAAGGTCTTTCTCTCTTGATAGTAGCGGATGTACGGATACTATCAAATGAATGTGTTTTTCAAGCTATATTTTACCGAACTCATTCTCGGTCATGGGACTATCTGTCTACTTCGAATCAGAATCCGAACTTGGATGTGTCCTTTTTTCCAAATTCCAAATGGACACTTTCAACTTCACATCGAGTCGGGCCAACTTCTATCCTGGTACTTAATACGAACTGATCTCGAGATCTCATCAAGGCTCATGTTACGGGCGTCTGTCACAGCCACTGACACAGCGCCGAGCGGATCTATTTCAAGTCGGGGTGCTTCTGGTCAAGGTTGTATTTTGACTGGTCCCAAGTGGTGTTCCGAATTCTTGGATTGGAAGAAAAATGGAAATTCATCAACCCTGGACGAAATTGATTTATGGCACTCTGGTACGGCCACAAGTATCCAACCAATCATATGAGTGGTGGCATTATCTGCGTGTGGTAGTGAGTTGTGGATATTTAGCTCTGGGAATAGGCACTACAAACATACCAAGATATAGTCCTGTTGTTGCCACGCTCGAAAACAGCAGTAAAACGATGTTACATAATATCGGAGTTTGCATTAGCTGCTCCTCGTCTTCTGGGCTATCGAGTGCCTTCTCAACGCGACTTGTCACGATTTTAGGGCATAGAACAATGTATTATGCACTAAAGCATATTATAGTCAAATATTATCCAGGATTATATAGGCTACGGGGTTGAAATGGTCCAAATAGACAATTGTAGAGTGTCTGATTTTCATAACACTATTGTGAGGTCCCACAAAGCTGGAAAGCGACATAACATAAGGCAATGATAGGATATATTGAAATTTGGAGAAATGGCGGCGGTGGCTCCGACGTTTTATTTGAATGGAGGGTCGGGGAGCAAGGCGCCTGAGCTCATCGTCGCTGGCATCCGCCAGGTGCCCAAGAGTCGGAGATAGCGGGTGAAATGTCGTTTGGAATACCACAAGAGATGGTATATCGACATTTCGGGCGGCCCTGGGTCCATCTATACATCACTTGTGATCGTAACTGCTGCAGTCAGACCAGTAAAAAAGGCTGACAACGACGCACCAGTTGTATGGCATCATATCTGTCCATGGACACCATCTCCATCTCCATTTCCAATTCCATTCCTCCCCGAAAAAGCGACATATTCTGGCGGAAAGGCTCGAGTCTGAGAAGAATTTGGGTGGTATTTTCAAGGTATTTTCCACCCAAATTCTATCTCGGCCAATAAGTACTAGAGCTAGAGGGACGGTGAAAGGGAGACTCTGGACCTATGGAACGCGCACTTGACATCTGGATAGCAACCAGAAGCAAACAAGAGGAGGACGGAGCGCTATGTCCAAAAATTTTGTGAACCATGTGACCTTTCAAACTCCAGCATTGTTTACTGATGTATTTGATCGCGTCTAAGCACATCACTTATGGAATGGGTCGAGCCGATCGGATCAATTCTGACAGGTCAATTCTTTGTAGGTGGTTAAATAGCCTAAAAGGCCATATCCGAAGCGGATCCGCCCTACAAATCCTAATGGAGAAGGCGACGTCCGCTAGAACACGATGTCCGTCGACCGACTTGTCACATGTTTTCCCTTTGAAACCGAAATTGTGTGAGTAAAAT
Organism: Mycena floridula; assembly: GCA_029320655.1. Taxonomy (NCBI): domain Eukaryota; kingdom Fungi; phylum Basidiomycota; class Agaricomycetes; order Agaricales; family Mycenaceae; genus Mycena; species Mycena floridula. Next base: position 256,437 of record JARIHS010000041.1, on the reverse strand, counting down.
CCAGGTTTGATTAACAGTTGAGAATACTTACTCAAAAGAGGATAGAATGGAATGGCATTGTCATTCGACGACATTCGATGTTGCTCGTGGTGATTAATAAGAGGCTTCTTCTCCGCGGACTTGACTCCTGCCTGCCCTGTCCGTCAGACGAATGACCAGTATATGTTGTAGACAGGGGAAATGGCTTTCAGCACTATATTCCTGTGAACAAGGGTTGCTACAATGGCGAATGAATAGAGCGCTCATAATTGAACCTTATCCCTGTAAAACCTTCAATGGACAGCCAGCAAAGCATATCGGAAGGATAATGTTGAATGAACAGGTCATCGACTATTGAGGGAATGGGAAGGCGACAGGAAAATGATCCTTTTCACCATACTATAGAGATCTGGAAGTCCAAAATAAGCTCAGAGAATTGACAAAAAGCGGAGCATACCGCGACGGCTATCCAGTGGAGGACCGACTAGTTCTCGGTGGATGAAAACGGTGAAAGAATAGGTCTCCTAGTTCCAAATCAGTCCTTACTCATTTCCACAACTGTAACGATGGTCGTATAGTCTCAATGGATGCCATGCAGCGGCGGCCGCTATTCCAACAGTCACACAGCACAAACCGGCTGGCAAGGTGGAGCAATGAAGACTGTTGGAAACCTGGAATGAAATGTCAATCTTCGGTTTCGCCACTGCGGGCTGGTTGCAGCCTGGCACTGGAGCGGCAACCTGCGGCGACCTACGTGACCTGTTGCTATCTTTCATAATACTTATTTCCCCCCTGAACATTGATTTTTAATGGCATTAATTATGATACCGCGCCCTCAACCGCCGGAATCGAGCAATTACTTGAACCGGCAGATGGAGTTTGGACAGGTATGCCATATGTCGGCATACTTATTCTTTTTCATTCTCAAAATCTCCATGATGGGACTACTTATCAACCCCACACAAGCTCAACTGTCCTGAATTTCTGCATAACAAACAGTGCATCGCGCCGCTCACACGTGCTGTGAATTTCCCATTTCAGTCGTAATCAGTCAGGAGGATAATGTCCTCGAATCGAGCATGTTATATAGTGCTTTGATGTCCGTGGCCACAACCCGGAAACTAGGGCTTCTCGAGGCTGATGTTTTTCAGTCGCACAAATATCTCGTCCAACGGAGTGATGAGTCCGACGAACGATGGACGCCTTTACTTAACGCTCCTCCGTTTCGTCGGATCAGGCCTTTTAGGCCATTTGCTCAGCTACAAAGAAATGGCCTCCTAGGCTCTTGTCCGTCGGCTCAGTCCAGCCTAGGTCTGAAGTAAGTTTGATCGTAACGCATGTAGTATGCCTCATTCACACCACCTCGGTGTCTCCATCCGTGATCTTGAGTCCCGCCAATACGCAGGCTCTGAGGCTCACCATATCTTCCCGCTAAAATTTGACCTTGTGCATTTAAAAAACCAAAGTCAGGACGCCTGCTCTGTTTTGGAGCATGGACACAAAAGAGCATCGGGACGTGATGGGCATGGGGACGGCGCCTCCGACTTTCAGATCACCAAGTTCCAAAACTGGCAAATGGCGCTCTTACTCCGAGTTTTGGTGCTCTTCCCCCTCTCAAACTCGGAGTCTCGACAGCGTCGTGGGCCCGAGGATCACGAGAGACATCAGCCGAGCGGTAGCACCACGATGAGGTCCTCGAAATACAAGACGGATCCAAGGGTGAGAGGTGAGAGGGGGCGAGAGCGGATGAAAAGGTCGAGGACGAGCCCGGGGATTTCCGCAAGGGCGTCAAAGATCAACAGACGCTCCAATTTGGGAAGTTTAAATTTCAGAAGCGCCACGTCGGATATTTGCTTGAGCTCGTATTGAAGGTACTGCTGTGGCTGAGAACACGGACGCTTCCAATCATTCACGTTGCATCCTCATGTCCAGAGGTTCCGCAGCCTGGCTGCGAGCTCGAACACGACGTTGTCAACTGTCTAAGCTCATGACTCATCATGCATCATCAGGAAAAGAGTCAGGGAGGGGGTACAGCCTCTGATTGGCTGCAGCATTCGGTCTGCTGCGCCAGGTCGTCCATTTCGCGACGTAGCCACAGCTGAGAATATCTCCCCGAGGTCATCGGCAGGCCAAGTTCGCACGATCAATATCACGTGGGTGCAGCTCGGTCTCCTCGTTAGTTGCCGTGTGGCGTAAGTTTTAACACCTCAGCTTACTCGGGCTTGTTGTTGCAAGCGAGATACTGCTGCGCGCGTGTCGTCCTCTTGTCGTCCTCCTTGTGACTCGTGAGGACGGAGGAGGGGGTCATCTCAACGGGTTCACCCGCCATCGGATTGCTACATGATCAATATGAGAACGAATAAATGCTCGTGGGTGGATGCTCGGCCCGGTGGTTCTTCCCACGCTCTTTGTTTCCCGCCATCATGCAGCAAAACCTTTCAAGGTCGTCGATAAAAATACGGTCAGGTAGGTCTTGCTTTTTTTCGCTACGTTGGCCCATGCTGAACCAAATCAGCTCTAGTGACTCCTCACCCTGGTGATACCCTTTGACAATATCCTAGTATCCGACCTCGACGAACTGAGGGAATGCAGCGCAATGACTTGGATGAGGCTCAAGCTCCCAGTGAGAAGTCGGGCCTGTGTCCTTTTTTCACCATTTCCCAAGCTTCCCTTGATCCATCTAGAGCTTCGCCAGAGCTTGAGATCTTGCAGGACCATAGTAGACCTCAGACCCTGATATCACGCAAAAGGGCTTGTGAAGATGCGCCTGTCACACCGCCGAAGAGAGCGAGACACGAGCAAAGTCTTTCAAGGCCAGCAAGTCTTTCAGGGTCCGCGAGTCTGAAAGGGATATCTGGATTGGAAAGTACGAAAGAGAGCTTTGGAGGAGAGCCGTTCCTGGACCAGAGCCTTCCATATCCAAAGGTGTTTCAGAATCGTCCTTGACGCCGAGGAAATGGAGCTCAGAAGAGCTTGATGATGCGCTTTTGGGGACCAAGAAACAGATACGGATGTCGGACAGTGGGGAATACGACTCTGGAAAGAGTGAAAAGAGATCGCTGCGTAAAAGAAATGCTGCCGCTGAGCACGAAGCAATTGAAACCGAAAAACTGTAACACCGAATTTGATAAAGCTTTTGTATGATAGAGTATACTTTCTTGTTTCCTTTCTGTAGCGACTGCCTTTTCTTTTATATTTGTTCTTTTGCTGTATGCTTTGTTCTTGTTCAATCGATATAGATTTGGTTTGTACTGGACATCAGATTTATTCCGCACTCTTGAGGCTCCCCTGACTCTAAGCGCTGCAGGGCAACGGCAGATCTATTACCTGTCAAAAAATTCACCAGGCTACGTCCATATATTCAATTTTGATTTCCTCATCTTTTCTGATATTTTGTCTATCAAGGACCAGGTTGTTATCTAGGCGTGGGTCCGCGGCCATTTCCCGGACTATGTGATGTGATACAGACCATACAAGCTACCTATCTACTAAAGGGATGTCAGTGCATGAGTCAATCATCTGAGTGGAAAAGAAAAGAAATAATAATTCGGCAGGCCCTAGGCACTTCAGGCGGATGTTATATGGTTGGGATCGGAAAGCTCGTGGCAATGAGGAGCTCCCGCCCGACAGCGTGGAGTGTACACGTGTCTCGGCAACTCGGCTTCAAATCATTTGATTCACGATTCGTGATGCGATTTAAGAATTGACAGCCCTTATGTTCCGTGTTTCTTCCCAGGTGGTTCCGGTTTCTTAATTGGAGCCCTGTAGCAACGTAAGCATAGCAAAGACGGTGCTCTCTGTTCCTGATAAGCCTCAATAATGACTTGGATAGGAAATCACACTGCACTCTCTGAAAACTGATAGCAGATGGCTTTCTAAATCAACCATGGTAGACCAGGAGGCGAGGCTGCGCGCCGTTCCGCGTGAGACCGCAGCCGTGATGCAACTAAAAGACATTGACAGATCAAGCTCAGGGTGCGATGCTACGAACCATATATTTGTGCTTGAACAAAGATACCCGGCCCCGTCGCTCCTCATGCTTTCCCCTCAATTTGACGCTGCCAATTCCACGACACCTTTCGTTTCCTCGCCTCAATGGAGGGTAATAGGCTGCATCCTCTGATTTTCTAGATGGTAAATGACCTTGAACCAGAAACCCGGCTTCGTGACAACACCAGATCGAAGGGTGAGCCTCGCTCAAGCGGCCTTGGAACAGTCTGTCAACTTGCTCAACTCGACCACCACCCTAATCACCGGTGAGCAATACCATTTAGCGTCTGAAGCAGTCTGTTATATTTTTGACTAGGTGGTGATACGACTACTACGGCAAGACTCTATTCTCAGATGGCGAGATTCGACCAGCTCACAAATCAAACCGTCTACCGGGATCAATTAATGAGCCTCTTCCCGACGGTCTTATCTCTATTCCCTGACTTCGTGAACCTGGATCACACGTGCGTGTTTCAAGTGTGTTCTGCCTCACCGAAAACTCAACGATCATAGCTTTGTCAGCCCCTTCCCTGTGTAATGTCTCTATTGATTCTGACCTTCATTATCAGACTGCCACAGCACTGTGAGTCCCTTGTCGCATTCTCCAATCCCTTGCTGACTGTCACAATGACCAGCATCTATGGTTATGCGGCAGCCATTGGATATTCGACATATCATGAGCCGAAATTTCTTGAATGGGCACAGCAAAGTTGGAATTTCGGGATGAATTACACTCTATCGCAATCAGAGCTGGATGGCGCGAGTACTAACCCAAGGAATTACACGCTTGAGGCTCAATGTGCAGGAAGTAAGTCTCTCCCCGGCTGCTGTTCGGATAATACTGATATTGCATAGTAACTATGGCTGGGGGATGTCTCGCTGTGAGTCTGTAGAAGTGGAAAGAATATGAGCGCATCCTGAACACAGTTAGGAACCTAATGTCAACGGTCCTAGAATTAACACTCTTTCAACCGGGTAAGAGCACTGCGGCGCTATTATTATACTTGACTGAAATTTGTTTAGGAGTCTCCTCGTGTGAGTCCAGCACATCATTCCCGATGCTTGAGTTGATGTACGACTTGAGAAGAATGTCTGCTCTCCTGGCCGAATCAACTTCCAATGCCACATATCTCACTGCGGCCCGGACCAGCGCAACTTTCATGCATTCACACCTTCTCAGTGTTCAGAACATTGTGCTAGATAGTATCTCTGCACAGGCCACTGACAATTGTGCCATTGATAACAATTCAATTTACTGGTACAATCAGGGCCTCATTGTAGAGGGTCTAGCCGTTCTGGCCTCGTTAGATCCCGGCGATGTTGATACTCAAAATCTGTGAGTTGCACCACAACGTGACCTGATCTCTGCTAATCTGTGGGTCAGCTTATACTCCACCATAGTGCCTGCAGTCACATATCCTCAATGGCACGCCACCGATGGAAGCGGTATCATTACTACTACTGGCCAACGTAAGCACGTTGAACAAGAGACTTGTCATCGCCGACTGACCGACGCTACTACTAAGGCGGTAGCAATGATTTTGTGATAAACGGAGTAATTGCTGCATATAACCGGAACCCTACAAACGAAGCTTTGCGGTCATACCTAAGAGATTACATTGGAGTTCAGGTAAAGCAAGACTTCTTGTCAAGATGCCTTCCTATATCTGACAGTATTTTTCAGTATAACGCCGTCCTGGACCTGGCAACTACAGGGAATGATATCTACAGCGAGTCCTGGATAGGAGCATCGCCCACGGCAGCTTACTCTCCCTTTGCTCAACGTGCCGCGATTGGTGTTCTCCTGGCCGGAATTTCCGTCCAGAATGACAGTGCATCGGCACCAGTGGGTACTTCGTCACCTGCACCTGCGCCTGCGCCTGCGCCACATAAATTCAAGGCTGGTCCCATCGCTGGTGGAATCGTCGGAGGACTTTTCCTGGTCGCTGTGATCATTAGCGCTATCTTCTTTCTGTATAGAAGAAGGCGGGGCCCAGCTCCCAGGAACATTATCGATCTCAATGAACCGGCATATGTATCCGCTACCCATGCCCCAGAGACACGTGCCATAACTTCGTCGGATACCCTGCCACCAATGGCTTCAAGGTTACTGGAGCTTGCGCCACAACCTTTGGAATTGCCACCTAGTTATCGGGAAGAATCATTCACTTCACGGACTGTCAATCCTGGCAACATTAACGAACGACCAACGGACACGGGTTTAATCGCGGCTGAAAGAGCTCGGAAGGGAAACTGAGGGCTGGAGAAAAGTTCACTCAAGGGCCGTTCATTTGGCGACAGTTTTGACAAGTAGTGTACAGAATACTTATGCAGCTGAACAGATTTGGGTTCTTGGAGCTGAATATCGTGTTCATACAAAGGTTGCCAATCACTTGTCGTTGATCGAGATGCGCGCAGATACTTTACGTCCTGTCCCAGTCACTGCGTTTCACATCCACCTATTCAGACCCCAGACTAGGTCTGACTGAGTCTGCATAGGTGGGAAAAGGCACCGATTCTGACTAATTCTGACTCAGTCAGACCCAGTCCGAGTCGGAATAGGTGGTCCCAAGCTCAGATAAGGGGCCATGAGACGCAATGAGTCTGGCGATGTAAAGGTGATCTTTCGTGCCATCAAACTCTGATATTCCTACCACAGAGACCATAGGCGAACTTGTGAGGTGAGTATCATTGGACTTTATAATAACCGAGATTATCCCTCAGATCCCAAATGATCCGGCTTTGACTTCGGATGAGATTTCGGATGACGAATTTTGATTACGACTATATACAGAGGCCACCACAAATTGCCACTGAGTCCTTGCGATAGGTGCAGTCATCATCGTCATTCGGCTTGAAACGCTCGGGGACTTACCTGAAACCTTCGGTCTTCTTTGCCCACTTTTACGTCGATCCGACACTCTTCTTGCTGGTGCCGAGTCTCACCTGGAGTTTCAATTCATCCCCTGCATTTTGAGGGGGCCTGGACAGAACTTGATCCAGATACTTCTATGCAGGTTGGTTCAGGTTGGGCCACGTGCGCTTAGGTATCTCATCACAGAAAATGTACCAAGAATATATAGTCAAATCTAGCAAGATAATGCCAATAAATCAAGATAAAGAAGGCCTCATGAGGTGTGATATATCAGACCTTATCACGGTGTGAACTAAAAAGACTTGACTCTATAAGAGAAAATCTGACAATATAAAGGCAAATCTTGCCAAGTCTTGCAGTGTCATTTTGGCTAGCATTATCATGCAAGATGAGCAATATATTGAATGGTGTGGTATATAAGCTGATATAAAGCAGGCCGAGCTAGAGATGGCATTACCTCAGATGAGTGTGGCGCACATTCGGTCGCCTCGGATTGAGCCCATTGATCACGTGTCACGGACAATTTAAGCAAACGAAATAATGTAATCGCATTCTGAATACAATACAATGGCGTAATCAACATGTGCAGTACTAAAACAAGATATCAGAGCAAATACGAGACAGTGAGAATAAGCAAACATACCAGTTATGCGAAAGACAGCGAGAAAGAGAGATAACACCTGAAAACTCAAGTCAGCATCATAGAATAATCCATAGAACAAGACTTACATTGTGCAGTTGGAACAGAGTGGAGACCAAAAACATCTGAGTGTGCAACTTGTCAGCGCGGGAGCGAGCAAAAGAGGCAACATAACATACATGGAACGATAGCGGAAATCATGAGCCTGGCATTCATGTCAGAGAATCAGAGCAGAAATCAAACTGATACGCACAGAAGAAACAGAGAGAAGGAAAAGAAAAGTGTGATCTGATGAATACTGGCATTAGAAACGGAAAGGTTCACATGGGGAAAGCCATACCAAGCCACACCAGCTGCCGCCGCTTCAACTCGAGCCTTGTGACGAAGCTCCTTCTTACTCTTGATGGAAGCAAGAGCTTCTTCTTCTTCACCGTCGCTCGGTTCTTCTTCAACATCTTGCTCAGCCTTCGGAAACATGAGGCTGTTTGAATGTGTCAGCGCGAAACAAAACATTGTGAGACCGTTACTTATTTCACCAAGCAAGCGTCTTGATCACCCTCCGAGTCACAGTCGTCGAAAAGCTTCAGACCGACTTGATAGAAATTTGGATCCTCGAAGCCACCATCTTGCATACCCCATTCCGGCGGGCATAGGTTTTTTGCAGCGCAGGTGCGAATGCTGTACAAGGTTGATGCAAGCGCGGGAAAATTGATTGTTGGCGCATTTTCAGACTAGCCATTTACTTGACAGCTTTCCCACTTGTACCACAGTCCGATAAAATAACTAAGCAGTGGATTCCAAGTGCTTTCTAGCATTCAGCTTGTGAGGTTGGGTGCTCTCTTGCAGCTCCCAGAAACTAACTGAGTCCATTGAAAACACTAAGGACTCGTACCTGCCGCTTGACGGCCTCTATCCCACTGGTTGCTAACAGCCAGGAAAAGTTTGCAGCCGAATCTTTCACACTGTTCCCAGCTCTTTGTGGCTATGACAGTGCTGTCACTGCTGTGGACCCAAAATAGGCTTGGCAGCCTGGGAAACTACCAGCTGTTCAGAATGCTGTGCACAGCATACTCGACTAGCACTTCTTGCCACCCCCCACCATGAATCCCCATGCTGCATTGCTTGAATCACTGGCTAAAATCACCTCTTGTGCTCTGAAACTGGACCTCAATGGCACTCAGGTTGCTTTCTCCAACCGCTTGGCATCCCTACAAACCATCATTCGGTTCATGGGCAGTCAGGTCAGCGATAAAGATGTCCTTCAAGGCTTGGCAGCACAAATCTCTGCCATAGCTATGAATTTGGACATGGAGCATCCAGTGTGGCTATTCACCTCAGAGGATGAGCAGGCCATTCTAGTGGCTATCGCTTATATTGAATCTCTCCTGGACTCAGGTCAACAGCAACCTTCAAGGTAAATAATTTGTGGCTAGGACCTAGATCACATTAATGCCTCTTCACAGTTTTCAGATTGCAGCTGGAGATGTGAATCCGGGTGGGTTGCATTTTTCCGTCTCTGACTTGTTTTTAGCTCAAGTTTTTCAGTAGCTACACCACACCATGCTAGGTCAAACACCTATGCACATGGATCATTCATGCAGATGAATGCTCAGGATATTCATGCTGGTATGGTGTCTCTTTCATGCTGCTTAGAGCTAACTCTAGCTCAGTTACCGTGGGTGGATCAATCCTTTCCCACAATACTATCTCCAACAAAACTATCCAAATGAATGCGGATCCTGCTGTACGCCAAATAGTAGATGATCTTCAGGGGCGCGCCATTGGTGAATATTCCACTACATCACAATTTATTTGCATAAATTCATCTGGAACCTTAATATGAAAAGATGCCGAGACATGTAAGCTTGTTCCATATTTCTGTTTCTGTTTATGGAGATACTTAATATGCTTTCAGTTCAAAGACGCAAAGAATTTCTGGAGTGGATTTCCAAGCTTGATTTTCAAGCTACGCAAATAGAGACATTTGCAAAACATGCTCCTGGAACTGGTGACTGGTTTTTCAAGAAACCTGAATTCGTTGGATGGAGGGATGGGAAAACAAAATTTTTGTGGTGTCCTGGGCTACGTAAGTGAAACTAGATATATATTCTAGACCTATTGCTAATAATACTCCAGCTGGTGCTGGCAAGACCATTCTCTCGTGAGTTTACATATCCCTAATATTCCTGGCTAGCTAATGGTTTAAAGTTCAATCATTATTGATCATTTGAGATCAATTTCAAGACCAGCTCCGGCAGTCCTGTACGTATACTGTGACTACACTCATCAAAGTGATCATACTCCAACACAACTGCTAGGCAGTATGCTGAAGAAGCTTGTTCAGTATCGTCACACTATATCTGATCATTTACTGGCCTTACACAACAGTCATTTATCTCAAGAGACCTTCCCTGATGTGGCTGAACTCCTCACTGCTCTGCACACTGAAACATCATTCCATGAATGTGTCTACATCATTGTGGATGCCCTGGATGAATGCTCAGAGGATAATCAAGCACGGGAATTATTCTTTCCAACCAATCCTCAAGGACTTTGGTCACTACCTGATCATGTCCACCTTTTGATAACATCCAGAGACATTTTCTCAATAGCCCAAGAGTACCATGATGAGCCAAAAATTCCTATTGAGGCTCATCATGAGGATCTCCAAACATATATCAAGGGAAGAATCATCACTGATGTCAAGTTGAAAAGACTTGTAAAAAGTGATAAAACACTTGAAGCAGAGATTGTTGACCAGGTTATTCTGAAAGCAGCCGGAATGTAAGTCTGATCTGATTGGATCTAGTACCAAACTAATCAGCATGCCAGGTTTCTTCAGGCTCGTCTACATCTTGATGCTCTTGCTAGCCAACTTCACCGCAAGGGGCTGCGTGTGGCATTGAGCGCACTCCCGAAAGGAATCATGGACTCATATGATGCTGCCATGGCACGTATCAGTGCTCAAGGGGAAGCAGAAGAGAAACTTGCACTTCAAGTTTTCTACTGGCTTGCTTATGCATATAGGCCACTGAGTATCAAGGAACTCCAACATGCTGTTGCTGTCTCTGAAGATATGACAGATATGGATTTTGATGCAGTTGTGGATGTGGAGATATTGACTAGCATATGTGCTGGCTTGGTTATCATCAGGAAGGAGTACTCTCATTATGAACCAATTGTCCACCTTGTTCGTAAGTCATAATATTTTACATTGGTAACAAGATATTAATCAAGTCTTTTAGACTATACAACACATGAATACCTTCAACTGAAGCAGCAGCAACTCTTCCCTAACATTCATTCCTTGATGGCAATTACATGCCTCACATACATGTCTTTTGATGCTTTCAACTCAGATGACATCACTCCAGACATCTTGAACCTAGATCCCCTGTACGGATATGCTGTTTGTCATTGGGGAAAGCATGCGCAGCAAGATGAAGCAGCTGTATTCCAACATATACTCAAGTTTTTTGAGAAGAAGAAGACAAATATCCCATATTGGACGCAGTATCGGGGATTGAGTATGACAGGAAAGTCACATATCCTCATGCTCCTTAGGCTACATCAAACATTAAAAATGTTGTTGTTGAAAGATGCTACATATGCTCATGACTTGGGTGAAGATGATCTGACACCCCTTGCATATGCATGCCGCAATGGCCACATTAATGTGGTCCACCTTCTTCTCTCTAGAGAGGATATTAATTCCAGCTCTATAAATACAAACCCTGGCAATCCACTTTTATTTGCTGTTAAGGAAGGCCATATGGACATTGTCAAGCTTCTCCTTCAGCAGCCATATATAGACACCACTGTTCAAGATTATGCTCAGCGCACAGCACTTTCTTATGCAGCTGCATGTGGTGACACTGAAATTGTCCAATGTCTTCTTCAGCAGAAGGATGTTGATCCTACCATCAGTGACCAAGATCAACGGACACCACTCTCATATGCCGCAGAGAATGGTCACCTCAAGATTATTAAACTGCTTCACCAGTGGAAAGATGTTGATCTTACCATCAGTGACCGAGACCAGCGAACACCACTGTCATATGCTGCAGAGAATGGTCACTTTGAGATTGTCAAACTTCTTCTCCAGTGGAAAGATATGACTTTCACTAGAAGTGAAGAAAACCAGCGGACACCATTGTCATATGCTGCAGAGAATGGTCATGTTGAGATTGTCAAACTTCTTCTCCAGGGGAAGGATATGACTTTTACTGTGAGTGACAAAAATCAGCTGTCACCACTATCCTATGCAGCTAAGAATGGTCACCTTGATATCATCAAAATTCTCCTGCAACAAGAGAATATAGATCCTAATAGCAGCACTAAAATGCCACCACTGACATGTGCTGCTGCTGGTGGCCACCTTGAGATTTTGAAGCTTCTTCTGGACTCAAAAAATGTGAATCCCAATGCTTGCGACTTATATGAGCGCACAGCACTATCATATGCAGCTCAGGAACGTGATATTGATATGGTCAATGTCCTCCTCCAGCAGCCACATATTGATCCCAATGCCACTAAAATGAAGCCGCCACTAACATTTGCTGCTTATTATGGCCATCCTGATGTTGCCCAGCTCCTCCTTGCACATAAGGACATAAATGTCAATACCAGCAGTAAACGTCAAATTACCTCACTGGGATATGCTGCGATGGAAGGGCATTTTGACATTGTCAAGATCCTTGTTCAGGAACCAGATATTGATCTTTCACCTACTGATCCTGAGCAGAGAACACCACTATCCTACGCTGCTCAGCGGGGTTATATTGACATTGTTGAGCTTCTTCTTCAGCATGACAATGTCAATCCAGATGCCTGTGACAGATACCAGTGCTCAGCACTGTCATATGCAGCACAGAAGGGTCATACTGACATTGTTAAGCTTCTCCTTCAAAGAAAGGATGTCAATCCTGATTCTTGTGACATAGATGGGCGCACACCAGTGTCCTATGCAGCTGAAGGAGGCTGTCTTGACATAGTCAAAACCCTTCTTGACCAAAAACATGTTGATTTCAATGCTTGTGATAAAAAGCAATGGACACCACTGTTTTATGCAGCGAGAGAAGGTCATGTTGACATTGTCAGGCTGCTAGTGGAGCAGAAGGGTGTTGACCCTAATCTTCCTGATAAAAACCATCAAACTCCACTGGTATATGCTGCGAAATGGGGTCACTTTGATGTTGTCCAGCTGCTGATCAAATATTCCAATCAACTATCCATCAACAATGCCATTTCCATTGCTATTTCAACTGCAGATGAGCAACCCTACAATTGGGCAATGCCCACGCACTATTCAAAGATTGTCAAGCTTCTTCGGGAGCATGCCACAGACAATTAACTGAGTTGGACTACATAACAAGTATGTTAATGTAAACAGAGGCAGGGGATATTTAAATTGTGAATCTTGTTCAGTACCATTGATGGAATAAAAGGTCTTAACAATGAAACATTCAGTATCTAAGCAACCCATCCAGAATAAGGTCAAAGCAATTGCAGAAACAATAATGAAACAAAAAGAAAAAAGGTATAATTGTTGTGGAATGAGCTCAATACCTCTGGAAGCTCATGGAAGGTAATAGGGTCGTTCACAGTAACGATTATTGGTTTGATTATTTTTCTGATTAATGGATAATCAAGTCGATAATCGAGAATTAATTGATTATTTTTGGAATAATCGACACAAGCGCTGATTATCCAAAAATAATCAATTATTCCGCGTGATTAATCGGTTGCTGTTTATCCCGACTTTTCAAACTCCGGTGGGCGCCCAAATCCCCCATCACGACCAGCACCAGCACCCGCCTTTCCCTTTCCCGCTGCCTTTGAGCCTTATCTTTTCCAATGTCATTGTACAGTAGCAAACCTGGAAGTCGAACGCACCTAGAAGCTGAACAATGTCAAGGCACGCTTTCCGCGCCCATATGAGCTATCATACTTCAATTCGACATCTGATTTACGCTTCTGCTGCCTATCCCACCATTTTCCTTGTCTGACTCCTCCGATTCCTCAACAATTTGGAGGGGCTGTCATAGCGGCCTTGCGCTCTTGCTCTGCTTGATGACGACGTTGACCGTGGCTGCCTGTGGGTTTGGCCATGTATGGGTTGTTAAGGAGGTGTATACGCGCTGAAAAAGTGAAAGAAGCAAGTTCAACATCAATGAGGCCATTGATTGCTGCTGTTCGGTTTCTGTGCTAAATCGGGATTTTCGACCGGTCGGCGTTCTTTTGACGCAGCAAGCTCGGTCCGCTCCCGTTTCTCATGGTTTTTTTGTACTCATGAAGGTTACAGCCCTATCTATCGGTCTGTCTCATATTTGGACCAGAACAACTGTCATGATGTAGGATGAATGATTGGACCATCAACTCGTTCGACTTCCAGGTTTACTACTGTACCTTTCTCTTCTTTTTCTACCACCCATGGCCTGCCAAAAGCAAACCAACAGCCAGCAAAACCACTAAAAAACTGTCGCTCTGCTACCCCACTTTCTCCCATTCCAGCAGTTGGTCTCGCCAGGTGTCCAAACCAGCTGACGTTTAACGTTAACGTGACGAATATGCGGTGAACGCTGCCTAATCTGCCATTATAACGAAAATTTTCTTTATTCAGTATGTCTCCTTGTTCTTCTCCTAGAATATTCTGACCTTTCTTCCAGGCTCCGACGGCAATGTCATGAAGCAAATTGCGAGATTGGGCACCCTGGACCTAGGCCAGAGTATTCCCAGGTCACGGAAAGCAGTGATATTTGAAACATTTTCTGTGAGTTATTGTAACATCTTCATGTTCTTGTTATCTCAATTGACAGCAGACCCAGATACCTGAGTTGAAGGATGACGACCTTGGCCTTCTGACCACAAGGCTCATTAGTCTACGGTACTTAGATGCATTTAATCATCATTAAACCTTCATTCATGTCTATCTGGTGCTGGAAGTCTGTACAGCAGTGCTTGCAGGCATGGTCCTCAAGGTCATTGAGCAAAGATTGGCATTTAGGTACAGTGGGCATGCAAAATTGCGCGACAGCGATTATTGATTAGTCAGACCACTTGGTGCGGAGCTTGAAAGCGGCAGGCTGGCCGAGCAAATAATCACAACCGTTTTCATCTCCAAGTCCCCAATTATTGACCAATTATTGCCAAAATTCTAGCAGGGGGGTTTCACAGTACTGATTATTAGACCAATTATTTTCTGATTAATCATGTACTTTACTGCCAAACAACAATAATTGACCATTAATCAGACCAACAATCAGGCAATAATCAGCTACCGTGAACGACCCTAATGGAACATTGTGGAACAATCCAGCAACTTTGCGCCTCCCGAGATCCCTGAATGACTCAACTCTCTGAATGATATATAAACTCGTTACCTTCTTGTATTCTGTAGAATCAATTACATTTCCTCTTTACTCTTAACTCTCACTTTGTGCATCAAGACAAGCTTTCATTATCCTGTATCAACAATAATTCATAAACACATTGTGTTTTTTTGGTTCCACTACAGCATCCAAAGCTCCACTCCATCTCTCATTTCTTCCTCCTCGCTCTGAATTTGTCATAGCTCAGATAACCTCAAATGAGCAAGTGAAGGCTTCAAGTCCACTTAGTTCAGCAAGATGTGCCACGAGCCACTCAAAGACAAAGTTGGCGTATGAAGAAATGGAACATAGCTGGTAGCGTCAAGAGAAAGAGAGAAAGCTGGCTTCAAGGCCTACTCCATCATATCCAGAATGTGCTAACAAACAAATGAAATTGGTATCTAAACAAGTCAAAGCATATTGACAGAGCAGGAGCAATATTTGGTTCCGCTTCAGCATCAAACTTCTCTTGCTAACTTCACTTCCCTTCATAGCTACCTTCGTCCGACAATCCCCAACCCTCCAAAACTCCACCAACAACGACGCATACCCCATAAACACATCCCGACCGGGCCGAAAGCTTATCTAAATCTCCAGGAGCGAGTTGGCGAGCTTCGAGGGATTGGTTGAAAGGGATTTGAAGTCAGAAGAAGATGTCGGAAGGGATTCATTCACAGCTCCGCCGGACCCGATTTCGGACGTCGTATACGCCGTCGGAGGTCCTGAAGGAGATGGCGTGCGCATTCATGGGAGATGTGAAGGATGATGTGCTAGCTCCGACAGGACTTGTAGGAGCACCGTATGATGAACACGAAGCAGATGCGCCGTATGAGGTCGGGATCGGGAAGGATCCGACGATCAGACTATAGGTCCTTTAATAGGCGAATATCCTCCGTATCCCTCTTTTGCTCCTGAATATGCCGTCACTACGCCCGGTGCGTATCCCGCCGTCATGCACGGGGCATCTCAACGGGTTCATCCGCTATCGGATTGCTACACGATCGGATAAATGCGCGTGGGTGGATGCTCGACCCGGTGGTTCTTCCCACGCTCTTTGTTTCCTGCCATTGCGCCAATGGTCCCTTGAATCGTCATGCAGCAAAACCTTTCAAGGTCGTCGATGAAAATACGGGTCAGGTAGGTCAATGCAGTGCAATGACTTGGATGAAGATCAAGTTGATTGCAGACGTCCTTTAGAAGATGGATTAGGATTGTCATCTTCCTTCCTCCACCCATTGGGAACACCTGATACCGGGATGACAAGCTTGCAGCTTGCGATCCCCCAGGCCATACAGATTTATGAATACTCCTCAGAGTTGGCATTCGCCGTCAATAATGGATCGATACATATCTCAACTAGATATATTTACCCTTCTCAATGAGACAGATTTTAATGTATGGTGAGGAATGATTGAATGACAGCTGATAAAGAATCGACAGGCCGTCATCAAAATTCGTGCTGTTCGGTGGAGTTTGTATATGTAATCATGCGCTGTTATCTGTACGAGCCTCGGCAGTCCATATTGCATTCGACATTTCCAGTCAAGGAATTAGACGACTGCGGCCTTTCTCGCTGCAATGGGCAACATATTTAAGCTTCTCTGAACTCCCTGAAACAATTTTGTGATGTTTGTTCTGCCTCAAAACCAATGGTTCTGTCCGTTTAACTTCACTCTCATTTTCATATCTTGAACGACAATTTTTGCCATGCCTCCATGTGCTCAACCTGAAGACTAGAATGCATTCAGTTACTTACGACCCATGATGTAATGAAACTCGTACAAATAACAGCACATGGTTACCAAACTCCGCCGAACAGCACGAGTTTTGATGGCGGCCTGTCGATTTTTTATCAGCTGGAACGTCATCGTGAACCAGATTGAAAGGAAACTAGATTGATCAGACGCTCTCAGAGTGTTACCATTCGGGAATCCCTTATTTGTCTGTGATTTACGCTGCAAGCTTGATTCGTATTTTCGACAGTCAATGATCAAGCTACAACCCATACATCACTCCCCACCAGTATCGTATAGGGAGAGTTCTATACAAAGTTTTCAGTCAATGATCCAGCCCAAACAAACGACTGACATATAGCAGCAAACCCTAGACTCAAATCCCCCGAATTCCATGTTGTATAATAATGCTTGAACAGTGATCCTCCGATGATGGGCGGAATCGTGAAATTGGCGGGCCAGGCGTTGAAGACGGTCTGACACAGCGAACTATTGCCCACGAATGGCCCCAAACTCAATTCGCTGCTCGGTATGGTGAGGTTGAACGGTGTCCCAGCGACGGATGTGAAACCAAAGTCGACATTGGCTGGTAAAGCGTCGATCTGCGAACACGGAATACCGTATGCGCCAGGCTCATCTGGATTCGGGAGGATATCTGGGGAGATCAAGGCGTAAACGGCCTGAAACTCTTGTTAGATACTACACTGGACTGTATATGCAACGTACCTCAGCCATGGCTAGCGGCAGAAATACATTGGTAGTACCGGTGTCGAATAGAATTTGGGTATCCACAGCCAAGGCCTCAGCTGTGTGATCATTCACCGCAATTCCTGACGAATTCAGGATCCAGGCGCCGCCTCCATCGGTCCTGATTGGCGCAAAGATCATCGGCGAGTCGAACTTGGAGGAATCGACACCACCAAGTGTGATTTCTGCGTCGCCAATAGAATGAGGTGTGACGAAGAAGCTGACCAGAGCTAACGGAGATTTCCATCAGTACTACTGGCAAACATGTTCTGCGATGTGAAACACTTACGCGGTAATCCCTGGTCAATCAATCCCTGCAGGAAAGACCCAGGACTCGAAAGAAGTCCTAAAATCCCATCATACGGGTCTACCGAAAATGGCCTAGACATATCGTCAAATCAAATATTTTGATGGATGATTGAGGTCATACTGTGATTGGCTGTGAAACGATTTAGCAATGCGCCCATTGAAATACACAGGGGAGGCCTACACACTTTTGAATCAGAAAGAAGGTGACGTTGGAGACTGAGAGCCCGCCCGCGGCAACGGTATCGGAAACCCCGAGCAGATCCATAGACCACTCCTTGATTCCCTGCGATCCAATCAGAATAGCTCTGCAGAAATCTGTTATTCCAGACTTACAAAAGGCGTCGCATCTCCACCAGTGATAAATGATTCCGGAAACAAACCGGCGTTATCACTGCTCGTTAGAATCTGGAATGTAGAGCTCTTGTCCGAGTCAAATGTGTTCTGTTTCGCGCATGCCGTTGTGCAGTTCTTGCCTGTCATTAGACCGTAAGCTGGAAATCATGACCGAGCGCCCACAGTACGACATACCTGGGATCTCGAGATCCGGCGATCCGGTATCGAAGACGACCGTGAAGTTCTGCGGCGGTGTGCCCACTGTTGGTAGAAGCGTGAGTATTTGTTCGATTGAGGAAACATATACATAGCTCACCCTGAATGGTCCCATACCACCTGATATAGTTCAGAGCAAGCTTGATCGAGCAATAAAAAGATGACGTACTCAAGATCCGTACCACGGAAGTCATCGAGAAGAGGGATGCTCGATGGACTCAAGTCCCGCTTGAACGTCTGCAATGCCCTCTTGCGTGAAACCGCCCCGCTAATCCTCCTCGAACTCAGCGAAAATGTCATGGCAGGTTGCAGTGCAGAAGCCAAGGTCCGTGCCAGCGGAGAGGCAAAAGTAAGCTCGATAATGAGAGGAATGAGTAGTAGACGATTAAAGTGATGCATCGGAAGATATCGAGTTGCAAGTAGAGTAGAGAAGATGTGATTTGATAGTATATCCTCTTCAAATGTCGCGCCTTATATATGAATAGCTCCATTGGCGACCGACCCGTCAAAGCTCCCAAGTTGCCAGGGTTCAACACTGCGGCCACGAGGAGGCAAAGCTACCGTGTACCGACACAAGCTGCGACTTGATCCACATTTAAGCTGCGAAGTCTCGGAATCAGCTTAGCCCGGTCCTTCCCGCAGTACCGCAAAATCCCCGACGCTGTATGTAACCTAGAGATCCCGAAACTCGAGGATCGTAGTGATGGAGATTGATCCGACGTCATTGTCTACGTCCTGGAACATCGACAAGAGCGTCAACGAAAGTGCCAGTGAAAATAGACATTCAACAATAAACATTGCATAGCGGGCGGATATCAGGCCAGCCCATCAGGAAGGAATTTGTTCTTCAAAGCAGGCAGTTTCCTGCTATATCACTCACTGCGTAGAGCACAGCTTTGGCGAAAGAAAACCGGTCGGCGCAGTTCCGCAGGACTATACATGAGCGGTGAGATTGTCTGCATGTGGTGATGAATTCAAATTTCGTCCAGTGACCGTGCGAAGGTAGAACGCGTCAGGTCACGTGACGCCACAACTGAGTTCTTTGCAGTTCGGCCTGGGTCTTAACTTTAGAGGAAGCTGCTTTCTGTCAATATACAATGATAATTGGATGGTCTCTTCATCATATTATCACTGAGTCGTTGACCATGCTTCGTTCCTCTTGGTGATTTGGGATGTCATTTTCGGTGTCCGTCCAACTCATGAAGAACTTTGGTTGAGCGAAATCTGATGGCCTTTGTATAGCTTGATCATTTGATGGCTGGCACAAACCAAAAGGAGGGATTTCATCAAGTTGGAAGACTGAATTGATGTTGTGAGCTTCAGTACTAACAGTCACTACGTATCAGCGTCATATATAAGGCAGTGCTACTATCTCCGAATGGCTCCTAGCACATATAAATAGATCGGAATGGACATCTATTTACAGATATAACTGGTGACTTGGAGGTCCCACTAGCTCAGAGTCAGCTACCTCTTGATCAGACCAGATGCCAGTAGGTCCATGTTTGATGCTCCAAATATGTCTCAGGGTACAGGTCATGCCTTGATGGCTCTCTTCATCCAATTTGTGTGTGAGGAATTGGATCCAAAGCTGTGTCAGCAGAATGGCTCCAAACTCTATGTTGGGATCAAGTCCATGGCCCCGCGTGACCGCTCACTTGGCTTCCGCCACCATGATCTGCGACGATCCGCCACTTCATTGCCATTGCTCGTGAATATTTCTGAATCTCTATATGCTTCCAGAAAGGCATCAGACGGTCAAAGTTGGATGTTGAACTGCTGGAAAACTGGGAAACCGGTTGAGCGCTTACCCGAGAGACCGCCATCCCTACTGAGGCTGTACTCCGATCCGCGGTACGTCACAGGACAGTTACAGTTGATTTTTAAGCAAATGCGGGTCAACTGTCCTTGCACCAGGGCCTTGCACATTCAAGCCTAGTAGTGTTGGACGACATGGGTCATTCCCGAGAATGTGACACAGGGGTCGGTAACAATGGTATATTAGATCGGACATTCCATACCATGTGATTAAGCATTCTTGTCCTTTACAATGACATTATTCTGCCTTCTTGCTCCCCATCAATCTGAGCTTGTACTGTTCAACAAGTAGGACATATTCAGGAGCTTCTATCAGGTCTGAATAGGTATGTCGACATGATGGGGATTCTTACTATCATTCCTCAATAAGCTGAACTTTGAAGCATGTTAACTGGAGCAACTCGTGTCCATTCAGGATTACGGTCGCGGAGAAACAAAATCAACAAATAAAAACATGAAAATTGTTGGACCATGGGAAAGTGTTCCAAATGAAACATCTCATCAAATGCTAGTTCCATGCCTAAAACTGAGTTGATCTTGACACAATATTATGGTGATACACAGGCATTGAGTTCTAATTCATGTGTATTGACTAATTGACTTATTCCAAGGGGAACTGTAGGAATAATTTGAGATGGAGATAACAGTATCTAATGTGGTTTCTCAAACGAATCAACGAAATGATGTTGTCTAATGCGGTTCCTGAAACACCACATTGAGGGATCAGTCTTTGCACAAGCGACAGTGTGATATTTGCTTACATGAGCCAGAGATCGTATCGCTCAAAATCCGGTTCCAGAGGCTCATTGTGGGACAGTTGTATTGGGCCCCACTACAGTTACTGAACAACTATTGTTCACGGGATTGCCGATGGTGTTGATGCGAACGTTGGAGGGTTCGATATTGATAGGGAAACCAGGAACAGCGTAAGAAATCGAGGCGACGTCCTGAAAGTGGCGGGGAAAAAGAACATGAGCTAAAGCAGGCACATGACATATTTGAACTCACCAGGCGATCCTTATCCTCAAAGGCATCAACGGCGAGTCGGGCGGCGGACCTATCCGTAATCTTGCTCCTGGTGAAGCGTCCCTTTGCCAGGTCGATTGGACTGTAGACGTAAACGCCCTGACTCTCGGCTGCGGAGATGTCAGCAATGTATCACTATGAAGTAAGAGTCAAGGACAGGGGGTACTCACCCACACCGCTGGCTATAAGCAACTTAGTTTTAGAAATTGCCTTTGGCGGAACGTAAGGGAAACTTACGTGAACCCATGCAAGCAATACCGAACGAATCAGATCCATTATTCGCACTCTTGACAGTGTGCACGTTGTGGATAGTGCCGGTATTAGTAACGTTATCGACAGGACCAAAGCTGTCGATCTGGATACGGCGCCAAACATTTTGTTTAAGAGATTCGGGTCCCTTGACTCCTGTGGAGTTTTTGACATAGACAGAAACAGAATTCCCGTGGAACCCCTGAACCAGCAGCGATTAGAGACAGAAACATAAACTGAACAAAAGAAAGACGAACTTCCGCAGCGACAACGTAGCCAACAGAGTCATCCCCAACACTGGCCACGTCGACGGATCCCGCACCGTGATACGGGTTGGACGGATCTGGCGGTAGGCCTGGGTTGACAATGTTGTATTCCCATTTGGACGTTTTTTCGTCGAACCAAAGAAGCACGACCCCTTCGAGCCCAGATACGAGCACCATATCTAGGCCGTTTTCGCCGGTAACGATTTTGGAGTCGTGGATCACGCGAAACTGTGTTGGAAATACGTTTTCTTCAGACCAGCTCTCAGGCCCGTCTGTCCTGTTCGGCCCGTAGGAAGGGGAATAGACGAGGACGGGGGCGGGAGACACTAGATCGTTCGTAGCGGCGAGGATTGGCAGGCCCATAACTTGAAAATTCTTCCTGTCACTGAAATGGCCAACTAGTATGTGTCATTAGAGATACTAGAGTGAAGGAAATGCCAAGAGCCGAACCTTGCAACCTAGTAATGAATGAGCTACGTGGACTTATATTAACATGGAAATACCACCAACCTATGCATTCCCGTAGAGTTTCCAATATACCTTGCCTCCCAGATGGTAGGATCGGTTATGTTTCCGGGGTTTCGAAGCCATTGAATTCGACCACCGCCCTTGGTTTCGTCCCAAAGCTTCAAACGTAAACCTACGAACTAAAGAACAGATTGAGAAATTAGACTTACATTACTATTACTCCCAGTCCCGAATCGATCGATGATAACGACTAAATCAAAATGCTAAGACCAAGAAACCAGACAAGGAAATACAACTTACTATCGTTGTAGTCATCATCATTGAGATCAGCAAACCCCATTCCAATAGGATATTGGAGGCGCTGGATCTCCGTCACCCTCCATCCATTGGAACCTTGCCTACAGGATCATTAGAGCGGTCTTGAATACGGGGACATGAATCCACTAACGGGTCATTTTTGGGGTTGATGAAGCGGGTTAGGGACTCTGGTACGTTCTCGAATCCCAGACCATACGCCATGAGATCGGGATACTCAGAAGATTTTGAGTAAGGGAAGGAGTGGATCCAATACCCGTCAGGTACTGGAGCAGCAACAAGACTCTCGAGGCCGGTACGGCACATTATGCACTAGAAAGATTTCTTGTGGAAATGTAGAGGTAAGAAACCTGAAGACCCTCAATCGGTGTATGGAGTACTTATAGTGTGGCGGTTCCCGAGCCATCCGCGTCGGAACGCATGCGAACACCAAGAATATTAGTGTATCTTGGCACCATCGGAAAGATTGTCCGCGGTTGCCCTGACAAGGAAATAAGATTGCCCGCCGCAGTTACTCATCTCCTCGGCGGACATTTTCATCATTATTGGGCATACTTATCTCCGGTAAGATCGACCGCGAACAGCGGCGGCGGTGAACGGCTGTGCCTGCACCCGCATGCTTCTAGCGCAGGTCTGGGCATCGGTCTGACTAATACCGCGACGCACGGTCAATGCCCTGCGTTCTCCGCGGGAGATCTTTGTTTCGGGACACGCCTTGTTTGCAGATCTCCCGCATTGATTAGGTTCAGCAATGGCTGTTCATAGGCAATTTTAGACCTGTATGAACGATACTGCACATACTATCTCTGAAAATACTTCACCGAAAGGAATTGTCCATTACGATAGGTGTTGCCAAGCAAATCAGAATCGACTCTCAATATCCGACTCATTTCCGAGGTGTTCCCGACCTCTGACACACCTCCGAACTTCACCAGAGTTAGTTCATCGACTCTTCTCCCATGTCTGGGATGATGGCGGTTTGTCCATAAATGCTAATTTGTTGACGTCGGGTAGACTCATTCTCTACTCACATGGCATGAACTAGTGAGATGTACATTCTCGTGGCAAATGAGCACTACAGAAATGCTAATTTCTTCATTTCTTGTCACCGCATCTGCAGATTTGCATCTCAGCTCTTTCGAATTCCTACTCTCAGTAAAGAACCGGATACAGGCTCGTGGTATCATGACTAAGAGTTGGGCTGGGTCGAGTTAAGTAATCACTTCTCGAATAATGCGTCGTATGTCAACATTTGCCACATCGACCGCGGGAATCATGTGATCGTACCTCAGCGAGGATTGAATATCTCTGATTGGTCATTGAATACATTTTCGCTTGATAATTCATCTCTATATGCTTATGCTGCAGTATTACTTTCCCTTGAGAATTTTCTCCGCATGCCTATTCACTCAGCTGTCAGGGACCTGGCTGCCCAATGGATTTTGTTCGCCCCTAGCGCTTTTTCAACCCACCTGCTACCGAGGTTTGGCCCAAAAGCATTGCTATGTTTCAGGTCTAACAATGAATAATAGTCTGACCCTGAGGGCATTCTATGTGTGTACAGTACCGAGAGAGAACCGTCACGCCACCGCGTAAATGATGGGAGTGCAACCACTCGTTCGGAATAGGGATATAAAGGAGTTCAAGAAGTATATTCCATGCTTATTGTCGTGGTTTCATACATCATGTTACCTGGACACACATTCAGTCCGTTACGGAAACTCAAGCAAACCTGAGTCGATAATTCCACGCCCGTGGAGCGATGAAGCGCATCATAGCCTATTTTAGACGGACCCATCTCCAAGATGGCCTGGTCAGATGTTTCGAATCAGTGATCCCGGATGCAGTATCCTGATACACAGTATCGCGGGCGCTGTGGACACTTACTTTTGAGACAATTCCATGCACCAGCGCCAAGCAAGAGACGGGAGACCGAGTTACGAGTGAATCAATTGGCTCAGCCCAAGTCTCGAGCAACGCTATTCCCGCTGAATGATTTACAGCAGCGACGGACAGGCGACAGCACGGAGGAAACAATATCAGGGCGGTCCGTATAAGGTCTTTTTTCGATGCTTATTGTCCTCGGCACATGAAATGGCACATTCCGTCGTCTACATGACTATGATATCGGCTCATTCCATGGATTGCAGGGCAAAAAATAAACGATCTTTGCACTGTTGTTTCCACGGCTCTGCTTTCCTGGCTTTTGATCAGTTGTTGGCGCTGTGTTTCACGTAAATCTGATTACACAACAAAAGCTTGGACACTGTGAAAGAGCAGTTTGAACTTTGATCTGCCGTTACCTTGGAAATATTAGCCAAGATGCCGATAGCGAAGCCGGCATCAGCGTCCAAGAACAATAGATAGGTTACAGTAGGTGATGCCGGCTGAACGGCTATTTTTGGGGAAATCTGAGTTCAGATTCAGAACCAGCTTGTGAAAAGGAGTCGCTTGAGCCCCCTCCGAAGTTTGTCCCACGAGAAACTAGTTTTGTCAACTTTTTGGGCCATTTGAACGAACTTTGTGTACCTCTTTCGGCCATTTTGAGGCACCAATTTTGACATCAAATCCAAGAACCAGATGTCTACATCAGCAACTATTCAATTGAGTACATTCTAGGGCATGCCGGACAGCGTGGCTTCTGAATGACCTTGGTGCTCACCCAAAAAGGAAATTAGTAATCACTGTTGAGAGAAATGCTCGTCAATATGATGGTACTTAACAGCGACTGGACAGGATCATTTTGATGGTTGAGGCCTTGGCATTGAATCTCCGACATATTGGCCGTGTAGCTCGGCATGTGGATACGGATGAGATATATCTGCTTGATCTTATCTGCCAGGTGCAAAAGCCAGAATTTGACTACAAGAAAGGCAACCTGACATCCTTTGAAAACAAGTGAAAATTAAGGAGTAGCGCTGGCAGAGTCGTGTTGATTATATAATTCACAAATTTCGACGTAGCTCAGGGTATCAAATCAGTGCAATGAGTCATATATTTGAGTCATTGATGTACGGAGGTATCTCACCTGTAGGTTCGTTCCAAGCCCCGTTCGGCGGACACAGCTTAATACAAATATATGTATCAAATTCCCTTTTTTTAGATGTTTGTGTAAATTTGGACGCTGCGTCGGCCGAAGGGCTTGGGTCAGCATGGAACAAAATATGAAGACGTTCAAAATGCCATAGCTCGCTTGCCCCTTGCCCGTTCCCTTAGCCCTTTGCCATATGTCTTCAAAAATAGCATCTTAATTCTTGGACAGTGCAATTTCCCCTGCATTCACACCTGGTTTGATATCAGGCCCGTATCAGTCAGCACCCATCTCGAACGCCAAACTTTGCTCTCGGAGTTCCCAACGTCTTTTTCACCAGGTATTTCGTCTTTATATGCGATATAATGCTGTTGAATTATGATTTTAGTTGACCCTGCCATTCTGAACGCGTTATAATCGCGCTTTTCAGCCTCCAGCCCCTCATATCATGCCCGGGTCACCACCACGAAATTCCAGAGCTAAAGCGACAGCGGCACCTTCTACACCTCGAAACCATACACCTACGGCATCTCAACGAGGAGAAATGGAAGCTGGTCATCATTGTCTCACCCTTGAAGGCACTAGAGAAGGACCAAGTGTGTGGCTCTTGCTTTATCTCGGTGACCTGTTGACTAATTTAGAGAAACCTTAGGCCGAACAAGCTATAGCTAAAGGCATCGATGCCTTGGTTATCAATGAAGACACAGAGAGGAGCTCAGACCTTTGGCGCCGGATGAAATCTACGGCCCACATCAGGGAACTTGCCTTTTCCACATAGACACAAGCCAACATACAGTGGCCTCTGTAGACCTTGTAGCTTGATCACACCCCCTTATAGGTCCCTGTAGCCATTCGCATGGCTAGGGGTGATATAGCACTGTGTTACCAAACAGGGGTGCTCCGGAGTCTACAGAGCCTTGACTGACTGATCTGTAACCTCACATACACATAGTGGTGTCTATGTTGTGCTCTAATGACTGACTGGTGGAGCCATAGACAGTATAGTGCTCTGTAATCATAACAGGGATTTGTATAGATTGACCTCATGCAATGGAATTATGCATTGTTGTGCTTCAGTGTGGCTTCCTCTTTGAGTTGCATGATGAATTGACTGGCCAGGTTTGTAGCAGCAATTGATTAGATGACAAAGTTTAAAGAGGCTTGATTCCGCCTCTAGTGAAGACTAAACTCTGTCCAGTACACTGCCAACAGTTGGTGCAGTAGCATCAGGTATATCAAGATTGAAACAAGGGCTGCTCTTGCTAGTGGATCACATGAGAATCCCAAGCCCCTATAGACTCACTTTTAAATATTTTTCTCCTCTTCAGGTTCATAAGTGCATGTCTCATGTAAATTGACTCTTTCTAGCAATATCCATGGAGACTCTCACCGGGGGCAATGCGGTATGTTCAATGTGGTTAGCTTGTGTTCAGGTTGTTGTAGCCAGTCAGGTGGATCAAAGATCTCATGATTTGACGCTTGCCCCTTTGAGAGAACAATGGGCTGCCATTGAATTAGACATTCAAACACATGCATGTTTTGTATGCGTGTTGAGTCACGCTTTATCTCATGTCAATTGATGAGAAGCTGTGTGACCCATTCTCTTTGTTCCTTTCATCTATCCATTGCATTATTTTCCTGCCACTCCCAATCTCATCCTTACTTCCAATTTTGTCATCAATCACATGTCATCAGCTGCTGAGAGCCGAAAACGGAAGTATTCGGGGCAAGATGAGGGTCCAGGGCCATCAAGCTCTACTGACCATCGGTCAAAGAAAGCTAAGGCAACACAGGCTTCCCAGGGTCAGAAAACTCAGGAGGAGATAAATTCTGATCCCTTGCATCTTGAAAGGAAGAGGGTTCCAGAGAAGGCTTGGGGTATCAAAGTATGTCTGTTCTTTGTTATTCTTTGTAGCACTGAAATATGGCTTCCTGTCTAGCGTGCTTTGGAATTGCATATTCGACTCCTGGGGGGAATTTATTCTCCCATGATGCTGTTTTTACCCTGCCTGCTCCTGACGTCAAAGCACTGTTTGCCCTTTGCTTCAGAGATTTGAAGTCAGTTCATGAGCGGAGAGTTTATGACCGAGTATGGTGACAAAATCGTGGCAGATTTGGGATACAACATTCCAACTGCGGAGGATATGGCAGATGCTAGGGAAGATGAAGAAGATGATGAAGGTGACATAACATAATCAGTTATGAAGTATGATTTCTATGCTTACCGTTTATGCTTTTCCTTTCTGTAGTACATTTTTAGGCTATGCATATGATAGTATGACTACACATTTATTATTGTTAGACACAGGCAAATATGTCCATTGTTATAAAATTGAAGTGCATAGAATGAACAATGTTCTGGTCTCACCAAGCCTTAGTGGGAGATCATGATGATCTGACATGGCATCTGTTTGTCATCACTGGCATCAGCCACATCTCATGTCTGACAAGTCATGATGACACAGATTCCTGTTATAGATGGATGACTCATGACATGCGAGAATCATGAGGCCAATCACCAGGTACATGTCAGGTACAAGCTGAACACAAGCTGAACACAAGCTAACCGCATTGAACTCTACCGCATGACACTTTGCCCCTGGTGTCTTCACTTGGTATGTACATATCTGGTTAACATTCTCTACCAATCTTACAGTATGTCAGTGAACTTCGACTTCATCAAGCACTCAAGTATCACAGTAAATAACGTCATCAAATGAAGTTCCAGTGTTCAGACAAACATCAATAGGATATCCGAGTGCAGGGTCGGAGCTTGTGGACTGGATAAACTCAGTGAATTTGCTTTGATTCCAAACCTTGGCACCTTCAACTAAGACATCCGCAATGGCTGACTGCGGTGGCATGGAATTCTTTGGGGCTTTACGGCCCTTAGCGGGCTCACGTGCAGGAACATGTACCTCATGATTAGCAGATAATTTGTGCAAATATTTTCGTACCATTTCTTTGACGAGAACCCGCATATCTTCGGTGAATGCCAGCTCTTTAGCCTTTTTGCACGGTCTGGATCTCCGAAGAAATTGGCGACAAGATGACTGATATCTCTGAACGCCTCGACACAGGCGGAGCCCTTCTCAATGATGTACTTTACGGTTACACCATTTCCTTGGCCAATGAACACGCGCTAAATCTTGCTAGCAACAGGTGCAAATGTAAAGAATATCAAGCCCACCCTGACCCAGAAGTTGAGCTGTTCAAGGTAAAGATCCAAGGCAATCGACCGGCCATAGATTCCCTAACGACTGGCAAACCAAGATCGTTCTAAGGCTTTCCAGAGTGGATCTGTGAGCTCGTACTTCCATTTGAGCAGAACCTCGACACATTCACGGGCATAGTTGTGCTGGCTTGCACCCTGATATGACAAGGCCCAGTAACGCATGACTCGAAGGACACGTGCAGGATCTGCAAAGCTGACAGCTTGTTCAAAGACACAGAAAAGAAGTGCATCACAGATGAAATAGGTGTCATGAGCATGCCAATCATCTTTGACTGCTTTGGCTGCTTCAGCGGCTGTGGTTGTTGTGAAATTATCAACAATATAGTCAGTCACTTCTCAGATCTTGTCGAGGGTTGGCCTCCAAGCTTTGAGCTCTGACCATCATCCAAAGTTGTTGTGTACCCTGCAGAAATACTGTCATTTAAATCAAAGATACATTTGTGGCGCAATTGATTCACATGATGATATGAAGGAGTCGCGCGATTAACGAGTGTCAGATAAGTGCCTTGGCAGCTGCATAGTTGGGTTTATTGACATCCCATTTGCGTTGGAGTAGACTCTGGTGTGCAGAAAGTGAAGTCGGATCAAGAACTTCGTGACCCAAATGGACGCGCATAAGCATATGTGTAGCTTGAAGTGCATAATGCCACAGAGCACTGAGCTCCCCAACATAGTCTAGTCGCTCCATTGAATTCCAATCATCGAAGCGGTCTCGCTGTGCAGCCCGGAGATTATTGGAGGTCAACCAATCTCTGAGAATGATACGTACTTTGCGAGACCAATCCAGGACAATAAGCTTTAGCCGAGTTTGAATAGCTGCGAGCACTTGAATGATTGACTTTTTCGACCCCTCATTGACGTCGAAAACCCTCAACGGTATTGCATCTGTCTTCTTCGGCGGCAAAGGGCGATCCTTGGGCATCATGTCCCGTATCTTTTCCAGCATCTCCCTTCGACCTTTCCATTTCTTGCAGTCCAGAGTGTACTTGACAATTATTTCAGTGACGAGAGAGCGGAATGAACTTTTAAGATGGTCATCATCTTCCGGCGAGAGCATGACGTCCTCCATGAAGTTGGCCTTGTGATGCTTCCCCCTTTTTTTCAGCTGTTCATTCAAGTCCTCCGCTCCATCAAGGTCTACATTGTCGTGATCTATTGCAATAACAGCAGCATGGGTGGCATGGATCATGGAGTTCTTGTTGGTAATTCTTTGTTGGAATTTCCGCAGAAAGATGTTGATATTGTCGAAGATGGTATAAAAGAGATGACCACTTTGAGCAAGGTTAACTGCATGTTGGATGTCATCATCAGAGATTCGCATTTTCAAGCGCTCGACGGTCTTTCCCGATACGGTGATTCCCATGTTACTGAGCACACTGATAACTCATGAACTGGTTCCAGAGACTTTCTAGAAGGGTCCAAGAATTAGTGGTAAAAGATTGGTCGCACGATTACGGACAAATGTGAGCATGGTGACCACCATGATCATGGCCTGCGCAAAATGATTAGCAGAAATATTTTAATAGGAAAATGGCACGTATTTTGAGGGTAGGATATGAAATTATTTTGTCGCTCTTGCTAAGTCCAGTTAATCGTGCGAATTTAGACGTGCCGATAAATGCGCTTAAATTGACGGATACAGGAATAAGTTCCCACGGATACCGAGAAGGCATGATACTGCTCGTTGGGCTCTCTGAACTGCAGGGAACCTTGTTGTACTGTCAATTACTATTATATGGATGCATAAAACATTATTGGGGACAATTGCTTTGGAGAATACATACCAAATGGACAACAAGTCCCTTTCTATTGTAGAACCAGGACATCAAACAGCATGTAGCCACGAAATTTTCAAGCAATAATACCTGGAAACACTTGAGAACAATGAGTGACAAGGGTGCATGACCATAACAGCTGCAGTTTATCAATGGCGCTCCGCAAGCGCGAGATTTTGAGTCGGGCGGCTGTACCTGCCTTTTTGAGCCTAAATGCAGCTTAAATGGACGTGTATTTAAGCCGGCCCGCTTAAATGCCGCTTATTTTGAACTTATTCTCACTTATTCAGCCAAAATGATGCTTATTTTCACCGGGATCACCAAAAACCAGTGTTATTCATGGATTTTGGGGTCAAACAGGGTAGATAATTATTGAGTAAGGTAACTATAAGGTATTTATCAAGTATGGGACAAGGGAACCCAGGTTGAGGAAGGAGAGAACAACTTGGCGGTCGCGCCAGCCAGCGCGGAGATGTCCGAGGGATCTCCGACGGAGATAAAAATAACCAATCATATGATCGTGGTAATAACGGCTTAAATGCACCGACATAAGTACTCTTTCGCAATCACACTCCTGAATGACCTTGTGGGGATAATGCTTGGTCTTGTTGGAATGGTTATGCCAGAGCCGGTAGATCATGACAGGAAGGAACTGCTCGTCTGGGGGGCTGCTGACTTGGTGAATCCAAGGAATTTCCCAGCCCTCCTTTGATGTCCGTAATTGGACTGGTGAAGAGAAATCGGAGATACTGGCCAATGGTGATGTTGAGAAAGACCATTAGAGAGAGAAAAAGTTGAATTCTGGTCATGAGGTCGCTTTTAACCTCCGTTTCACGGAGTCTCTGCTCCCAGAAATTGTTCCCATATTGAAGGACGTTGTCAGGGGCCATAAAAAAGATTGAAATCGACTTTGAGCCCCTGAGGGTGTTGCGGTGACTGGTGTGACATTGTGTGACACACTCTGATCAAATGTCCCTTCTGCTTTTGAGGCCTTGTTCTTGACTCAACGTCTCCGGATGGGCGCATTGGCCTTCAAAATAATTGAAATGCGTCTCAATGTCGTTTCCGTGTCATTTGACTCTCATATCAACCGAAACAAATAGTTTTTCAGGCTAAAATGAATCTTGAGTGACTGTCGCCTCAATGCAACTACAATTTTCGCTAGAAACATGAATATTCTTGTGCGAAGTGATAATTTGACATAGTTCTACAAAACAGTATAATGTCCTGCGAACGTCTTCAGTTTGACCCAGTTTGACCCAAGCCCCTCCGCAAGCGAAGGGCGCCGGTTCCACCGGACCTATCTCACCTGTACCGATCGACTGATCACTCGTAAGCAAAGGTGACGCCAGCGGTGGCCGTGGCCCTTGTTGATAAGATGAGGGATAAGATAGCAGAAGCCGACACAGCCGCTTTGGACGGAGTATCAAAATGGGCCTGGACCGGTCTAGAAACGATCCTTTTTGTCCAGTCGCTGTTGCCATAGGACCCCCGATAATAGGCCTAGGGGATAGATCCGAAATTGCAAAAATTTGGAATTTTTGTCCGAACCGAAATGTGCCATTTTGGCCTATTTTTTGTCTGAACTCAGATCTAGCCCCCGCCAGAGCTCAATTTTTGTCCGAACCAGCTATCTAGCCCTCAAAAATAACCGAAAAGGGCTAAAAATGCTCAAATTCTTCCTGATGCACCAGAAATGATTCTGAAGCGCGCTGGAAATTGCTGCAAAAAACCTGACAAGACCGGGAGCTGAAAGTCTGTCACGATATGTGGTCCAATCCGAGCCCCAGGCCATCCTTTTGTCCGAACTGGATCTAGCCTTTTCAAAATTTTGCCCAAATTTAGGATCAATCCCCTACGCCGATTATCGGGGGTGTTGCCATACGTTAAAAAGTTTTCATTTTGATGGAATCAGAAGCCGTTAATCAAACGGAGTCGATTGGCGCTATTCCCAGGGTCGTGGGATGATTTTTACTGTTTTCTCAAATTTTTGGACATCAAATTTCCTTATAGGATGATTTTTGTCTTTCTGCGTACCAATCAATGCGGCTGGCCATTCTGAGTCGTTTTGCGCTATTTCCCAGGCTTTCAGACCCCTGCCTGTCAAAATCAAGTCCCCACGGTTATGAAATTGGCGGGCTTTGATTGTTCCCTACTACCGTTGCCTCGAGGATCATGGTCTATTTTGGTAGATCATCAGCCCGTGCAACTGCGCTGTCCGGGGTCCTGGAACCTCGTTACATGTCACGAGGCGTGGGATGGACCTCTTCGTCTCATGCTCCCCGACGCGTCAAGCTGGGCGCTGACTGTCGACGTGTCGCGACAGTTTGCCCATCTTTGTGATGTAAGCAGCGGAATGTCTGGATCACGGCAGGTCACATCAGGACCCCATCAGAATGATATGACATTGACGCGTCTCGAGGTTTTCCCAAAATAACCTCGGCGCCCAACATCGTCGTAGAGCCAAGACAAGGGTTGGGTACTGTACACGTTGCCATGCATCTAGAGTTACGCCAGTCTCCGGACTGGTCGCCTCTGCACGAAGTCGTAGCAGTAGCTCCCGCTACACTCCTGAGAGGCCGGATCCGAAGGCGACGGTCAGAAAGAGACAGAAGGGAAAATTGATGCAGTGGAAAATGGATGTCTCTAAAGGGTTATGGTCAAATCTTTCTATATTACAGTAGAATTGGACCATAATAGTGTTACATCAGCTCAGTAGCCGGTAAACAGCACTTTAATCAATGATTTCATCATCATCATTGACGTACGCAAAATAGACCATGATCCCCTGAGCCAACGGTATCCCTACTGTAGCAAGGGTCGAATTCGCTGCAGGATTTTCCACCCATCCGGCCACAAATCTCCTCAGCGTACCTTTCGAGCTAAAGCTCGAACCCCCCCAACCTTCAGATCCCTCATTAACGCTCATTTCTTCTGTCGACTGACGCGCTTGGATTCGGTCCGGTAGGTGGGAAACTGATAGGACATCTGAGTTGGATTACCCCGGGTCATACTTCGATCCGTCCAACTCGGCATTACCCGAAGACAAACTGGCGCAATGAAGTGACAATAGATAATCGAACGCTGCAGGATTTCCCGCCCGCCCGGCTGCAAATCTCCTCAGCGTACCTTTCGAGCTAAAGCTCGAACCCCCCAACCTTCAGATCCCTCGTTCACGTTCATTTTTCCTGTCGACTGTCGCAAACCCGGACCCGGTCTGCTAGGTGGGAAACTGATAGGACATCTGAGTTGGATTACCCTAGTTCGATCCGTCCAACTCGGCTAAAACGGAGGTTGTGACAGACGTTCCATATGGGGTAATCGAGTTGGACGGATCGAACGGTTAATCGGATTACCCGAAACAAACTGCCGCAACACTCGCAGCACTGCAGTGAGATAGTTTCCTTTTTGGAATCTTTTTATTCGTGGTCGATTCGCCGCGTCACGTCTGGCTGATGGGGCTTGCTTGTCAGTCGGACACGGCGAACTCTGCTGACGGCTTTCCCGCGATAAACAAAACCGGCCCCAGAAATTCAACCAAGTTCGAGTGCACTTGGTTCTTCCCCACCATGCGGACTGGGCCTTTTTCTTCCAAGTTGTTCTGTCAGAACCGTGAGTCAGCCATTCACTCTCTCTTTCTCTTGCGACTTCTGTCTGTGGCCTGACAGGCCTGCCATGATCCATCAACATAATTGCAGAACCCCGGTGTTTCTATGTATGCCGTATAATTGATCTATCTATCCATCAAAGATAAATATATACTTCCTTCACTCGGCGATTTGCTTATTTGCGACTCGCACAATGCCAGGTCCGATTCGTGACTAATTCTCTGGATTCTCTGCTTATTCGGCCTCGGCCACACTCAGCTGCTACTTAAGACAGCCAAGTAAAACATCCTCATCCCAATGATGCTTCGCTTACTTCCTCTAATCCTGGTCACAGGAGTCTATTCCCGCAGTTCAGGATGGCATTTTGTCCAGAATGGCACTACGGGTATCCTTGCCCTTGAGGCAATGGTCATCTCAGAAACTCAGGCCCTTCTGTTTGACAGAGCGTCCAATAATCCTCTCATGATCAATAATCATTCAGCCTGGGGCGCTATATGGGATTTCACGACAAACACCGCTACCGCCCTTGATGTGGTGAGCAACTCCTTCTGCGCTTCGGGATCATTCTTGAGCAACGGGACTATGGTAAGATTCTGATACTTATACTTCCCTGACCTTTGGTTGACATCGTCTCAGGTTAGCGTTGGAGGGATGGCTGTCGAAAATTCGGATATAAATCCAGGTACGCCGCAAAGTCTTTTCGTAGCATTTTCTTATGTGCCTTCAGATCAACTTGGATACATGGGGGTCCGCATCCTTGAGCCCTGTGAAGACCCAACTGGAGTTAGCTGCAAACTGTATGAAGATCCCAAAACTTTGCATCTTGTAGCACCAAGATGGTATCCCTCTTCGATACGACTCCCCGACGGCTCGTTGGTAAGTGTGTTTCCTGCTGGTGTGAAAATTGTTCATGGTATTCAGATGGTCATCGGTGGAACACATGACTTTACCTATTTCTTCAACACACCAGAGGAGGCAGAAAATACTTTCGAGTTCTTCCCTCCCAAAGACGGTGGCATTGCTCGTTATTCTCCCTTCTTGGAACGATCCTTGCAGGGGAATCTTTTTCCAAGGTAGAGAATCTTTGTATCATTGCAGGATAAAAGACTCACATTTGATCTAGAGCCTTCGCACTACCGTCAGGTGAAGTTCTGATGGTCGCGAACAATCAAACAATCCTATACAACCTCGAGACCCGTATCGAAACAATCTTGCCAGATATTCCAAACGGTGTGCGAGTCACAAATCCGTACGATGGCACTGCCACTTTGCTACCTCTTTCTCCCCCTCACTATATTCCCGAGGTGCTTGTGTGCGGTGCGTCTGTTGATTTGAAACTGTCTCTGGGACACTGACTTTCAATCACAGGTGGGTCGCCCAAGAGTGATGTGATTCCTCCCCTCGAACTCTCTTCTCAAGATCCTGCGTCAAACCAATGCACTCGACTAACAGTTACGCCTGAAGGTATAGCCAAAGGATGGGAAGTGGATCACATGTTCGAGGGTCGAACAATGCCTGAAATGATTCTGCTACCGAACGGAAAGGTGGTCATTGTCAATGGCGCTCAAACTGGATATGCGGCATACGGCTCTGTATCGGATCCTGTGGGACCTACCTCTAATTCAGATCACCCCGCGTATGTGTTATTGTTTTGTTTTGCAGTACAACAGGCTCAACTTGATGAAAGGTTCACACCGTCACTCTATGACCCCGAAGCACCATTGGGCAAACGTTTCAGTAACAAGGAAATGCCCACAACGGATATTCCCCGAGTCTATCATTCGGTAGCGACTCTGACACCTAATGGGTGAGCTCTATATCTTGGAAAGCCGTTAACTCGCTTAGAATTCATTCAGGAACATCTTCATTGCGGGATCCAATCCCAACGCCCTTGTCACGACCGGTGTTGAATATCATACGTCAGTCTAGTCCCTCGGATATGACTTGAAACTGATGCTATCAAGTGAATTCCGCGTCGAGTATCTCAATCCGCCTTACATGACAGTTTCACGACCCACTATGTCGAATGTTCCGAAGAAGATCCTCTTCAACCAAAAATACACATTCGATGTCAAGATCCCGAAGGGACTTGACAAGTCTACGATCAAAGGTCCTTCTTTCCTCGGATATGATGATCCCTTTCTCATAGATCCTTAGTCGCACTGATGGATATTGGATTCTCCAGCCATGCATTCCATTCTAGCTCCCGACTCGTCTGGCTTGAAGCTAACCTTTCCCACGATGGAACTGAACTGACGATCAAGAGTCCCCCCAACAACAGGATTTATCCGCCAGGCCCTGGTATGGTCAATACATTTCAAAGCTGTACGATGACTGACGGTGATGATAGCATTCTTGTATATAACTGTCGACGATGTCTCAAGTGTTGGGAAAAAGCTGATGGTCGGTACTGGAGCTTCTCCGCCCGTCAAAGATCAAGGTGTCCCAATTCCTTTTCAGTAGGCCAGGATTTGGCCGTAATACTGTCTCAAAATTATAATTGTTTTACACCTAACTTTGCCAAAAATCTTTTTTCAGGGTGACCTTTGTCGGGAACCTCAGCTAGAGGGCGACCTTTCCATAATTGCAATTCAGAGGGTGATGTTTTCATGACCTCAGTCTAGAGGGTGACTTTCGATCGCGAGCGATTTTCAGAGTGACCTTTGGTCAGCTTCAGAAGGTGATATTTTCATAGGTTTATCTAGAGGGTGACTTCGCCTTTAGATTGGTCAAGAGGTCAGCTCGCTGTGCCGGCATACTTATGTCCCAGTCACATCACACATTCTCCTTGCTTCTCACCGTGACAGCACACGTTGGGGGGGACCAGGTGCCTTCCTCTATCCCAATGGACCCCTGTGATGTGTCTCCCCAGTCAATCCTCTAGCCTTAGTTCCACTGTGAACAATTTGGAGCAAAGAAAATCGGTAATGATACAGCAAGAACAAAATATCATTCGAGCATTGTCATTACTGATTTCCGCATTCTCTTGGAAGGGCGGGATCGTGGTGCGCAGCTGATCTAAGGCATTACAACAAGGTTTGACCCAAGATTTTGGTTCTTGAGTAAGTCATATAAGTAGTCACTACAGTGCTGCACTGAAAGATATCGGTGTATCCAGAATTTAATGACATGTCAATATCTATCCAATTTCGTTCATGCGGATGTAGCGCATCGTGTTTGAACTGACGAAATACAGCATGGTAAGATGAGAAGCTCCCAACAGGTACGAAACACCTACAGTGCATCTATATCAACATCCTGGTTTTCCAGGCTGCCTCGACTCTTTGCTCTCTCAGCCAGGCTATATGGCTCGCAAAGGAAATAATGAAAGGTGTGTTTCTTCCATGATTGAAACCAGGGTCTGCTTTGAAACCAAGGCAAAAGGGACATTTTCTATGTGTCGCGCATTGTCAACGGTAGAATGTGCCATCCACCTCGAGCATTTGATGACAGCTACACCGTGTCGAAGGGCTGCTTAGGGTACTTTTCCATCTGCAAGCAGCCAGGCCTCGAAGTTTCACATCACTGCAAAATATAGATGCCAAAGGTGCAAGCGCTCTATTCTAATGATCTTTCTGTAGGCCGGCTGCGCACTCTGATCATGATTCCAAGATGATCTAGTCACATGTGTTCTATGTCATATAATTCCCATGGTCAGACACGCCAGCCAGAACATCACCCACTAAAGTACGGTCCCGTGGACTCAACTTCAACCTCAACTCAATATCATCAAAGTTCACCCTTTAAATTGTACTTCACCCTCTAAATCACAACTTAACCCTCAATCAGACTTAGAAACATCTACCTCTAATTGAACATCACCCTCTAACTGAACTTCACCTTGTAAATGGTCCTCAAACATAGGCCTATAAATAAGGGAAAAACCGGAAAGTTCACCCTGAAAACAGCCAAAAAACAGGGGAATTATGAGACATTATTATGGCCATAAAAGGACATGTCATATTTGGATAATACACGAGAAACATGATAAAGTACCGTCAAGTCGTTGTTTATATAGTAGCTAGATTCTCAAATCAGATGGGATGTTGACTGCTCCCGCCATCTGTCAAGCACAAAGTCACAATGAAAACAGCCGTACAAAGCCTTCCTGGGCCGTCTCATAGCGTTGTCGTAGTAATGAATACTCTCTGGGACACCACGATCGAAGAAGTGAGCAGCAAGCTTGTCATAAAAGCTGAACCAATCCTCGTATCTGGAAACCCCGCCTTTGTGTTTCATGACAGGTGGATTGGCGAGGAGGCTCATCACTTGGATTCGGCTCCCTTCAAGATCGACAGCCTAGATCGGATGTGAGATACATCAATTAGGCCACTATTTGAACTCCATACCGTTTTGGCTTGCGTTGAGCTTAACGTCAAGGTGGGAATGCCCACCTCAGAACC
This sequence comes from Mycena floridula, assembly GCA_029320655.1. NCBI lineage: Eukaryota > Fungi > Basidiomycota > Agaricomycetes > Agaricales > Mycenaceae > Mycena > Mycena floridula. The sequence continues at coordinate 218,051 of JARIHS010000041.1, read as the reverse complement.
TCCTGGATACACTACTGGCATTCCTCCAGCGTGTGCTTTGCTCCATCAAGGATACCCCCGACGTCCGCTGCAAGTACGAGAGCTTCACATTCGAAAATGGACTGAGCAACGACTCCCAGAAATTGGTGCCATTCGGGACACTTTTTGGTTGGAATTCCACCCTTGTGGAAAACAATCAGAGGATGGTTCATGATAGCAAAGACCTTATCCGAGTCATGCATGCTTTGTCTCTGCTTGATCTATTTCCTCACTATAAACCCAGCCAAGGAGTGCTGCATCGTGCAAGCGGAGCTCCCTAGAAGTGTCACCTGGTGAGTAGCCAAATATTTTCAGGAATGCGGCATTTGGGAGACGAAGAATATTGTACATCAAGGCATATCGGAGTACTTGAAGTGGATTACCGTCGATATGGAGTCTAAAAAATGCTCTGTCATTATTGAGACAGTGAAACCACTGCAAGTAGTATACTTCATCAAGACATCGCCCAATTACATGTGTACAAGTGAGTCATATCTCAATTTGGAATATTTTGTCCTGTTTTGACATGCTCATATCTTAATCGTTTCTGGCCGGATTCCCTTCAATCCTGGATGGAAAATCTTGGATCAGGGTTTACTAATTTATGCTGATTTTACCCTGGAGGTTTCCCTTGAGTGGCAGCTGTCAAACAGGTGTACAACTGATCCATAGTGTACAACTGAGCCATCAATTACTGTATAGATACCCAGGAGGATTCTAGCTATCAAGAATGAGTGTTCGGGGAAATAAAATGTCTGGAGAAGGCGGCAGTCTTGCCTGTCATCCACTATGGATCAGGATAGTTGGAATCAGCGCCAAAAATTCGGATTCCGCTGGTGCTTCAGCGCTGGAAGGCCGGTGACATCGTGGGCTGTGGCCGAGACTCTTGGCAAGCTTTTCAGGTACTGATGAGCACCTTGTAAAATATACGTAATGATCGCGCGGGAACCAAATGTCGGAAGCTTTAGAGTAGGCTTCACTCTTCCATGTCATCCACTCAGCTGTCGGTGGATTGGGCACTCGGAAAACTAATCCGCCGAGACATTTGAATTGGCGGCGGAAATCGGGATAGATGACCACGAAGCGTTTGATTAGCATTGTACTGGATGATTAATGCCTTATTTTCGACCAGAACTACGTGTTATGTGTCGCTTGGTGCCGGCGACAGAATCTGGACTTTGTTCACTAATCTCATCAGGGGTATACTAACCGCTTGATTGAGCGCATCACGATCAACTCCTCCGTCAGTGCGACTTTCGACACCCACGGCTCATGGATTCAACCAGCAAGAAGCTGCTATTTACAACGACCGGACACGTTCACGACTCTCAGATACTTGCAACATCTGACTGAGATTTGGCCGCGGCACTCGGACCTCAATGTCTGGCGTTTACTGGCACATCGATTGCTCTGCAAGACGCGGTGTAAGAGGCCGAATACAGTGTCTCAGCAAAACGTTCAAAGCTGAGAGGCTCGATTGAGACCGTGCACTACCGTGTACAGGTTCATGAAATTCATGAAGTCAAGAAGTCTTATTTAGCCAGGCACGTTTCTGGCTAGTCACTATCGATCTATCGATAAGCTTTAACGACTCGATGCATTTGTAATTGCAGTCAGATACTGTTCAGATACTTGCAACATCTGACTCAGATTTGCTTGCACATATATCGCTCTTCAACAAAAAAAATACGCAGTGTAAGAGGCCGAATACAGTAGCAAAACGTGTCAACGCTTGATTGAGACCCTGCACAGGCTGATCGGGATCATCAAGATATGAACTCAGATTCATGACGCCCCGGCAGCAATGGTGCAATGTAAGATGTCCTGTACTCGGGCCAAGCTGCCGGGAAGCGTCGATCGGTTCGGCATCTCGGATCATCACCCGGCAACTTGCGGTGGAAATAACATAATCCAATTCAATGCTTGAGAATTCCGATTCTCACCGCTGATATTCAAACTCTCGGGAGATTAGTCTTCCGAGAGCCCAATCCAGCGCCACTAAGGGTCAGTTGAGGATGATTAAGAATCTAAAGAGATTCCGGCGTTTATTTCCCGCCGACGACCATTCTTGATAGCTGGAATGTTCACGTCCAGTGGCGTCTATATAGAAATGACGTAGTTACGCTCTCTATCGGATTCACTCTCGTTTTTACTGTTCTACCCCTTGCTTCTGCAACCTATTGAGTTTCATATGTCGTACGCTGGCTGGTTGTTACATTCGATCTGGGGATGCTGACCATCTTTCAGTTCCGATTCAAAGAAGTCCTCTGCGGATCCGAGCTATCTATGGGTTGAAAATCCACCTACCGCTGAGGAACCTGACCCTTCAGACTTTTCGGCGACGGAAAAGGGATGGATTTGGAAAACTGGCGATGAAATTACTGTGAAATTCTTGAACAGGGACCAGCCAGACTGGGACGAGGTACGCTTTCTAATGATTCGTGGCTATGGAATCTGATTGGAACGCGGAGCAGGTTATAGAACACGCTGTCAAGTGGACAGTTGCCGCAAACCTTCGACTGATATTTGTGAGCAAGAATCAGAACGCCCTCGTTCGAGTGCAATTCAATACCGCTGGGAGACATCACTCGAGAGAAGGGACCTTGTGCAAGTTGATCACTGATCAATCGATGCCCACGATCGAGCTCGGTTACACGGCAGACCCCCCTGTGCATGAACGTGCAACTCATATCCTGCATCTCTTCGGTCATGTTCTAGGTTGGATTTTATTAATCTTCCGCAACATAATAACTTACAAGTTCCTGTAGGGTTTAACACGAGCACCAACACCCTCATTTTGTCATGCATTACGGCTTCAAAAAGGAGGACTCCAATTTGGGGCTTTCTCCTGAAGACAACTAGTTCGCTGCTGAGTGCTATCCCTGCAAAACCGACGCCGCTTGGCTTATACCACCCGTCAATTCTAGCCAATCCGTGCCTCCTCCTTCAGTTTCCAATCGGGTGGCTCCCTCTGATTCTATGCAGCTCAGAAGCGGCGAAGCTACGACCTTGGAAATGGGCCAGTGGTACAGTCCCGACGGCTACTCGGGAAACGTTGATGGTAAACGTAATATTACTCAGAGCGTGTCGTTCAGCACTCCAGCAAATGGAGGAGGCTACGGCATATTCCTGGGTTACAATATGCTGGACATCAGAGGCGGAAGTGATCACGATCAGATCCGGGTGCGCACCGATACCAGGGGTGGCTTTTCGGATTTCGATTTGCATTCTTTCACCTGGGATGGGTCCATAATGGAGGCGGCTGGGGTCAGCTGGCTCAGAGTTCCGTATGATCATGATTTTATTGACTCTGGGACCCACGGCGATGGGGTGAGCGGGTTGGACGACCGGTATCGGTACAATATTTACTTCGGCCGCGAATATGGCGCCCCTCCAACTGTGCTTGTGATGATTAAGACACTGAACAACAAGGGAAACTGGCGTCTTTCATTCTATCCCAACAGCATCACTACGCAAGGATTCACGGCAAACATCGAGACTTGGGGAAGTTCGTCGATCCTTGGGTTTGATTTCAATTGGATTGCTTTCCCGTCGGACATCAAGTGGATTCGGTGGGGCGAGATATGGGGGACGAGATGGGGGCTGGTCACGCACAATTACATTCAAGCACTCGTTCCCAAGTCCTCCAAAGATTTTCACGGGCCTTTCAAAGTATGATACTGACTCTTACTTGACATTCACGTTCAACATCTCCAACATCACCACAACTGGTTTCACGTATTCCATTGATGCACCAAGGGAGACGCTTCAAAACCACTTGCGGGAGATTCGAGGGCATTACTTGGCACTTGGAATATGATGTCAGTCATACAGTATCGCTTTACTCCTTATCATGATCTTCTTCATCGGTTATAACTGCGCAGCTTATCCTTTTCTTCACTTTCTTCTTTGCTGATCACATATGACTTGTATCTTCAAATGTAGCTACATCTCGCATTGTACCAATACTTCTTACTCGATCTCCCTAATTCGTGCACCAGGAACCTAGTGCACACTGTGGCTGCTGGAGCATCGGGCCTGTCTCGAGAGTTGTTGATGGACTTGGACTTCCTGAATCCGACCAGAAACTCTGTGCCGGATACAGGCACACTTCTCTAAACCCAGCTTGATCCTTGTAGACGGTTTCTGTGCTTTTTTGTTCGATTTATTCAATCACCCGTTCCAGAGTATTGTGTGAAAGTACTTAAACTCCGGAATCAGCAATCTGCGATCTTTCATACCCGAGGAACTCGGAGGAGATGGGATAAGTGGCCTGAGCCATTCGGTGTCAATCCCGAATTAAGGAATGGAGTCTTACTAGGAATGGGACCCGAACTGAACTGTAAAAATGATGGTTATACCAGCCTCAGTGAATAGTTCGAGTTAACAGACTCAATCTATCCTACCTACACACAAAGTGATTGTGCATGTTGCACTTGAGATAGAATCATCTCATCTCTGCTCGATTGTCTTCCATGCAAGGGTCGGAGAGAAATTCTATCAGGATTCTTTGGAATAGCACGGCTTACAGATCATAGGCAACTCAGGTATGATTGTCCTGGTCTACATCTCCTTGCCTTGTATTCCACCATTTTGCTCAAACTATCAAAGCGATACATACTGAGTCATATCAGAATATATTTTGTTGTATGATGTATGCATGGGAGTTTATAGAGTAGCATCAGTGGAGGTGACTCTCGGAGAGCGTGGAGGGCTGGAGGTGTGCGAGTGCGGGCGAGCGGCGGCGGCGGGAGGGAAGACGAAGATTGAGAGCATGTCAACTGAAATATCCAGAGTCGATGTCTGCTGAAAAGACAAGTCCAAGCTCAATATGTCAAAACAGTAGACAGAAGGGGATGGACAGAGCCAAAATGAGACATGCGACCAGAAGCAGAAAGCGAAGAGCGAACCCGAAAGGATAACAAGGGGGAAAAAAAGACTCACTATTCCACTTCCCGGGATGTCTCCGCTCAACATGTCTCTTACACGCTTCCTTGTCGATCGGCCTTCAGCAAGTTCATTGTGAGTGTCATCGGGATGGTTGTGTCGCTACGAGATCCGGTCTTGTTGCCACGAGAGTCTTCAGTTTTGTCGCCACGGGTAAGTTAACATGTCTTGAAACAGACACGCCACTCCAGGTATTATGACGTAACTTGCATTTGATGAGACGCCGTCGCCCGAACACACCGAGCTAATAGAAATGCGGGCCGTATGGCGTCGTACGATCAGAGAAATGCGACTGGTCACTGAAGGCGCAATGTAGACCCCGTGCATCAGTGTGAGTAAGATAGCGTGGGGTTCCCGGATTCATACATAGGACTTGCAGCGCCAAGGACCGAAAGAAAGAATCTGCGGAGGCAATGATTAGCTCGAATCTGGTGAGCCATTTCTTTGGCTCTGCAGCCATCAGCTCATGGTGCTCAAGGTGCAGCGAAAAAAGGAAGTAAGTACACAGCTGGTGGTATCCTCAAATCCCTCTCATTTTGATCTCGCAAGAACCAATCTGGCTCGGCTTGTCATTCGAGATTGGAGAAGCGCAACATTTCAAACCACCTGATGATTCAGCATAGCCCAGGAATGAAGATGTGTGTTAACAAACCAGAAGTGTTGTGGCGGGTTCCTCATTCTGACAGTCCAGGACGATTCTGCGACGAATCTCTGGAAAATGGTACAAGGATGCCTCAGAGAAACCACGTTTGACGTTACCTTGCCATGCTTGAGGAAACCGAGCTGCTCTCATCATGTCAAGTGACCCCGAGGATGAGACAGGGAAGCAGAATGACATCCAGCTGCCATGGGAGGACTGGCTTGCTAAATATTTGGACCGAAGCCAGGGAAAGCTGCTGGCCCAAATGGCGGGAAACAAACGAGCATGGGAAGAATCGCTCTGGATTCAAAATATCCGAAGTAAATAAAAGTTGTGCAATGTAACACGCGTTTTTGCCTGCTTTCCTCGCGCCTGTGTTGTAAGGTCCTGAATTTGTCCAAAGACTGTAGTGTAGTCCTGATAATTTCATAGACCGGGACTGTCGTCTGTGTGGTCCAGCGGGTGGTTCAGCGGGAGCACCCAGAACGAATTCAGAAGCTTCTGCTTTCCAACAAGATTCCTTTGAAGTCCGAACTATCTCAGTTCCACCAATTTATCGATGCTGGGCAGGCCGGCATCATTGGTATAGATTGCAGAATCACAGAAATGCGATGCAAATTGGCATCTCTGTTTGTGGAGTGTGTACAGAAACAGGAGAACATTGTCGATTACCAGAAGACATTCTCTGCAAATCTTCCTGCCACTGGCCATTCCAACGATTCCGTAACGACTTGGATCCGGGAGCATTGAATTTGCTTCCCTCCAACCAATGAGCCGACAAATCGGACTCGTAACACACAGCACGATAGAGACCTTCCACTGAGTCTACCGCTTGTATCCATCACGCGTCATCCCATTCACTATGTATCAGGGTCAGAGGGTCCTACTACTTACCTGCGAACAAGTCGGAATTGATCCGAACAGGTCCCAGTATGTCACAGTGAGATTTATTAGTATGTGTTTGGAGTTATTCGGATCTAGTAGCAGTGTCTACATATATATACTCTATATATGGACCTGATACGTAGTGATTCCTAGAGAAATGATCCACGGAATAAATATTGTTAATTTGACACAACATTGATCCAATGACATAAACGCATCATTGCTGAGCCATCAATGATGGATAAGTCCGGTGCCACAGCAACTGCCGTGGCAGGTTGGCTTTGGCATAAGGATGGTGAGTCATTTTTGGCGCATGAGAAATTTGTTGCTGACACAGTCGTCATCACACGACTGCGTCATCAACAGCATTCAGCGCCATTCAGCACAGAACCGCGCTACTATGGATGATAATGGAGATAAAACGGCCATTGAATCTATTAAGGACACAGAATACAAAATACAAGCACATTTGACAATAAAACAAGCCACACAGTTATGCGGCCTGTGATTCAGGGTGATTTCAAGATGTATCTGTGAGAATTGAGCCAATAGAATATTGGAGAATTATCCCCGAGCTTCCTGTTGCTTTAGACTGCTCTGAACCTGGTTGTGGGACTCGTAACCAGGGAGGAAGCCAAATCTCAAGCTCAAGGCCGATGTATCAAAGGCGCCAGGGACAGATTTGGCATCTTCCAATTCAGATTCGTTCACATCGATGCAGGCTTTGTCTCTCACACATTCCTCCTCTCTTCCCGATTCTTTCAATGATTCACTGTCATCTCATTCCGACCGCAGTTTAGACAGAGAAGAGCTCACGACTCCACAACTTGACAAGAGCAAGGAGAGGGTGCTGACACTGCCGATTAAGCATGAGATCGTGTCGAGTTCGATTCTGGGGGTAAACAATCCTCATGCACCCTTGGCAATCAAAAGGGTGTCATATGAACAGAATTCAGCAATGTTGGGGCAGATTTTTGATTTAATGCACAGCAAAATCCCACCAGATTACAGCGACCTTTCCTTTTCGGAGGCTAAAGGATTGAGTTGTGCAGCTCACAGATATATCTTCTCTCAAGTGATTCTATAGTTTCCTCAAAACATGTCTGATTGCCATAAAACTTGGTACCAATATGAAAAACAATATATAGAAGCTTCTCAGATACCGGGATTTTTCATAACTATCGAGGGCTCCAAATGGGAGGCAAAATTGATTTTGGGTGTACAACTGAGCTGTCAAATACTGTAATCACATATTCAATCTTTACTGTTCCTTCACTGTTTTCTGCGATACATCCCAATTTATCATGCCGTACGCTGATCGCTTTCTTATATTCCATCTGGGTAGAACTTACAATCTTGCAGTTCAAATCTAGACCTTGTCCTGGATAATCCATATTGTCATTATCTAGACAATCCCTCTAGTGTCGAAGAACCAGGTGTCTTGCAAAAAGACGTGATGTGGGATAATAGCACAGAGATCAGTCAAATTCTTGAGAGCAGATGATGAATACTCCATATTCCGTGCCAAGGTACGCTCTTGAGTGTTTCATGAATGCGGAATTTGAAACTTGGAACTTGGAACAGGTCAGAAAATTTTTATATGCTGAAGAGTGGACAGCTTCGGATATGGCAAATCTTAAATTCAAATGGGTAGGCGATAATGAGAACGCTCTCATCCGAGTCAAGTACAACACCGGGGTGAGCCGTTCAAAAGTAGGCAAGGATTGCGAGACGGTCACCGACCAGTCCGAGCCAACGTTGGAACTCTCTTACCCGTCAAGTTATGTGGAGCAGGCTCGTGCATTTTATATCAGGCATGAGTTTGGCCATGTTGTCGGTTGGATATCATCAATCTTCCTGACTAAAATGTATGGCTAATTATAGTTTCTTGTAGGGCTCCAACATGAACACCAGTGTCCAGACATTGACATCCCCTGGACAGACAAGGAGCTGGTATACGAAGCCTATAAGGATAAAGGAAGGGACTGGGTAGATGCGGATATATTCCGTCGTTTCGCCGCACCTGACGTTCAGTGCTCACGGGAGTACGACAAAAAGTCTGTCATGCACTATGACATCCAACCAGAATGGGTCACAAACCAGAAATATGCTGTTCCATACACCAATATCGTGCTTTCTGATGGCGACAAGGGGTTCGCAGCTGAGTGTTACCCGCGGAGACCCGGCATTGCTCAGGATGTACCCCCGGCCAATGTTGTAGAATTGGAGGCACCTTCCCTTTCCGACGCTGTAGCTCTGACTCCCAAAGGTTCTGTACAGCTCAGCTCTAATGGGACTGGCTCGGAAGTCGCAACCGCGGGGCCAGACTAACCCGTTGGGAATCCAAGGGTGATGCTTTTACCTATGATGGGTTCTACATACTATATCACTCATGTTCTATTACAAGATTTTGGGTCGTATTGTCCTGTGGCTATACCTTTGTCGTGTGCCACTCTCGTCAGATGACCAGAGCCGTATTTAAATCAAAGAACAGGCTGATAGAAAAGTGTTCATACCCAAGGCATCGACGAATAAAGGTACGGTGAAGAGCACGAAATCAGAGAATAACAAGTAGGATATTCAAGGAGTTAATAACTTGACTGATGAAACACAAAGGGAACAAGATACAGAAGCCACAGTAACGTCGCGGAGAGATTCGGGAAGTATTCTTGCTGGACTCGTTCAAGCCAATGTAGGAAGAGCAACATTCTGGATGGAATGAGCCTGAGAATAGGCCAAAGAGAAAATTAAGGAAGAATCTGAGAAACCGGACCAAGATCCAGTGATTGAATGACATCGCATGGTGGAGGTTTGGAGGGAGGAAAAGGCAATATGGAATCAAAAGGGGGCTCCCTTGAATATAGGCATTATCATTTCAGATACGATAGGAAGTGCTTGGGCCGTATTCCAACAGGAACTTGACGCCGGACCCCATCAAGCTGGGTGGAGTCCTTCCGTTGATCTACCATTGAATGGACCCATCAGACACGACGAAGGGCATACAGCTCGTTGCTTGTACCGAATATAAAAGGAAATTGGCATTTACTATGAAAAATCTGACATTTCTCCGGTCGGGTGTTCGATTCTGTCTTTGACCTTATTTTATTTTGGTCATTCAGCATCTTCCTTTCTTTCTTCTTTCATGGGTTCAGTACCGTGGTTGAACTATTTTCCATTTCATCACTCTTTTATAAGCTTTCTTCATCTTGTTTATTCAACTGGACATCATGACACATATGTTGCCTTGTATCAGTTTCACTCTCTGAACTTTCATCTTGACAGCACAGCAGTCTGCTTCCATTTTAGCATGCAATTGCTTTGATATGGATATATACTACCTCATTATGTATCTGGTAGCCTTCTTGATGCACTGGACTAAGTATTGTGATGAACTTCTGCTGCAGTCTTGAGCTGAATCTCCCATGTAGTGACACCCCTTTCCGTAGTTATCAATATATCCGCTCTCCAAATACTTTGGCATGCCTTTGTCTCTAGATAAGAGCTCCAACAGCTCTTGGTTCTTGTATCATGATAACATAGGTGCTCACTACCTAGTTGTTGAGTTGTCTCCTGTTGTTATGCACTGTATCCTTGCACCTCCATGACATCAAACGGTCCAAGATGTTTGGAACATGTTGGACCTGTTGACATCAACTCTATCAGATTTAGTCGCCGATGGGGCCGGTCCTTTTGCACTTTCAGGAGTCTCTAGTTGGATGCATAACCCCACCCCTTTGACCTGAAACTCCTTCCCTGCTTTCATCTTCATCCCTAATTTGTACTTTCCTTCTTACCTTTAAGTCGAGTCTTCTAATATTTGTCAGACTTTGCTGCACATTACCATTGCTTTGGCCCATTCACCTTATTGTGAGTTTGACTATGGCATAGCGGCTCATTCATCTTCTGTGAAACTAACCTAAACTCAGATCCAGAGGATGCAGATTTAGTCGGAACTCAACAGTCCGCCCTATCCGGTTGTCCGGCTGTCCGGCTGCTCTGATTATATAATATAGAATAATAATAATATTTTGAAGTCACATGGCTGTCACGCTGTCTTCCTCACCTTCTTCTCCTTGGTCCCTTCATGGTCTGCATTTTTGACTCGCCGTTGCTCAATGGCTTATACTTCCTTATAGATGGCAACTACAATGCCAGTAGACAAACCGTGCCCGCTATATCCACCTCCATCCTGCAATAAATGTCCTACACCAACCCGCTGGGAGTCAGTGACCGACAAGAAGAATCCACAATACAAAGATTGGTTTGTGGCAGTAAGTCAAGTCAGATATCCTCAATTGACCTTCCCTCATCGTTTCACAGTGCAGGGGACCTTCTGGAACCGACAAGACCCATTTCTATCGCTGGAGAAGCCAGCGAACACCACCGATGGCCAGCCAGCCTGCATTCATGTCCCAGCCTGTTACATTTGCCCCAACACATTATTATGCTCCTCCTCCACCTGTAATCCAACCACTGTTTCAATCGCAGACACCAAAGCTTCGCTGTATAGCTGGTAATTGCTCCAGCAGCCGCGTCAACAAGATCTGCATGAGGTGCGCTCCTCACTGCAAAGCTCGTGGTGGTTGCTCTGCTCGTGCCCATGATTTATCAAGGCAGTCCTCTGCGTCACAGCAGCCTTTTGCTAGCCAGCCAGCCTTTATTCCTTCTGTTCAACCCTCCGAATATCATCCAATGGCCACCCCTTCGCTTCCATCAGCACAACCTCAGGTGCTCTCATTCACCGAACCATCCTCATTTCCGTCTCTGTCTCCAGAGCCTCATTCACCGGTTCTCCAGGAGAATCTTCCCCTTCCAAACCCACATCTAAAAACCCAAATCCGTCCTATCTTCACAGTACAAAAGCAGCTAGAGATTTCGCTTCAGGAGGAAGCTAGGCGAGAAGCAGCAGCGAAGAGAGTAGGACAGCTTAGAGCAAAAGCAAATGTCGATGTCTGTGTTTGGCATGAAGTACGTCTTTCTAATCTCTTGTCTTATGGAGCAACACTGATGTCTGGTTAGAATGATATTGACCCGGAAGAAATGGCCATTCAAGATGGCTTCATCTTCCCTCATTTCCAACTGACCCCAGAAATACTCGAAGACCTCAACCTAGACATGGAGCAGCGTGTCGCCCTTTATCGCATCAGCACCATGTCATGGGTGACCATCAAACCTGGATATTCCATTGAGGTTGACATCCATCCCATCATTCTTCTATGAAGGACAACAGTCACACGATGTGCTCGCTTTGAGGAGCGACTTAGTGCTCTTCTCGACTCGAGCTCGAGCTCCAGGAATATGTGGAAGAGCTTGGGGAAGCAAAGGTCAGCCATCAATGCTCAGAGAATTGAACGACTGGTGCAGGAAGCACCGCCTAAAGCTGGCTCTTCAAGACAACAGCCAGTAGCTCCGAGTTCATCCAAGCGCCCAGCAATCACCCCAAATACAAGCCCCAGTGACAAGCCTTCCAGCCAAAAGCGGTCCAAGAAACAGCGCTCTCCAGCAGCGTCTCGTTCAGTCCTGGCATCAATCCAGGACAGCCAGCCTCTTCCAGACCATTACACGGCTTCACCTTCTCCCAGTTGCTCTCTCGACATTATCGGGTCTCAATCAACCTCTTCTAAACCCACCAGCGTCATCTCGCTTTCTTCGACTTCCCCATCTCCACCACCAAAGATCAAACGAGAAGCATGTTCAACCCCAATCTCACTCGGCTCTTCTTCTTCATCATCTTCTACCACATCATCAGACCTACCCAGCCCAAATACCGCATCGGATCCCAAAAATTTGGTTTGGCCATCAGACCTTTTAGCCGTCGACATTGTCAAATTCTTTGGGAAGACCAGGAAACCTGTTGCAGGCGTAAAGGTTGCTACTCGCTTTGTGGAAACCTTCAATGTCCTGTGGAAGAAGTCTACCTTTTATGACAATAGGAATCGCTGGGACTCGGTGACACAGGAGGCTCGGGATGCAGTGCTGAAAGCAGGTCGTGGTCCAGGTGGCCTTTGGTCGCATTTCTCAGGTTCAACACCAGCTCCAAAAGCAGAAGCTAAAGCAGCTGCAAAGCGTATCCGTCACCGGAGGAAGAAGGCCCAAAGTGTACGTGAAAGCCAACGGGTAGATTCTGAGGACATTGACAATGAATAGTTATATTATATGATCCCTAGCTTATTATTTCCATAATAATTTTCATGTAGCGATACCCTTTGTAGAGCGATACCCTTGTACCCTTGTAGCTTACAACAATAATGATAATGTGACCATTTCCACCTTGTCCTCAACAAACGCCTCACGAGCAAAACACTGTTCAATCATGAATGTAAGGCTTGCTATCTCCATTGGACATATACTAATTGTCCTTCCAGGCTTCAATTGAGTCAATGCGAACCGGCGAGATGGATCCAACCGTTGAATGTCAATTTTGCACAAAACAAGGCTTTTCCTACGAATCTCTTGCAACCAGCAAGGGTTATATTGTACGTTCATGCTATTATCACTCTTCTGACTGCTTATATATTGCTCAAGAAATGTTCCCTGTGCCTCAGAGGTCATCGTCATTACACTGGGCGACTGCATCCTGCTGACGATCCTTTCCATTTTCTGTTCTTGGATGAGACCTCATATCTTCAAGTCAAAACCGCAAACTCTCAATATACTGCATACCTGGCTGGAGTCGACACGCTTTTGGAGGAAATGGAAGCTCGAGAGGAGAAGTACGACCAAGAGAATATCACCCTAGATCAGGAACTCGCTGAAAGCTCTGCCGACACCACCGACAAATCCCGTTGCAAGAAGTCTTGAGTACACCTAGGATACCTTGCTGTTCCAATTTTCTGCAATTTTCTGTTCTTGTACACCGAAATAATGTCTTGTTTCAATGTTTGTAATACGCAGTACTTCACAAATATGTTGGATGAAATCCATCTTTTTCAAGCTTCGCCCATGTCTCTTTGTTCCTCATGATGACCATCTGATCCAGTACAAAATCAAAATGCTCTGAATGCATTGACCGAACCATAGGTTTGAACCGGCCATACCATACATTGGTCTGCTCTGCAATAGATGTGTTGAACCACCAACCGGTCGCACCATCTTTGATTAGATCAGGAAAACCGGCTGGATTACAATGAGACTGGCACCATTCATCAGTTATGGAATGTTTGGACTTGAAATGAAAGACGTCGACGGGAAGGCCGACACCAGTAAAGGCAGCTTGCCCTCGGACATGCTTTGAAAGGGAGCAGTTGTTATCGTAGACAAAGTATTCAGGCATCCGGTCGCGCTGATAGGCGATTCGCTTTAGCATTTCCTGATAGACAACATGGGTTAGATTCATATATAAAAAGGAAATCAGAAGACCTACCGCAATGGAACTAATTCCTTCAGCATTGTAAAAGGTCTCTCGAGCAATGATCATCCCACATGGTGTGAAGACAAGCTGCTCATTATGAGTGAAAGCACCCCCAAAGCATGTACGAGTGCGCTTGGCTTGGGTCGCTGTTGGTTGAGAATCCGGATCAACAACCTCAAGCACCTCATTATCCTTCTCCTCAAATATCATATCAGCACCATCATCTTGCTCTTCGATAAGGTCTGCGAGACTTTGGGTGTCATCTGGCTCTCCAGGGTCATCTCAAGAATAAGCAAAACCAACACGTTCATGACGTTTGGTGAGCTCGAACAAAGCCTTCCCTCGTTTGACATACTTTTCTTCCATTTGCTGATGGGCAGGAATTGCGCAGCTCCGCTTTCCAGGAAGCGCCTTGGAGTCACAACCAATAATGTCGCAAACTGCATTGAGATGTGTATGCGCCGGACAATATCGGTCACGGTTATGAGCCAGTGCTTCCATGCATGACGGGGCTTTGCAGCGACGACGCCTGACAGAGACACCGTCCCCCACAAAGACTTGGACATGATATTCATCTGCAGTGGATCAGATCAGAATGTGTGAATAAAAATAGTATCAGATGGAAAACCTTTTTCTTCAGTAGCAGGAAAACGACGGACACATTTTTCACAGTAATGGCGAACTTCTCCGTGACCAAAGAGGCGGATACGCTCATTCCTAACCCGAATGGCAGCAGTGAAACGAACTGCCTGTTCACCGGTATGGGGGACTACAAGAGAAGATTTCCGAGACAAGTGGTCCTCCCAGAGTGTGAGAACTGTAAATCCATCATAAACGTGCTTGTTGGTAAGCTTGTGCCTGACTATCCAGTCCTCAGGGAGCACAACGTCCTTGTGAAGCTTAAAATAGCTGTTTGCTGAGCTGTCTGCTGAGGCCCTGGCTCTAAATCAGATCCACATTCATTGCAGGCTGAGAAAAAAAATACCATGATGTGTTCATGTTGATCATCCACATACGGACGACCTGAATATCGGCATACCGATGGTCTCCAAGAAGGATGACATCTGAGACATCATTGTAGTAAACCCGTTCATGATTGTTGACTGCAAAGTTGTTATGGTAGATGGTACCACAAGCTGGATTGAACATGAGGAAAGAGTCATACGTTCATACTTGACCACATACAATGACATGTAAGATGAACCTCCATTATGGGAATGGGCCCATTCATTGTATAGAGAATGACCTGCTTTGCTATGGCTGTCTGAAGCTTGTGACTGGAGTCTCGGGCAAAGCTACATGCCTTGAGATTCGTACAAGTTTGGGTAGGAGGGAAGATGCTGCGAGCTGAGGCTGTAAAATACCATCACCTAGAGCTCTATATTAAACCTTA
Organism: Mycena floridula; assembly: GCA_029320655.1. Classification (NCBI taxonomy): domain Eukaryota; kingdom Fungi; phylum Basidiomycota; class Agaricomycetes; order Agaricales; family Mycenaceae; genus Mycena; species Mycena floridula. The sequence goes on along the minus strand of JARIHS010000041.1, from coordinate 202,817 downwards.
AAGGGCTGACCGAATCCAAAATCTGCACCATAGTTTTGAAAGAAAGCATCTAGGCCCTTGGGATCCTGCAAGGACCGTATGATATCTGTGTCGGTCCAGACAAGGCTGGCAATGAGCTCCCAGCATTTCTTTACCTGTTCCTCAGTGATATCACAGGTCGACGACAGGAACTGGATGATGGCTGGTGGCAGAAACAAAGGTGGGTCCGACGGTGAATGCTGCGCGCGTTGGGCAAGTAAAATTTCGTTGCGAAGCCTAGATGTGCAAAGGATCATAGTGAAGACTGTTCCAATGGATGCAAGGTCCTGGTCCTTCAGCCTTTCTAGTAGTGAATCCATTTCCTACAGAGACAGCAAGTCGAAGAGCGAGAATAACCACGTATTGCATCACATGACATGGCTTACTATCTAATCTGATGGAGCATTCAGAAATTGGATTGAATGTCAAAATATTAATGAACAGCTTAAGGAGCAGTCTTGACATGCAACTGGTTGGCTTCAATGCAGAGCGTTTCACCAGGCAGCCACCTTAACCATGTGAAAGAATCAGGCGCGCCCTCCACGTGACACTATCACGCCACCGACATTGCAGCACAAGCAGATGGCCCTGCGATAGCTAGAGATTTAGTCAAAAGTGGTTTATTCAATGCCCAGGTGCTACACAGGCATTTATAGAAAAAAAAAATCTGGACAGCCGGACGGCCGGATAGGGCGGATAGGGCGGATTGTTGAATTCCGACTCGTTCTCGGAGGATGAGTGGGAATCAGAATAACCGAACTGCTGAACCGCTGAACTGCCGAACACAAAAATATTTATTTATTTTATGGTTCTCAAGGCTTTATAGATGACTATACTGGCCTCTACATATTTTTTTAAGAATATTCAAGTCCTGTTTAACAGGAGTTTTGAGCATTTTCCATCTTGTTTCCGATTTTGGAACATGGAACCAAACAAATGCCAAACAGCAAGTATTCTTCACGACTCCCGAAGATAGGCCTCTTCTATGGCCATAGCATTTTTATGCGGCAGTCACATATATACGCTGTATCATGGCTTACCTGAGATTTGTATTTACTGCAAGTTGGCCTAGAAATTGCTCAGTCACCACGGAACGTGACTGTGATACTTACCGCTTCTGAAAATGCATTTCATGGTACTGGAAGGATTTTGGGTCCGCATTTGGTCTGTGTTCCCAGGCCACCAGATATTGGCCGACCACTTCTGCAGACCAATTGAGGATAAAGGGGGGCTTGGCGTTGAAAGTGATAGATTTTTTGAGTACTGAATATTGCTTGTTTGTGTTCATCGACTCATGGTCTGTAAAAAGACCAATCAGGTCCTGAAGAGTGCAAAGATATGAGCTTACAAATACATACTCCTCGGCAGTGATTTGTAAGCCAATTTTTGCTCTCGCCACATTCTGACTTCCTTTCAATGCATTAAAATACTTTGAAAGCATGGAATAGCATCATAAAATATCAACAAGTATAGGTAGGCAAAAAAAAAAGGTTTCCTACCAGAGTTCCGCAGTTCGGCGGTTCGGTTATTACGCGGCCAAAGTCGTAATAAACTTCCTTCCTTCCTTCCTTCCTTCCGAACCCGACACTTTCTGCAGATCAGTGATTTCTGCGGCCGGCACGTGGACTTTAACGATTGATGTAGATGGCACAGAAGGGTTTCATCTACTGGGCTTTTACATTGTCAAAGTAATACCACATCAATGGAAACCATTTCTCAGCCCACATTTGTTGAAGTGGATGACCAAAGCCAGATATGAGACATAGAAGTAGTAAATAAGGGGATCAACTACTAACATGAAGGCCTGAAGTACAGGAATGGAAGAAGTCAAAGTAAGAGTAAGCATCATGATCAACCACTTTCTGACAGAATTATCACAAAGGATAGGGAAGTTTGATAATGATGGCATGGTGGATCACGCTCGATTTGGATTAGAGGGTCAACTTTCCAATTTATTGTGGAAGAGCTGTCCACCTGTGAAGGTGAGCAGGCATCACTGGCAGTATATTCATGTCTCTAATCTCAGTCCTCTGTTAGTTGGTTTCAAATTTCAATGTTATTATTACTATATAAAGACATGCTCAATTCAATTTTTCACTGAAACTCCTTGAGGACTCGTACCTGCCATCAGCGAGTGGCTATCCGTTCAACTTGTACATTACTTCACAGCATAATCTTTAGTCCCACCCTCCACTCCCTTTTTGTACAATGTCAGCAAATTAATTTAGCACTATAACCAGCAGTTGGCAAGGACGATAGATAGGTTATCAAGGGATTGAATCGCTGCAGGATTTCTCACCGGCAAATCTCCTCAGCGTACCTTTCGAGCTAAAGCTCGAATCCCCCCCCCCAACCTTCAGATCTCTCGCTAACGTGTCATCTTCTCCTGTCGACTGTCGCACTTGGAATATAGGGACCTGATACGTGGTGCCTAGGTCCGGGTTATGTATAGGTCCTGGTAATGATCTCAACGGCTGACAGAAACAGCAGCGAAGTCAAAGCATTCTTGTCGATGAGCACCTCATTGGCCCCGTGCGCGTCTTCCTCCTTTGAAGTTCTCAGTAGTTCCTCGCCACATGATATCGGTGGTAGACATGTCCCGGGTTACGATGTTCCTTCAGAAACATGAGGCGACATCATCAGGGTCAAGGGTTCGGGCTACGCACCGGTTGTCCTGCTTCCTCAGATTATCCCCCAGGTTCTCGGACGATTGACTCTTGGACCCTGAAGCTCTGCATATGCCAGAGTCGCCAACTGATATTCTCGAGGCGGTGGCCTTGCTTCAGGTAAGGTAGGCGACATCCATCTCCCGCCTACATCACGTGCAGATTCCAAATATGGGTAAATTCTATGAAATAATGAATATAATATTCTTTATCACTGCTTGCCAAAATCGGCTCCCATAGATTCCATTGAATGCCTCTTAAGAATGTTTCTCAAAGAGCCTGAGGAGGTTGAGTGAGAGGAGAGCAAGTTATTTTGCAAAAGGTAGCGGGCATAACTGTTGTGACAGGCTGGTCACACAAATCCGACCCGACCTTTTTGCCTAAATAACTTGGTCACATTTGAGTCTGGTCCCAAACCACATTGTATACAGCTCTGTTTTGGGCACTACTCAAATTCTATGGGAGCCGATTTTGGTGAAAACATCCCAAATATATTATATCCATTTATTTTCAACAATTACCCAAATATGGACGGGTCACCTGACGTAGGCGGGAGATGGATGTCGCCTACCTTACCCTCCAACATTGGTCCAGATCTGCACGATATGATTAGCCTTGGCTATAGAACAGATAACAAGCTCACCTTCAAGCCTTTCATCAAAGAAGTGCAATCATCGAGATTGCTGAACGAGACAAAAGAGCTCTTGTCCTACGATATGTAATAATGAAAGAAACAAAAAGCGACAAGGGAAAAGGGCACGATAGCAGTGTATGTGGGAAGTCCCAGAAAGGAAAAGAAAAAAAGAAAATCCAAAAAAGGAAAGAGGGAAAGGAAGAAAGGAAGGTTTCTTCGTTCTATACGCCTGTACAAACCATTGTTAGCCTAGCTCAATGTCAATCATTTGCAAATCACATTTTTCTAGTCTTCTTTCAGCTGATACTTTCCGCTGGTTGCTTGTCTTGAGTGTTGGCTCAAATACTGATGATTTGGACCTCTCCGAGTGGTTTCTCGGAGTTCCAGGCCAACAGAGACCCCAACAATGCATTTCATATGGTTCAGATATTCAACCCAATTTTTGGGAGCGCTCCGCGCCTTGGACTTTGCGACTTTTGGAATATTCGAGATAAATGCCCAAAAAGGCGGGCAAATACCAGCGAACCTTCACATCAACTAGTCTTGGAATCATTCAAATGGCTTCAAGGACATCCATCTCTGGACCCAATGACACGAAAATAATAGGGAAAAGAGCAAGTTATCGCGCAAGTTTGGTCAAATTATTGGCCACAGTCATTTTGCCATTCACTGCTATTCTACCTAGTCAAATGTTGTCCAAAGTCCATGGAATCAGTCCTCCCAGGCAAGATGACATGGCACAACATGATGACAAAAAAGTTAAACGGTCCGTTTCCAATTTAAGCGAGACCTGGAGCGCTTACATAACGTCGATCGGCCCGAGTTGATAAACTCGCGAAGTCAATCCTACAAACTCAGTTTTCCCGTCGAGATGATTGATGTACCTTTCCCGAGACGGCGTTGATGAGCGCTTGGGTGATCTTACTAGTCCTTTGCAAGATCCAACGCGCGGACTTTCCCGTCGCCGAATGTGATGCGTTGATCGGGAAACATATAAATCTCGGTCTCTGGAAGCGGCTGAGGACTGAGCAGCGGCGCCGGAGGCATCATCGGTTCGGAATCGACTTCGGGAGGTTGTCTAGTTCTCATCCATGGAGTAGCCTGGACTGAACTTTCGCATGATTGAGAACGAGGTGGAAAGATGCTGTTCAAAATATGAGGATCTGTTGGAATGGTTTGAAGAGACAACTCACCAAGACTGAGGCGACGGGGCTCTGCACACACTGTTAGCTTGTTTTCGCTCCCGATACAGTACGACACTGAATGAGGAATCTCGACCTGTTGAACTATGGGGTGAAAGCGGACTCGGGACATCACAAATATGAAATGAAATGAAAGAGCGGGAAAAGGAACTGCGGGATTCCGACAAACATAGCGGTCTTTATATTTCAGCTTCCCAATGAGTCACATATATTCCTATGTGCTTCCTCATGCTACAGTGACCATTTCAAAGTAAGTTTTATCCCATACTGTCTCATTTCATTTGATTCGGCAGGCTATATGACCTGTGTGCCGCCGAAATAAAATTTCGGCACTTTGGCCGACCTTTGGCTAACACAAAGGTCAAGAACTTTCGGCGGCCAGGCTCTGTAACCTGTGACTTCTGTGACATTTCGGCGAAATTTCGAGGTCTGTGACCCATGACTGCCGAATTGAACGAAATGGGACAGTATATCACAGCACTAAAAGCCTCAACCCCTAAATCCAAATGATATGTCAGCAGCAGCAGTGGAGATAATCGTGACCCTGATTGACAGCTTTGGCAATACATTCGGGAGATCTCTGAAATCGAAGCTAAACTTTCTCAAAGGCACTTGAGGTACTCACTTTTTCCACTTTCAGAATGGAGTCAACAAAGACTTACTCGCGCAAGCGGAAGGTCAGTCAATAGCTTTCCAGTACCGCTATGAGTTCGTGAAAACTGGCCTTGATCATGTGTTGTATTGGAATGACCCTTTGGAGTCGATGAAGACCGGAGATTCGCGCTTGATGCAGCAGAATGAACCTGAGTTGACGTGGAAGATCTCAACCGATGCGAAGATGCATGTTTCAAGGTTTCCAGGGTCTTTGTTTACCTGTGGCAATGCCGTCCCCTTGACGATCCTTTTTCCCTTCGAAGAGTCCGACACATGTTGAATCAAACCACTCCAATTTGAATACCGATGCCATTCCGCTTGGCAAATCTAGAGAAATGTTCTCATCACGTGGCGCACACCGTACAAGCCCTACCGAGTTCCGCCTTGTCAGACATATATAACAGGATATGTGTGCCTGGTCATCCGATTCATGAATATTGAATGTAGAAGTACATCTACAGAGACAGGCACTGTAATACAAACAAGCTGAGGATTTACGCCAATAGTGCCCCAGTCACCAGCGAAATCCCGATCGCAAGAGTACCCACAGCTCCGAGTGAAGATCCTGCATTTTTGGGTGTATCGGGGGTACCTGAATCTGTAGGTGTCCCGCTCTGTGCTGTGCTCGAATTCTCCGCCGTACTTGCAGTCTGTGGGGTACTGGTGGGTGACTGTGACGGAGTCGGATTGATATCTGTCGAGCCATTCGATCCGTCGTCGGTCTGTAGCGAGCCCGGATTTCCCGAGGCCGAGCTTGGATTGTCATTAGCCGCACTAGTAATGACCGGATCCTTGCTCGTAGTGACCGGATTTTTGGTGGGAATGATTGTGACTTTGCCCATCGCCGAGAATCCATTCGAAATGCAACCAGCCACAAATTCTGTGAAACGGTTGGTGAGATGAATTCCAAATGTGAACGGGCGAGAGAGACTGACTGTCGAGAGTATCCTGAACGGATGCGGTGGTCAAAGTCCCAGTTGGGTCGTAGGCCACCTCACAGCCATAACAATCGGCCATCAAATGCACATTGGGTTCAGTGCATATGTAGGTTTCACATGCCGAGTTTCCGGTGGGGCAACCATCTCCTGGTGGAAATTTGGCCTGCGAAAGCGTGAGACACTAGACCTATAGCGACAATAGGAGATCATACAGCGAAATTGGTGAAAACGGCACATCGGGGCTGACATTCGGGAAATATCGTGCCTGTACTATTGTCCCTGCGTACTATCGCTGCCAGTGCTATCCCGTCTGTTAGAATGAGCCGGAGCCTGATAAGTAGATGGGCTTACCTCTATGTAGTACGAGCAGCACGACGGAAAAACTAGTAAGATGCGAGGGCATGTTTGGCGACTCCTGGTCGAAGGTGATAATGGAGTGGAAAGCAATGGTGAATCTCATTCACATTTATATGGCTTGCACCTTGAGCGCCGAGGCTGTTACTTGGCCGGGAAGTTCGGGTACCGAACTTGTTTCGCCGTGTCGACCACTCTTATGATCCTGCCTCTTTGCCACCTGACTTGGAAATACATTCATTCCTACGTGCGTTGGAAGCTGATCTCGTCCACAATGCTCTTCCGTATTGTTAGAATTACTGTGAATGCTCGGGAGATCATACTCGTATGATTAACAAGCGAATATCAGGCGATTTCGGCGCTGAAAGGCGGGATTGCCGCCGCGGGAAGGGATCAGAGCGCTCAAGACTCAATTTCAGTCCGGTAGGAGCGCTCAGCTACCTCGGGTATATCGTGATAGGATCATTATGACGCAGAGCGGTACAGTCCGATCACGATAATTTGATGGTGTTTCACGTCCACATCACACGGCTGATTTGACACAAGATTGGACTTTTAATATCGTACCCGAATCTCCACCAACTTTGTGCGTCTGGAATTCGGAGAGCCAGCGTGGAATGTTCGTCTGTCACCCTCCTGTTTCTACCATCAGCAATACCCCTGACGGTTTGTTTGTTTCTAGCCACTGCATACACAATTTCTATCTCTCATTCTCGAAATGAATGACACCGTGTTCCCTCAGGAAATCTTCGATGCAATCATCCACTTTGTATACCATACATTTGGTGTCCTGGCCTCCAGTGCGCTGGTATCCCGGTGTTGGCTCTTCACAAGTCGAGAGGTCAGGTCGCGATTCTCGTTCGGGGCGGAAGAAAGTTCATTGAGAAGAATTTGGAGAAATGTCGCTAGCAGGTTCTACTCAAGGTGTGATAATGCGGGAGGGAGAGATTAGGGAATGAAACAGAGATACAGTGCTCATCGATATTGTGTATCGTTCTGGAACTTGATTTCTTTTGATTCACGTGGTATCTTGCTTGCAGATCGATTGTTTAATCCGAAGAGTAATGACATGGTCCTCACTTCTGTTACTTAGCGAATAAACGCGTGGTCGCTTCAACGCGTCCAGTCACATGCCAGTCACGTGGTGGGAAAGTATGCTGCTGACTTGCTTTCCAATTTGATGGTTCACACGCTCGTCATCTTAAAATGCCACCTCCAATTCAGCCACATTTCGCTCCCAAGCCAGTCAACGCGCTAAACGGCCTAGCTCATACCCCTCTTTACTTCATTGCTCAAATACTCAGCTCTATGCTCCATTACTGGCTGTACCGTCTCCACCGCATATTGGCGTTGCACCAAAACGCTGCAATTCAATGTCGGGATGATATTTCCTAGTCGGTTGAAGCCAGGACGACTTAGTCGTGTTCTCAATTAGCCATCAACGCGGCGCAAGCTACTGCAGCCTTGGAAGGCTGTATGAAGGGCTTCATCCCGACGCCCCTCATCCCTTTCTCCCTACTAGTGTCTCCAGGCAATCGGGATCTATTGGACACAGCGTGCCTCTCTATGCCTCATGTCTATCCTTGATTGGTTGCGGCGCTTGCTTTGCCCAGAAATCATGAGCTCGTCCTGCACGATGATCTTCGTTGCAGTGTACGTGACTGCACGACGAAGCATCAAGTCCGTTTTTCCCGTTTGCGCCTACATATCCTGACTGACGGAAGGGTTTTGCTTAGATAGTTCAGAAAGGTCATATCTCTTGCCTTTCGGTTTATCGAGCCTGTGTTCTTGGCTCGTTTATCTCACATGTTTCTGTCAGACTCGTTTCGTGGCTTCAGACTGGACCTGCAGTATACTGTAAGAAATATCGCCCATATACGTTAGGGGTCGAATTATCGTCCAGTTCTCCTGATAATCCTCAGGGAAGACAGAGTAGCGGCTTCAAAATACAGATCCTGACCGGAGTCCAGCTCAGGCCAACTATATTCCGCTTGCCTACATACCCCATACTGAATGAGACCTGTGGAGGTCTTTGGTTACTCATCCGCAGCGTCTTGTTTCACCGCCAGCGTCCGGTAGATTTTCTCATGTCATGTCACAGTGCTGACCATTTTCGGTAGGTTTCGGCGACACCTTTGCACTTCATCAGCATCATTCGGCAAACCCGAAATACGCGAAAGTCTTGGCACTCGGAAACCATCATGTTTGGCCATTGGGGAATCCTTCCGAGGACAAGGTTATGCCCTTTGTGGCGCGTCATTGTGTATGTCTCAATTCATTTGAAATGAGATGAATTACATTCTATTTGTGGTCTGCGTTGTTCTCGCCATTCAATGTGTAGGGTCCATGGTAGAGCGCTCACGAGATAAGCGCCAGACGGCCAGTTTTGACCTCTGTCTGCTGCGGAACCTGCTCTTGCGCGCTGCTTTGCTTCCATGTGACGGCAGGTATTGCAGTCTCATTTCAAGGGATGGTTCTGCGACAGACTTCGCGGCTGATTCAATATCAAGCTGTATTGCTGGGCAGGTATGACGACCTCCAATGATTTATATTTCACCAACTGTTGCATTCAGTAAAGACGCCGGGAATTTGCGTCCCAACTGGGAAGCTGTGTGTGGGAGGTGTCGCAGGAGTCAGGTACTATATTTGGACCCGATTCGACCGCCGGTACTGGATTTGGCCTCCGTGACATGATCCCAACATCCGATATGTCCAGGTCGCACTGATGAATGTCCCGTCTAGGAATAGCCTGAGCTGGCTGTCTCAAGAATCGGTGATTTCCAACAAACCATCTGAGATCCCTTTGTCGGCGATTTGTCCCCGCTTTAAATAGTTCCAACGTTGGTTTCCGGAGCCCTCCTCACAGCCTCTATTCTTTGTTCCTATTCCCGTTGACGACAGTCTCTCCTCTATATCCTGTCCTTCCTCTCACTCTCATTCTCTAATCGACGACTTTGTCTGCATCTATGAAGGCGATTCTAGCGCTCCTCGTGGGCGCTCTTGCAGCATCGGTATCAGCTTCACATCCTCAACCGCCCCATTTACGACGCAGCTCGGGGGTAATTTCCAGAGCCTCAGATGATGTCTTACGAGCAGTCGATGAATCCTTGCTGGTCAGAGCCGATGACATCTCAACCCTCTTTTCCCGTCGTATCGACACCATTGTTGGGGAGCTTCCAAGCGCGACCAAAGTACCGGACCTGTAAGCTTCATTCCTTGCAGTGTGTCTTTTAGTTCATCGTATAATCCAGCTTGTCGTCGATAACCTCTGAAGGACAATGGCCCACTGTGAATTACACGACGGGCTGTGATGCCCGTCGCTCCAAGTTCGTCCTACCTTGCTTCCTTGCATGAATAATAACACTCATTGTCGTTTCTCTTCAGCTGGCCAGGTATGCATGTTTCTTCCCAGTCCCATGTCAACGATCTCACAAAGCTCCAATAGCTGCCGACCACTGGTCAAATATAGGTATGAAACTTTCTCTCGCGATAATGATATTCTTATGGTCGTACAGCCCTACTGGCTGGCGCATGGCATGGCGGAATCAGTGGATCCGGCGCATCTCAGTTTGTCCAGGATTCCAATACACTCGCAGCAATCTCGAAGGCAATGGACTGGTGGTTTGCCAGAGACTTTACCAATCTCGACTGCTTGGATTCTGGAGGAACTCCAAAGTGCCCGTGTAGCTCCACCGACACGACGATGTGGAACACGAATTGGTTCAGCAGCGTGCGTCCCTCGTTTTTTTCATCAAGATACATCCCTCATGTTTTTTAGATTATTCTTGTACCGGATCTCGTCGGCCGAGCGTGTTTGCTGGTCGACAAAAGCCTTACGCCATCCCAATTGACAGGCTGCACGAATATGACCAAGCGGTCCTATGGTGCTATAGCTCGCCAGATCAACGACTTGGGTATCGCAGACGGCGCGAATTTGCTCAGCATTGCTTCCGTCGGCGTCGACTTTGGTTTATTGACTAACGACGCTGCGACGATAACCGATGCCTACAGCCGGTCTCATACAGAACTCTCCATTCAAACTGCCGATAAATCCAATGGAATTCGACAGGACGGAAGCTTTGCGTACGTCATTTATCTGTTTTCAGGTTTAGCGCTAACATGGGAACAAAAAGACAACACAATGGGATGCTTTACAATGGAAACTATGGTGCGTCCCTTTGTTTTGATGTCTCTTGGGCGCTACTGATGGATGGAAACCTCTAGGCAAAGATTTGTATGTGCTGCTGCGGTTTGATTTTAATGGTTTCGGGCGCTGATATCTATTTATAGCTCTAACGCCTTCCTTGACCTCGAGGTCGAGGCGGCTGGAACTCAGTTCGCGGCGAATTCGGGACAGCAAGCTATCCTTGAGCAACTGTTCGAAAGTGACCGGTGGATGATAGTAAGGAATACTGTTACCGGGGTGCTTCATTGGGATTTGGTCGGTCACCTTTCTCCCTCCTTGCGATTTATACTGATATAGACGCAGTCAGCAATTGGACGATTCATCAGCGAACCTGTAGCAGATAGCCAGTGGGTACTGTTCATCTCACCCTTCACCGTATTGATGGTTCCTCAGGGCCTCGGCTGAGATCAACATCAATGTGACGGAAGTCGGTGCCCTCGGGAAGCTTTGGTCTTCCGGCACTTTGAACGACTTTTCGACTGCTTTGTCTGGTAGCGGTAGTAATGCTAACGCCGGAAACCTACTGGGCAATCGTATGTACTACGATGCCGATTATATGGTGCGTGAAAGATTTTGTGCCTGGACCAGCGTCTAACTGCGATTCAGGTTCAACGCGGTTCCAACTATGTTTCCTCTGTCAAAATGTACAGCAAACGTACTCAATCATCTGAATGTACAAATCTCCAAAACGTACGTATTGCTAGTGTATATCCAGCGATTGACTCTAACGATATGAATAGGCAAAAGGTTTCCACCTGAGCGACGGCGCTGTCTACACCTACCTGAGCGGAAATGAATATGAAGACATCGCAGCAGCTTGGGACTGGAATCTTATCCCAGGAATAACCGTCGATTACAACGGTACCCCACTTAACTGTGACAATACCGCATTCCCTGGCGCTCAAACGTTCGTTGGTGGTGTTTCCACTGGCACTATTGGCGTCGCAGCAATGCGCTATACCAATCCTTCGACTCATGCTCTGCGATTCCAGAAAGCATGGTTCTTCCTGGGCGACGATGTCCAACACGTCATGGTATCTAATCTTTCCACCACCGGGACAGCCCCAATCTACTCGGTTCTGGATCAGAAGCGCCACAATGGCAATATTCTGGTCGACGGAAACGCTGCAAGTGGTTCAAACACCTTCCCCAAAGCCAAGACTCTTTGGCACGACAGCGTCGGATATTCTTTCAACCCGGATTCTCCTGTCACGCTCAACGTCTCTGTCGGTACCAAGACTGGCAATTGGGCTGATATTGGTATTTCGACGCTACCTGGTCAACCAGTCGACCTTTTCGCTGCTTTCCTCGTTCACAGTGACCTCACCACCCCCATCGAATACTCAGCATTCCCTGGCGTAACGTCCGATGCTCTCGCCGGCAAAATCTCGGGATTGCAGCTCCAGACTATCACCAACGATGCCCATATTTCGGCGGTCTACGATTCAAAGAATTCGGTAGCCATGGGTGTATTCTGGGATGCTACAGGAGGGTCATTCAAGTTTACACCTTCAGGACAGGCTGGCGTCACCATAGCGGCGAATGCAGGCGCTACGGTCATTTACGACCTCAATTCGGGCAACTTGACCGTCTCGGATCCTTCTCATACCACACAGAGTGTCTCGGTCAAAGTTACCGTCGATGCTAGCGGGACGATTCCAGGAAACCTGGCCAACAGGGATAATACCTATTCCTTTGATCTTAGTGCAGATCCTGGAGCGTCGGTTATCCAAAACGTGAGCGATACGCTTCTCGTGGTCTCTCGCTGTACTGACTATCAATATAGATCGCGCCAAATGCGCCAAATGCTCCTGGGAAGCAGGGCACCAATAAGAAAAATGGTGCTGTACGTCGAGAGATAGGTGCATTGGGATTCGTAGCGCTTGCTACTGTGTTGGTGTTGTTTATCTAAGGGCTACCCGAGTGTTGTGCAACTTAATTATTTAATAATCTCGCCAGCACTGGACTGTATACCATACTGTCAAGCTGACAAATGTGTATGTATGTTTCCATCCGGAAATGTTCAACTATGGTACAACTTGAACTCAACTGTCATCCCAGAAGATAAACACGCCATAAAGCATGATTATATGGCAGGTTTGGGCCAGCAGCCAGCGTGCGAAACGAGACGCGTCAGGATCAGCTTTTGACTTTTCTCTCCACAAATCCTTTTGGGATCTGCCCCATATGGCAGGTAGACCATGTGACGTTCCCGCCCGGCGGGCAACAGGGCGGGATGTTGAGAGACCGAATATGACGCCAGCTGAGCGCTTGTTTATTAAGCTCACTTAGTCTAGTGGTATGGTGGTGAGAATCCTCCGCTGCTTACGTGTCCTTTTCGTGACGAGGTTGAGTGTTCAGTACTTCAGTACATTTAGTCCCGCCTTCTGTCTTTTATTTCGACCGCGAAAGATTTGACCCCTGCCACCCTCCTTATACATTAAAAGTGGGAACCAGCCTTTAGCGCGCCCGCCTGAGACTCCCGGCTCGGAGGACCAGCTCGCGAGGGGAGGGGAGGGGAGGAGGGGAGCGAATGGCAGGAACCCTAATCCTGTGTCGAAAGTAACAGAACATATGTTTCATGCGATTGGTATTGCCTCGACAGTTGTTCTGAACCAGTCTGTCGATGTAGAATAAGATGGAAATAAACCTACAAATCTCCGCTGACTATCAACGGCCGCAAAGACTTCAGATTGTACGACGTCGATTCGGAATACAGTTCCAGGCATTATCATCAATAATAGTCCCAGAGAACTGTGTTTCCATATGAACTCGAGCGCTCGATAGGATTCTCCCTGCGCTCCCCACAATAACCACCCGAAGTACCGGGAGGGGATTTCACACCCAGATGTATACGGGAGTTTCATTTTGCTCTCTCGCATGGATTTGTCCCGAAACTGCTCCAACGAGAGTATCCCAGCTGATCACAGCAGGTTGCCTTTGGCGTGATCGATATGACTCATGGCTGGCGCATGGGAATTTTTTAAGGGATGACAAGCCGATTCTGACACGACGACGTCGCAGCTGGTAACCGAAGCTCAGCTAGCGCGTCTAGGGTGACATAAAGCGGCGAAAATCCACTAATAACGTCACGAATATGGTATTGGATTAATTCAAGTAGATATATCCTTGAATCGCTGTGAATTACAGGGTGCAGAATAATACAGGTTGTTTTCGGTGAGATGAGGCTATATTCTGTATTCTGGCTTCCTGCTGATTAAATAAGTCTTGACTACTGAATGACATCCATGTCGCCGCTGTGTTGCGCTGAATGGCAGTCAAATCTGGTCAATCTTGTCAATGACACGACCGTGTAATGACGACTGCGTCATCATCAAAATTCCCATGATCATGACGCCATAGCCAACTTGCCGTGATACCGAGGTTCCTAATAGAGGGTCGATCACCGGACTAAGTATCTGAAGATCAGAGAACATACATTGACGCTTTTTGATATCTTCCACACAATGGACCGCATGGCGTTTCCAATCTTTCTTTTGGCATTCACGAGAGCAATAGTGGGCTGACTGCTGACCCAGTATCGAAATACAAATTCATATTTAGGAAATGTATGCAATCTATTAACCCGCTTTCCGACCATAAAGAAACCTTATGCAACCGCGTCCGGGACTGCACTACCATTGCGCCGATCGACTTTATTGACGAGACCTGGCCCACGAGACAGGAGTTCGATATCTTGTCCATCGTGAGTGATGATTCCATTCGGATGGTGATGACGCTCAGCATCAGCATCAGGGATGCCATGTCGGTCTCCTGCAGCCCATAGATGCACCCGTTTGTCTGAATCGAAGGGCGCCATTCCATCCGTAAAGGCCCGACGAATTTCAATATAATCTATGGCAAAAGTGTTAGAGAGCACAGATGAAAGGGGCAGAGAACTACCTGTAGCGAATTCGCCAATCTGTTTTGATTATTGTTAGTGGAATATCCTAGCAATGGTCAACTTGCCTCAATTTCATCCATGCCCAGCTTCTCAGCCTCTGCCCTCTCATGATGGCGCAAATGAAGGCCGGGAATTTTGTTGACAATTGTGGCAATAAGGGCCGTGACCACGAAGCTGTAGCCGGAGCAGACCACGATATAGGTAAACTGGATGTAGAGCTGTTTCCAATTGCCATCTATCCATCCACCTGGGATTGAAGTATTGACGCCGTCCAAAGCAATGATCTTGGTGGAAGCAAAGATTCCGTTCAAGAATAAACCAATCATTCCGCCTTCAGAGATAAGGTCAAGGGAGGCTGACACCTGCTGTAACTGACTACATTACCTACACCGTGTTCTGCGAACAGATCAAGACTGTCATCTATGCGGACCAAGAATTTGACTAATGGAAACGCAGAGTCAGTCGGTGCCAGGAGGAGAAATTTTGATCAATGACCTTTCGTAGCAAAATTGCAGATACCACCCGCCAGGACACCGACGATTATTGAGGCCCAAGGTGGTACGAATCCACAGGAAGGGGTAGCAGCAACAAGAGCGGCAATTGTACCAGAACCTGAGTAGCATGAGAAGGCGTCGAAAGAGAACAAAACAAGAAAACGGACAGAATCCTACGCTTGTGAATTTTCTTTCTACACGAAAATCCAACGCACACCTATTTCGGATCGTCAACCAAGAGAAAATCCAGACCTTTTGAAGATTTACCAGACAAGTCCACCAAAGGCAGCTGCAATAGTCGAGTTCCACACCGCCATAACAGCCCGGAGATTGGCTCCAAAAGCGCTTCCCCCATTGAAACCCAGCCACCCGAACCAAAGGATAAATGTTCCAAGGTTCACCAGAGATACATTATGAGGTCGAAAATTCTGCAGTTCTGCTTCTTGTCTGCGTCCAAGGACCCATGAAAAGGCCAGGCCACTGACTCCACTTCCAATCTCGACTGGACCTCCACCTGCTGTTCAATTAGTCGAGCATTCCTAGTCAAGGGATTCGCTTACCAGCAAAGTCGAGGACGCCCCATTTGAAAGCCCATCCGTTGACTGAAGGTCAAATTTAGGGTTCATCAGTTCAAAACACTGCAAATACATACTTCCCCAAGCCCAATAGGCAATGGGAGCATAGACAAAGGTTAACCAGAAGATAGGTATGACAACTTGAAGACAGGATCAGCAAGGCTCGTCTTGATTAACTAGTAAACCCTTACTGGCGGCAGGAAAGACGCGTCCACGCTCAGCTGTAGCACCAACCAGCAGAGCAACTGTTACACAAGCGAACTCCATCTGAAAGAAACTATAGAGTAGCTCTGGGATAAGTGGAGAGCCAGGGGATGGATCACCGAGTACATGTCGGAGACCTGCATTCTTCAAATTGCCGATGAAACCGTTGGTGGCTGTCGACGAGAATGCCAGGCTATATCCCCAGGCATACCAAACGCAGACAACAACTGCATTGCTTGCGAATACTGACCACAGTAAAGATACTGACAATGACTTCTATCTCAGACGTCGCTTGCAGTGAACAGCCAGGCTTACAGGCGCTTTTTCTGCGAGCAAGTCCTGAGTAAAGGAAGCCTATATAACATGAGAGCAACCCAGGTAATTCGTGACGATAGACAAAGAGCTTACCCACACCAGGAATCATCAGCAGCACCATCGCGCCTGCCACAATGATAAAAGCAATGTCTCCGTGTTGAAACCTGAGAGAAGACTGAGGTTCGGTCCGCTACGAAAATAAAACGACGTGCTGGCTCGCATCTCCTAGGCGCAGATCGTCAGTTACGAAGCTGATGAAAAATGCCCACTTACGACGATTGCCATTCATGCTCGTTTTTTACCGAGCCTTGATGGAGAGAAGAGAGTCGTTTGAAAGTAAAAGTGGTCGTGCGATATCAATACAGTCCCTCTGGAGCTTTTAAAGATGCCAATGACGAATATGGCAGCATTGCGCTTCTGATAGTGTCCAATGCCGTTAACTTGCTGGAACATTACAGGCTATTGTAGGATAAAGTGAGATAAGGGGAAGCGAACGGGGCTGTATGCGCTGGGTCAAAGCATGCCCAAAATTTCATGTTTCCTGTTAATGCATATGTTGAATGAAGTTGAAAGCGGGTTAAAGATCGGAGTTTTATTCGGCTTCCTCCGCCTGCAGGTGTCCAGGTCACACCTCCCGAATATCCCGATGATCGTTTACTGTTAGGTAAAAGTTGAGCTGTCGACGCTGTCTACGATTACAGAGCATGCTCGGGCAGGAATGCGGCGTCCGCTTACATCACAGCTGGTTCGGGTCCAGTTCAGTGTTCAGGTGAACCTTGGCACGGAATATGATAGGCAGATAAGATCCCAGCAAGGTCCGTGAGGGCCCAATCCGGTTTGTTGCCGCCCTTTGACAATGTCCTTTTCTCTGTTCAGTCAAATAATGATTATCCTACCTTATTTGGGTGATGATTGGCCTTGAAGTCCCGCTATTATATACCAACATGTTGTTCTCCGTTGGATGTTGGTCAGACTACCAGTTTCCAATGCGCGCCGTAAGCAATCTGCTTATCTATGTCAACCTATTTCAACTCATTGTAACATACCATTTTGATTTACGATAGGGTTTACTGCCTTTCGAGCTTTAGCCTTTCCAAAGTATCATGTCATTCGATCTGAGAAACAGCTCCTTGAGTCCACGCAAAGGTAGCTATGTCACGAATCAGAATGATCGAGCACAGGTCAATGGAAAACCTGAGCATCCAAGGATATCTCCCGACTTCTATCAAGATTGAGGTACATATATGCCATCATTGCGCGCCTGTCACCAGGCAGAGATTTTCTATGTCTCAAGACATGTTCCTCGGCTCAGATTGCGCAGATCGTACAGATCTGGTCAGATGCCCAGGCGCTACGGAGAAGCCCGAGATAAGCAGTGACTTGAACGTATTGGTAGTGCGAACCTCTCGGCCAAGGAGGCTCTGGATTCCCATGTCACCTTGAAGGATCCAAATCTTTACAGTCTCATTTACCAGTGATTGAATACAGATCTTGCTCGCTGTTTTGTAGAGCCTCAGGAGACATGAAAGTGAACACGGTCCAAATCAAAGTATTTCGTCACAGTTCCACGAGCTTATCATCGAACACGAGGAGTGTTTCCGTCGCTGCCTTGCCTTTGGACAAGACACCTGTAATACGCAACGACGTTGACAGACAAAATTTCCATGTAATAAAGGAATAATTCTCGATATCGATATACTTCTCACTTACAACCGGTTCCGGTTGTCTAATAGAGGCTGATTCTAATGCTGTGTATGTAATTACTAATTCAATAATATCTATACCATGGACTATGTACTACTAGACGAGACCTGGTTGGGCTACCAAAGTTGGATATAGATCGATGCACGTATTCACGGGCGACCTCGTTGCCAGTGAGCGTGCGAAACAAGTCGCGTCAAGATCACATGATAGATGGCGTGAAGGCTCGTGACTCGCACATTTGACGCGCATGTTTGGGGTTTTTTCACCTGAACCGACATCGGGTTCACACCCCCAAAAAGACACCGAGTCCAAAATCTCCAATAGTGCTTCAATTTATCATGGTATTCTAGCCAGAGCATGATGACTGCCTGGGCTTGACGGCTGTAACTTTTGCGACGCGAAAATCACGCTTTTACCGAAAAAAGGCCATTCAACTTGCCACCACGTCTTGAAACCAACGAAACTCTCCTTTCTGCCGTTGACAATCAGCTCGCTCAGCTCCTGGCTGTTGCAGAGTCTGAATCAGCAGATGGGAGGGCTTCAGTATGCACTTATTTCGAGTATATCAGTTATTCTCAGAAGTACTCTACAGTAAACCAACTACCGCAGGCACACTACATACTTGAACCATACATTCAATAAAAGTCGATGTCCGCCTGCCCATCTCACGCGCATCAACCATGCGCTCCACACGCAATCCGAAGCATGCTGACCCTCAGTTGCTCTCCAAGTCTCGGCCACGCGATTGGGGAGGTAGGGTGGATGTTCTCACTGGATAATGAAACTCTGGAGTCCATACAAGCCATCCTTGATTGAGACCGATCCAGTAGTACAATCCCCTGAGTTCCATGTCAGATTTCGACGGATTTTAATTGGATTATGTGAGTCTACCATATCATTGGGAATAGCCCAGAGAGAACTGTGATCCACAGGTGAATATCACTCTCAAGCGGCGTCTGGGAGACTTACAAACGATTACAGATGCAAAAACTGCCACAGCAACGGTTGAACTTTGGAAGAAATACAAGATCAGAGCAAAAAAGCCCGAGTACGTTCCTGATTGCAAAGTCTTCAATTTCTAAACCAAAAAATAGAGGGAATTCACTCACCTGCGATGAGAAAGCTTGAACACCACCTGATCAACATCCCAACACATGCAGCAACCCATTCGTGAAACTTCTTCGGGCCCTCCTTCCATGTGTTTCTCAGCCAGATGTATGTTGCCGCTGCGTAGAGCGCCGAAAAACTCGTTGTCACCACGCCGAGAATGGCGAAACACAACGCCCCGGTTCTTAATCTGCTTCCATTGCCCTGCAATGATAAAATGATAGATAGTATCTGGCCTTCAACGCCTGCCATGAAGGTTCCCGCCAGAACTAGAGTCGAAAGCGTACGTTGTTGGTGCTCGTACCGCTCTGGAGGTATGGATCGTGTAGCGAGTTCAGGCTTCTCCAGTTTGGAAGAAGCGCTACTGATGGTAGTATCAGAATCAGGGCTGGAGACTAGCTCCATTGTAGGTAATCGCGTAACCCGACGAGCATTCTTTTCATCGACCCGGTGAGAATTTGGGTGAGACATGGAATCCTGAGATCGATAGTCACAGACCGTCGATGAAGTGGAAGCGGTTCATTCAGAATAGTTGAAAAGTGATTCTGCGCTCATATAAATGTCAAAGAAAGCTTACGACACATCCAAATACCAGAGCAACCACGGCAGTGCAATCATATTGGGCGCTGATATGTGTGAAGATCGATTAGCAGATCCAGGCCAGTTCTGCTAATGTAGACCGCCAAGTGACCTCCGACACTTGATTCAAAATCCGCAAGATCATCATGTACTTGAAACCTCAGTCGGGGTCTAGTCTAGGCAATCGTTCTGACTTGTATAGAGTTGGGATCCACCTAGAGGCCTATTGCGCCCAAAAACAATGCCCAAAGCATTAGGTTATACGTGGTTAGCGGATGAATGATAAGTATCGATATGGAGACAACGGGTCAAATGGGCATGTTGCGGTCGGCATCAGGTATTGAAGCTCCGCTCTCCCTCCTTCCTGCCGGTCGTCTAGCTGTGGTGCATATCGCGATCATTAACACATCTCAAAGGCAAATTTTGGTTTCCATGTCAAACACTGACAATATTTTTGGAAATGGGTCTTCAAGTTCGTTGAGATCCGGATGAAATTGACTTCAACCTGGGATAAGTCGGAGTTTTATCTGAACAAACCTCTCGGACCAAGCCGGACATCCATATAATCCAGGACAGACACAGTTCCTCGGAACCCCACACGTGGGACGGATCAGAAGCCAGTTTTGCAACTCCGAATCCATCAACCGAGTGAGAGGCAGAATGCAGACAAAAACCTTTTGGTTGATATTCAGGGGTCCTCGTCGACCTCAAGCTCAACGTCGTCGCCATAAACAATGACGAAAGGAACCTTGAGCAATAATTGACCTCTTCTGCCTCCGAAATAGCAATTTTCATGTGACTATTGAGCGTGCGAAACAAGGCGCGTCAAGATCACATGATAGATATCGTGACTCGCTCATTTGATGTGTATGCACTTGTTTGGTTCTTTTTTTCTGACACCACATCAGGGTTCACATTTGCGAATAAAAAAAAGGTACCCAGCCCAAAATCTCAACGATTCTTCGATCTAACAAGTCTCCTAGCCAGAACCATAATGACTGCCCGAGTTGACGGCTGTGACGCTTGCGATGCGAAATTCACGCTTTTACCGCAGCTACGGTCATTCAACCTGCTACCACGTCTCAGGACCAACGAAATTCTCCCTTCTTCCATCGACAATCAGCTCTCTCAGCTTCTTGCTGCAGCGGAGTCCGAATCAGCATTGTACGATGGAGAGCTCGTTCGACTGCATAGCCGTATCATTGCAATCGAAAACGCCAAAAGAGAATTCGAGAAGGAGGTCATTCGATGCAAATCGTCGCGGTCTCCGATTCGCAAGCTTCCACTGGAGCTTATAACCGCCGTTTTGAAGGAATGTGCCACTGGTGCGACTGTGGGTCAGTCGCTGACGGTTAGCTCTGCGCCGGCTCTCCGACTTGCCAGGGTATGCACCCATTGGCGACATATAGCCTTGTCGACAGGAGCCCTTTGGTCGACCATCGCCATCGATGTCTCGGCTTCGGGGGAGAACCAGCTCAGAGCGATCAGAGAGCTTATGCAACGAGCAGGGAATTCGATGCTTGACATCCGGCTGTTTGACTCTTGGAAGGACGAGGAGGAGTACACCATTGAAAGGCATGATGCCGTTGATATTCTCATGGTCGAATCAAACCGCTGGAGAACTCTCGAGATAAATCTTCCACTCGATTTCACTGCAGAGCTTCTATCGCCGATCCGAGACAACCTACTCAACCTTGAATCACTCGAGGTCACATTCTCACTGCCGCACGGGGATCCAGTGGACTTTTTCAAGACCGCCCCAAAGCTTCGAAGCATATCCATCAGCAATCATTATCCCGCCGACTTTGACATCCCTTGGACACAGATTCAGTATTATCATTACGACGGATCCAGCGCCACAGATTTCCTGAAAAATCTCTCCCTTTGCGAAAACGTCACATCTCTCAACATTGCTGGGATCGAGGGTCAGATTTACCGCCCGGCCTTCATCACTGCCCCGCTTCATATGCTCTCCATCGACATGGGTAGCAAGCGGCAGCAAAGTCTGGTCAATTGCTTACTCCTTCAGCTTATGCCTAACCCAGGTCTATCATCATTCAGACTATCCACCGTCTCTCGTTTCACGCAGCATTCGATGTCCAACCTGTCGCAATTTGTTGGCAGACAGTCTGAAACTCTCACCTCCCTCGAACTTGTAGAAGTCTGGGTCGACCCTGCCGTGCTACATCAAATTCTCCAATGCACGCCAGCACTGACTTTCCTGCTTGTTCTGGAGGTTCCAAAAGCCCAACGTGACTCAGCAATGATAACTTCGAAAATAGTCAATGCTATGAGCAACCAGACGCTCCAGCTTCACGGCTCCTCTCCGCGGGTCCTTCTGCCACGTTTAGAACACCTCAAACTCGAGTTACATGGTGGCGCCGGCTACGTCTCAGAGCAAACACTTGTAGACATGATCAAGTCGCGTTGGAGACCTCCATCAACCGTCGGGGAATCTTCATCAGAGGCAGATGAAGCCGCTTGTCTTCGAACAGTTTCTTTGACGACCCATCGCCCATTCCCGAAACGACTCTTGCAGACCCTCGAATACCTCAGACTTTCGGGAATGGCGATTGAGGTCATGGAGGCAAAAGAGACGGCGACAGGGACCAAGAAGTAGAGGTTCGTGTTTCTTGAACCATTTCATTCTTTTATTGACAGTTGGCCAGCACATTATCGCTTATGTCCATGCAAATACGAACGGACCTTTCATCTTTCTTCCATCTGGAACCGCGATTTCGATCCGCTTGTCTAGTAAGATTCTTTTGGTATAGGGAAAAAAACATGCTAGCTATCGACATTTATACGTTTCTTGAATTCGTCTTGAGAGGTGATAGCTATAGAGTAGATACAAGTAGCTCATACTACATAAAATTAGAGCATTAAAGCCAATTCAATCCACATGCTTCGACGTCCAGACCGTTGTTCAGCATCATAGTTTGGCGTTTCCCCTCATCGATTGAGAAACTACAACCAACCTTGACCACTTGCTTGAACCTTTGTGGTTTCTTTCGCGATGAGTGCCTCGTTTATCGCTAGCTGAAATGGAAACGCTAGCTGAAATGGACAAGATCAAACTTCAAGGTCGAAATGTTGGTGCTGGAGCCTCCTGGGTTTCCCTAAACAATGTTCATATCAGTCGCGATCACCACTAGAAACGCTGGAGGCTACCTTGAACAAGTCCAAAATATCGTATTGTGCATTAGCGGCCAGCACCGAATTGGAGAAATGGTATAAATGAGAGCTCTCCCTGATTCATTGCTATCCAGATATGGGAACTGAACCCATGGCGAATGTCCAGGGGAGAGTGTAGCGTCGTCCGAGACGATATTGTCCCAATGCAGTCTACGCATCAAAACACACTGCCTTGGTATCGATAGAGTCGCCTTGAATCATCGAGGATGTCCACAGTCCCGAAACCATCTCGCGGGACACGATCGTAGCGCAAAAAGCCAAAGTTGGCCGTCGGCAAGGGAATATGGATCTGTTAGGGCTGTAGTTTCCCTATAATAGTCTCAAGATGAGTAGGTATCGTCATGGAAAGCGTCAAATCTTACCCGCGAAAAGTTGGAAAATCGAACATTTGGCTACCTCGACGCCAAAAACGGGAAATGACACGGATGATATATCGTGGTTACATTTGGCAATGTTCATGAATACAGAGGAATGTTGCTCTGGAGCTGGGCGGTGATATGGGGCTATCGAAAGCCATAGTGGAAATTTCAAGGGTCGCGGTCAAGGTGAATGGGAAAGCTCGGTCGCTTGGATGCCTAAGGCCATTCCGCAGCTGCTCTAGCATCTAAAGATTGGTCCCAGGTCATCCGGAATCAATGGACGACAGCTGCTGCTGCCTAGGACCCGAATGTCGCCGAAATGACCAAGATCGACCGTGAGATCCAGATATTGGCGGTGGAGCTTTGCAACTTCTCCCTAGCAATGCTGGAATGAGTATGAGTTACCAAAAACATGGCTGAAAGCTACCTCAAAGAAGTCCAGAATCACGACTTTGGCACTAGCGGCGGTTTTGACCAACGACATGGGATCCGACCAGAGGGAGGATCTGGAGAGTACCTCTCCTTGATTATCCGCTATTCTGAGATGTGAACTGGTGCTCTGACGAATGGCCAAAATGCGAATCTGGCGTCGTATGATACTGGCAGAGATCTCGGCGCCAACAAAAGTCGGAAAGTCATTATCGCCCAGCAGCAACATAGGCAGCAAAAGAAGCAGCTCCTGGATCAGTAGAGTCATCTCAGCCATTCGAGAGAAGTCTTGCAGGAGCAGATTTCGTTCAGGACCTGGTCATAAGTCGAGCGGGCGAGATTCCGTCTCGGGCTACGAATATCGACCCAGTCATTTCGTAAGATTCCTGGAAGACGACCATGGTAAGGGATAATCAGCACAGAAAAAGCCGAGGCTTACGTGCGAAGACTTGTTTATCAAACCTTCGGCGAGAGCATCACGTGACCCGCAACCGGGAGGAGAGCGGTCCACCAGCGACCATATTACAGCCAGGATGTCGAAAGGGGATTGGAAATGGATAGATGACGCTATAATGGCTTTGGGTCTGGCGGAATCCATAGGCTTCGCAATGGCAGGCACGCAAAGCGGTCTCGATAAAGAATCTGCGAAGAGAAGCATTAGCTCGGATACATGGTGGCATATTCAACGACGCACCATGCGGTACCCAAACCCCGATTATCGGTCTCTGATATCCATTCCCTTGGGCATGCGGTTTAAAATCAGGCCACGATATCGGAGGAGCAGCAAAAAAAAGATCTTTTTCGTTTCCCGAGATCTATCATTGCTCTTCCATGCACCTCTCGTTCGCTGACCACCATAAATGGTGTTGGTTTGGGGATTCCGATAACCATGGCGTAACGTCTGTGCCCCAAAGTCAGTCATGGCAATCAAGAGGTAGCAAAAAAGGGACGGACGCGGCTTCTTCGTCTCCCCAGATCCGTTCGCCTTTCTCATTCCACCGTCTTGCTGGCTTTCCAGCGTTAATGGCGCTGGTTTCGGTAAGCATGGGCTAACGAGGCAAGGAAGGCAAAGCCTACCTGACCCGTAGAGTCCTCATGCAAGATGGCAAAGGAGCAGGTCGTGCATCCTTCTCAGAAGCTCTTGGATCCAATGCGACCGTGAAGATCCTGCTATACGACCGTCGACGATTCAGCATAAAGCTGGGGATGACAATGCCCGACAAACCAAAAATATTACGGCTGCTTCTGCCCTTGATTCTGACCAATGAGGACAGGGACTCGGGCTTGCGGAATATTTGGACGAAGGCAGGAAAGACCTGCAGCCGAGGCCCGACAGAAATTATGGGACAGAGGAGCGTGGGAGGATCCAGTCGAACCGAGCAACCGAAGTAACACGTGTTTTG
The DNA here is from genome assembly GCA_029320655.1 of Mycena floridula. Taxonomy (NCBI): domain Eukaryota; kingdom Fungi; phylum Basidiomycota; class Agaricomycetes; order Agaricales; family Mycenaceae; genus Mycena; species Mycena floridula. The sequence goes on along the minus strand of JARIHS010000041.1, from coordinate 177,897 downwards.
CTTGTTCAGTCTCCATCCCACGAACGATTATCGACCCCGGTTCCCATCGTTGAATACTAGCCAAGCCATGATGAACAGTGAGCTCGCAAATCTGTTAAGGAACCGAAAAGTCTGATAATTCTGACAGGACGGGGTTCAATTGACGAGCATAAGTGTCATCTGTGCGGCCTTGTTGGGTACAAAGATCCATATGCAAAGGCTCCAAAGACCGTACATTCGGCGCGCGTTCAGAATCTCCTGCTCTCCAACGAAATCCCGCTGGAATCTGAGATGGCTCAGTTCCGAGATTTCATCGCTACTGAACAAGCCGATATCGTCGATTTGGATCACCGAATCGCCAAAATGTGTCGTAAACTGAAGTCGCTCGCTGAGAAGCGGGTACAAAAACAGCGAAACATTGTCGATTATAAGAAGGTTGTTGATCCACTGCGTCGACTGCCTGAAGATCTTCTTCGGGAAATCTTCCTTCCGCTAGCAAAGGCAGAGCCTCAGAGCACGACCTCGCTCGACCCTAGCGTCATGCCTTGGCGTCTGACCCATGTCTCCACTCGTTGGAGAGATGTAGCGACTTCATATCCTCGACTTTGGTCCTCGATTCGTGTGGTTTATTCCAAAAAACAACAACTTCGTGCTGAAACCATTCAGAAAGACATCTTAGCATTATCGACCCAGCTTGCCAGAGCAGGTCAACATGGTCTTGACGTCCTCATATCCCTGCAAATCCCGGTAGCATCACACAACAGTCTTCTTACGGTGTTGGCGACGACCTCGGCTCGCTGGACCAGTCTCTCATTCTCCACAGTCTCGTCAGATACCACAATACTGAAGCCACTCCGTAGCGCATTGCAGCGCCTTACGACTCTCGAACTTTCGTTGAAAGACAAAAAGACCCCTCTGACTCAGACAGAGTGTTCGGAGACGACAATGGCAGAGAATCTTCAGTTTCTTCCGGCTTTGAATACTCTTCTTGCACCCGTTGGAGAAGCTCTCGGCTGTGGGCTTCCGCTATCCCAGGTGTTGAGCTACAGCTGCCCGAGATCCTGCAGCGCTTCAGAGGTCATGCAATTATTGTCACAAATGCCGGACCTCGAAATATGCACATTCGGCGAAATCTCCGACCGCGAGGATCCTGAACCAGAACCAGCAATGGATGTACGACTCTCCAAGCTGCATACCTTGTCGGTCCCGACTACTTCGATGAAGCATCTGCTTGATGCTAGTTTCCCAACACTTGGAGCCCTGGTTATCGGCGATGACGTCTATCCCCACAAAGTGGTCACGATCGATTCTCTGATTTCCTTCGTCACGTCCACCAAAGCTGCGATCCAGAAACTGGACATCACACCTGGCTATCTGTCGAAGGAAAATTGTCTCCTTTTACTCGAGGCTCTTCCGACACTCGTCTCGTTAAATACGGGCATCACCAGTGGGCTTTTGGATCTGGAGAAGCTGACCAACACGCACGGTCTTGCACCATCGTTGACGCACATTCGACTTCGTAACAGACGCGAGGTCAACTATGATCTTGCTGCAGGAATTCGTTTGCAGGAGAAACGACCCCAGCTCGACTTCTTCGACGGTAATCTGATGTTCAAGCCAAATATCGAACCATTCCTTGGTATGGATCTTTCAGTTCTGTATAATCCTCGCTGATACACAGCATAACAGTGGATCCAAAGCGCAGGGTCCGGTTGCAATTTGGAAGGTTCTGAACAGGTTTGATAAATGTAGAATCTTGCTATACATGTTTCTTTGACACTCGAAACAACTTCAGCTTCACCTATCGGGTGGTAATGTGAGATTCAAACCCAATGAGGCCGTGATACGGGCTACGTATCCTGTTGTTCTTCGTTATCTCTTTGGTAATAAAGATTTTGAGACAAATGTCGTCTGTGCAATCAGGTGCACAATCATTATTTTATTACTGATGTCGGCATGTAATTTATCTAGCGAACGTGTAAAATCACTCTAAAATGACTGAAATTCTATCATAGCATCTATCACGCATTATATCGCAGAACTGTACCGCGTCATGTCCCGTCAGAGATCCCTCAATAAAGCTAACCTGGGTGACACTTGGGAAGAGCTCTATCCAGCGAGCCAGAGTCCCCAAAACATCCATACCAAAGACTGCACCAGGCTTGGTACCGAGCGTCAATCGAAGGACTCCGCCCAGACTGCATTCAACCGAGCCTTCGAGATCCTTTCGACTTAACCGATGCTGAATTGGTCTAATTGCAAGAATCAATCCGAGGTGCGATGGCTGGGGATAAACACATGCGATAGATTGGAGTGCCTCATCGAGGTCCGGGAAAGAAGCCGAAGCTATTCTGCTAGGGAGCCCAGACGAGACTGAGGAAGTGGTGTCGATGAATATTGAGTCAAGGCTGGAAAATAGCTGTGAATAGAGCAGAAGAGTGCTGATGCAGGGTGCTGAACCTGAAAGTGATTTCAAATGGTCGAAGAGACCGTCTGGAACATCCATGTCCGTAGGATTTGACGACTTTGAGAGTGATCTGCGTCCCAGATACAGGCGTTCTATGCCAGGATGCTTAGACAAGAACAGGGTCAACATCGATATCTCGAAGCTAAAGTCATCCTCGATTACAAGCTCCTTGAGTCCCGAAAGATCCTGGGTATCCAGGATTTGAAGGATCTTGGCGGGAGTAAGATGTGGTACTGGCCCTAGAATCAACTTTTCTGTGCCGTCATTGTTCGAAACAAGAAGCTTGGAGGAATAATGACAGTCGGTGTCCACTTCCAAAATTCCTAACTTGTCGACTCTACTGCCAAAATTGTCCGCGATGCGTCGATACTGCTAATGTCTCGCTGACGACCATGGATACCGCCAAACTGACATTCCGATATCGGCAATGAATTGAATTTGAATTGAATTGCGACGACGATGGCAAGAAACAGCAATGCGGGGAGTAAACAGAGGCAGTTGGTTTGAACTCCCATTGTGATCCGTGCCCCACAGGTTTCAAGGAAAGCCCATAAGGGGAATTCGCTCAAGTCCATCCCGTACTCCAACCAGTCATCGGGATAAGCCCAAGGTCGCCAGAACCGTTTGATCCGTCGCGGTCCGACAGAGCATTAGTGAGGCTGAGCAACCGGATTTTCTATTCAAGTCCAGCGTGATGAACAACTCGACAAGTAGTTGAATAAATGGAACCAGCTTGACAGCTTCCCTTGTCCCTGAAAGTGTGCAGATCCCGGAGTTAGAAACTTGGATTTCCGCTCGAAAAAGGATTTCTGTGAGTGCTAAACGTCGCAGTCGGCGTGAAACCTGCATCACAGTGGAAAGAAGGTCGGTGGGCAGAATGTGGGCAATTATGGTGAGAACGGTCTCGTCTGGGAGTCTGTCCATGCTGATAATGGTTGTCGGAGGCAGAAAGTGTATGCTTCCTCAAGTCATTATAAGTAAACCCGTGGCTTTCGGGCGCTCCGCTGATACGATGAATGTTTCTCAAGAATGGTTTTTCACTGTTTGACCTTGCTGCACCCTTGCTTCACCCTTGCTTCGACCTTGCGTAAACTCTGCTTTAGTCATACTTCAACATTTGCGTCACTTTGCATCAGCTTTTTTACGCAATGCTGTAAAAAACTCACGCCCGGATCAGGTTTGTGCTACCTGTGCCGTCGACATTTTCACTTACTGCGAGAATCCTGAGATGATATACCATATCTGGAAAGAACATGTAGGGATTTCTTTGGATCATACGGCTTGTCTTGTATTTATGCCATTTCAGGGCTGGAGGAAGTGCAAAGACTCGTCACTTAGTTCTCGCAATCAGAGACCACCTCTTCGAACGCATTGAGCGTAGAAGAATCAGAGAGATCGATGATGAAGACAAGCCTCTCGTCAATCGTACCGGCAAAAACACAGATCCCCCGGACGAAAAAGATCCAGAAGCCCATGATTTAGCCTTGGGAGAGCCCCTCCAAGATGCTTGGAGTGTTGATCTTCTTCAGGTCAAAGATCTCCGCTATCTTTCGGGTGAGTCATCGTTTCGTATGACGATCGGACTCTGAAATTAATCATCGGAAATATGCAGAGGCGTTGGATAAAGATGGTTCAGGCTTCACGTTGAGATTCATTTCTTGCTCCATTGATCTCGGCCTCTAATGACGTTCTAATAGAACAATATCTGAAATCAACATCTTCACCGAAACGCGGCCTGTACACTGGAGGTAAGCACGGTTGCGAGATTGGCCTATCCATGTGAAATTTATGATCATTTTAGCCTGCCACGCTGGATAAGTTTCTGGACCGTCGGCTGGCCACTGTCCGCTCAGAAGTATTGCACCGAAATCGAACAGACATTCCATGAAATGTCCAGTTTACGGAGGGACATTGGTGTCAGGATGCCTGGGAATCATGTCTATATTAGCCAATACCTGGACGCTGTCTGGCACAAGGTAATAGGTCTCACCAGCTCATTCTTCAAGCCGGATCTCCCCAATGTGCCGCTGGAAGAATATCAAGATTACATCTTTGGGCGAGAGACGCTGCTCCGGAAACGTCTGGAAAACATATCTTACAGTATTGAAACCGCTGAAACAGTCCACTTGATCACAGGGAAGACAAATATCGAGAGGTAAGAAGTTAGTGCGCTTTGGTTTACCTGATTAAATGTCCATTTCTGCGAATCCTAGCAAGTCTTCATTATCATCACCCTGTTATTGCGCAAGCATCTGGACAATTTCAGACAATGTTTGAATGAAGAAATTCATCATGGCGATGTTATGTCGAGCATCGTCACAGTCACATATGTAATTGATGCTGTGTGGATTCGGTACATGGCTATTGTCGGTCAGTGGTCACTAATTACAATCGAATTGGGCCTGAGCTGATAGCTTTTGAGACCTTTTCTATGATAATGACGTTATGGGCGTGAAGCAGGCGTTTCAATCCTTCTGCGGGGGACTCGTTGAGTTCCTGTTTTGATATAGCTTCGTCCAGATACTAACTTTGACCTAGTTCAGCATTGAGCAACTATTTCATGTGCAGGCACCGGTCAATTTCCAAATCTTTCGATCACACCATCCTAGATAGTGGAGGCATAGCGAGCCAATTCATCCTCCAGTGTTGGAACCAAAATCTAGAGCTCTCCGGAGTGCCGTAAAAAATTATATTCGACTCTTCACAGTCCAAGATCGCTGGTCCTTCCGCAGATATTGGGGTCAATACGGCAGCGGAACATGTATGCGCACGCTATGGCTGCGAAGCGCTACATTATACTCACATATCGAGCGGAAATTGATTCAATAACACAGTCTGAAAGTCGAGAGTGGTTTTCATTGAGCGGAAGATTCTCTCCGCAACAGATCTCCCTACTCTCTTCCATATACCAATGGCATCTGCGAGCTACGAGCCGGCATGGGAAAGTCTTCCTTGGAATCATTGCATTGCTAGATACTGATCGATTATTACAGGATCGACCGAACATGCCCCTGCTGCAACGATAAAATATCCCGCTCCCAACTCATGTGTCTGGATTGTCAAAAAGAAACAGCAGAGACCCACATTTGGTGCGACAAAGTTGAATGCGTACATTCAAAAGTGCTCGGTAGTTTGCCCTTGAATCGCCATCTGGTGGTGAAAATGCGTAGTTCTCTGCTGCTGAAGAACCATTTCGAGTTTGAATTGCAGGCTAGGGCATGCCTCGATTCTATAAATGATCGATATATCCGTTCGACTTTCGGGGCTAATGAGATCTGCATGATCTGTGATGAAACTCGCATTTCACTCCCGGCCTGGTACTGTGTTGAATGCTCAAGTGGTACGCGTGGTCTTCTTCCCTCATACACCCATTGAACAGTCCGTCTAGTCACTCCTGTGTGCGATAATTGCGAGAGGAATATTGATTCCATGCAACCATGGGTGCTCCAGCGAGTTTATCGAGACGCTGTCTCAGACAACAACGATGGTCATCATGTATTCCATGCTTTGACCCGATACCATGATCCTCATGCAGCAACTAGTGTGCAACCCGAGAGGCCTGCATGGGCCGAGGAAATGCTGATGGATATTCAAGACGTCCAGGATCAGGTCAATTCAAGTATCGCGAGCATGGAGCTACGTATGGACAATATGGAACAAAGGATCACACGCAGGATGGAGGAAATCATGACTGCAGCCATGATGGGCAGTGCTTGATCTCATAATTATTTTGTCTGTGGTATTATTCAATGAATACTTCTCCGGATCTCTAACGACAAGCGCTACTTGATGTTCCAGGTCGGTTTAGGGCAAAAACAAGACTCCTCCATACTTCCCATATCTAAGCAAAGGACAGCGTATGGCCGGTTGTGACCTGCCTGTCACATTCAGACTAGTCACTCAGAGTCAGAGATCTCATCCTACCGGCATGCGTCAGTCACATGTTCGCCATGTGATGGGAATTGACCTGTCAGATGATGCAATATTCATGAAATAAAAGCTAAGTTCGAGTCTGAGGTCAATGTCATTCAGCTCCTAGTGATATCCTTTTGGACATGGATAAAATGAACAGTTGTTAGATGGAGTACAACAAAGACAGCATGAATATTTTGAGTCTCCTACCCCGTCTCGGAGTAAAGTAGAGCAGAACGACATATGTCAGGCTCCACAAAGTCAAGGTCCGCCCACATTATGCTTTGATATTCCCAAGGGTTCTCAGAGCAGTCTCTGCAGGTCAATCCTGTTCTGGGAGTGGGATCATAGTCACTTCACAATACTAAGGCAGAGACTGAAGCTTCTATGTGCCCCTTTTGAATACGGCCTGTGTCTCCATCGAGAGATGACCGTCATCTCGGGATTGCACTCGACATGAATTGGTCAGTCAGAGCGGGAAAGACTCCAACTATTCAAGTATCCATGGGTTATCTGATGAACTATCAGACACTCGAGCCTGTACATCTGAGAACAGCCAGCGGTTGCAATTATGCACAGCAGTGGACTCAGTTGCATCAGTTATTTGTCACGGTATGCTCGATCTTCCGTTTATTGATCCCTTTACTTATTCGAAGAGGCTGTATATCCCCATTGTTTCTCCAGGGAGCTGGTACTGTGGTGGCGCACCTCCGACATCAAAGGAGTAGCATAGCGGTCACTCCCAGCTGGCTTGATGTCGCTCTGCGTCAACGCGATGATGGATCGCTTTAGACGGTGCCGAAGTAACTTGAGTAGCATACACAGTGAATACATCTATGTGGCGTTGACAAGCGCATGGCCTGAAATGACGGATATGTCCAAATATATCCCTCGGTATGTTCCCGGCTGTATCTAGTTTCGGTCTTCAAGGCGTATTTGGGTCCGTCGATTTGGATAGGGTGTTCCTTGACGCTCAAACGAGTCAGGTAGGTAATCACTGCCTCGTATACCGCACCAGATACGGCAACTCTGTCGCGACACTGCCTTCGAGGTGTGGAGCTAGCGCCAGGCTTTGGTAACGGGGTACCGTCTAGCGCCAGGCTTTGGTAACGGGGCACCGTCTAGGGCCGAGCCCTATGTCCATTTTAGGTTTGCACAGCATTCAGGTACATTCATGTCGACTGGTGCAGAAGTTCTACTGGAGATGAGACGAGATGGAGTTGCTCTGGGCTGTCTCATGATTCAGGACCGGGGCGATAGATGGACAGATACACGGCCAGAATACCGGAGGACATGAAAAGGCAGTTCTCCTATGTAGCATCGGGATCTTGATAACTCCGGTTATATCCAAGCTCCGCAGTTCGGGTCCAACCTTGTTTGTTGACTCCGTTGGAACCGTCCCGGCATAATCAGGTGTAGTCTCCGTGAGCGCTCAGGGCGGGAATAAAAGGCGACACTTACAGCTCTTGTTCTTGTTTTCTGCCCATGAATGCTTGAGGTAATGGACGTCAATCCAGACCGTCGCATGAGCATCTCAACGACATCATTGCCTTCGATCCACCAGCTGCATCCATATCTCTCACCTCCAACACCGAAATTTCCTGAGCCAAACCAGGAATCATCATCCTTTCCCGAGATTCCCGCCGCGTCTGACCCGAATTCTCGAGAAACAGACGATGGTGATTATGAAACACCGCCACCGAAGAAGAAGCGACGAAGGCAGGCTCTCAGTTGTACAGGTAGATGATTCTTTTCTTGAAATCCCTCTTTTTAACCCTCAGAGTAGAGTGCAAACGCCGCAAGATCAAATGTGACCGAAATCAACCTTGTGCACCCTGTACCCGTCGATCTGAAGCGTCCAAATGTGTCTGGCATAATGTCGAGCAAGTGTATGTTACCTGTTTTTGAAGATATCTCATAATGACCTGGAATTTTAGCGATGAATATGTCTCTCGTGGTGAATATGACGAGCTTAAAGCCCGTGTTCAGCATCTTGAGATGCTCGTGGATGGATTAACAACACATCCGACATCAAACCCCGCCCATTATGGTCTTTACGGCCCACCTATGATGCAACCGAGCTACAATGGATATCAGTCAGAGCAGTCGAAAAAAATGCGTGGCGCAGACATTCTTCCTGGGCGTACGTCTGCGCCATTTCCTGCTGGATACCCACAGTCTCAGTATCATCATCAACGTATTCCGTCAGGTTCTTCTGTTGCAAGCATGACGGGTTCTTCTTCTGGAATCATGACAGTTGATTCCAACGAATCAAGGGAGCACCCGGGCCATAGCAGGAAGCATAGTCAGGACGACAGAGACAGAGAGCACTAATGAGCTGTCATTCATTTGCTTTGGTTCAGAGAGTCTTTTCCAGCTCTTCTTCCAGCCTATTATGGAGTTCTCTAAATATCATTATTAAAGGTCTGTACTAGGTGCTAGCTATAATTCTGGGTCCGGAACCTGCCCTGTATTCTGCTCCGATAATAACGGCTGGATGTCGAAGACAAAGGAGTGCCCGGATACCGAGATCTCGCATCCGGGCAAGTGCCTCGATGGCGCGTACCTGAATTCTCGGTCGAGCTAATTATGTATATCTAAGCCGTACAGTATGTTCCTGGGTAGCCTTTCGGACATAAATATGTGCTGACGTCATAGCATAATGCCCGTTCATGGGCTCTACAATAAGTATTGTTGGTTGATGCCTCGAATGCGGTGATATCTCCGTCATGCTTGGTTGCAAAGTACTGCTATAGATGACTGGAAACAACCGGCTCGTTCAGATCGCCAGCCTCACAGCATCGGCGAGAAACGATGGACAAAGGATCAGCTTCATTTGAAAGGCGAAATGCCAATCACCGTTTCCGACAAATGGCATTTCCCACGGCCTGCCAGCACGGCAGAAATTCATGCCCATGATGATATAATATCCTGCAATATCATCGCGTTTTCCACTACATTGCATCACCACGTCGGCTTATAGGAGGTCCTAAGTCGTTTATACATGTCCCTGATATGTTTACGTTGATCAAAAAGTGCCCGCAGTATACAAAACACATCAAGGTCTGCATGAACCTTAGTTTTGCCAAACTTTGCTGTAGACATTGTGGCGGCAAAATGACAATTGCCACATCTGGCAAAACTATGGCGCACCGGCAAGGCTTTTTCCAAAACATGTACGAATAGGTGCGTTTAAAGATGTCTCGGGTAGGAGGGACTTGCTTGAAGTTGATTCTCACAGTTCTTGCCCAGACTCACCGATGACATTAAGCGCCGCGAGCGTCAAATCGAAGCTGCTAAAAATAACCGTGGCTGACCGCTGCCTGTCATATCCCACGAGGCTGACTTGCATCCTATAATCATGAGCACAACCCCAGAAGGCCGCCCTGCGACTCCTGTAGACATGTCTCGCAAATGCCCTGTACAAGGTAAGCCATATGGATGATCCATGGCGTGGGTTCACTGTGTTTCGGTCATGGAAGGCTGTAATCAGGCGGTCGATCTCCTTCTGGAATCCTCGGATGGATTTCTTATCGGCGCTCATCGATGTTATATGGGGCGATTCAGCGATGGATTCCCTAGCGCTGAATCCGTGACGGTTACATCTCTCGAAGAAGTAGTGCCCCTTGCAGAGACCAAGATTGTCCTGAACCTTTTGCTTCATTTCATGCATCCTCAGTCACCGCCAACCCTTTCTGAAATCGATTTTGAGACACTCCTGTCTCTGGGATATGCCGCAGAGAAATATCAAGTCTTTTCAGCCATGTTGCTCTGCCACCTTCGGTTCTCGTGAGCTCTAGTATTAATCGACAGATTTGCTTATATATCTCATATAACTTCTATCAAAGGGAGGTTCGTCACTGCGAGTCTCACCCGTCGGAGATTCTATACTACGCTGTCCGCCACCGGTACATCGATCTTGTTGATCAAGTAGCACCTTACGCCTTAAAGATGAAGCTAGCGGATATTGAAAGATCCTGCAATGATGATTGGCGCTTTTTCAAAGCCTGGGTCAGCTCCACTGAAATTCTGTCATCCGATGTTAATCTTCTCCCGCAGGCAATATATCGTGAGCGGTATGTTGATACGACTAGCCTTCAAGCCCAGTACTTCAAAGCATTAATGGCTCTGGCACGCCCATGCCCATGGGGCGGGTGCTCCGGCACTGGGGCGATTGCCGAGCAATGTCCTTGGCCAACGACCTCCAGTGCATTGGAAAGGGCCTTGGACGAGTGCATATGTTACAATTGCCGCGAGAATATCGTGCCAGCTCGCTACGCGTTGGTGAATCTTGTGGATCAGCAGGCATCAGCTTCGTCACCTGAACCATTTTCCTCTGTCTACACATTCTGAGCCAACGTTTTACATCGATAAATGCATGTATGCAAGTAGTATGAATGTTATACTTCACTGGATTTGGCATCCACCCGTCCGGGTGACGATTATGCAGGACACTGTAAATATCGCGGGCACTGCAGCACAGGATAGTGAGGATAGTTATTCCATACCGTCTCTGTAGTATCATCACGAGTCCTACTTGTGGGCTGAAATTGGGTACACTCCCATCAAAGTACCCAATCAAAGTTTTGTCGACCACACTATTTGAAAGAGAGGAGCGAGTGAACACATCTCAGTGAAAACCAAGTCACCAGCTGTTGTAATATTTTGCTATCTGTTCGACGAACATGTACGAACAGGTGTATATAGAGCGGTCTCAGGAGGTTGATTGCCACAGTTCTTGCCCAGACGCTCACCGATGACATTAAGCGCCGCGAGCGTCAAATCGAAGCTGCTAAAAATACCCGTGACTGAGTGACCAGTCGATCAGTACAAAGGAGATTGCGGACATATCGGTAAATCATCGGTTAGTACCGATTTAGGCAGATGACTCATATAGATGACATATTGGATGACACAGGCTCAATTAGTGACCCCGCTGGACCGGTGCTTTCGAAATGAACGCCGAAAGCGGATTTTACACTTTTACATTTTACGGTAGAATGCATTTATGCATTTTTACAAATACATCCTCATTACATCATGCAAAATAAGTAATGCTGTTCTTTCATGGCTTGAGCCTGTCACGGTTCAGCGCAGCCAAAATGATAGCAAGGTTTCTATTCTAGAGGTACATTTAGTTCTGTCCGTTTTATGATATTCATTCCTATGTAGACTGGATTCAAGACACGATTACCATGCACTTGACTATCGCTGGGCTTTGCTGCCAAGAGAGTTTTATTCCACTCGATATCTGGCAAGCTGGTGACAATACAACCAATATTGTTGAAGCATCTCATCGGATGTCAACCAGGAAGGATTAGGCTGCACGTTGGTTGGAGAAACTTTGTCGGGAAAGCAGTATGAGTTGAACAAGCTGCAAGCACAGCAGGTACAGGTACTATGTCTCTGAGCCACCACAATTAATCTCTCTCTTTCATTTTCATTCTTAGAATGAGCAAGAAACTGGAATGAGTAACCAGCTCTTATCATCCAGGGCAGATTCAACAGAGTGTCAACCAAAGTACCTGGCGAAAGTGTGAGTCCCATAGGTTTTCTACAAATATCTACCTAACCAAGAGGTCATTCTCAAGCAAACATCATTCTCAGCAAGGCTCTCAAGAGATATCAGGATGTTGATGCTGATGTGCAAGCATGCTCGTGATGTAACTTGGCCCAAGCTTTAAGGAAGCCAAGGTCAGGGAAAGAAACAACACTTTAAAGGCTTTACAAACTGCGAGAGACACAAGCTTGCTGATGTGGAAGTCAAACAAGGGTTCTGGCAATGTAGATATAATGTTGGAATAGATTGCATTGAAACTGACTATAAAGCGAACAATAGCGCCACAAATACTTAAGGTGAAGGATATCAAGATGATATATACTGGTTGGTTTTCACAGTTGGTCCTACTTGAAGAAATATGCTGTTGGCAAGCCTCAAAATGCTAGACATGGAAGCCAAAATGTGCGAGTAAAAGGTTGCACACAAGAATCAAAAGACAGACCATATCGGTTGATTTCTGGGTCACCTGGTTCTCTCCGCTCTCACAAGCCTCTTTTCCTCACCACTGGTTTACTTCTATTTTTCAAACGTGACGGATTTGGCCCCAAATGAAATTCTTGTTGGCCTTGTCAAAATCTGTTCTCATCATAAGTTTATGTTCAAGCAAAAGGAATGCAAAACATACCTCTGTCCATCTTCAAGACCCTTCCAAATGCCTCTTCAGTGTGGCCCATGCTCCCATATCTATCATACAGAATCCCAAGTCCGTACCACAGCTTCAGATCGTCTTGATTTTGGCAAAAGATACAAGGCTTGCTGAGATGCACTGTACACCTTTTGCACAAGGTAACAAGGTAGCAATGACCCAAAGCGCCCCAGACCTCGCCATTCTTCTCCTGAATAGCTAGCATGCACTGATAACTTTCTTTGACATGGACAATGCCTGCGAGCCAGCGAGATCTGAGAGGAAGCTGTTAATGGTATCTGTCCGTCGAGGTGAGCGAGTATCACCGGCGTTGAGTGCTGAACTCGGTCCACCGTCTAATCATCTCGGATGAAGAATAGCGTGAAACAGCCCCGGACGGGGCTCGGAAGTCTATTGGGAAACCTAGCGATGACAAACGATGAGGGCGATAGACTGGAAATGGCTAAGTACTGTAGGTAGATAGATAAAGGGAGCAGGAATATGTATGATAGTAGATATAGGGTGGGTGTCTAGGAAACAAGTCCGATACTGGCAAGACAGAGTGAGAATGGAGAGATAAAGAGACTGTAAAAGGCATACCTGGCAAGACAGAGTGAGAAGCGGTGAAGAAACCACTCTCTGTCTCGCCAGGTTAAGTACTGCCGCAAGATGGACAAAGCGTTGCGCTTTGATGAGTCGCATTGACCTTTTTGCCGCCTAAGAGGCAAAGGTCAATTTTTTTCTCCAGCCGGGAGACAAAGCAAGACTTACCCTGAGAGACAATAAGGCATACGACCAAGAGGTGCTTATTGTCTTTGTATTCCGCTTACAACCTATGAGGTGGGAATACTGGGGTAAGTCGTGAAGGAATCTGGGCGAAGGTTGTTCTCACCTCGAAGATTAGACTCGAGTAAATCAACCTTTAAACACGATGAAAGGTAGACCAGGCGGAGCATGTATCCCAGGACTCAGGGACACTGTCTGCGATAGTGGAGGATGAATTGCAGTGGCTGGATGGCTTTGGTAAGGGAATCTGGTCCCTTGAATGGGTGAACAGTAGTGAATCCCAGGGAGACCACTGCCAGCAAATTGGGATTATATGCTGGTACCATTGACAGTGGCGACCTGGTTGATGCTTAAGCTCTGCAGAAAAGCATACAGGCAAGCCTGGAGCGCTGATATATGCTGGTTTGTTGAAGGAATGGAAGATTGAGGCAAATATGGGTGAGGGAGAGGACATTCTGTGCGCGTCATGTTGGTGATGCTAAATCCTGAAAACTGGTCGCCTTAGCAGCAAGAAAGCGATGGAAACATCAACAGGACATACCTCTGGTATACATGGTACCATGGTGAGCTTCCTCTGCATCCTCTGCTCCCAGAAATCTCTAGTCAAGATTTGCCTGTATTTTGTAAAAATCAAATCATGGGGGGCAAAAGAGACAAATACCTTCAAACTAGAGCAAGATAGAGACATTGGGATACAGTATCCAGAGCTTCAAAGGGCTGAGGGCCCGGATACTGAAGCGGAAGAGAGCGCCATCGGCGGCAGAGGCAGCATTGATGTTGATTATGTCAGCAAGGGGCAAGTCTTGCCCGCCTTTCGACGCGTCTCCTTGCCCATGGAAATCGCGTGCTCTCCGCCAAATACTGCTCAAATTGGGGTCAGTATTCCATCTTCTCCAGCATTCTCTTGGCCAATGTTGTAAAACTGAGGTTGGGACTCAGAGAGATAACCAAAGAATTGTGTTTGTCTGAGCTCTAATCAAACACATGAGGAGCCACTGTAAACTACCTAGCTTATATACTGTACGGGAAACCTTCCAGAACCTTCTCCAATGTTCTCCTTCTCCAATATTACTCATCAGCTTACTCATGTACCACGATGCCGGCTTGCCATTTTCCCACAGCCAAGGCCTTCCCGAAAGAGTAAAGACAGTGGTTGAGAGTAAAGACGGTTTGGTGGCCGGTACCATGGCTACAGCTACTATTAGCTAAGCGAGAGAATGTAAAAGTGCAAAAGATCAATCCGCTGACATTTACGGAGCTGGGCCGGCCTCGGAACCAATTTTCGGACAGTCACATATAGATTGACATAAATCGACTGACTCATCTACCTAAATCGGTACTAACCAATGATTTACCGATATGTCCGCTATCTCCGTTGTACTGATCGACCTATTACTCCCCGTGACTGACCGTTGCCTGGCATATCCCACGAGGCTGACTTGTATCCTATAATCATGAGCACAACCCCAGAAGGCCGCCCTGCGACTCCTGTAGACATGTATCGCAAATGCTCTGTTGCAGGTGAGCGGCGTGTATGATTCAATAGGCCTGGATCACTGAACGGCTTTGAAAGACTGTGATCAACAGGTAGATATTGTCCTGAAGTCATCGGATGGATTCCTCATCGGCGCTCATCGATGCAATATGGGAAGATTCAGCGATGGTTTCCCCAGTGCTGAAGCTGTTACGATTACATCCCTCGAAGAAGTAGTGCCGCTTGCGGAGACGAAGGCAGTCCTAGATATGTTGCTTTATTTCCTGCATCCTCGGTCTCTCCCGACATGCGATGTGCTAGACTTTGGCACGCTTCTTGCTTTGGCTTATGCGGCGGAAAAGTATTTGGTCTATTCGGCTATGATAGTCTGCCGTATTCGATTCAAGTACGTTTTCTTTATGTCTCAAAACGTAACTCTAATTCAGTCACAATACAAAGAGAGAGTCGCCATTACGAATCGCATCCAGCAGAGGTCCTGTACTATGCTGTCCGCCATCGATACATCGATCTTGTGGATGTCGTTGTCCCCTATGCCTTGAAGATGACCCTAGCAGAGATCAAGAAATTCTGCGATGGTGATTTAGACTTCTTCCAAGCTTGGGTGAGCTCCTTGGCACAATCATCGATCTGCCGAAGATCAATTCTCTCGCTTTATAGGCTCTCTATCGCGAGCAGTATACTAATACGGACAATGCTCAAGCTCAGTACTTCAAGAAATTGATGTATCTGAGACGGAACTGTAACCGGTGCTCAAACGAAGATGACCTGGGCTACATGATTGCTCGTGACTGCGGATGGCCGACCACCGCAGCTCAATTGACCCAGGCTTTCGAACAACATACCTGTTGGAAGTGCCTTGCCGCCACGTCGCCAGTTCGCGACTACCTAGTCAATCTTGTTGACCATACACCTCCAGCCTCCCCTGATGAACCATTTTCCTCTTTCTACAAATTTTGAGCTAATGCTTCACACTGAGGCTTGCATGTTAGACGACAGGAGTATGTACTGATCCCTGAGTTCAATAACGATGATATATTGATGCATGAATATGTTCCATACAACTTCATAGACTCGCCAATTGCAAATGCAGCCAACTTGGAAAACGCAGCCCATTAATCCGGCAATCACTGAGTTGCCGCCACCCAGATCATAAACCGAAAAATGCGGCTGCTGCGTGTTCCTCCACTTCCTCCGGTACCCGGTCTCTTTCCTTGCTCATTTGGCCTTTTGTCGGGAGCACAGTTGACCCGCATCCTCAATTACGGTCAGAGTTGTCACGCCCTTGTTTCCTACAACCATGTTTGTTTTTGCAGATGCTGCGTCCTGTTTCCTTCGCTGAAAGGCCATTCTTGATCCTAATCCATCCATAATATCGGCTAGTCGACCACCGAGGGTACCAGCTGGAGAAAAACCTTTATTGTGTTTTTTGTGCTCTATTCCTATCCACTGAGGGGGCCAAACCCAACACATTCCGGTCCTCAGAACCTCGAGTGTTGGGGTGACTGCAGAATGTTGAAGTGAGATTCCCGTCAGCAGAGATGCCATTTCTGGCGTATGCTCCTGTGGTGTCCGCTGCGAATCTTGCTTGAATGATCACACAGGACCATTCTGTGGACATAGCCGAGATACCCCTACCATCTTGTTGGACTATATTCATGACCTCCACTGATTCGTCGAGAGATCCGGATTCATCCGGTGGAGTTCGAAAAAAAAATAAGAGGTTTCACTACTAAAACGGCTGGTGCATTTGGTACACCAGACCATTTTCCCTGCTGTCCCGTCCGTCCTGGACTGCAGGAAGTTGTTGAATAGGATCCGTTTCGGCCGACAGGGTGTGTGGGTGTCGCCTACCGAAATGCACTAGACGTTTCAGCGGTCAAAACCCACTATTTATTTCAAACTCCGCCGGATCCATCCGGAGAACCGGATTGCGAGCCTTGGCGAACCGTACCGCTAATCACGTCTGGTGTCGAGACTACTGGTATAATTGAACTCCGTCTTCGGCTTCAACAGGTGGGGGCACATTTCGGAACTGCAAAGTGGCACATGCTTTGTATGACTTTCCCATCACGTCTGAGGCGCGTGTTACGATTGGCTCACTACTTTGGCGCGTTGCGGAGCTTGTTGGTGTCTCCCGAGGTTCTCACGATGCAATGCCTAAACGCGGCTTTCTTGGATGATAACCTCAAGTG
The DNA here is from genome assembly GCA_029320655.1 of Mycena floridula. Taxonomy (NCBI): domain Eukaryota; kingdom Fungi; phylum Basidiomycota; class Agaricomycetes; order Agaricales; family Mycenaceae; genus Mycena; species Mycena floridula. The sequence continues at coordinate 160,881 of JARIHS010000041.1, read as the reverse complement.
CTCAATCTAGATTAAGTAGGAGATTCGTCATTGCTTGACAAGCTTGCTGATGAATTCATGCTGACGCAGCATTGACATGTGATCCCGGCCGTGGGTTATAAAGATCGCCGAGGCGACAGCATTCCATGTCTGCTTTCTCCCGCATTGTAGCTGCCAACCATCGCATACTTTTTTTAACAACAGTGACACGCAGACACTTGTGTACATCCACAGCGTTATCCCAAAGAATGTCTCCTAAAGAATATGTCGAGGTCGGTCTTATTTGTTCCGTTCTGCTAGCTCTGGCTCACCCTTGTCTTTTCCGTCTCCTCATTGAACTTTTACGCTGTTTCACCCTCGCTGGCATTACGCATTGATCTCCGTGGCCAATTCGCCATTCACGCTGTTCTTTTACTTATTTGGCTGCAGTCCACGATAGAGAAACATCAAATTGCCGTATTCTCCCAGCCCTGGTGTCCATACTGCAGGCGCACAAAGAATCTTCTTGCTGAGAAATTCCCCGATGCTGATGTCGTCATTCATCAGCAAAATCACAATTTACTTGTCCGCTTTTTCCGTATTTGCGCTTGTGGCAAGCGCGAGACTGGAAGACCTGCTCAGAAAAAGACACCAAATCTTAGTTGACACTCAAATATATCTTGCGAGGGACGTGGGAGCTGCAGTGAAGCTGATTGGCACTGTGGGATGTCGGAAAGGGTCCTGATCGCCGTCGCCGTCGTCGCACTCTCACAGACGTCATCACCTCAAACCGTGGCAACGAGCAGACCTGTACCACAAAATCCACTGAACACTAGCTTGTACAGTAATGTAGTAGTGAGGTAGAAATCATTTGAAAAGTTGTGAGCAATGTCCTGGCTGATAGTCTAGCTTTTCACACTATGTGCGGTGTTCCGCTTGTCAGATTTCGGACATAAAAAGTTGCGTGTTTCAACTTTTTACGTATTTTACGTATTCTGGCGTGTTTTTCTGCGTGTTTTGCGCTTTTTTGCGTGTTTACAAGCGCAAAAAGTTATTTGTCATCTTGCTGATGCTTACGGAGTGAGTATTCGTTTTATCCGCTGCTTCTTGTTTCCGCCAGCTTTGTCAGGTATTTTGTGGCGCAGCTCATTCCAAATGTTCCGTTACAATCTTTCCAAAATCTTATCTCCACTTTCAGACTTGACGAGCGAGATGACGGTGACGATATCAAGGCTTACTTGATCCAAAAGACTGGACAGAGTAGTGTGCCCAATATCTTTATTAGTGGGTTTCATTCTCGTTGATCTCGCAGCTACTGATGCTCTTCGTGTAGATCAGCAGCATATTGGGGGAAATGATGACCTCCAGGCGGCGTTTAGGGATGGGACGTTGAAGAAGCTGTTGAACGAAGTATAACCTCGCTATCTCAATTCTCTCTTCCGAATTTGATGCATTTTCATACTGTGCGACTTTGATAATTGACTTTAGGCAGGTCTGTTGCACAGTGGCAACATGAAACATCATATGATGATCATTCCACTCTGATGATCATTTCCCTCTTGTCTGAGTCTGTCTTATTTTGACGGAACGTATCATTCTCGACGCTCATCATTCTAAATGTCAAGGTTACGACCACACTGATCTCGCTAGAAGTGTCAATGTGCGCTTTACAGACCATACGATGGTTTCTGTAACAGCGGGAAGCTCGAAGTCTTACCGTGCGCGCGCGCCCATCGCAGTCATCTCAAGATTGGTGCAATACCGCAATCAAAAGAGAACCCGGGCGCTAATCGTCTAACACAGATCTTTCTTGCCCATATTGGATATTCCGATGGATCGGTAAATAAAAAATACTCCTGGAAAGACTCTACAAATGTCGCTACAACATTACTTTTAAGGCTGTTCATCAAAATAATTACTTGGCTGTATGCCTTGACCGCGGCTTTATCTTGTTCCTCCTCAACGCCAAAGGTCTGTCTCTGCCCTTCAATCTCGCATAGACACCACATGCATTGCAGAGCTGCTCTCCGGTCTTGCTTCGTCGCCAGACAGATGTATTGTGGGTATGACAATGACTGCATTCCGGACCAGTTCCATCTGACGAATCGCAGCTGTCATCGTCATTGTCGGCATCGATGAGTTCCTGCGGTCGAAGTTTGTGGCGCTGCTGGAGGTATAGGCCACAAGCATTGCACAGAACTCGAAGAGTCACTGGCTCACGACGCCACAGAGGGGTTGATGTTGCATGACAATGAGAACAACTTTTTCCGGTGCTTCCAGTGGAATCAACGCTACCTCTTCGAGAAGCTAAAGTCCCAGGTAGTCCAGGCAATGAACAACCAGAAGAGGGACTATAAGGTGTGTCGACATCCTTGTAAGGATGGGCTGAATAATGACGAGGCTCCCATTGCGCTGAGAAATCATTTGTCCAGCAGATATCAGCAGCTTCCTGCAGAATAACGTCACAAGGTTCTATCGGCACCAGGTATGGCAGAACCCTCGAAGACAAAGGTGTCAAAAATTCAGAGCTGATGCCCTGATTTTCCCAATATAAAGTCCACTGAGGATCGGCGACCTGATCGGCCACTTGATGGTGACCTGACGAATTAGAAGACGGGAACCGTGTCCCGCGAGAGCGATTTGAATACACTTCGCTGTCTGGATTACGTGTCAAATCGATTTCCATGCTGGATCAGAATATGAATATACCATAGCTGTATAAGTCTGCTCGGACTTCTGGTACAGAATAAGAATCTGAAGAGCTTGGGAAGACAAAGTCTGCGGCAGCTCGCTGCGTCGGATACATGTAAGATGTGGAGCTTTCAAGAAGTGTCATTGGGATAGAGCCGAGTGAAAGCTGTTGAGGTACGAAATTGAACGGGACGATGATTAGCTACTCTTATATATGTGAGCCTCAGGCGGGATGTGGGAATTGATGGATTTACACACTTGTTGCGATGCCGACGTGTGATGTGAAATGAACACCGGTATATTTTGGTTTAAATTCAGACCATATTCAGACGCTTTACTCGGGATTCAACGCCCAGATCTGTAGCCGAAGGTTTGATGCGAGGTTGCTTGGCGTGGCATTTGGACAAGCCAAGTCCTCATTTTGCAGTGCCGGACGGATCGGGATTTCCGTTGAATGACCAGGATGAACCATGGGTTATATTCTAGATGGAGAGAACTATGGTCAACGGATTGACGGCTACAACACTCAAAATTCTCACCAGTTAACGCGTCAAGCCTTTACGAACCGATGGATTGTAGATTTTCAGGGCGCCAAGGCTTCTAGTGATACTCGGTGAGGCTGTTCGAGACGCAGATCAGGGGTTTCAGCTTAACAAGGCAAATGAAATCCACCAAGTCTATCAACAAGCTCCCGTCAGTCGGTGACATCGGTGGGCGCTTGTTCCCATCACAAAATCGTATAGCCTGAGGATGAACGAGTCAGCTCCAGCTCGCCTCGTTAGCGAAGTTCACTTAACTCGCATGAGACCATTATCCAGAAGACATATTGGACTGTTGATGGGACGCCACTGTGTACTTTGTAAAGTCTTCGCATTGGAGACTACTGTAGCACTAAAGTTACTAAACCACTCCTCTTGGAAGCAGCCGCTCCCACATTGAAACTGTGCCTGAATTCAAGACAAAGCCGCTCAATCGTGGTGGCCTTGAAGGCAACCCAACACTGTAGCGACGTGGAAATCGGTAAAGTTATATGTCACCAACACGTGCTGATGGTCACGGCGCGCCGTTTCGACGAATCGCGATGAATGTTTTGATTCATTATTCCGTTTGAAACCGATTGGTCTAATTCACTAGAACATAGCGGTCTTTCCAACCCACTGGCTGTCCGAAATTGTCAGCTTTTTTCATTTAGCTGTTCGGGGACATGTCATTGTCGGGCATCAGGCATCAAAGGAAACAATAGAGCGGGAACTCTCAGGCCGGTTGAAGATAATTTGTCGTGGTCTAGATTTATTCGTGTTCGCAGTGAACGCAGTTTAATCATCAGGTCAACTGGAAAATAGTATATGGTCTCTCGTGGGGATGTCCGCAGCACTGATTAACTAAGATCGTTGTTTTTCTCTGAACATCCATTGAATATCTCTCTTTAGAAAATAGGACCTCACATATCCCAGTTTCAACGACGGAAAGCCGTGTGATCCGTCCGGAAGCGAAGCACCGCTGTCACGGCCCATTCCGAATAGTTCTATGACCGACGTCACGATGTAGCAACTGTTGAAGCTGTCGAAGGAAATGGTTGTTTTAAACATGACATTGGCACTTTGTGGATTGCCAACATGTGTCCTTGTTCCGTTGTAGTCCAGAATCACTCCTAGAACATCGATTTCAAGGGTACCTGCAAGCCCCGAAAATCAAGGGACTCTGTGAAGATCAAGGTCTGGCATTGCGACAAAATGTATGGCATACTGTAGCAGTATATCATTCGAATGCTCAGGACCAATGCTTTCTCAACTCTGCGCCACTTTTCTGTCCCCTGCGTGACCACCACTCTTGCGAGACGTAGTGAGTCCGGTCAGTGAAACAGTCCATTGTTTCAGTATGGCATTTAATTCAGCACTGTGATCACGCAAATGCCCAAGAGCTGATAAACTACGCACCAGTGTTGACCAGCTGTTGATGTTCCAGCTGATCAAATTACTCGTTGCACCGCCTGAAGGCAACGCACAATTCACGTGGGGTGATTGAGCAGCACAAGGGATTCTGGCTGGGTGCATGCTAGGAAGGCATATGAACCGGACCAGCAACACACTGCAAAGCACGACGCGCGCCGTATCACGTGACGGGAATGCCCGCTACCTAATTTGTTAGGTACGGGTCTTATAGCGCCCACCCTCAAAACCCGTGTGAATCGCGGCGTGACCGCAATGTGGTTTCACTGACGCATGACTCGTCAGTCACCTGCCTTAAAAAAATCTATAACAAACCGTCCGTCTAATGCCCGACGTTTTCAAGCTCAACGGCAAGCTCGTCACAGCCGCTACCTAATTTTTTAGGTATGGGTCTTATTATCTTATAGGGCCCCCTCAAAAACGTGTGAATCGCGGCGTGACCGCATTGTGGCTGTGAAAATCCCGCTTGTCCTTGCAATTGTTTGACCGACGCATGGGAAAAGACATGGACGCTCGGCGGAGCCTCGGTAGCGGGCCCTGCCGCTCGCCGGCCCTTGGCGTCATATATCATTCGAGCGCCAATCTTGACCAAACAAGGCATTTGGTGCCCTTCATCAAACGAAGCAGTAAACCATTCCACAGTCCACCAGCGAACAAAGGGCTTTTACCAATGAATCTGTCAAATACGTGGACTGGTCGATGATACAGGCAACCGCTCTTTGCGTCAGCCATCCCTATATGGCTTTTCGGGTTTCCGGTTGAGAATAGTCCTTTAGTTTCCAGTGCGATTCTCTCGGAATTAACCGGTCTTCTGATCCGCAGGGCGTCCAAATGTCGAGATGCCTGACAGCCTTCTGCCGCGATCACACAGTCGAATCACCATCCAATGGAATTCAATAGGACGAGATAGGTATCCGTTCTGCCATTCTTCCCGTCAGTGTTAGAACGGACTCTGTATTATCGCTTCATTTCTTTATCTGGTCTTCCTTATCTTATTTCACTTTCTGATCGGCCATTTCCATGGTCTATCTAAACTAGTACGTTTCTTCGTCGATCAGCCTCAGCCTTTTCCCTGAGGCAAGTATTTATTTCTTTTCTCTTATTTATTCCTTGACTTACTTCTACTTGATAGCTGATTCATTGTCTTCAGATCACTGCGCACTACCGTGTATTCAATCAGTCAGAAGCTTTATTGAACCGTTTCAGGCTCTGCACCTACTCGTTCATCCTCCTCTTTGCTTGTAAGTAGGATGATTAATCAATCTCACATTCTCGTCTCAGACCCATCGATGGCTAGCCACGTCACTCGGCCAGTGAGCATTTCTGCGGTATACCCAGGAAAGGCTGTTGGAGACACTGTTGGTCTAAAACAACGGGCAGTATATGTACCACAGCCACTTTGCCAAAACACCGGCTGGCAAGGAGTCCAAAGCCTTTAAAATAGGCGGTCCCGGAGGCTTTCCTGTGTTCGTCGAGCATTCAAAGCGCCTGTCAGGATGTGACGCATATCAACTTTGAGGACAAGCTGTGAAAGCATGGCAGTGCTGAGTTGAATGATAAGCCGTCTCACATCTGGACGAAATCAGAGAAGTCGCCAAGTAATCCAGATCCTGGTCAAATTGGCATCGTTTGGAGAGCCCCGTCACTGTTATACCTGGGGAGTGCGACCGTGGTAAACGCCCCACCTGTACAAGTTTTTACAAGAATGCTGGGATGAAGCACACTTTAAAATACTCGACTTTGTGATGGTTCCTGTTTTTGACTACTGGTCCGACCCGCTCCTCAAAGTTCGTCCAAGCAATAGTTGATACTGTTGGGGCGTCTCCCGCCCTCGATATTGACGGCTTCATTTACGGTACCTTACAGCTCAGAATCAGTGGTATCGCGAAAGTTTGCTTCGGTACAGGAGCGGTGCTTTTCCGAACTCAGAACCTCGACATGTTTGGCTGTTGAACCTTGTCACCAGTTACCTGTCAATGCTGTGTACATACCGATAGCCAAGGAAAATCCAGAGGTCTGTTCGTGTGAGTCCTTAGTGGCGTCACTCATGAATGGTGGTCTTTATTTCTATTTCTCACTGTTCCGAGGACAGAATTGCGTATATGTGTGTATTTTTGCTGAATAATATGCATGCTGCCTTTCGACTTGATGGTTAAGCTGTCCCACCTTTGGTCGGCCAGGGTACAACCCTTCTTTCACTTTGAGGCAAGGATGTCCGCGGATTCTAGGGCAAGGTATCTTACTCACTAGGTACATATCCATCGCGATGCATTGACAGTAGAGCGGAACTCCAACTCCTTAACCTTAAGGCTTCTTAACCAACTCGTTGGAGACCATGCGCGTGCTCGATCACTGATGCCCATACCCAGACTCTTCGAGATATTGCACATCCAATCGATCTGAAGGATGGCGGCGTGAACTAGTACCATGGTTTCGAAAATTCGCTCGTTGAAAAAGGCAAAACATCAGTTCGCACCATTATCAACGTTGATGGAATTGAACTGCAACAACGCCACATTGAGTCCCACAGTGGCGCATGATATGAAGGATTGACACGGGAAACTATGATACGTTTACAAGTTCTAACACATAGAGCATACATAGACTGGCAAAGGACTGTATCTGCCTTTTATTGGAGGCTGAAATGAGAAGCGTCGGAATAATCCTTCGTTTCTATCGAGATCCACAATATTCTTATGTAGCTTGATGTAGGTCGGTCCTATCATGGTCAAAGGATGGACGGTTGTCTTGACTCAAGAAGTCCAATAACCATGACGATCAGATCGGCCGCAACGAGGTTGAGAGAACCCATGACAAGCCATGTGAGATACCAGCGAAAAGAAGTAGATAGTAGGATTCCCTCTATAAACAAAGAAGAATGTGTAGAGGATATATACGTATCCCTGAAATTGCCCGAGCCTGTGACAGAAAAGGTCTGACCGAATTGCACTAAAAAGGTTTGACCGAACTACACGGAAAAGGATTTCCCGACGAGCGGGGCAGTAATTGCCAAAAAGGACTTACCGACCGGGCCGACGGATCCGATCAAATTTGAAAACATGAGGCTACAGCCGCCTCTTGGCAGTACTTTGCAAAGCTTGACTCGAGGCACAGAGAACCGTCTACCGCTTGACTAGAATCTACTCAAACAATCCCAGTACCCTTTGGGGTGCATGGGCTAACTGTGAATTCCTGGAGATTCCATTGCCCCACGCGGCTTCTGCAAGACCACGCTGTCAGACACGTCATAGGCTGCCTGGATTCTGATTCCCAGCCAGAACCTGATAGAACATTCCAGTTACACAAAACGGGCCTTCCATTTGAATTTCCAAGACCATGGTTTCATTCCCAGCTTGAACTCCTTCTGGACATGCCGGTTTCGCAGCCTCAAGCCTTGATTGCTCACAAAAAGAGAGAAAGGATCTTGATGACCGTCTCAAGCCTTCATTACTGTGGCGATAAACGCATGACTCCGCGACCGAGAGAAAACAAACAGCGATTGTCCTCGGTATTGTGGCTTATTGTCTTTACGTTGCACTTTGCGAAATCTTCTCAGGATAGACTCATTTGGCGATTGCGTATAAATACTTGCCGCAACCCCAACGTTCTCCTAATTAGAACCCCCACCATGGATCTCAGTAAAATTCTTCTACCACAGAATGTGCCCTTGGGGTCTCCTCGGCGCCCAGATTCCAATGGGCTTCAAGGCTCCGGTGAGTCGGCTTTTGATGGCAATTTTTCTGCGCTCAAAGACCTTTGTAGGTCAAGGAATGAGTCCTTATCCAGCTGCACCGATTCCATCTCATATTCCAGTGTCAGCTCTCAGTCGTCCGGACAATCTCAATCCGTTCCAGAACGAGATGCCATCGAAGTCACAGGACACCCGATATCTGCAGCGTCGGCCGGTCCATCTCCCCGTGCCATCTCCGCATCAATCAGCACCGCCTCCAGCGCATCAGAGCCAATTGATGCTCGAAGTGCAACGGAATTTGCTTGCCCGACCACCTCGAGCTAAGCCCATAAAACCTGATACAAGCATTTTGAAATTCAGACCGGCTTGGACTCCGGAAGAGGCTGCGAAACCGAGAGTTCATGCCTGTGCTTTGTGTCGGCGAAACAAGACAAAGTGTATCAGACCCACGGTGGATGATGGAGATTCACGTTGCATGTGGGTACCGGTTGTTTTTAGTGATGAATACATTCTGACTTTTCATTCGCAGGCGATGTCGGAATATTCCTGGAGCGACGTGTTGAGATGTCATACGCCACATATTCCTTGAGTGTTGCGATGTGGGGATATCGATGCATTTGCTTGTGATTATGTGGGTGCAGGATCCAAAATAATAGAGTGTATTCTTGCTATCAATGATGCTCATATCTGGGTTCATTAAAACTGTATTACAATGCTATTGATCCCCCTTCTGTCACACTGACAAACGGAGAGAGGATTCCTGTTCAAGTCTCTAGACATAATTCTGGGCTGACCTAAATAAAATGCATATCTGACGGCCGACTACCATGTTGGGAATCCACGAGAGGAGTCCACGTCTCACGTCGATTATGCCGGCTTGAGGAGAATATTTCAATAACATGGAAGCTTGTGGTATTGGACCTCAAAGTTCCCGTGTGAGCGTGGGGAGGATGACTCAATGTCGGCAAGCTTGTGACTGTATCGTACTAACTCAATTCGTCCGCTCCAACCTGAACTCTAGAAACTACTGGCTATTCAGACGAGTGAATTGTGAATGATTGCTTCCCTTGGACAAAGACAGGGTTCACCCTGCGCGCGATCTCCTCAATGAATAACTACATGCTAATGGAGACGATTGATCATGATCCATTGGCAACAGACGACCGATTTTGTTCCATTTCGCGGGTCACTGCTAATTCAGGTTGCTCCGCATTCATCAAGGTCGCTTTTGGGTATTTTGGGACTTTCTGGTTCACAAACTTGGAAGGCTCTTTTAAGTTTGGAACACAGAGAAAAATGCGACCTGTCAACAGATCAGTAGCAAGTGATTATCGTGATCAGGTCATCCATACCTGAACTCAGAACGAGCTATTTATCACCAAACTGCAGCGCAGGCTCATTCCTCCTCTGTGACATCGACCTTGAGCACTAACATCAGATCTGAGAACATTGGCTGTCTGAAGATGTCACATCTGGGACTTGATTGAGTGTTGCTTGCAGACATTTTTGTACTAGTTTGATCCCTTTAGTTACCTATGGCTAAGCTGTCTAGCTTGCTCATTGGGAACTGGCTGTGTAATTCTATCTATCTATCATCCAGAGGCGCAAAAAGATATCGTATCACTGATGAATCACTGGTGCATCAATCTCTTACTTTACACAGCATTAGTCTCTAATATCCAAACTCTAGTACAGGTGACGATCTAGTACCTGTATAGAACACAGCATCCATCAGAGTGTTGAGGCTCTCGAGCTGCGCGCGTCGAGCTCAAAGGCTGACACGGCCAATATATCCAACTGGGGCTTCCATGCGTGATGAAACAAAGGTTCTTAATCAGCTGCATGGATGAGGTTTTGTACGAATTAGTTGAAGCCTAGGGTCTCCGAGCCTAATACTGTACCATTTCGACCGTATGTTCACAGGGTGTTACACGTTACACCCTATGTTCACTGGGCCGCCGGTTCACGGGCTGAGGTTACGCGTTACATGGTCTGAGATGTTCATTTCCCACGCAAATTTTGAAGCAAAGTCGCTGGAAACAGGTTGAGTTTGACCCATTTCAGCACGTCTGATCCTGAAATAGCTAAAACAGTACAGAAGGCGGTCAAAAACAGAAGTTTAAGAGCAGAGGAAAAATTTTGAAATTTTTGCCCTGATTTCGGTGAAATGTAACGATGTTCACTCGGCCAGCGTTACACGTTACAGGTGTCCGATATGTTCAATTCACGACCGACCGTTACGCGTTACTGAATATATAGTCGAAATGGTACAGTAACATGCAAAATGATATATCGAGGGGATACCGAGTCCAAATCCGATGCCACAATTACTATAGGAACAGAAAATGACAGTAGGTTATCCATAACGACGAGAAAGCCCGAACAAGGACCGCTCCTCGTGACTCGAACAAAAGGAAGAGAGATCCAAATGAACATATTGCTGAAATCCTGAGACAAACGAGATAAGTACGACCCGTGTGATGATCACAGACTTCGTTATGCAAGTCCACCTATCAAGAGAAATTGAATTTCGCGGGAGCTCTGAGGATGTTCATACACAATCACATTCATTATGGATGATTCGCATGAAATTCCTCAGAAACTGGTGTGAATTGACCTGAAGACTCCTTTAACCCGGACGCTCGGCACCGGATTCAGAAACGACTCTGATCTCATACGCCCATGTGTCCTTCTTCCTTGCCAACGTAGTGGCGTTGCAGTCTGAAAATGGACGCACGATCTGGCAGGAAGGAGATCTCCGAGCTTATGATCCGAAATAGCAGCTCCACGTGGCAGAGTCTAGACCCCCGAATGTTCCCGAATCTGTCCTCACGGCTGATTTCCTGCTTGGTTCCGCGCCTCGTTGTCTTCTTGACGTTCGGCAATTTGGTTGCCCCTTTGCGTCCCGCATTCGGAGTCGAAGGGTTTTTTTCTTGAATATCCCTGCATGGTCTCCCTCGTCTGACGGCTTTCTCTAGGCACCGAAAACGCCTGCCATGATTATGCTGGCTTTTCTTTTATCTTGACGATGTAATACCGATTCCCGGGTCCCAGTTAATTCCTGTTCCCAATACGGTCAGTGATGGTTTTCCCTGCGTTGATTCCTCTGACCTCGTATGCAGGCTTTGCTTCAACGCAGCGGCTCCCCATCGATAACAGCACCGTCGTAATCGATAATATTAGCGCTGTCGTCGCTGTATGGGACCCTGGCTCTGGTCTGCATTAAGGATATGGCGACGCTTTGTCTTCGGAGTCGCCTGTCCTGCGACGAGGATTATCGTTGAAGGACGGATGGACGGATGACTGCGCAAGGACCAAAGCTTTGCTCCTTGACGATACCTGGGTTGGAAAGATTACCGCTGGAGATGGGATATCTAGGCCCACGGGGCGAGGTGCGATTACTTCATGGTGTTCCTTTGACCTTGCTGACTATATTTTGCAGTTTTATCGTCGTTTCGATATGCTGCTCCTTCCTGGCTTTCGTTTTGTCCTGTCTCGCCCTCTTTCCTTCTTGGCCCTTGTGGCATCAGCACAAACATTCTGGTTGAAGAAAGGTCAACGTTACCAAGGAGGATCTAGATGCATTTGCTGGGAGATTCAGCTCAGGGTACAGTCCTCTTTTCTGTTTTCTTCGGCATCAGTCAAGCATCCAGCAGCTCGCTCATCCACGGGCTCGATATTTCGTTTTTCAATTGGTTCATGGCCATCGCTCCTTCAGTAGCGTCATTCCCTCTTGACGATTCTCTCTATTCCCCATTGAACATTATCGAGCGATGCTCCTTCATCAGGCGCCTTTTACACCGATGGTCGACAATTCATTGGTCAACAGAGCGGAGCGTCTCAATGATAGTCGCCCCTTCCTTCATCGATTCTCCTTTGTGGTCCGCTTCCCTTCGAGCTGGCTCTTTGTTCACCTTGCTTCCCCCTGGGTATGTCTTCGTCTAATCCTTCGTCGAGCGCTTCTGACGAAAATGTAGCTCCTGCAACGAGACAACAGCTTACCGTCGCGCCCCAAGAAGCAGGCAAGACTTGAGTTTGGATTCGGGGAGAAGACAGACGAATGAAACAGAGGTGAATGAGTAGGAGGACGACGGCCGGTGGGACAAGGAGAAGCCGGTCGAAGATCCACCTCGAGAGTTTTACCGACTTGTGCGTCGCTCTTCTCTTTTGCTTGTTCCATATCAGAAAGCCATACCCAGACCAATGTCGCCTCCCAATTATCCGCATGGCGGTTTCGTCTACTGTCAATCTGAGGCGCTATAGCTCAACTATAGCTGGTATGTGGCCGCTCTGTAGGTCATCTTGTTTGTCCTCGAACCTTGTTGAGCGAGACCAGGTCTTTTCTTCGACATTGAGACATGTCTTTTCATCCATGCGAGAATGTGGGGATCGACAAAGGTGAGCTTTTTCTCGAATCCTTCGGTGAATCATGTTGCTTATGGCATCTTCCAGACTGTGACTCGCTCTCGGTGTCGTCTGGATACCTCATTGTCGTCATGTAGAATCAACATACTGTACAATGTTCTTCACTCAGAGTGACGTCTTGTATACTCTTGAATCTGCGATTCCAATCAAGACAGAGCTATGAGGATAAATGAAACCAGTGCTCCGAAGATGAGGCTGGCCCAGTGTTTTGCCAATACTGGTCTTTCGTGGAAGCTCTAGTAGATGGGTTGTCTCGTGCCAGTTCATGAGCTTCCGGTGACGTATCGTTTTTTGTCTTGATTCGATGCGGGTGTTTGTTCCCCAGTAACCCGTCGACAAACTTCTGGGCGTATTCGACATGGCAGACGTAGACGTCATCAACACTGACAATGCACGTAAGACAGTTGACAGTCGGCGAGAGTCCCGGAGATCCGCTGGTCCGTCCTCTCCATTGAGTCTAGCTTTTCTGCCCCGTGGATTTGACGAGCTTTAGACAGACAAAAAGACAGTGTTGCTTCAGCGTTATGACTTCCTTGTAACGAAGTCGGGATCCTGTTATGCCACGTCTTACGATGTGTATCAATGGGTATATCAATAGATAAATTCAGCAGAATTGTTCTGAGCAGGAGCTAACAGTTTGTCAGTCTCGCTAGTGAACGGAAGAACTGAATCTTACTCACAATACCTGTTCTCAAGGAAGGTTTAGTCTTCAATCTGGTTGGGCATGTATTGCGGAGCCAGAACTATTAATTTTGGTTCAACTTGTCAACGCATCCAAACCTCTGCTGACGCCAACGTCATTGTCCAAATTGGACCATGCCGCCCTTGAATGCCTTGCAAGCGCACTTGAATCCACCTCAACCAGTGCGCTGCAATTCCCTTCGAATTCGAACGCTCTCCAAACAAATTCACAGCACATGCAGAATAAGCCAGCATCACGGAGATCCCGATCTCGCGATCCGAGATGCCGAATGCACGTGGCAGTCTCGAAATGGCTCACCGCAGCTTTTCTCACGGCAAATTAGTAATTCTCCCCTGCTTCCGTCGCAGCTGAGCTTTCATTCGCGTATGGACTGGCCTTCAATTACGTCTGGAATAACGTGATCTGGAGCTGCCGGTCGAGCTGCTCTTCGTGTCGGTTTGATTCTGACCTTTCCGTCCAGGTCTTCTAACGTCTATATTTCCGCGAATTCTGCTGGTTTCTTTTCTTCTGGAATATGGTCAATGCTTACTTTGTTACTCCGGCTGACCCTTTCTGCAGCGTCTGCTGCTGCAAGGCCGTCCATATCGATAACAGCGATCTTGATCGATAAGGCCACCGTTGTCATCGAGGCAATAGCGAGCACCCAAGGCCTCCGACGAATCTTAGCTAGCTGCTGTCTCCGGCATTTCCTTCCACGTCGCCCGAGGATGGATCGAGCATGCTGTATTTGCTGGCTGGTATGATTTGCTTCTATTTTCCGTCGATGGTGCTCATCGTATTCTTTAGCTTCATTGTGTCGATTTCGTTGTCCTTCTTCCTCGCTCGTCCCTCCTCTTTTCCTTCGGCGAAACAAAGAGGATATTCAACGCCGATGGCCGACGACTGGCGTTATCCAACATGTCCTCTTCGTTGTGGTTCTCCCTTGGCTGGGATCATCGAATTTGCTTTCAGCGCGAAGATCACAATTTAGCTGGTTATAACGCTTGCTCATTGATGATGCCTCAGTTGGAAGGTGTCAAGCTCGCTGCCGAATATGAGCGTCGTGATCATGTGGATGCGGTATGCTCGACTTGATCTTTTTCGTTGATAATGCTTATCGGATTCGCCAGCTCATTGCATTCTCCTTATTTCTTCATCGCGGCTCGGAATCAAGCAAAGCCTTTGAAGACCTCTTGAATCCTTCAACGGTGGGCAAATGCGGAGATGGTCGGATATGCATGAATACTCTGGTATGTCTGCTTGTCTGTTTCTTTGGCCTTCATTGACCGAATTCCAGATATGTTGCCATTCTATTGTGGTTTTGTGTGGCATCCTCGTTGGCTGTGATTCTTCGTTCAACCGAGAAGAATCCTCCTTTCCCTGTTTCTCGTCTCATTATTGCTAGTCATTGTCAGGTCGATTTTTTGTACTGATCCCTCACACATTGCGAATCTCCGTCTCCATTCGTGCACACATCTTTTTTATTGATATATCTATAGGCCCTCTTTTGCCCGTCATGGTAGTATCTTGATTGTCGGTAGATTGAGATGAATACCATATTTTTGCTTTCCATTTCATTTCACAGTCGAGATCTAGTTGTAAGACCGACAGGCAAGTTATTGACTTTGAGGACAGCGGTGACCTTCACCTCCCGCGACATCCATCACGACAATGACTGGTTTCAGAACAGATATCATGCTGTCAATGCAGGCCTACGCCTTTCGGGACCGTCTCTGATTAACCTCCTCGACCACTGCTTCACTGTTCTATTGCCAGGATTCCAGATGCTCTCGTTGTGATCTATCTCTGAGGAATGAACACAGTCTCTGGGTCGTCCGTATCATGCAGGAATAATCACATACTGACCTCTACAGACCGTCGATTCGCGCCACTGCTCAGCATGACACTTTTGCGTCTGATGCCGATAACTTTTGACAAGCCGTTGTTATTTTATGGCAGCCTCGGAAGGACCAAGAAATAAATGTGTCTTCAACCTGTCAGTACACTAGCGAGGTTTGAACTCAATCCTGTTGTATCTCGTTGGTAGCTGCTTGGGGTTCTCAGACGCTTGTTTGTATTACAGAAGCGAGAATATTGAATCCGAGAGGTCTGTGACTAAACGGTGGTGATGAGCACGATAAGAACTGTAAAAATACAAGGTTGGTCCTTGGCACCATTCACTAAACCCGCAGGCACCATTTCAATCATCTGGCCTTAACGCGCTCAAAAGCCCTCAAAGTCCACCAACACAAATCGCAACGCGCCGAATCACGTGGTGGGAACATGCCGCCGATCCGACCCGCGAAGCGCCAATCACAACCAAACACCTGCTTCGCTCTTCCTCATCCTCATCACGGCGGCAAATTCCAGGCAACTGAAGGTAAAAAGGGTTTCACCAATGAAGTCAGGTAAATCCCACATTGTTGAATGATATTGAGGACCCAGACTGAGCGGGCATTAGTACAGATTTTCCTCAGGGCGCGCGTGGTGCAAAAAGTTACGAATCCTAAAAATTTATTTTTAGTTCACTCGTTTTTTGGTACCACTACATTGCCTTGTACCGAATATAAAAGGAAATTGCATTCCTATGAAAGTCCGACATTTCCCGGTCATGTGTTCGATCCCGTGCTTGACCTTCTTTTATATTTGGTCAGATAAATACCTCTGATTTGTCCAGTGGCATCAAATCTGGCATGTTGAGTCATCCAGAATCTTGGCTGCTGCAATAAAAGTTGGTTCATGAATCAAACTTCTGAACATGAGGCTTACTGTGGTCAATAATGTACTGAGTTACATCCATTTGGGCTGGTGAGCCCAACATGTATTTTGGTCCTTCTCGCATCTTATGACAGATTAAATGGGCTGGTTTTACTCTTGGCTGCAGTAAGTGAAACCAATCAGGATTCCGGAATATTTAGAACTCTACTTCAGGGGTTCCATTAATCTACATCATCCCTGAATGCTAAAGGTCATTTACCAGATTGGTTGGTCCAACTCGAGTGCTACCATGAATTTTTCTTCCCTCTGCGGTCTTGGTGAGATGAAGGGATTATGTTCACTTTGTTTCTACATATGGAAAAATGCTGAAATTCTGCCCATGGCCTGTCTTTATCACTGTACCTCCTGTGAGCGCATAATGAATCCAAGAGCCCATCCACCACTCCTGCCGGGGCCTGGGCCTGAGCAGAGTCCTGTGAATCCTTGTGCATCTGCTCTAGCTTTTTCATTAACAAGGTCAAGACTGCTGTAGGATTGGTTGAGGTACCTTGTAATTCATTGTCATTCAACATTCTAGACAGTATTATCTTCATATGTACTGGGATTGGATTCAAGAGGTATTCCTGGCTTGCTGAAATTGTCGATACTTGACATATCTGGCAGTTTTGAGGGCTGATCAGAAAAGCACACTTTTGTTGGAAAACCACTTGTTTGTTGGATAAACTAGGTAGTCTTTAGCGCATCACAAAAAGATCGTTTGTCCAGCGAGTTAGAACACAGGGATGTTCAGGTTTGCTTGTGGGGCAAACGAGTAAAGAAACAGATATGTACTGACTGTTTTTAAACTACTAATGACTCTAGATTGACTCAAACCTTTGGTATCTTCTTCCAGTTGCGCGACTGCAA
This sequence comes from Mycena floridula, assembly GCA_029320655.1. NCBI lineage: Eukaryota > Fungi > Basidiomycota > Agaricomycetes > Agaricales > Mycenaceae > Mycena > Mycena floridula. Next base: position 143,861 of record JARIHS010000041.1, on the reverse strand, counting down.
AGTGACTCTGTCATGACTTTAGCAAGTAGGTATTTGTAACCCAGCTGTTGAGTATTTCCTTCCTATATGGTTCTTTATTTACTGTTATCCTCAGGTTTATTCAATTATCTACATGATGTCAACAGGTCCAACTTGTTCCAGATATCTTGGACCTCTTGATGTCATTTCTATTGCAGATTTGGTTGCCGATTTCAGGGGTCTCTAAGTAGCTGCGCAATGCCAACCACTTTGACTTGAAACTCTTTCCCTGCGGTCATCTTCATTCCTATTTGGTACTTTCCTTCTTACCTTTGAATCGAGTCTTCTAATATTTGCCAGACTTCCTTTCACATTACCATTGCTATGGCCAGCCTATGTCAATATGAGTTTACCCTTCACATGGGGTGGCATGTTCATCATCTTTTGTAGATCTCCAAGTCCACATTCTTCCAGATGCAGAGGAGCTTCCACCTGTGTAGGTGGGAAGGCATCACTTGTGGTAAGTATATTCACATCTCTAGTCTCAATATTGTTGATATTTAGTTTCAGTGATATGATTATTATTGACTTTGAGTGAGACCTCTTAGGACTCGTACCTGCCATCTGCGAGTGGCTATCCATCCAACTTGTGCACGAATGGCGCCGGGCTCGTGGTAACAACGACAGATCTCGCGCTAGCAACAATAAATCTATCCTGGCCCATGACTCGAATCTTTGAGCCGTCAGCACCCTTTGCTGTGGCCAAAATGCTCTCCTGCCGAATTGCAGTATTGAGGTTGTCAAACGGTCTTCTGCGGGTCGAAGAACCTTGATCTCCAACACAGGAAGAAGCGGTAGTCCTCATTTCGCTGTTAGCCTCCTCAATCGTCTTACAAGGCATTTTCAGGATTCGGATGCACATGGCAGTCCAAGCGGTTTTACATGCTCTGGCAGGAATAATCTGCTTCATATGGCTCCTATGATGGTTATACGAGCAGCCGTCTGCATCTGGGCCGCATGACTGGTCGGAAATCTGTATCGAGATTGGGTAGTTCTGGTGTCTCCAAGAAGGGCAATAGCGGTGTCATATCGCGCTCATTGGCAGTGCATATCCGACTTGATTCTGGTGCGCTCCAGTGACTAGTATATTCCTCTTCCGTATTGCTAACAAATCTCGGTCATTAGCTTTGTCCTGCATCGGATTCATGCCCCAAAAGAATGCTCTTCGCTTTGCTTTCTGATATATTCTGCGACATCAACCCAAATTCATACCCTTTTCCTCGTCGCTCAAACCATGCGACGGCTCTTCGTGCCCGGCGAATCCCGAGCAAAGCCTCGTCTGGGATTTCAACCACTGGCTCAAACCCGACCGCCGAATTCTCAACGCGCTGGGGGCAAGCGATCCACTGCTAGCTCGTACAACGTCCAGGAAGATGCTCTATCCATCGCAAGATCTCTCTCGCCGTATTTGTCTCGAAATTTTGCCCGTCGGGTTATCAATCTGCCGACGTATATTTCGAGCCGAAAGAGTCCTGCATATTCGGTGGTGGTCTCCCAGTTTCTTCTATGCCATCCTGGCATCTAGAATATGTCAACTCGCCCGTCGCTGGTGCGCTATATCGAGCTGGGTTACCAGCGGGAGACGACGATTTCGACGGATTTTGGGGCGAGAGAGACAAATTGAGGAGGAGGAGGGGGAGACGAGGGTGCAAGGCAATCACGTGTTACATATATTCAGAGCTCTTGGCGTCATGTATGTCATCTCCTGTTCCTTGTGTAAAGGTTTCTGAAACCGAGTACAGCTCGAGGCAACCTGCATCTCTTTGACGAATCAGAATCCGGGCGGTCTCGTGTGGTGGATTCCATGGTAGAATTGGGTACAGAAGACGTCGATGTTGAGAAGGAGTGTCTGCAGCAGAGACGAGAGAAACGACTCCAGTGAGCATCATTGAGGTATGCTTACCTTTTTTCACTGTCACTGGCTTGCTCAGACACTTGTCCTTTTCGAAAGATCTACTGTGCAACACCGCCTTGGTCCGATTCGCTAATTGGAAGAGGCGAAGACCTTGCGTCGCAATCAGAAATGCCCTAGGCTTCAAGGACAAGAATGTGAAGCGGCTGGAAGGACAGGTATCAAAAAACAGCGGCGGACTTTGTCGACGTCTAGTAGGTCCCCTACGTGAAGGTCGTAGATTCGGTTGAGCATACCATCCAAATGTGAACGTTGATCTCTGATCCTTGATCCACACTGCAACATAGGAAGGGCGTAGTATCAGGATAGGTCGGAATATATGATGCAGACTCACAAGATGAAATCTCCGAGACTCGGATTCGAACATGGTGCAAAGATTAGCCTAGCTACTCGTCCATATATATATATGGGGTTCAGGTATTCAACTATACAGTGTCATCAAGGAACCTGCAAAATCGACCACGTCGAGATCTAGAGCCGCATTTGGCTGTTTCGGGTTGGCTGGACGAGGTAAACAAGCCCTCGACACAGGTCGCATCAGACGTCACGCATTGAGCACCAGTCAAGCCGTACGTCTCGAGTGCAGCAAAAAAGCTGCGAATAACATCGATACACGTACGACTGTTGTCAGAAGCACATCGTGCGCTGTCATCAATGCTGTAGACTTCCTGAAGATTGTGCTATCATGCAGCCATTTTCTTGCTGTCAAGTGCGGTCCATCGAGTGTTGATTCCACGGCCTCAGGTCAGGAAATAAATTATATACTGCATAGTCCGTAAACCGAAATCGATTGTGCCAGGTTCAATTCTCCGGTCGATATTTAGAATAACCGTCTCCCTTTTTGTTGGACTACATCCCGTACCTGTTTGATCGGGGCAAGCATGAAGACCTCCAATAATGACCACTAGTTTTGAAGAGGAGATCGATTTCTCCGATATGACAATCAAATCGAGATTGTCCAGGACACCAAACTTCATTCAGTCGCCCTTCAACCAATTTGAACAATATTGAGTATACCATTCAAGTTGAGACGTTCATTTCTGATCCTTGGTCCACAGTGTAACATAGAAAGGGTGTAGTGGTATCTGGTAGACGAGAATATATATCCGAGATGAATCGTCTCCAGGGTGGGTTACGAACAGGATGAAAAAATTTACCCACCTCTGTAGCCACTGGATGCCGTCGATGAAATCAAGTGGAACTGCGTATCATATAGGGACATGCCAACAGAGTGATGTAATCTCCCATTCAGAATCACTTTCTTGTGTGTCTTCTATCACATCAGCATCTCAAAGAGTATTTTAACTAGCTCAACCCTTCTCTGGAATTCAATGTGTATCCGCTCTCCCAGAGCGAAGAATTACTCAAACTTGGAGGCCCAAGCATTCATTTCGAATTTGTTTTGTCAGTCTTTTTCTGTGAGGATGTGATACGGATATTGCATGGGACCACCCCAAGAGGACGGCACGGTAAAATTATCCACAGTCAAGTCCTAGGTGCAATGTTTCATTCATGAACGCCTCTTGGATTAAAAGGATCCGATCTATGGCTTTTGCTCAAGCTGTGAGTGCGAAAACTATATTCTAAGACGGAACAAAGCTTGTTTCCCAAAAGGCAAAGTCGTCAGCAGTCTGTAATAATGATCTTCCAATGCTCTTTGCTCTATTGCAGTCAGAGATGTAGATTCTGCGGACTATCATAGTTGCTTCATTTTGAGCTGATCTGTGAGGCACTATGATAGCAGTGTTTCACTCCATGACACATGCGATGTGGGAGTAAGTTTGTGGCGTTGGTTTGCGCCTTAACAGTGGATGATCGAGTTGGTCATGAGTGAAGTAGGATTGCGTAGGTGATCGGTACGTAGGGTAGCGTGGGTTTGCGCGGGCGGGAGGAGCTGGGAGTAGCGATGGGCGGTGGGCGTGATCTCTAGAAGCCACCTCTTTGGCCGCCGCCCGATCTTGATGCTCTTCGGCATTCTACATATGTACAATACCGAGAACTCACATTGACTCTCCTCAAAGAGAAGCGCTGTCAGACCAAGGAGAGAGTCTGTGAATCGTGTTCACGTTTGGTTGATCGGTCCGGATGTTGGTGGGCTACAAGATTACTGTAGCTAGCTGTTGAGCGAAGTTTTATCTTCTTTCATTATCGAATGGTTCATTGTTATACCGTTTCACATAGCCAAGTAACAGCATTTTCCAATATTCGCTGGCTGTGTCTGGCAGTTGTATATTCACTGTACCTCCGAATCACCATAGTAGATGAGAATGATGTGTTACGAGTCCCATTTATGGGAGTCGTTTGTTGGATGAGAGCGTTAGGGTTATCTAACGGGGAAATTTCACGTGATGAGTTTTCCCATCTCTCATCACCTTGTTACTGAGTCGACTTTAACCCTGAAAGCATATGGCGCTCTCCATGCGCTCTTCTCTAACGCAACGTCGATCTGTCGGGATGTCCCGAGTTCTGACGGCCCGCACAGCGGCAGTAATTTTTGGGGGGAATTTTGCTCAGAATGCATGGAACTGGTGGTCCAATTTACTTACATATTGTTACAGCCATTTGTGTCCGGATGCAGACATGAAGCATATGCCGTGTTAGCAGCAAAAATTTCCAAAAAAAAGGCCTCAAAATTCAGCTAAATTCAGACAAAAAGCTCAATCTGATCTTTACTATATGCATTGCAAGCACAACTTCTAGCCTCACTGGTCTGAATGGGATTGCGGCACTAACGCGGCGGTGTTCCTGATGGGTGGGCGGGTCGGGTCGGCCACATCTGAATCTGATCGTCATAGCGTGTAGCAACGGGCTCTGGTAGTGCTCTGATTTTTGATGATATTCTAGGGTTTGGGTCTTGCGGGATGGAGATAGTCATTAATCACTTGTACTTGTAACATTTTTCATACCATTTGGAGTGCTGGATATTCTGCTGTCCAAGACATGGTGATCTTGAACAAGACCCAGCTTTGGTGCAAAACCCAAGGTATTTGGGGTGAGGCTGCAGCGCGCTGCGCTGCTGCCCTCCCTTTTGGACCAGATCCTGGGAAAGACCTGTCAAGAAGCACCAACAGTACGTCATAGACTGTGAAATCTAAACTATAGTCAATAATATATCGGGTAGTGGCCTACAATCCAGTTCAAATGATGTATTATATTGTCATTATGGGTTCCTTGCTCAAATAAGCATACAGCCTTGCCTTGCATAAGTAGTCAAATTGCCTCTTAAAACAGAATGGTACCAAGGTACCAACTGAACCTAGTGGATGGCTCTAATTGCACTGCAGTCCAGTCTAAATTAGTGTTGCCGCGGCTGGCTAGCCGCGAGCCGCCGAGCCGAGCCATGGCTTATGGCTCCAAAGCCGCGGCTCGGCTTGGAGCCACGGCTCAAGCCTTGAAGCCGCCAAATTTTCACCAATTTATATGGGTGACCGGGAGTATATATTCAGCATCTAAGTGTTCTGTTACGCAAGAAACTTCATTCTCGAGACACAGCCATTTTACGTGTGGTCGCTATCAGGGGCTGTGCATGTTGGAAGTCGTGGGAATCGGACCTCAGAACCACATACGACCAAATAAAGATATTCCCACCCCATTCAACATTGATTTGTGGCTCGTCTGTCTCACCCAAAACCAATGTTCTCATTTTGCAACAATACATAGAGACCTATACTTGAGAATGGGACCCCACTATAGCCATATATCTGCTCCAATCAAAATTCATTGAAAAAACTGGCTCAAGCCGAGCCGAGCCACAGCTAGCCGGGGTCCACGGCTCGGCTCGGCTCAGCTTCAAAGTGGCTCGGCTCGGGCTCGGGCGTGGCTTGGAGCCAAGCCGCGGCAACACTAGTCTAAATCAGTCAGAATGGTTTAATGCCCTGAAAAGCTCATTGGTGTGTCACCTATCTCCCTACTTTTCTTTTGCTGATGCCTTTGTGACAAAAGTTTCATCATCAGTGGCTTCTGGGGCAAGTTAATGTCTTTAATCCACATTTTGCTCAATTTCATAAGAGCAGCCAACTAGCATTGTCAGGCAGAGGTTTTCTGTGTGTCCTTCCCTTCCCTCCATTGTTGAAGACCAAGATGATGGCCTTATCAGTGGCAACATTTTCGATGTCAAGCTCTTGGAATAAGTATTTTTTTGGGCCCTGTCAGGTGTGTGAGGTCGGTAGATGAATGACTAAGGAAAGCCGAGTATCGTGATGATGAGCACATTTGAGGTAATAACCACATGGAGTTACGGCTGGGATCGGTTACAGTGTCGATCGGTGAATTCATGATTCAGCCATGGAATAAAATGTAAGAGACCGTGATCCAAGAGACCATGGATCAGCGAATCAAGGCCCTGATATCGGTTGATATCGAGTCCAAACTTTGTTCCAAGTACTCTAAAGTGGTGTGTCCATGAAATGTTGCCGCTCTGGGCTCGGGTTGTACATGTCTGCTATTCTACAGTAGTTGCCTTGCATGATACGACAACATTCGTACAGTAGCCATTCAATGTCCAGTTTACATTTTTCATGGACATTTTATCGCATCTGAAACAGATATTTCAAGGTGATGGAAGCCACTATGTGGAGGCAGATCCTGATATTCTGCTGGCCTTTTATTTTGTACTCTAATATCCATTCACCTCCCAGAGGACACAGCACTAATAATGCATTGCTTCGCAGCACACGTTGGTGATTTCCCCAGAATACCTGATCCATCTACAACAATATTCTCCCAGCGCTTCTTGTCTAACACGTCACCCTACGCCGTGACAAAGACCAGATGTGATAGCTGGGCGATCGCCGTGCATCTTTGTTATAAAAAGCCCGCGCAATGTCGGGTAGTGTCCGTGTGCGCCCAGAGTGGAGTTTGGGGAGCCGCGTCGCGAGAGGCGGGTGCGTCAGAACTTGTGTGGCGCATTGGACATTCGTGCACGGTCGTTCCCATCAGCTTTGAATTTGAGATTATAGCAGTCATTTTTTCAGCTTGCGCAGTCATTTGAGCTCTCACCTTGTATGCTCATGAAACTTTTGACCCAATTTGTCAAAACTCAATGGGTGGTGTCATCATTGATGTACCAGTTATGCGGATCAGATGAGCTTTGATACAATGGACCTCAAAATATTGATTAAACTTGTCGATGCTACGATTTCAGCCACCATCTCTAATTTCATGGGGCATGAATGAAATGTGAAGGGGGGTTAACATTGAGACGTGACGCCCTAGCGTCATAGGTCGGAGGTGATACGCTATTGGGGCGTTTGCGGTGATCATGAAGTCGTATCAGCCTGGCGGCAGTGATGAGAGTTGAGGGGTAGTTGTGCGGACTCGTGGAAGAAGATTGTTGCGTTTGGAGAAAGATAAGTTGTGGCATGCATTGATCCTCAGATTCACTGGGATTCAGTGCTCTAGTCTGTCATAGTATTCATTCGCTATTGTCAAACGTCATCACTGTAACCGTACTGGGCCGATATTGTGGTATCAGGGATTACCCTGCAGCAACGAAAATCGAATTGATAGCAATGGGGCTCGGTGTTCAGTTATCACGGGAGAGAAGAAATCCCATCCGCCAACACTCACAGTTGACCGGTACTCTCTATTCAGACACACACTAGCATGGTCCTATTGAATTGAAACCAGCCAAGCGCTGGCAAACTGTAATACAAAAGCAGTGGATTCTGAGTGCTATTCCTTTTCTCACCAAAAATACCGTTGGAAGCCTTATCTCCAAGCCATGAGGAGCCACTCATCTCAATTTGCGCAGTACCTTCGTGTGACTCTATCCGTTTCTCTGTCTCCGAGATATCAGGAATCGGAACTGGTTAATAGACATGGACACCTCAACCTACTTACATGAGTGTTTTGTGGCCTAGTTTCGACATTTTGCTGGCACATCAATAGGGTCTATGAGCAACCCATATTGATATGGATTCATTTTGACCGCTCCACAGTAGTATTATGGATTTTCACTGCCAAATCTTGACCGAAAAATGAGGCATTTGAGCCGAGTTGATATGATGTCTCCCCCATCAGAATGTATCTCCGAACTGCGTCTTGGAGACAAAAAAACCCAAAAAACCGAAGAGAGCAAATGTATACTGATACAGAACGCGAGCTTGTGTTTCCAAGAATTGTTGTGTGCAGCACTTTCAACTTTGTTGCATGTAAACTTGCCACTATAACGAGAATTCGTCGGAAGCTTAACAAAGAATACAAGCTCTTTTGTACAACTCTTACCGGTCCGCAGTCAGGTTCGAACATAGTAGGAAAAAAAGCGCATCAAAGACTTGACATTCAGTCACCGATCACGAAATCGCTGTGTCCTTGCTATTCATACATCCCCACCCCCATGATGGCCCTGATGTAGGAAGGGTGCGAGTCGTCTTGGGCTTCTTTTCTCCTCCCGGTTATCGTAGAGAGATAGGATTCTGAAAATCAGATCTGGGACCAACCTACCGTTTGACAAAGGCCGGTGTCGGTGAGACTCCAACGTTGATTTCTAAATTCTGGTCAGATTCAGTCAGAGAACAAAATATGGGAGACAGCAATCTAGGAGATCATGGATCAGCGTGTTCCAAGCAGTCTAAAATGGTCTTTCCATCGAATGTTTGCACTCTTGACTCATGCGCTGCTATTCTACAGTAGTTGCCGTGTATGATACAACAACATTCATACAGTAGAGGCTACAGTAGCTATTCAATGTCCAGTTAGGATTTGTTGTGGGCGCTTTATTGCATCTGAGACCCTCGTAGCGACTGCACAGACCCTGGGGACGAACACAAAAAGGTCGCACTATATTTGCAGCTATATCTAGACGGAAGACGTCGCCTCGTTCAATCCATCGGATATTCGAGTCAATTATGCCCTTGAGACCCGGGAGTCGCGCATGTGACTCGATCATCGAGCAAGGGATTGAAGGCCAGAAGAATCGAGGTGGATATGGAAGCCACCATATGGACGCAGATCGTTCTGCTGTCCTCTCTATTTTGTACTCTGATATAGACTACTTACTTCCCAGAGGACACAGTACCAATCAGTGCATTGCCTCGCATATCCATGGAATTCACATGTACCTATGTTAATTTGCACTGGGAATGGTCATTAATATCCAGCTTGAGTGTCTCTTTTGGCTAGATTTTTATCTATCCTGCGAAAGACAAGACGAGATCCTTGCCTCTCCAAAGCTTGGGCCTTGGTGCGAAGGGAGCAATATAGGACAGCGACACAATGAATGGAGTTGGCGAAGATAAGGTTCAATGACGACATGAAGCCGGCCTCGACGGTGGAGCATGACGGTGTTGAAGGCGGCGTGAAAAGGACAGGCATGAAGCAATGTGATCAATAAAGCACTGCAAAGACGTCAATGATAACACAAGAATGGCATGAAAAAGACGACTCTCTATTCGGTCCCAATGAGCTGAGGGGATGACTAGGATTTCTGTGGACAAGACTTGCTGGAGGTAACGATTCTCCATTGATGATGGAAGTCTTTCATAACTGCCCACTATAAAGGAGAGAAGGTATCAGTAACTCCTCCAACACGGCATATGAGCTAATGAAACCACATTGATGCGTCTGGATATTTGCCAGGCAGGACATTGGATGATTTTCCAGATGCCAACTGGCCTTTTGACGCTCCCTGGAGCAATAATAGGCATTATGAAAAGTTGAGCATTCTTTCATGTTGCGATACAGTAGACCAGTTGATTGGGGACACTGAATCGTGTCGATGTCGCATACCTGCGAGAAATTCCAAAGATCTGGATATGTTTGTTGGTCAAAACACGATTTGCATTTCATTCTCGAGGAAGTGATGTGTTCGAGTGCATTCCAGAATGAAATATGTGGTCGTGGGGGTGAAGAAAGAGCTGAATGCCGTATTCCATGGCTCTGACGCAGAGATCTCACTACTGCGCGAAGAGCCTGAAGATGTATCGTGTTCAGAGCCACGAGTGTGAGTGCCATATTCAAACTTGTTATACAGTATCTTCAGTCTCCGGTACTCGACGAATCAATGACGAATGGAACGGAATATTCCGGGGTCAATAGCTTCCATCAGAGTGGATTTCCCGGCGGAGAACTGCAACATGTCACTCAGAATTGCACCACCAAAGTCCAAGTACACTGTTGGCATGTGATCCAATGGTGATGGGCATATCCTTATCTCATCAGTATACTGTAGCCATGCGATTGGATGACGAAGGCAACATTGAAATAGGAGCAAGACGCAAAGCTGAAATAACAAGGTGGCGGAAACCAACTAAAGACACTGATATAGAACAAGGTGAGCTACCTTCCACTGAATTTATTGTCCATCTCATCACGCGCCACGCTACCGACGCGGCGCATAACCACCTCGATCATATACTCTCGACGCCACCGACCCAACTCAGCTCAAACCTGAAAGAGTAATTCAACAATGATCAAGATGAACAAAGGTAATTTCCACATACCCAAAGGCCAAGTTCTACCCAGGTTCTTCCGAGCTCTTTAGCATAAGTTCCTTCTTCCTTCGAATCAGGTTGCATGGGACTAGCTAGCCGATAAAGTACCCTGGTATGGAAACGGCCTCCGAATCTTTTCACTGCCACGAGCTCCTGCTTCCTTCGATGACCAAGCTCGTTGGTGGCATCGCAGCGAAAGGATTTGTCAACAGCACTGGATGCGGTGAGCCGCTGAGGAGCAATGACATTAGTGAGACCGCTTTTTGCTGCACCAGATTCGCTCGAAGACAGACTTGCGTGTATGCACAATTCCGCATGGTTCATTTATATTCTCTGCTTTTCATGGTCAGTTTCAAGCAGATTGGGGCATCAAACAATTATCCAGACCAGTCAGAGTGGCCCACCTGGACAAATGGATGAAAACAAGCAAAGGATCAATCTATTCAGTAGACCACATGAATGAGGTGGTACTAAAAATAATGCTGTATAATGCCAGAATTTTCACACCGTTGTGCCGTGCTGTGTCCATCATACAGCTGTCATGCTATATTTGGATAAGCGCTGTGAAAAAGCTGTGGGACAACACAGCATCAGGACTAGTCATGAGGCTTGTTCAATCTTGCTTCTTCCCCCCATGCCCTTCAAGCTTACACGTTTCCGTCGCCGCAACAAGGTCCCTGAAACCAGCGACCTTGCTAGCCCAATTGCAGAAAGACTGAATGTCAATGATGGTGGGGCTCAGATGGGAGCATTGATTCAAAGCTTACACGGTGCAAGACTTGGTTTGTAGATTTGGTTGGAGATTGTATGAAATCATGATAAGTTTATTGGCAGATAACATCACTGGCCCAGTCCTTTCAAATAACCAGCTCACCACAGTACACCACCATCATCAGGCTCCAGACAACAAAGATGTGAGCATTTGTTGAGCTGCCGCATTTGGGTTGATTCATTTTGATTGAGCAGTATACTGAAATCAAAGTTGGAGACATCATTCTCAAAAAGGAACTCCGATCTGGTTACACCCATCATGAGCTGCAATCTGATGGGACTGAGGTTGGTCAGATTCGGGTGTATGATGGATATATCTATGATCACTCCAACTGGCCAATGCTTATCCACAAATATGAGGGACTTGCATTGAAGGACTGGAACCAAGATTTGGATGTGTTCTCTACAGTGAGGTTCATATATCATGAGCATCTGTGCAAAATTTGGACATGAACTGATGCCTGTACAGACATCCAAATATTCTTCAACTATATGGTGTCTGTGATTCAAGACATTTCACTGCTCTCATATTCCACAGTGGGCAGCAAAGGACTGTCCAAGACTATCATCTTTCATTGTCAGGACCATCCTTTGTCACCTGGATCGGTGACCTGGTAAGTGATAAATTACTCATAAATTGACTAGACCACTGAGAGGATGACAGTCAGATCAATTCAATGTGAATACTTCTCCTTTTACATGTCATCACTGTGGCCCCTGACAACCATGCAGTCAGCAGCTGATGCTTTGCGCACACATGGTCTGATACCCCAGGTCAGTGATGTTGTTCTGGAGACATCGGTGGAGATCTAATCTCCTTCAGGATGTAAATCTGCCTTCTCACAATGTTGATCATGCTGGCCAGTTGGTGGTCCATACCTTCTCACCAAACCCTGACCAGGGGTCATACAAGCTGGTCTCTTATCAATCTGGTCAAGATATACAGCACCTGTTTACCAGATTCAACCCCAATTCATTATCCAAGTCTTCGCTAGAGGAATATTATGGTCTACTTGCAGTGATCTGTGACTTCCATGGCTCTTGGCATGCCATAAACAACTTCAATGTTTCCATCAAGCACCAGGAGGGCATCACAACATTGTATGTGCCTGGACCATATATCTACAGGCTTAACAAAGGGAAATCTGAGGGAGACCATATCATATGTGAATGGATGCCAGATATGTCCCTCCGGTGAGTACTTGGTCCATATTCTACCATTTTACCTTGATTTTTATGAAATTTCAGATACACCATTCCAACATCAGACCTCAATAACTTGAACTTTTATCAGAAATTTGTTATTAGAGTGCAATCCACTGCCTCTGGACCCAGTCAAGCATCTATCATTCCAACATTCAATCTATGGGCAAGCCAGGTGCATCACCTCACCAAGCAAATGAATATAAATGATATGGAGGTGCAAACAAGTCAGTAACCAAAGTGCTTTTATGAGGACCACAATCATTTATGTACCAAACATAGCTATCCCATACCACATATACATCTCCTGCCATGCAGCTCCACTAACAACTGGACGGTCTTCTGATGCAGCAGATGGTCTTCAGCAATGTACACTGCTATACCTCTGGTGTGACTGCACTCTGTCTAGTAATACTTGGTGGTGGTCAACTGATTCGGAAGGCCAAACTGTCATCCTAACCACAAACATTGAGGATGCATTCAACATCAGCTTGGATGCCCATATCTATATGCGTGAATATCACATACCGCAGCAGATATATCCCATCCTCTGGGATATCCACAAGGCATGTGGGTTTGATCCAGAGAGCATGGAGATGGCCGAGTATCTGGGATACCCACTGCTTGAACCAGCTTTGGAACCGAGTGAATTCTTTTGTCATTCATTCTTTGTTAAAACTTGACCATTATTCAGATTTATATGAAGAAGAATGGTCAGAATCAGACAACTACTCATCGGGCAGAGAAGTGTCGACTGCAGTGAACTCGGAGATTGACTCTGATAGTGGATCAGAGAATGGCTCAACTTCATCTGATGACACTTTTCTCTCAGCCAATTCCAACATGTAAATTGTGTATATTCAAATGTTTGCTCTCTGAATATATATCTATGTTTCATATTATCTCCCTCTGTTGCTCACCCACACACCTTGATTGCCTCCCACATCCCGCGCATCTGCATCGTCTCCCTCGCATCCACAACCCAACCCTTCACCTTTCACCCCTTCACCCTCCCCTCCGTGCCGCTGGGAAGGTGATGTCACATCCGCTCCGCAGCGTCACCTCCCGTCTTGAGCGCTGTTTGAAAGAAAAAGTTGACATTCAAGCCAAAGGTATTCAAATGATGGACATGACATCTCGCAAGCAGAACAAACCGACACCGGATGGCCTTGTCGTTTACTGTCTGTCGGATGCTGGCTTTGACAACCGAATAGATGAGAGGGCAACAACAAGGAGACAATACACCGTGCAAGCTAACAGCATGGCGGTTGTTGCTTTCCTTTATGGTCATCCACAAATCCGTGTCGACGATTGGCAACAAAGGACCTCTTTGGCCATAATAGTGTGTCATAATTAAAATTTACCAAACTTCACATAAAACCTTGACTTTCCATCTAACTTCAGAAATTCTTCTCTCTGCACGACACCACAGATATAAGACACAATACTCCTCAAACTGGGCACAGTCTGTTGGCCCTGGAATCGTTTTTGCATATGGTCAAGGCATCATCGAATTGAAGGGATCAATGAGCTCAGTGCTCCACAACTCGGAGTGGACTTGAATGTGTCCTCATCCGTCGCAGTGTCATATGGCCCATGTCTGCGGAACTGCCATTTTGAGTGAATTCCAATCTTCCAGGTACATATGATGCACACTCTTTACTAGCTATATTAGTTAGAACATCTCAACCCAGGAGTTTTTGGTCAATTTCTAGATCTTCAGAAAGTCTTTCCCCTGCATTGGTTGGTGGTGCCACGGCTCAGTGTCGGCTTAATCGGCTAATCCCATTTTTTGACCAGTGGGGTAGAGGCCGCCAAGTGGCAAATACGAGCCCCCAATCTGCCACCTACAATTGTACCTATAGGCTGTATGGGCCGTCCTTCACACTAGTTGCTAGGCTGATTTCAGCAGGGAAAGTTGGACACTACCAGCTCAAGCCACTACTGTAAATTACTGGATTAAAATTGAAGAGGACAACCTGTGACAAAATATAAGACCAAATGAACATAAGAGGCAAGGCAAGACTCCAAGACAGCTCCGGCATCAGTTGATATTAGCTTGGAAAATAGTCACTTGACCTTTCACCGTCCACATGAAGCTCATGGCACAATTCAAGCAATATACCATATACTTATTCCTGAATGCTCATGTCATGCTGTCCTTTGTAGTTGCTCACCCTTGAGCTTTGGTCGATGGCTCATAGCTCAGGGCAGATAACTCACTTTGAACATGGTAACAACAATTTGGAAATTGATGGCTGAACCACCATGTGTGAACTCACATTATGGCTAGATGGTGTCTACTGCAAGATATGAACTTGTAAAAGGTAGCAGGCAAGCCATCAGCTGAAAAACAGGCAAACAGAGGACCTTTCTATGGTCAGGCAATGGTCCAAGAAGCAAATGATGGAAATACCCAGCAACAGTACAAAAAAGGTTTAGCCTTGGAAAAAGTGGGCATCCATCAGCAATTCAGGCTTGTCCGTGGGTTACAGAGAACCCTCTTCTCCTTCGGAGAGTTCGGGGAAACTGTGCCTTGCTGTGAAAACAATACAACAGAGAGACAATTGAGGAATCAAGTTAGAATTTATCCCCAAGCAATGGTATGATAGTCTTCATAGAGCTCAGCCAGTGGCTTACCACTGACCAAGAATGAATGAGCTTGAATGCAACCTGAACGAGGGAACAGAAAATGAGGGCAGGAAAAGGAAAAGGCTGGGAAAGTGATTTTCTGCTATGTGGTGCAGCTCTTAAAATGGCTCCCTCTCAACAAATGAGTTGACAAGTCAGGCTAGTAACCATTGAAGCTGGAGATCCCTCAAGGGTGTTCCAAACTGAAGATGGTAGATGGGAGCAAGGGGTGATACGGGCAGGCTGTGCACCCATGATATACCCCCATTGGGTTCTTTGATGGATTAGACTGAATCTCTCTGCATCCCAACAAACAAGCCCCATGATCATCAGCTAATTGCATATTGGTGCTGTAACTAATAGACAGTGACAATGAAAACATGACACTACAACTCATCAAATCAACAGATTAAGGCAATGGGAAGGGAAATTTGTTAAGAAACAAAAAAGTGGCAGCACTCGGGATCGAACAATAGACCGCACGATGGGCAGAAGAGTCACGTGCGGTACGCCGGCCGTTACTTCCCCTTTGGGTTCTCCGTTGCGGCTCTCCTGAATTTCCCTTCCACCCAGGGTAAGCCATGGCAGCCGAAATCGCATCGGCTATGCAAAAATGATCGGCTAGCTAAGCTAATTGGCTAATTATGATTTTCCCTGAAGTGAGTGGGAGTTGGCAGAAATCCTGGCCATCCAAGATGTGGTAGCTGGAGGCCCTTCTGATGATACACCAATTGTTGGATATATCAAGAAATCAAGCTGAGAAATTACAAAATATTGAAAAACCCTTGGCTTAGCCGCGGCAACACTAGCATTGGTCCTCTGCATTGACAACAAGGCCCTTGAGAAGATGTCTGACATTCTGTTCCTGACCTGTGCTGTGCCAATGAGACTCTCTGTAATGGTTCTCTCACTCTGTGATGAATTCAATTCATGGTGGTTCTTCAGTGAGCTGCATGTATCAACCCCATCAGATGTTCATATCTGTAAATCATAGTATCTAGCTCGCATCCTTGTCTCTTTGGTAGTTGCAAGATGTTTCTGAATGCCAAGATAGTGTCATGATCTATGAGAATTTGTTTAGATTGTTTTTGAACTGGTACTGTCCTTGCAAATTGGTCGAGTTGGGCGAACAACTCCGTGGCATATAATGCCATATTGCTGACAAATCGGCCTCTACTTATGGTCACTAGTGCTGAGGTCGCCCTGGTCTCTGTGACCTGTGAGAATTAACCTTGCACATATCTCAAACCTGGTACATTTTTCACATCACAAACCTAACAATAATTTTGGTTTCACTGAAACCTAGCACCAATTTGAATTTTGGCAGTGTATTATCCCAATAAGGACAGATAGGAAATCAATTAGACCTGGAATGAAGCTAGAAATCAAAAACGCGATTTGCATTCCATTCTCGAGCAAGTGATGCGTTCGAGCGCATTCTAGAATGAAATATGTGGCCGTGGGGTGAAGAAAGAGCTGAATGCCGTATTCCGTGAATCTGACGCAGAGATCTCACTACCGCGTGAAAAACCTGAAGATGTATCATGTTCAGGGCCATGAGTGTGAGTACCATATTCATACTTGTTCTACAGTATGTCGATAGCCTCGCTCAGAATGGATTTCCCGGCGGAGAACTGCAACATGTCGCTCAGAATTGCACCACCGAAGTCCAAGTACACTGTTGGTATGTGATACAATGGTGCTGTCTCGTCAGTATACTGTAGCCATGCGATGGATGACGAAGGCAACATTGAAATAGGAGCAAGATGCAAAGTTGAAATAACAAGGCGGCGGAAACCAACTGAAGACACTGATATAGAGCAAATCGAGCTACCATCAAGCAAAGGATTTAATCTCCTTCCACTGAATTCATTGTCCATCTCATCGCGCGCCACACCACCGACGCGGCGCATAACCACCTCAATCATACGAGCTCTTTAGCATAAGCTCCTTCTTCCTTCGAATCAGGTTGCATAGGACTAGCTAGCCAATAAAGTACCCTGGTATGGAAACAGCCTCCGAATCTTTTCGCTGCCACAAGCTCCTGCTTCCTTCGACGACCAAGCTCCTTGGTGGCATCGCAGCGAAAGGATTTGTCAACGGCACTGGATGCAGTGAGCCGCTGAGGAGCAATGACATCAGTGAGACCGCTTTTTACTGAACCAGATTCGCTCGAAGACAGACTCGTGTGTATGCACAATTCCGCATGGTTCATTTATATTCTCTGCTTTTCATGGTCAGTTTCAAGCAGATTGGGGCATCAAACAATTATCCAGACCAGTCAGAGTGGCCCACCTGGACAAATGGATTAAAACAAGCACAGGATCAATCTATTCAGTAGAGACCATGTGACGAGGTGTGCCGAACGAGGAGGAGTCACATCCTTTTCGCATAGTTCTGACATAGGGAGGGACCAACGGCGGAACCGATGAAGACCGCGTAAGGTTGGATGACCGACGTGTCAATCGGCCATTCTGCCTCAATACATACCAAATCAACATACAACAATATCCTCTCAGCGCTTCCTACGCCGTGACAAAGACCAGATGTGATCGCCGTACATCTTTGTTATAAAAAAGCCCGCGCGATGTCGGGTAGCGTCCGTGTAGGGACCGACTTGGATGGTCCCACGATCCATTTGCATCCATTTGTGGATGTTAGTCGGCACCAATCATCCATGGATTTTTTGATAGAATGCATCGTGGCCGGCAATCCAGCCACTGGTTCAATGTTTATTGTGCGTAAAATGTGTTTAAAATAATAGTATTCAGCCTTGAGCATGCTTGAGGAAACCTCTAGCTTAAAATTTAGATATTTAGCGATTTCATGGATGCCATCATCCATCCAATCCACAGCCATCCATCTGCCGATATCCGTGGATCACGCCATCCAAGTCGGTCCCTACGTCCGTGTGCGTCCAGAGTGGAGTGCGGGCTTGGAGTATGGAGCCGCGTCGAGAGAGGCGGGTGCGTCAGAACTTATCGTTCCCATCAACTTTTATAGCGGCCATTCTTCATCGGAGAACCTAGTGGGGATATCCGGCCGGGCACGTGCACCGATGACGTGGCCCTTGAGTGAACTCCTTTCGGCAGCTTCTGAATCTGACTAGTGACTCTGGGCTCCTCTTTCCTTTGAGTTTCATTGTACCAAAGACCGGTTGTGGTTCCTTGATAGAATATTCATCAAGTTATCAGCTATTTTGGCTTCAGTGGAGGTTCAGGTCCCGGGATACAGCCTCACTGCGTTTCCGCAGGATCTATTCCGCCCTAGAGTATGTGACATAATCCCGGCATATTCTCACCATCGGAATATGTGTCGGACATGTCGGAATACATGTCTGTTCTCAGCTATTCACAAAGTCAATATCTTCAGGGATAGAATAAGCAAATCTCTCTGATATTTCAGGCCTCCATCCAGCTGTTTGTAAGGCAGTAAAGAGTGCAACTGGGTGATAAAGAATTAAGCTTTCATGAAATGAGGCATGATGATCTAAGCATTGCCATGTCCAAAAGAGGAATGCAAGTCTCTTTTTTTGGAAACATAGTGCGGTGCAATCTGATGCTTTCAGGGTATGGAAAAGAATATATACCAGATCTGTAGGCATAATGATTAGCATTGGATAACATCTTTAAGGACCTGCAAGATGAGTCCTTGCTCGTGCCGTTGATCAGACCATCAGTTACAGAGCTGTGCCCAGTATCCAAGTCACAGAAAAACGATGAGACTCGCAGCTTTACCAGTTTCAACTAACCGAAGCAGCCACGTATAGGAAGTCTTTCCCGCAAATACCATATTGCCGTGGAGCTATACTAAGGAGCTAGTAGCAAGCTCACTCAGGCCGCTAGCTCGAGCAGTCATCACGGCGCCACCGACCTGGGTTAAGCGTTCATAATAATACAGGATTACGAGGCGGAGTCGCATAACTCGCAGCTTTATCAACTTCGTTCCAAATGACGGAACCAGGCAGATATAGGAAACGTTTCCCGCAATACCACATTGGCCTCCGATTGTAGTAAGCGACTAGTAGTAAGTTTCCTCGATGATGCGACCTCGAACAGTCAAGCCGGGCCCAACTACTTAGGGTAAACGTTAAAAATACATTTGCGTCGGCCCCGCGAGGATGCGAGCTGCGCAGTCAGACCTCGTTTGTCAGCACTTGTTCCGACACGTGATGGTTGCACTTGTCACCCAATTTCTATCGCGCTCTGTACACCGTTCCAAGGGCTGAAAAGCTCATGGAATGAGGTCCAATACTATGTAATACAGAATCTCAAGTTGTGAACAGAAACAGCCAAAAATGAATGAACGTGAAGGATTTGTTTTTCCGTCGGAGTTATCGGATTTGCAGCGCAGAATTTGTCCTTGTTTATTGGGGATTTTTGCGCTTTAGGGAAGAATTGCTTCACTACGCTCGCAAAAATGGTAAACGATTACGAAGCGGAGTTTCTGTAGTCTCAACATGACGGTCTGTATTGAGAATAGAGTCACTGGTTGACTACGAAGAACTGCGGTCATTTGTTGCGACCGGCAACATGATGTAAGATCAACTTCCGGTAGTGACGTTCAAGAATGGTTTCCATAGAACCTCTGCCAGAGATGGGCCACGCGTCGGTAGTCCGAACAGGCGCCGCCGCTGTTCAAAGATGTACTTACTCTCCCAGGCGAATGATATAAAGAAGACGGTCCTAAACCGCAGATCGCCACTTCACTTTCCATTCAACCTCATCATCTACACAATGGCTGTTCCTCCAGAATTCACCATTCTCGATATGTCAGGCAAATTCACCGTGAATAAGGCTCTCAGCGACATTGACAAAGCAGACTCAATGCTGGCTCTCCAAGGCGTTGAAGAGACGAAGCGCCAAGTATGGTCTTGTGCACTTATTCCTTCCAGCTCTCCTCATCGCAATAATTTCAGGCCATCCAAATGGGTAATCTAACATTGTCCATCAAACATTACACGGACAATGCCGGAGTCGAGCATGTCGACATTGAGACAACCGTCGCTGAGGTCTATTCTCATTGAACTAAAGTAATCCAACCTTTACTTACGGATGAGCAGGGTAAGCCCGTCAACAAAGAGGAACGTCTTCTCGACGGAAAAGAATATAACAACCACCATCCGCTGCTCGGCGCCATTCGTGCCAGCTTCTCGCGAACCAAGCCAAGTGAGATCAAAGAGGAATATCTGAAGAACGGCTGGAGCACTGATTCCCTCGAACATGGCCTTATCTATGTTGTTGGCGGGAACGGGACCACATGGAGTGGCGAGCAGGTCCGGAAGTTTCTCGAAAACTCTCGAAAATAGCATTCTAAATTGATCTAGACTTGGGGTATCGAAGAAGTCAACGGCGAACGCAGGTATGACCGATGGAGTACGAGTGGTATCTCGCTGACTTGATTGCCAGATACACCCGACACATGTGCTTTTCGGGCCCAGGGGGCGAACGCATCCATGGCCGTCTCGTTTATGATATGATTGCGGCTTAAGTATCTTGTTCTACTCATGAGTCTACTACGTTAAGCGCCACAATCAGATAGTATAGGCTTTTTTGCTGTGTATATATGATCATGCCAATTCTCTGACGGATAGAATCACTCGATATTCACTGTCCCAGGCGCCAAACTCTAGGCCGAGCAATGGAAGGGTCATCAAGCCGCGATATTGATCAAAGTACAGGTTGAGTACAAGCACCCATTAACTGCTTGAGAAGAGCTAGAGTCGACTGGGCCTCATGACTGGAGGACAGCCAAAGATCTCCATATGGCTACCAATGCATCACCATCCGTCTCGAGATCAGAGCAAGGAAAGTGTTATTTGAAACGGGATAAATAAACAACAAGGTGAAAGTGAGTGCCGTCGCGATGGTTTCGTCTACCTAGAGACCCGTCACTGCGCGTATAAACATCAATGCGCACGACGAATGATCTCACGTTCGCGCCCTTGTATCCCGTTTTGGCTCAGCGCCTTGTTCCAATTTGGGATGCGCGCCTTAATCGCGCTCCGGCAGCTCTTTTTTCGGCATTCTGGTCCGTTTGTCTGACTGAAAGAGCTACGTGCACTGGCAGCAGACAAAGTGTCAAGGTACGCAACTTAAGGGACCATAGTACAAAGGATGGAAGCAACAGGTTCAAGGACCGGTCTGGGGGAATGATTTCGGGTGCTGTTGGCCCGCTTAGCCCCGAAAGGATCGCTAAACACGTTGTTCGCTATTCTTTCAGCTTGTTTCCATTAGATTGTACATGAATTCAAGCTGATTGATTCTCGCTTCATCGAACTGAATCCCAAAACAAGCTCTGTTGACACCTTGCGATGATATTTTGGTCTATATCATCCTCATTGGCTTCGGAATGAGGGCGGTGGCGGATAGGTTCTTGTTCTAGCTGAACTTTCAAGTCGTTTATCATACAGTTCTTGGTGTCGATGACTGAATAATGAACGTCGTAGTAAAACTCGGCGTCCCGTCCAATTCAGCACCCAGTACTCAGCTCTGATAGTCCCCGGATGCCAAGAAAGCGCTAGGCTTCATGGCAGTGTGATTACATTGTGGTGGAGTCCCGACGGTCTGAATACGTTTCACGATGTCCCAAAGAAGGCATTAACAAGCTTGGCTCACCGCCGCAGCGGTGCCGCCGTGCATTCCATTCTTTACCGAAGATTTACCGAACATCCGGAAGCCTGGTGATGTCGGTATCGCGGCTACATTCCAATTTTAATACAATGATATTCAGAGTACGAGAATTTATTCTCAAGTGGCAGGATTCTTGATCCCTTTCATTTGAAAGAGACCAGAGTGGTGCAGTCCTCAATTTCATCAAATAATTGTCGCGCAGCGTCCAGCAATAAATGAAAACCCGAGTCCCGAATGATCGGAGCTGTTTGTGACAAATTGCTAGCTCTCCCGCGGCCCCACTTCGCTAGCTTCCCCCAATGGTTCTGGGTAGCCCAGAGTTAAGTACATATGCTTATCATGGGTCTCCCGCCGCCAGTGTCGGATATATTTGGCAGACGGTTTACGCCAAAAGCTAGGTGCCTGAGACCGGAAGCAGGACGATCTGGGGCGTCTGCAGATATACTGCAGTACAGCAGTACAGCTCTCATAATCCATTCAAATCTGACGCATCGGCGTCAGGCTAGTCTTCCCGCTTCAAAGGCGTCGGGGAATATGAAATTCCTGGGAGACTTACTGGAACTCTATAAAGCTAAAGGAAGAGGAGAATAGTCTCTCCAGTCATTCGACACCCGAAGGTCTTTCACTGCTACTTATCTCTCAAATATCTTTACTCTTTAACAATGAAGTTCACTTTCACCAAGCTGGTCATCGCTGCCATTATGGCTGTGACTGCTACTGCTGCTCCTGCCAGAAATGCGGTATTTCATCTTGTCATCATGCTCTTTCGAGTTCGCTCACTATTCTAAACAGCCCGTAGCTGTCCTGACAGTAGCGACTGGACCCAACCTCACTGGTGCTCAAATCACCTTCACGGACACAGTCCCCCTCAACGGGGCCTGCCACAACTTCCCAGCTGAATTCCAGGACAATATCTCGAGCGCTAGAACAACCGCTGTTGCTGGCTGCGGTCTGTTCACGTCCGTCTTTAAGTTATTTCTTTCTTGTATTATTCTGAAATCCCTTGTACAGCGATTTGAACTGCGTCGGCCAGGAGACTTTCATCAATCCTGGTCAGACGGTCAATTTTGTGGCTCCTTTCAACGATACTCTCTCCTCGTACCTCTGTGTCAATGCTTAGATTGGTTGAGATCAAATCTAGTTTACTAAACTGGTGGTAGTCATTAATATACATATGATTCCATACTCAACACTCGATTTTTACAAGCTCATTTTGCCTTGAGCTATCGCATCGTTGTCCAGAGGGTCACCCCAGGTTTCGTGGGCTGGAGCCCTTCACAAGCGATCTCACGAGACATGTGCCCGATGACGTGGTTCGCGTGACATCTTGTCCTTCATTCTTTGAAAGTTTCAATATTTTCACCATTTCGTGCTACTTAGCTACAACTTCTCTCCATTTGTCTAGCTCTTTACCTCCACAGAACCTGAAAATATCCTCGATCAATGCGCCCTAAATAAACCCAATAAGTAGACCAGCGAGTTAGAGGCCAGCCTTCGGTGGCAAATACGAGCCCCCATGGGTTTATTTATTGATTACCAGCTTTCAAATCTTGTTGCACGGTCATGGGTTCAAACAAGATCCCCAACCTTGCCGCTGTATAACCAAATCAAGATGGCAGCTCAAAGAATGACTCATGGATTTGAGGGAAGACATATGGTCAATGCTTATCTGAATACTGGTTGACCTGAATTGAACAGCAACAGAAAGGGAACACTTGTAGTCACGGTGTTTGTGTAGAATACTTATATTCAAAATTATTTTACTCACATCCGAGATGTGGCAACTGCTTGCCCATTATGGTGGACATATACACAGGAGATGAAATACTTGGTGGCAGAGACTACATTTTTTCTCGCTGTAGCCTCTTAAGCTAGGGCTCTTGCACACCTGACCAACATCATGTGACAGGAAATTATCTTGTAAATTCATCTACAATTCAGGACCAGACTGCCTGCCGAATCCGGTATCTACAAAAATTAGAGCCAACTATTGCGCAACTTTTCTAGGTTACCAATTTCAGATATCTTTTAGCCCTGATTTGCAGATAGATTTACAAGATAAGATAGGGTACGTTATGTACCTGAAAAGGAACTGACAGCCATGCTAGGAGGTTGAAATAAAAAATAAGGGCATTAGAAAGGATGATACTCACAATACATGAATTGACCACAAATGACTTGGAAAGCGATGACATCGGCCGGATACCGGTTCCGGAATTAGCCGGTGGTGATGGGAAAGAAGCCATGTGATCTATCCCCGATAGGTTCTTTGATGATGCTGTACTGAATTTTGCTCCGTCTCAACAAATGAACCCACAAATGGGTCTCGTAATCGAGCTGAAAAGGCTACACTGCTCAACAGTCAGGAGCAGCGGCAGCCGGCCTCAAACATGCTCAAAGACCCCCGACGTGTTGCACATATTCTTCCAGCTCAGTCTGAAATCTTAGCCGGATCCACAATGATTGCAAGGGATCCTCATTTGAATGTCCATGACACAGGCAGTGTTCTGATTCCATCTGATCCAGTAGCAGCTCAGAGTCCACGGATTCCACCGACAAGTCATTCAGCATCACCAACGGTTCCTTCTATTCTATCATATCAGCAGAGAGAAGCCCCAAGAATCACCCAAGTAGCCCAAAGCTCTGGTACCAACAGTACAAATGCATCTGCAAATGTGGCATCATTGGCAAGCACTACTCCAGTCCTCGGGAAGCGAATCCGGCATTGTGATCATTGCCGGTTTCACAACTGTCCCTTGTATGAGTCCTGCAAGGGAAAAGGTGGCGAAAAGCACTGTAAATGTATCCAGAATAGGGCACATGGGAACAACCCCAAAAATCGGAAATGTAGCCGAGTGGAGCAATAGATCATAGTTGGTGCCTGTAAATTCATTTTTGTGCAATTATTATCATTTTATGG
This sequence comes from Mycena floridula, assembly GCA_029320655.1. Classification (NCBI taxonomy): domain Eukaryota; kingdom Fungi; phylum Basidiomycota; class Agaricomycetes; order Agaricales; family Mycenaceae; genus Mycena; species Mycena floridula. The sequence goes on along the minus strand of JARIHS010000041.1, from coordinate 119,342 downwards.
ACAGTCTACATTCACTGAGATGGTTTGCTATTGGTTTCCGGGCAGATATCGGTAATATTCAGAAGCTCCGGATCCGATTACTAAATTTGTCATGATCTGTTGCTTCAAAGTCTTGACTTAGTCCCAGCAATCCTATGGTAAGTCCCTGTCTCTGTGGCTAAATGGCAACTTGATTATCTTGATTATACACAGGGTTAAGTAGTAAGCCGCTAAGCCTGCGTCATCCGCTTGGGAAATTGTGACATGTGACTTTCCCCTTTGGGCTCTTTGATGATGGGGGGCTGAATTTCGCTCACACCCAACAAACGAGCCCAACAAGTGGGGCTCGTAATCCACAGTGAGCAACATTTCTTTCTGGCCAATCTGTTCAAAATATCAGGAAATAACTGTACTACTGATTGTCACCTGAAGTTGACCAATTGACCGCACGGAGATAAAGGGACGCGGAGATCAGACTACACGGAGTTACGGACATACACGGAGATACGCTAAACCAACTACGCAGCGACAAACATCTACGCCGCATCTACACCTCCCACGCACGCACAACCATCATCCTACTCATCTCCCGCCCGTCCCCTCCTCCCCGCCAAAATATTTACGGGTTCAAAGCGTGACTGAATGCTGTTCATAGCTCCGGTCTCACCTTACATTCGAGCACCATATTTCCGTTGTCTTCAAGAGCTGAATGCCCAGATGCACTGACGATAGGTTCTAATAGTGTTTGAGGTATGGATTCTGGCTGGTCTAATCTTGAGACAACCAAGTACCGCCTTTCGACACTGTATCTGCGGAATTGATAAGGAGAGACACAGCAAGGTGCCGCAAGGTTTGTCTAGCGACCTGATCAGTCAAGACCCATGCTGACGGAAATCATCAAGCTTTCATTTCGGCAGAATCGAGTACAAGTCACGAACATTCGGTATCGGTTTCAGAATAAGCGCCCCTCGTCAGGTCATTCGCTAGAGCCTATCTTGAATCGCAGAACACCAGAAACCAGGATAAGTAATGTGCACTGCAGAGAGCCTCTTGCGACGGAAATCTTTAGTTTGGTGAGCGCTCTCCGGCGATTACAAGTCATCAGCGCTGAAGATTTGTCCAGTCATAGTTTGGATCTGAAAATGTAATGCAATTAAGGACTTTACACGGTGGAGTTCCTGGTTGGCGCCACAGAAAGCTATTCAAGCTCATAGTCAGTCTATCTTTCCTCAAGCATCGAAAGAAGACTAAAGTTTTCTACAATCTGCCCCTGTCATGTTTATTGAAGTCAACAATACATCTATCTACTATTGAATCTTTAACTCGGGATCTTGAATCGATTCTGCAAGATCACGAAGATAAGGATGCAAAGCAGAATGCGGGCTCGTTTGTCCAACCCGCCATCCAAAGGGCTCTTAGGTGAAGCTAAATATTGCTGCAGAAGACCCCCAATGTAACTCCAGTTCGCCCATCAGCTTCAGCAAACTTCTTCACCATACTGTCTTCAATTCCTGCTGACATCCTTGTGTGTTTGGGCAGCGCATCTGGATGGGACAAGAGTCTATTTCGGAGTCGCTGATCCAGAGATTGTTGAGCAGAGATGAGCTTCAGAGTGATTGCAAAGCTGTGTTCGGACACTGCCGAAAACTTCAGGATATGACAGCTTGTGGAAAAAAGAGGAAAGCTTACATTTGGAGAGCCCCATAAATCTTGGATATCTCGGTCTTCCAAGGCATACAGATACGGGAGACAAGCTTCAAGAGCCAACTCTAAATTCTTCCGAGCGATGGCGACCGGAACATTGGAGATCAACATAGACACCAGTCCAGTTCGCTTAGCATGCGCGATCCATTTGGCGATTTTATGAACGACGGGAAGGTGAATCGTGTTCACTGTAAAGATTTTGAGAATAATGACTGAGTCCTGGGCCATAGTTTGGTGGAAAGCGACGGCGGATGCGGCTTTAAGAATGGACGGGATCAATCGAGATTGGAGCGCTTCCAGGATGCCGTGCAATCCATGGTGGTGGTAGAAGCATCGGGCGAGAAACCACAAGCAGCAGCACATGTGCAAGACCGTTGTAGCGACAATTTGATGGGTCGAGATAGAATCTCGCTAAAGCTTGCAAAAGCTATTCTCATGGATAATGGATAGTATCAGTAGCAATTAAGGATACTATATGTTACTGGGATCCTGGCCACCTAACGGTTTTGGCCTCCCAAGGGGCAGATAAACAGTCAGAGCACTTTCAGGGTAGCATCTGAATTGGAGGCATACATGTTACCGTCAAATCACACCCCTTCCTGTGAATTTTCATGCCGTTTTGATGGCATGATGAATATTTCCCGCCGGGGGGACCCAAATGGAGCTTGACAGGGTACCTGGCCGGGTACCCGAAATAGATGTTGAACGAGCGCGTTCACCCTACCCCCACTCTAGTTCTTGAGGGACATATCAAATGCATATTTTATATCATACAAGAGCAATATTTCATGAAAAATACAAGTATGTAGAGAGCCAATTTCATGAGGATGAAGCCAATTTCAGGGCCGACGTGCAAAGCATGCAGCAGGGCCATGTTGAGAAGGGATATGGTGACTATTTCAGCTCTTATTCAATGAATAAGTACCAGAGGAACATACCTGGGCAGACCATTCCATCCCTGAGCAACTTGAGTGGTCAAAACAAATTTGGCTTTTGTCGGCTGAAAAATTCGGCAGTTTGACCTGGTTGGAGTTGGTGATGGAATAGCATGGTCAGGAAAATTGGAACAGCCCCTGGAAATATGAGATATCAATATACAGAGCAGATTTACCCAGCAGTTTAACAGCAGTTGCTCAGATTTTCAAAATCCAGGGGTGGCCATTAAGTATGTGTCTCCAGCGTAGGCAGACTTCTTGTGGACGGAGAGAGAGAAAATGAGGGGCCGGAACAGCAGGTAAAAGGGCTGTAGATGCTGAGTAGCATCCTCAGTGTGGTGCGGACACGGTTTGGAGGGATTTGGTGAAGAACTGAGCAAGAGCGAGGCAAATTGAGCGGCTGTGATGTGACACGGAACAAGCATGTCACGCCATGACGCGAAAACGCCGATGGCAACAGCTGTGACTCACGAACAGATGATGACACATCCATCAAAAGTGGTCTGAATCGAGCTATGAGCCTGTTCTACGCCCTGAAACCCTCACAAATGTAAATCAATATGATACAAGGACTGTAGAAGCGAAATGGCCAGCTTCCTAGTGTGGCCAGGTAGCTAGTCACAGATAGTACCAGCCGATAGTGAGATGATGAACATTCATTTCAATCACGTCTTGAGGGAGAAGAGAGCATCCCACCTCTAGCTTGGCGATGATCTAGACAAAAGCGTTCTGAGAAATGTTATCGTTGAGTCGTTTGCGAGCCCAGGTTGGAACAAAGATGGGAATTTCAAATTAAATCAGGACAACGAGCAGTGTCGAACCTGCTCAAGGTGACTCTGAATGACAACTTGGTCTGCTCCTCATGCTGGAGTCTACCGGAGACTCGGTTTCCAGAAATTCTGGGGGAGATTAATCTTTGTACTGCCCACACTAATGGTAATGCAGATGCATGAGGAGACATAATCTAGCCAGCGCTGAAAAGTAAGACGGGTGAGAGACAGGCTCGTGGATAATAGACTGAACAAATCGGGAATTTATCAAGCTGATCGCTGTGCTTGTCTGGATTCTAGCAATAGAGACCTGGTCTACACGTCAGGCGCCAGATGAGAATCAAAGTTAGTACAAAAATAGTATGTTGCCCACGTCACTGACTATAAGGTGGTTCAGAATAATAAGTGTCGCTCCACTAGTAGCTTAGTTGGTACCTCCTGCTGGAGTTACGATCATGGAGACTTCCCAATGTGCGATTCGCATTCTGAAGATTCTGTCTGAGATTGCTTTCTGAATTTTCCAAGCTAACGGCACTGGACAAGTACAGGGAGACAGAATTTACCCTGCTGAGATGAACGCCTCTTGGTTGAAACACAAGACATCGCATGTCTTGTAGATTGCACGCAAAAAATCAAGAATCCTCAGACTCAAGCCCACTAGAGCGTATCCTATTTTGGCCAAGACCTCACAATCGGTGTTTTACTTGTGATCTGCAAAACATCGATCAGAAAGAAAGAAAGAGGCCGCCAGGAGCGACAGAGATCAACTTGTCCTCTGTGGCCTGCAGCATTTCATCTTGCAACATAGATGCTGCTTGCGATACTAGTTGGAACTTGACATGAAAGGAATTGGAATGAATCGACAAAAGCACTAAAATGATCCAAACGTGAAGTACAACCCATCAAGTACCTTTGCCAGCAGGAAACTGTAGCAGGACTCTGCAGGTTGAGAATTGCTGATATCTTGTCACTTGACAGCCTGGTTTTGTTCAATCATGAGAGGTTTTAGATATGCAACCATGCTTGATAGATAGCATTCATCAGGTGCATGTTCTGTTTCAATCCGTGACAGACTTCCGTCCGACGTTAGAGCTCGCTGCCAAGTCTGACAGTTACCGCCGAAAAGAAGTCAGTTCCAATGAAAGCCATTGTATGTAGCATGAATTGAGTAGTTAGAATTCAATAGCAAAAAGATCGCATCTGGTTACAGAGTAAGATAACGGGAGAGCGCTAGCTGACACTCTGCATTGTTTAATTGAAGGTATCAAATAGATTCAATGTGTCCGTCTCACATCGACCAATTATCGCAATCTAAAAGGAGTAATACCAATTGGTTCATCAATCGTCGCAACCCTAATCGGGAATGACGCGACACTGGTATCAACTCTCATTCATTTTTCAGTGTCAATAGCTGGCTTTGTATAGATGGAAGGATTATCATCACTGTAATAGTGAAGAGAAACAAAGGCGCGAAACAGTGACCTGGTCGAGAACAACGCAGATTGATCACGAGACACGGATCAAATTGTGGTTTTTGACCTGTCTTGACTCTGTTGATGTTCCCAGAGGCTTTTTGCTGAATCAACTTCGATCAGAGAGACTGGTGTGTATGCAGAATCCTTCATGGGTCATTTATATTTTGGTGCCTGTCATGTTTCAGCAGATTGGGGCATAAAATAATTATCCAGACCAGTTGGAGCGGCCCACCTGAACAAATGGATTAAAACAAGCACAGAATCAATCTATTCAGTAGACCACATGAACGAGTGGTACTGATAATGTTGTATTATGCCAGAAACGCACATTTTCACAGTGTTGTGCTGTGCTGTGTCCATCAGACATCTGTCATGCTATATTTGGATAGACACTGCGAAAAAGCTGTTCAAGAACACATCATCAGGACTGGTCATGAGGTTTGTTCAATCTTGCTTCTTCCCCCCATGCCCTTCAAGCTCACACGTTTCCGCCGCCACAACGAGGTCCCTGAAACTAGCCACCTTGCTGGCCCAATTGCAGAAAGACTGAATGTCAATGATGGTGGGGCTCAGATGGGAGCATTGATTCAAAGCTTACACGGTGCAAGACTTGGTTTGTAGATTTGGTTGGAAATTGCATGAAATCATGGTAACTTTATTGGCAGATAACATCAATGGCTCGGTCTTTTCAAATAACCAGCTCACTGTATACCAAAACTCTCAGGCTCCAGATAACAAAGATGTGAGCATTTGTTGAGCTGCCGCATTTGGGTTGATTCATTCTGATTGAGCAGTATACTGAAATCAAAGTTGGAGACATTGTTCTCAAAAAAGAGCACCGATCTGGTGACACCCATCACGAGCTCCAATCTGATGGGACTCTCAGTGAGGTTGGTCAGATTCGGGTATACAATGGATACATCTGTGATCAGCCCAGCCAGCCAATGCTTATTCACAAATATGAGGGACTTGCATTAAAGGGCTGGAAACGAGATCTGGATGTGTTCTCTGCAGTGAGGTTGATATATCATAGTGATCAGTGCACCGTTTGGATGCTGACTGACTTGTACAGACATCCAAATATTCTTCAGCTATATGGTGTCTGTGATTCAAGACATTTCACTGCTCTCATCTTTCACAGTGCTCACCACAGCACTTTTAGAGACTTTCAACTCTCATTGTCAGGACCATCCTTTGTCAGCTATGTCGGTGACTTTGTAAGTTGTAAATTACTCATAATCAAATGGACCACTCAGAGGATGACAGTTTGATCAGTACCAGGTGAATACTTCTCATTTTACATGTCATCACTGTGACCACTGACAAACATGCAGTCAGCAGCCGATGCTTTACGCACAGAGAGTCTAAGACCCCAGGTCAGTGATGTTGTTCTGGAGACATCATTGGGGATCTAATCTCCTTCAGAACTTGAATCTGCGTTCTCACAATGTTGATCATGCTGGCCAGTTGGTGGTCCATACCTTCTCACCAAACCCGGGCCACATGTCGTACAGTTGGGTCTCTCATCAATCAGGTCAAGATATACAGCACCTGTTTTCCAGATTCAACCCCAATTCATTATCCAAGTCTTCACTAGAGGAATATTATGATCTACTTGCAGTGATCTGTGACTTCCACGGCTCTTGGCACACCATAAACAACTTCAATGCTTCCATGAAGCACCCAGAGGGCACCACAACATTGTATGTGCCTGAGCCATATATTCTCAGGCTTAACAAAGGGAGTTCTGAGGGAGATCATATCATTTGTGAATGTATGCCAGATATGTCCATCCGGTGAGTACTTGGTCCATATTCTACCATTTTACCTTGATTTTTATGAAATTTCAGATGCACCATTCCAACATCAGACCTCAATAACTTCAACTTCGATCAGTATTTTGTTATTGGAGTGCAATCCACTGTCTCTGGACCCATTCAAGCATCTATCATTCCAACACTCAATCTATGGGCAAGCCAGGTGCATCACCTCAGCAAGCAAATGAATATAAATGATATGGAGGTGCAAACAAGTCAGTTATCAAAGTGTTTTCATAAGGACCAGAATGATTTAAGCACCAATTGCAGAGATTCCATGGGACATCTGTATCTCCTGCACTGCAGCTCCACAAATGAGTGGACAGTCTGCCAATGCAGAAGATGGACTTCTGCAATGCACTCTGCTATATCTCTGGTTTAACTGCACTCCATCTAGTAATACTTGGTGGTCAACTGATCCAGACGGCCAAACTGTCATCCCAACCACAAACATTGAGGATGCATTCAACATCAGCTTGAATACTAGAATCAGTATGTTTGAATCCCACATACCCCAGCAGATATATCCCATCCTCTGGGATATCCACAAGGCATGTGGGTTTGATCCAGAGAGCATGGAGATGGCCGAGTATCTGGGATACCCGCTGCTTGAACCAGCTTTGGAACCGAGTGAATTCTTTTGTCATTCATTCATTGTTAAAACCTGACCATTATCTAGATTTATATGAAGAAGAATGGTCAGAATCAGACAACAACTCATTGGGCAGAGAAGTGTTGACTGCAGAGAACTCGGAGATTGGCTCTGATAATGAATCAGAGAATGGCTCAACTTCATCTGATGGCACTTTTCTCTCTGCCCATTCCAACATTTGAATTCAAGTATCTATATTCAAATGTCTGCTCTCTGAATATATATTTGTGTTTTATGCTATTATCGCCCTCTGTTACTCACCTGCACACCTCGATCGCCTCCCACATCCTGCGCATCCGCAACCAACTCTTCACCTTTCACCCCTTCACTCTCCGCCACCCGTGCCGCAAGGAAGATGTTGTATCCTCTCGGCGGCATCACCTCCTGTCTTGAGCGCTGTTAGACAGAAAAAGTCAATGTTTGAGCCAAAGATACCATGGAAGCCGAGCAGCGTTGAGAGAAATTGTGACTCTACAAAGCATGAGCTCTGAAGGTCTTTTGGTAACCCATCATACAAAAAAAGGAGTCTGTGAAGAGAATACCAACTCTCCACCCGGAAGCACAACAAGTATACTACTGGCAAAGCATCCATTTTTCGGATCTTTGACCACTAAAGTGGATCATTGAGTGACCGTGACACATCCATTCTAGGTCATACCAACAGTCAATATTGTTGTATTTATTGTTTCTCCCCTTTCATGGCCCATTCAACTCCAGTCCATATCAGCTTTCATCAATGACATTGTACATTCATAGTGGTCTTTGACATCCAGGGAAACCTCCGAGATGAATACACCCAACACCCACCAACACCAAACCGGAGCAACAGAGAGTGCGCCACAGTTCTCGGCGGCCATCACATCTTATATCTTAATCCATGGTGATCAGTGACCCTTGATCTTTGGTCCCTGGTGTCGGAATATCAGAAGAAACTGAATAATTCTGGCCTCTTCTGTAATTGTACCTCTTTAAGTACAGTCCTCTCTCTGCCTCTCTTCAGCCGCTTGGTCAACATAGCTTCTGCCAAGGCTTTCAGCTGATAAAAATACATGTGCTTCGGCACCCTAATCAGGCACAATCTCAATTTTTGCGATATCCTTATGCCGGTGTCCATGTCGTGGACAGCTACAGTATATCTCCAATTACCATCTTTGACTGACAAGTCATTGACTCCGTAACTGGGATAACATGCTTAGAAGTGAGGTAGAATAAGAATGGGTGAGGAAAAGTAACACTTAGTGACAGGTGATGTACCGGCGTCGCTAAGCCAGGGTGCACCTTGACCTTCTAGTATTAGAAGGTAAATGTACACTCTGGGCCTATTCTTAGTCTCGTCCCCATCCGTTTTAGCGGGGATAACTCACGTGTACCACGCGGGTAATAATAAATTGATGGAAATTGTTAAGGATGGTTACTGCTAAAACATCTGGTGCATTTCAGTAGGCAGCACCTACATCGCCCAAGTGCTGATATTTTCCTTCCCACCTCAGACCCCTTTCTTTGCCTTATCCATTGGTTGAAGGGGTTTCTTGCATTGAATACCTCCAACTAGGCCAATTTCCGCCCCAATTGCACTGACAAACATCAAATATCCAGCCAGGCCACTGGCGACTCACCTTCAAGTCTGCCTCCATTATTCACCAGTGAAATAGAGGCCGACAAGCGGCATGTACGAGTCCCCATTTTTTGCCTCTTGTCCAGCATCTTGTATGAGCAGGACAAGGAGGACAGATAAGAAATCAATTGAACCTGGAATGATGGTATAAATTGTTGAGAAATTGCTCGCTGCTCATCATGTACCGCTCGGGATGCCACACGATCACTGGTGAGTGACCAGTCTCTTGTCAAGGTGAGAGGACTCAGAAGACAGGACCCAGAAGACCAGCCACCGGGAACTTCAAGCTTCAAGTGTCACTATTGCACATGATATTAAACAATAACTCCAAGGTGTAAAGTGCCCCGAGCAGACCATACTATTTTCGGCGCTGTCTTCTAATTAGAACAATAAATAATCATTTTAAGATGCCCGTATTACCCGTAATGGACGGGATTACGGCCGTCCCGTATACGGCAAAACCCGTACCGGCACCCGTACCGTCAGAGTCTGTCTAAAACAGCTGCCGGTTACGGTTCTGTAACCGTACCGCCCGGCCTTATAACCGTACAGATACGGTGACGGTTGCGAGCCCTATTGTGGTCGTCATTTTCAAGGTCGATGTCATGCATAACGGGTGACATTGTCACGATGTGCACAGCTACTAAATGACGTAGTCATTTTTCCCACATGTTCAAATTTTGGTTTTGTGGTGCAACATCCCCATTGACCAGAAATATTGTCTATTTTGTCCTCCTGACATATTACATCCTGCCTAATTGATGCCAGCTTCCTGAATCTCGCTGATACCCAATGAACGAGCCCATAAATGGGACTCGTAACCTTGAACTGCATGTAAAACTGGACTGATGTTCACCAGAAGTTGGATCAAGTTATATTAGATGCTTTAGTTCTCAATGAGATCAAATTGAACGGTCCTACTGCCGGGAAAAACTGGAAAATGAATAGATGTAGGTGTTCCCTACCGAAATGCACCAGACGTTATAGCGCCGGTGAGCGTGAGAATTCTATTCTCTGCTCGCGTGGCATTCCACGCGAGTGATGCGCTATAACGGATGGGGACGAGACTAGCCTATTCTAATGATAAGAGGTCCATCATCGGCCTGATCGGTTGGTGAATGATTATGAGGCAAAAATATGGGTCGGATCTCAGTGCCGGAACTAACCGCCGGCGGATGAGAAAATAGCCAGGTGACTTATCCGCATTGGACTCTTTGATGATGGTGGCCCGAATTTTGGTCCCTCCCAACAAACGAGCCCATAGATGGGTCTCGTAATCTTGCCGAGGGCCCATTTCTGAAACAAATCCCGATGACTTTGACATCCTGTATAACAGTACAAGTCCATGTGGTGAATCTCCAGTGTCAGCAATTGCTTATTGGCGAACTCACCTGGTTTAGCGAGTGAAGCGAAAAAAGAGCCACGAAAATGCCATGGGTGGAGGACAGCAATGGCGTGATCATGAGACACAGATCAATCCGTCCCATTTTCGGTACTCTGCCGAGCGTGCCGTAGTCCCACACTATTCATCGCAGCGGAGTTCACCAACAGTGGGCCTCTGAACGTTTAATTCGAGACTCTGATGTGGGCTTGGACCATACAGGCAACAGGGCAACAATCAGATTTTTTGGTCCTTGTCTTGATGAAAGCCTGATTGTTCTGAGATTTGCCATCTCAATGTCATTCCGCGCTCTCATACCAGGCTATGCTTTTATCGCTTGCAGATTTCAGATATAAATGGCTTGTAAAGCACTGTAATCCATGGATGTGCGCTTTTCTGGGACTCTTTCCCTCAAAGTTTCCCGCCGATTTGCGCGGTCTTTCACATCTGGATTGTGGCGCTCACAGTGCACCTGTCTGTTATAGTTCCTCAGGTGAAAATGACTCATGCTACACACCTCATCCATGCAAATTCAAGTCCCAGGAAATACATTCAAGTGGTCATTTTAGTTTCCAAATCAGGAAAAGATATAATTGACACCAACGATGACTGGTCAACGACGGTCTCAGATGTTTCGGGAACTGTACATGGTAAACTAATGGAACATTATTGTGCTGGAACAATGGGCTTTATATGTCCCTCAATAGAATTTCAGAAATCTTGTGTTTTTACTATGAATCTTACCATGTAACCTATTCATTTCTGACTTAGTTGATTTGGCATACCACATGGAGGGTGGGAGTTTTGTGTCTGTGTCTTTGGGATTGAGTCCTTATCGGTGAAGTAATGAGGAATCAACAGCTGAGTAACTCAAGGTGGGGCCAACGTCGCCCGCCCAGCTAGAGCAAAGTGATGGTGCGCCTTGTTGAGTATTGTAGAGCTCAAGCCAATTATTGATTCTGAGGGGAGATATATATTCAACCAAACTCCACTGAGCTGCGCATTATTCCTGATTCTCACTGATCTTGGGGTACATCTGGTTCAGTCCTACCGGTACAAACCTCTGCCCTGGAGTTTGATAGTTGGATCTAATGGGTTTGGATGGACGTGCGAAGAGTGGATAACAGGCTCGACCAAAAAGCGGCATCATTTGACATCTTTGTCCCTTTAAAATTTCAATGCACTCGAGCTCAGCTGTCTTTTGGTTCGAAACTCGGTGACGTTTAGCGTGAACTCAGTCATAGCATGCCGGTGTACCCATTTGTCATGCTGTTTGGGATAGATACATAGATATATGAAGTACACGGAGTAGGTCGGAAGCAGGTGAGACGTATAGACATGGTGCGCGTCGCATCAAAGGAGCTTCTGTGCGTGATCGCCAGGTTAGGCTAAAGCCGACACCTGGGTAGGCACCGGCAAAAGTCTTCAAGTATCAGTCAGATTATTCATGTCTGACTATCGGGGCGAACAGATTGACCAGGTGATGGATCAATTTGGAAGGACAGTGCTGAGATAAATCTCGTGTCAGCTTTGCTTGGATGGGATCGATCAGTGATGTTGAGAACCTGGGATATATCACAGATTTATAATTCAACTGGCATGGCTAGCTCTATTTCACATCAACTTCACCGATGTTTTTGAACGGCCAAGGAATCTGTATCACGTCCAATACTTCCGAACAGATAGGCAGTCCTGAGGGAAAATATGCAAGAGACTGATTACGCTGAGTCAAAGCATCACTGCACGAATATTCATTCACAACATCCTTTTTTATCTCTTGCCAATTTACCGCCTATCGAACGCTTCTTAGTATAAGTACTGTGCCTCGATCATCACTGCGACTCAAGCCCAGACAGACCGCACAGGCGCTGACAGTGAGTCAGTGGCAGTGAAATTGAGACGCGCCCAGCACGTGCTGTGAAACCCCCGCGTGGTGCGAATATCGGGATCCGGCACGCCACGTGCTTGGCAAAGGGAAGGTACATTCTCATCATCCATCGTGCGAAGGAAGACGCTGCTGCCCTTGGTGCTCCTGCTCGCTCATCTCAACGTTGGAATGAGGTGGGAATCCTGTGAAGCTCGTGCTGAGACAAAAAGAGAGGTGAAAAAAAGAAGAGAGGAACAAGGAGAATACGGAAGCAAGCAGAGGAGACGATGATAGGATATTCGCAGATAGACATCAGAACACAGTACGTCGAATCCGTTCTGGCAAGAGGATTCTGCTCACGGTTTCTCTGTTCTTTTCTATCATCCCTCTGGTGGCCCAAATCTTACTGGTCATTGCGGAATCGGTGCTCTTCCCCCATTCAGTTCTACGACGAACCTTCGCCGCTTTACGACAGGCCTTCACCGTTTTGCATTACCGTACAAATCCATGTACTGTCTCGAATTTCTCGCCCCGTGAAATCGACGACGTTTATCATTCCGTCGACGCATCGTCAAAGCCAAGTCAAAGCTCCATGTCACGGCCTTGCATATGACCTTGCGCTCTTGCCCAACCTTCATGGAATAGATTTTGGCCATTCACGGACCCCACCATGACCTTGGTCTCGCAAATCCGTCATTGCATCGGATTCATTGCACGGCCTTTCGCCAATGACAACCGAAATCATTGTATCGGTCCTCGTCGCTCGACCATTTCGCGACATCCCCTCGACGAATCGCTGATCTCTTTCGCTCGACCAAAATTCTTCATCCCGTGCCATTGTTCGACGACCATCTCATTCATTACCGCATCCTTGTCATTCCACCATCACCGCGCCTTTGCGGTATTCACCATGATGAGCCCAAAATCGCCTATCGGTTGCGTCACGATCTCCCTCGCTCGCTATTGCTTGACGGTTGCAGGTCTCCTGCTCGTCCACAAATTGCAGCTGTGGGTCACCGGGAGATCCTTGAAGCAGATGAAGCAGAGAAGCATATTATAAAGGAGAAGCACATTATATGAGAGAAGCAGAGAAGAAAGTCGAATACAAGGTATGTCCCCATCTTACCAGAGAGGTCATTTTGCTGACCAGGCTGATTATCTTTCTTCATCGTTTCCTTCTTCTCTTATTTCGTTGTCCTCGCCCCAACATTATCTCGTCATCTCGACTTTTTGCACCAATCCCCCCGATGGTACTATTTCCTTTTTCGTTGGCGTTTGCCACCATTTACGTGGACGTCGCTATGGTCAAGAAGAAGATGAAAGAGGCCAATGTATTGGTACATCGAATTTCTCCATTGCAGTCGTTCGCCTTCGCTAACATGGGTTTCAGAGCTTCGATATCATCGCCAGTCCCGTCGTGTTTATGACACCAGAATCACCAACCTTGCCATCAACCCAAGCGCGTCATATACGCGATATTGTCCACGAACCCACCGAGTTATGAGGAGGAGTCTTACCTCGACGAATCCGGGATTACATACGCCGAGGGCGTCGTTGAGTTCGGGAGGAGGGTATACGCCGACATCGGCGTCGGGGCGGGATCTGCGGGGATGCCCAGTTCGGCACAGGAGGCGGCCGCCGGGCCGAGAGTAGGATTGGATTCCTCCTTTACTGTTTGTGCTTTCGATGGTTTGCTTGGTTTTAGCGGTTTTGTTGGATTCACCTTGCTTTTGTGGTTGGTTTTTTGGTTCACACTTTGATCTCATCGGTTTGTCCTTGGCTTTCATCGCTGGTATGAAAAAATTTGTATCCATCCTGCGAAAGACAAGATGACATCCTTGCCTGTCTGAAGCTTGGGCCTTGGTGCGAAGGGAGCAGTATAGGACGGCGACACAATGAATGGAATTGGCCAAGATAAGGTTCCATGATGACGTGAAGCCGCCCTCGACGGTGGAGCATGATGGTGTCGAAGGCGGTGTGAAAAGGACAGGCATGAAGCAATGTGATCAATAAAGCACTGCAAAGACGTCAACGATAACACAAGAATGGCATGAAAAAGAGAACAGAGGTAGACACCCGAAGTCAATCTCGATGATGCATTGCTCCAGACTCTCTATTCGGTCCCAATGAACTGAGGGGATGACCGGGAATTCTGTGGACATCCTGGAGATAACAATTCTCTATTGACGATGGAAGTCTTTCATAACTGCCCACTATAAAGGAGAGAAGGTGTCAGTAACTCCTCCAACACGGCATATGAACTAATGAAACCACATTGACGCTTCTAGATATTCACCAGGCAGGACATTGGATGATTTTCCAGATGCTAACGGGCCTTTTGACACTCCCTAGAGCAATAATAGGCATAATGAAAAGTTGAGCATTCTTTCATGACGTGATACAGTAGACCAGTTGATTGGGGACACTGCAAGAATGAGAAAATGACCAGAATCATGTCGATGTCACATACCTGCGAGAAATTCCAAAAGATCTGGGTATGTTTGTTGCTCAAAACGCGATTTGCATTCCATTCTCGAGGAAGTGATGCGTTCGAGCGCATTCGAGAATTATATATACATATAGATACGAAACACGGACACGGACCGACTTCCCAATGTCAGCCATTTTACCCACGGCCCACTGCATCTATCACGAGTATGCCAGAGATGGAAATCAGTCGTTCTTTCTCACCAGGCATTGTGGTCGAACTTTTCTGCCTATTGTTCAGAATATGACCATTCCTTCCCGGGGTACGAAGCTCTTCCATCTGCAGTCCAGAGATTCTTGAAGACTTCTGGCTCTCTCCCTCTCACCTTTCATATCGCCAACCCGCAGTCCAAACCAGGTGCTAGAGGTGACAATATCCTTCGTAGAATTGTGGCGCTACTTCTCGCACAATCAAGACGCTGGATTTCCGCGTTCTTCGCGATGTCGATCTATGGATGGTGCATCGTGGCCGCTGATGGGATCTCTTCCGGCAGCTTGAAGAGTCTGTGCATAGATGTCGGGTGTAAGTAGTTCTGAAGCTGTTGAACCAATGAGTGTTTCTATCGACACTCCCAAATTGCAGCACCTGGAAATGGCAGCGTTCCCGGTCGACTGCCATCTCTGATTCCCCTCGACAGTTAGACTCACAAGCTTATTCCTTAACGTGGAAAATGCCGGTCCTTCGACTATCGAAGAATTTCAGTCGCTGACCTCTCAGCTGGATATTCTGCGCATAGACCTGGAGTCTGATGACTTTGAGGAAGTCGACGCGATGACTTTTCCCACTGTCCGGTCACTCGAGTGGGACTGTCTCGACGGCAGTGTCACATCCAGTTTCCTTTGCGATTGGCTCACGCTTCCTTCACTTCATGAGCTTCGAATACACGGAGTCTTCGACTGGGAAGAAGAGAATTTATTTGCAGACTTTCTGGAATCATTTGAATCCCTCATATTGCGGTCTCAATGTTCCCTCGAAATCCGCCGTTTCTCCGAGAAGGTTGCCACCAATCAAGATGCATTCAATCTCATTGCGCTCTTCAAGAAGCTCACAATCAATGACACTACGGCGGGGTTTATTCCTCGGTTGAAGGTGCTTGACCTTGACCTTTGCGTCCCGGGTCTAGACCAGGACATCATCGGCACTTTCTTGGACATGGTTGAATCTAGAGCCCCATCTGCCGCAAATTCCACCGAACAGCCTTCCTCGCATTCATTCTTGGAGGAAGTTGGCAAATTGACAGTCGATCTGGAGGGGTACAGTGATGCAGTTGAGCGCATCGCTCGTCTCAGAAATGCAGGCATTCGCCTGAACATCGATGGGTGAACCAGGGTGTCAAAAAGTACAAAGTTGATGCTTATTGTTTCCATTTATACTGTCTCTCTCCTCTCTTATCATCATATTTTGCTCAGGCATACACGGTTTAGTAGTTCTACATATAATCCTTCTAAATGAGTCAAAATTACATATTTGGCACGAATTAAGAACACTGAATAATGTATGATTCCATGGATTCAGATCTAGCTGACGCAAGAGCGCGTTCTTCAGTGCTGAAAGGTCTCGAGTCTCAACCGTCACCCGGGTTCTGCGATGCAAATTTATGCTACAATCCGCCGTATGTGTCCAAATGCTTGAGAGATAAATAAATTACAAATAAATTGTTTAATTGTAATTTATAATCCCTCTACTTTCCGTGCTCAGCACGAACAGCCAATACCCCAACTAACCTCTCTTTTTGCGGGAAGAAGAGGGTGCAGGTGAATGAGCCCTCTTTTCAGCGTTGCACTCGCGGAAGGCAGCGCCTTGCAAGTCCATTTGACCGCGGCACAAGGGACAAGTCGTTTTCCTTTGGTTAACCACCCAATCATACATACAGCTGGGTCAGAGTTAGCAAACACTCAAAGCCTGCGGTGCAAGATAGACTCACGGGGTACACATCTCGTGACCTCGGTCATTGGTACAGGCAGAAACTGCAACTCGAATCTTCGGTCTGATCAGCTTCTCCATGCATGCAGGGCATTCTAGAGAGAAATAAGTAAAAAAACGAGGCAGATTGAAGTACAACTGGTACATACCCTTGACAGGATCCAATCGTCTCTCCAATGAAGGGAGAATCGGAGTTGAGACATCACGGGCAGCAATCGTAGCATCCACGATCTCGCTGATGGAAGGCTGGCGACCAAGGCTGGTGGAAATTTTCAGCTGCGCTCAGTGGATCCAAGGAGTACATACAGCTCTACAAGCTCGTCAGTTCGTCGAACAACTTCTATGTCTAGTCGACGCCTGGAAATATCCGCTGGAAGCGCAAGAGCTATCGTAGCTAGAGAGGCAGCAACAGCAATAGCTTTGAAAAAAGTAGAGAATTGCATGTCGGTAGTTGGCTTGGATCAGGAAGGAAGGAGAGGCCGGCTCTGAAGAAACTTCATAGAAAGTCTAGGGCTTTTATACCTGGTCCTTTCACCCAGAGCTCAATATCCGGAGCATCGTGCTAAGTGACGTGCATCTGTCTATCAATCTAGTAAGATGGCAACGGATGAGAATTGAATGGCTTGTATGATATCTGCCACTCGAACTGCCGGGATCAGAAATTCTGCGGGACGCGTGAAGCGATAGACTCCTGCTGCAGCCGAATCTGTCGAGCGATGCTCATCAGAGATGATGACAAGTCCAGTGAGATTATCAGCATTGCTCCAAGCTCACAGCTCTTTGCGAAAGCGGTCGAGAAAGCTGTTTACAGTCCCGGTAATGGTCGACATGGAGAACCGCGATGATCATACTAGTAGAACAGGCGGGTAGTACTGTATCTGAGTGCATGCGGTATTTGACTCATCACGCTACTCACCCTCCACTCTGGCTTGAATTGGAAAATATACCGCATTATATGTCAGGTCCACGCCATCCCCGGAAAATTCAGGCTCCATTATGTGCTAGACCGGAAATTACACAGCATTGTATCTCAGCTCGGCGGGAATCATTCATGGTCCACAGTTTCACGATTCAAATGAGAGGTAGTTCAAGGAGATATAGTCTTGCATAACAATCGGCACCTTGATCCCGCTTGATCCTGCCTTATCTCTGAGCGCCCTTCATGTTTTGGCTGGAGGGGGGGAAGAGGCTACACATAATAACTGGCCATAGGGGAAATGGTTCTGTTCGGGTCGCAGTAGCTACATCAACTCGGACAAGCGTCTCAACGATTTGAAAGCAAGGAAGAAAGATTCAATATCAGTTTTAGATCTCCCCGTGCCATGGGCGCATCTGTATCAATCAGTTTAACAGTGATTCTGAGATCCAAAGATCTGACAGCCTAAACCTGTGCGACTTATCGCGCGCGAACTGCAACCCGTGTGTCAGAAATCATCTATTTTGAGAAACCCTTGCTAGGAGATGCTGTACTGAGATACAGAGATCAGAAAGTTTTTGGTCTGTAACTGACGACCTTGAGATTTCCTTCGGGTTGTCCAACCCTCCCGCGCAAACAAAAAATGTTTAATGTATATGAGGAGCGTGAGAAGACCAGACGCGTCGCAGCACGTGAGTCACCATCTGACTGTGTAACGAATGATTACATCCCGCGATCAGCGCCATACCGGGCCGGCGATGGAGCGATCAAAGCTTGAACATAAACGGAGAAATTGGTTGGTTTCTGGCTTCCGATACCCCGTTCTTAACGAGATTAAGCCAAAGCCATCGAGTCGAATGGCTGCATCGCTGGGACTAATGGCTCCCGTCGTCATTCTGGCTACCGAGGACGGCGAAGTCTTGGCGCTGGCGCTGGCGCTTCGGCTGAGGCTAGCATTTCTGAATCTCCTTGACACGCGACTGCCTCGCCGTTCCCACCACAACGGTTTTCCTGCCGCCTCGCGGAATTTCGTCAAGTTTCGTTTACCCCGATTAGTATAGATTAGCAAACGTGCGCATCACTAAGCACAGTTCTGCGTACTCAAAATCAGTGCTATCGACATCATTCGTTCCTCACGAACATCAAGTAGATGGAGGCCTTGAAGCCAGGGGCTTTGGGTCAGCAGTAGCTTCTAAAATATCGCAATTGTCATTCAGCCCATCGTAAAGAACCCTCAATCTCGATATTATTGGACACGGGGTCCTCACAAAGTCTTTGATAACAGGTACGAGTGCGAAGCCGAAATGCCACAAGTATGATTATGAGTCGTAGACAGTAGAGTAATGGGCGGTGATGGATACGCAAGCACGAACGGCCGCGAAATTGGTCAAGACTCGCCTCTCAATGTCAAAGTAAAGAAATAACAAATTAATCATGTAGAGACTTCACATTTTTTTCCAAATGAGTTTCTAATCATTAGTAATCGAGTCTACAGTGGCGACAGCTCCAGCCATGAGCAGCAGATAAGTGACGGATGGCGAGATCAGAGCCGAACAGGCAAACGAACAGATTTAGACGCCGACCAAATATGGAATATGACGTGAAGAGAGGGACACTGGCATCTGACTGAAACTCGTTCTTGCTGGCCCTAGAACCTGGATTTTCATCCATAGTTTCACCAATCACCATCTGTATATACTGACTGTCGAAGCAGATAAATTATATACAGCGAGCTTGTATATCAGGGGCCTGGCCAATAATTCATCTTTTCGTGACTGAAATCACCAGAAAAGCTCCCACTTTCGCTAAGAACTTGGCTTCCGCAAGTTCCGTCTTCCATTGAAGCTTTTGTGGGTGCAAGCAGCGGTCCGTCCTATCCGTCACTTTGTTTGTACGACTCCCTTATTGTCACAATCACTTCTTCCTGCTAATCACCACGGCTTCTACAATGATTCTCCATGGACGACCATTATCGCATTCGAAAGCAGATGTCTTGTTTCTGGCAGAAACCTACAACTGCTTCTTCCTCTCCAACTCTTGCAG
The DNA here is from genome assembly GCA_029320655.1 of Mycena floridula. Classification (NCBI taxonomy): domain Eukaryota; kingdom Fungi; phylum Basidiomycota; class Agaricomycetes; order Agaricales; family Mycenaceae; genus Mycena; species Mycena floridula. The sequence continues at coordinate 99,777 of JARIHS010000041.1, read as the reverse complement.
GCGGAACCCGTGCCGCATCCTCTCCATTTATCCCAGGCAGCTACTTCTCACACGGTGAGACTCCCAAACCGGAAACGAGACTGGATGAACCAGAAGACAGGAATCCATCAAATATTTACTTCCTAGCTTGTGCTTTAAAGGCACTTCTCTCGACCGTCCTTGTTGTCAGTCTCATCGTAGGCTATGCCCTTGATGTTACAGTCTTCACCATCGGTCTTGTATCACTGGGACTCTATGGGATCATCCTCCGAGTCATCGTCGATTTCCTCGTTTAATTCACTTGCGCCACACTCAACTGGATCATGGTTAACCGAATTGCGCGACGTGGACAGGAAAATGCTGAAAAGGGCGGCAATGTGGCTGACATAAGTATTGCTGTCGTTGGATATGGAGAGGACGATGAAGCATGGCGGAAGTGTCTTGAGAGCTTGCAGCGGCAGACTCTTTCTCCCCGTGCCATCATTGCGGGCCTCTCAGGCCCCATGACGCTATACAGAACTTGCGATCTGGATCGTATTCTGGGTCCTTGGTCGATGTAGACCTTCTGTGGAAAGGAGACGACATTCGGAGATGATCGCCATTTGACCAATAGGTTATTGGCACTGGGATTTAAGACGTGATATGCTCATCGGACGTCCTGCATGAGCGATTCACCCACTCAGTATGTTCGCTGGATTAAACAGCAGACTCGATGGTCCAAGTCATTCTTCCGAGAAGTTTTCTGGTTCCCCAAAGCTGTCGCGTATCATCGATTATGGCTCGCGGTCGAAACGACAAAGCAGTCTCTATATCCCTTCATCTTGATATCGACCATTCTTCGCTTCCTTTACTTTCCGAACAAAGTGAAGGGCGTTTGGCAGCCTGTGACATGGCTGGTCACGATGTTCGGAGTTGCTTTCATCAAGTCCTTGTTTGTGGTCATTGTCACTTGGGATCCACTATGCTCTTGTTCAGCTTCTATGGAATCATCTATTTCTTCGGCTTGCTTCCTTCGGTGCGCCACATTGCCATTCATTCTGTTCTGTTGTTCACGTCTTGATAGAAAGTGTACGCGATCCCTATGGTCACACAAACGACTTGGAGAACGTCTGCCAGGTCGTCTGGCGAGATGGCTATCGTAGATACTTCCTTCGCTCAGTCATGGCAAGTCAGACATCTGGTGATCTGGTACACCGTGATTGCTATAAGCGTCGCTCGTTTCTTGGTCTTCCATCTCAAAAGCCCCTATTTCTGGTTCATTGTCGCTGTACCGATTCTCATGAGTGTGGCGTTATATATTGATCTGGGGGCAGGCTGCCGCCGTCGGAAAAAAGCTGCGAAAGCTTGATTGATCTCGCATTGTGTAAAATTGGCTTGATACACATATCACTATCTATCTATCGTATATCCATCGTAAATATAGTACTTGGACTGCTAATCAGACTTGGTCGTGCATTTTCCAGTTTCCAAATGACTTTTATTGATGAGCTTAGTCTTATTTGATCTTTCGGCTAGTCCGGGCGGTTTATCACCGGTCCCCGACTCAGCTCATGCACGCCTCAAAATTAGTATTCAGCACGCCGGACTAAGCGATATGAGTAGCATCTCTTTAACTGCAAGAACTGAGGATCCTGTATGTCCTTCCCCCATGGCTCCCGTACGAAAGGACTCGATCAAGGCTCATAGAATGTACTGGAGAACATAATATATTTCTACTAGCATGATATTCAATCAATCAGCTGGCATCTTCCGTACTTCTCTGTCTGAGCCAGCCAGTATATGCTTATCTCGATCCAAAGCCAACGATGATGGTTCACTCTTCATTTCATGTGAAGGAAGTTCTCCATTGGCCTCAGATTTGGGAGATCGTAACCGGTGCATACGGTGAGCGCTTGCAAGCGGTCATCCTCTTATCAGCGCTGGAGACACTCCGCCGCTGCTATGCCACATTCTGACATCATAAAGATTAAGGATATCATTTTCTAGTGGGTTGCAAAAAGGCCTGTCTCATATATTCAATGGGTGAATCCGTGTTCTCCAGCGGCTGAAAGCCCTCAGGTCCGTTAGTCGAACCTGAATTGCAAAGATTGAATCCTTCGGGAATCTCCGACGGGCGCATGAGCCGGCAGCTTCGAGTTGGAACTCCGACACGATGAGAACGGCTGTATCGGGAAACATTTCTCTGGTACCTGCTATTTAATGTACACTAATTGTCTATTCTTGAGAAATGCTGAATTATCGCTCAACAGTCCCGATCGTAAAAGGGGTAGGAGTTAGAGATTCGAAAATTCAACATCATCGTGAGTCCTTCTGGCTTGAATCAGTAGCATGAATGCTAGAAGTGCGTCAACGAGATATCGTTGACCGTGCTAGGAATATGTACATCGGCGCCAACGGCCGGAAGCTTTGGGCTTCGGCATTCACATTACATATTTGGAAGAAATCGGAGCGCCCATGAAGCGGCCGACAAGGATGGGGGCACGTCGCAGATTTTAGCAGAAAGTACTGAAGAGGTGTGTAGCCTGAGAGACCGTATGTAGTAAATTCATATGGGGAGTCCTTACAAAACACAGCGGGTTTTGCTTCATTACTGCTCGACATCATCTTTAGTTCATAACTGCCAACTGCCAGACACCTTTGACTTTAGCAGCTTCAGTAAGCCCTCCAGGTGTCCCAGCGCTATTGAACCCGACTCGGAGCGTTGCAGGACTTCCAGCCGCCGTATTTTCCATGGCGTAGAGAAACTGTGATGTGGAAGCCCTTGAAGAAGCCATTGGTGGTGATGCACTGTGGCCGGCACGCAGATGCACCGATGAATTTACCCAAAGCCGGAGTGTACATATACTCGCTGAAAATCAGCGTTGGAGATAGGAGGAACAAGTGAATCTAGTAATAAAGATATTGAGCATCATTCTCGCGAGTTTGAACAACAGATTCACATCAGCGTAGGCTCCGCTGACTGTTACAGCAATGGGAGTTCCGTAGAGAGCTTCACCAGCAGGGACGATCATGTTCTGCCCTTCAAATTGTCCTTGAAAGAACACGCCGCTGACGGCAACCTGCCAGATACTACCATCTGGATTCTGATGGTAGATCCGAGTGTCGTCTCCTGTGGTTATCTGGATTCTTCCAACGCTGCCAACAGACGTGAAGGCTACGACATTGGCCTTGCGCTCGCTAATGTTGGTCACTGCGGCACCAGCGACGCCGCTAAATGCAAGAGCAAGAGTCTGAGCAATATAAAACTCTATTACACAATCATAGTCCAGCATACGCACGACCAAGGATTGAACAAGCATTCTGAATGTTCTTGGAGAGATGTGGCTCAGTGTAACGCGCTTGTATGCTTGGAGTCGACGGGGGAGCAACGGAAGGGGATCTTGAGGCGAATTGAAAGTCACTCGAGTTGGGTAGACCAACGTGGTTCGTTTCAAGGTTCTTATCTATTACAAATTGGTACCCAAGGCTTATATACTGCGGAGAAAGGCGGGAATACCGCAAAAAGGATATGGACGGTGTTAATCGGCCGAGTACTAACCTTACACCCAGTGGGTACTTGAATTCCGACGCTCGTTTATCTGGATTTGATGGTCTTTCAAAGTTCACACCGCAGACACAGTTCATGTTGAACATTTGCCATGTCGGTACTCTGTCAATATTAGGGTCGTTCAGAGTAGCGATTATTCGGCCAATTGTTGGCCAATTATTTTACCAATTGTTCATCAATTGTTGATGGTTGGCCCTGGTTATGGAATAATTGATGAAATAATTGAGTGAATAATTGGCCAATAATCGGTACTCTGAACTCCCCATCCTGCTGTTTTGAAACAATTGGAGAATAATCGTGGACTGGATAGTCTTGAACATGGCCTGGCAGCCTTTCGGCACACTATTGTATTCAGACTCCGACCGGGGCAGTAATCGCGTAACCACCATCGATCTTTCTCGCCTTTACCATGCCCATCTGACCTAAAAGGGAGCTCCAGCTTGATCAACTAGGGGAATATGCTCGAAAGAGATGGCATGCTGAATACCGGAGACTTGCGGAAGAGTTGATAGAAATAGAATAGAGAAGGCTGAAAATGGGGGCCATCGTCGTCGAGCACGACGGTGGGAAGGAACAAAGATGGTGATGTCAAAGTTCAAATTTCGCCAACAGTGCCGGTTGCCGATGGCAAAATAATTGGTCGAACAGTTGAATTATTTGAATAATAGAATTGGATTTCAATTATTGAAACAAGTCAATTATTTTGTGAATTGTTGCTCTAATTGTTTGAAATAATTGAAAAAATAATTGGCCCAACAATTGATCAACAATTGAGAAATAATTGCTACTGTGAATGACCCTAATGTGTTGATGTACCTTGCACTGAAATGAGCACGATGTCAGAAAGAAGTCGCGGACATGGTGATCGTCTGATGTATTTAGCTAGGAGTCAATTGAAGAAGCTGGTACTTACATGTCACACAGTCATTTCCATCCAAGACGCCAACATAAGACGCTGTCAAACTAGCTGATATCCCAATACACTCTTGAAGTTTCTTCCGCCACACTCGGAGCAGTGCCGCACGGTAACGGGTCGGATCATCGGGTGGTTTTTTCACTACCACCTTATTCTTTGTGTCCTCCAAGACGTACAAAGCTTGATCCAAACATCAGAACTCGAATCATTTTGTTCGCCCTGAGCTTTGTATTCTCCCAAGCCGTCCTCTAGTTCGGAAGATAGTCGTTCCTGATACTTTCTTCGAGGGTCCTTTTAGGTGCTCAGGCAAAGTCCGGACCTACGAGAATGATGAGAAACAAGTTGACATCAGGCGGCAGCCTTCGACCTTAATAAGCGCTCGGGCGCTTAGAAACAACAGAAGTGTGCAAGTCCGGCTTTTACAGCTGTCCGGTTTCCGTTAAATGATGAAGATGGTGAGAGATTTCGGAAATAAAGGTGAAGGTGTCGTTTGGTAAGATCACTTGTGAATGCTCTGTAATCGCTATATCAGCCTTTAGAACAACTTTAGAATTATGTACCGATTCTTACCAAAACGACGCCCCATCAATGAATCCCGCCCACGAAATAACGAACACACACTTCCTTACATATAGCCCGTAGAAACTGTATTCAAGAGCGCGGGAACCGGCAGCTTCGGCACCGCATCTGAAATGGCCGAACCTCGTGATCACTCCGCCTTCAAACAGCGACGATTTTTTCCCCCGCCTGGCTGCGTCCTGCCTTTTCGTCAGTCAAGGAAGGCCAAACGCTTGCAATTCCTATCTCCAATCTCAAGGCATTTCCTCTTCCCTCCTGTTCGGCGTTTGTATGCTAATCGCTGTCTTGGCAAACAGCCCAAACAGCCAGAAACCCGTGCTGACGCGGAAGGCCTGTCCTGTTGGCAAATGCGACCCATAATCTCATGCTAACGGCAATATTCCATGAAACCATGATGACCGGGAGAGAATGAATCCTCGTTGTTCGTCTTTCTTTTTTGCAACGAAAATTTTCTTCATATTTGACGAGGCTTTGCAGGACGAAACGGATATTGGCTTGGATGGACATGGCATCTCCCCCGTCCTACAGACAGCCATTCTTTCCTCCAAGGCAGCCGACCATGGCACGACAATAGTACGACGTACATCGTGTTTGCTCCAGGCAATATGCTTTTCGCTTCATACCGCGTCCCGGCAAGAATCAGCATTCTCTTCATCACGATCCCGCTGGTTCTCGGAATTTCACCTGGTCATCGTCGTGAAGAGGCACCAACGATAACGGTCTTGATGTTTCAGACCTAAATCAGACCTTGACCTGGATCCGACATTACCACAGCGCAAGGTATGAGTCATGACATTGCTTTATAGATTGTTTTTCACCGGTTGACTCGTTTGCAGCGCTATATGTTTGCAAGAGCATCTGGACATGGAACCTTCCGATTCCTTCCTTCCGACGGCCCAAGGGTGGTCTAATGTGGCCAAGCCGCTTTCCTCCTATATTCGTTTGGAACCTGGAATGTCCCAGTCAAGGACGTCGCGCTCAGAGTCGAAACCAGACATTGGGAAAAGCTGTGGATATACGAGCAGAGGGACGAACGAGATGGTAAAGAGAGCGGTCTGTCTGGTCAACCAACCTTCCTATCCACCCGAGCAAATTGCTTTCAATCGAGCTTCCACCTCTTATCGCGCCTCCCTTCGCTGCACAGTTCTTCGACATGACTTTTGCTCATACAGCCAGCGCTGACGCGAAGCTTTCTCCAACAAGCCGTCATCTTCGTCCAGAAATAGCTCTGGTCCCAGAAGGCGCTTCTCCAACAGCCTCGACGAATCGCGCTGCTGGCCCTGTTCATCGAGTTTGGCTTCAGAACGACGTGTTGTAAATGGAGCAGCAGTCGAGAATAAAGAAAGAGATGTTGACTGGACTGGATCCACGTACAAGGGGAGCAGCAAAATGAACCCTACCGACAATCATTTTCGTTAAACCCACGGCACAGCATGCAGCACCCCTCTTTCTCTCCACCGAGCAGCCCTTACTCGCCTTTGTTCGCGGTGATAGCCAGTCATGAAGACCGTCCATTCTGCAGCGCCATGAAGTTCCGACCAAAGGTACGTGCTCAATCTCTCATTCTCCTTATTCAATCTGACCACTCTCCAGCGTCAACCCGCTTCTTGAGTTTGCTCTCTCGCCTGAAGAAGAATTCATTCTGCCGCCCTATTTCGACAACACCTAACGCCTCAGTCGAGACCACAGATTCGATACCGACCGCGGTCTTCCTCTACGATTTCATTATTGGTGGACCGTGTCTTGGGTCTCCGATCTTCATCACCTTCGACGCGCCAACACATCTGAATCGTCGGCCCTTGACTGGCGCCACCGGATACTGGTCAATGGCAAAGGCTGCTAGAATCATTCCAGGTTGAGGGAAGCAAGTTTGGTTGGATAAGAACGGTATTCCAGTAAGTCTACAATCCTTGCAAGCGCCTCTCCATGCTTACCTGTCGTTCAGTGCCATTCAAATGTATATCGAAAGTCGGATTCGTGTCCAGATGTTCACCCCGAAAGGCTATGGAACCTTGGTCCACCGCCAGATGAACCGCGAAACCATATGACTCTTGTCAGAGGAGCCTTAGACTCAGCTGTGGCATTCGCTCCGAGCGTTCCTGTATGTGAATTCTTGATCTCATTGGTTCAATAGAATGCTGACTGATATTGGCTTTGAAATTGTAGTCCTCTTGCTCGGCTCCGGTCTGGGATCGACGCGACATGCAGACAATGATCTTTGTTCCTGCTTCTTTAATTACCTTGTACGTTCATGCAATATCTATGCTGGCCTTTGCTCTTGCTGACCGACATTGTTGCAGAATGGCCGCCGAATTCCCCATCGATCAAGGCCACTGAAGTCAGGAATCGTGATGACATGGAACTCTATTTTTTGCACATGGTGTCGCCGTTCTGGGGCATTTCACTGCGATACCGTATTCTGTCGTAGTCCTCGTTCGTCTTCCAAATCATGGATTTTGAATCGAAATTAGACGCCCGTGACCTGTCACACTGTCACCCTCCAGCACCATCATTTTGCCAACGCCAGCGTTATAAAACCTCTGGCGCATTTCTGGACGTTTATAAACTTTCTAAAGTGTGATTACACAAATCCAATCCTGCTCCTTGCGCCCAAGTGTTTGGTTCGCAGCGTTCCATAGCTATGTACTATGGCCGCTGGCGTGTTTCAACCATACTTTCAGCAGAGGCACTCCATTCGAGCCCTTTGCTATTAGATACAGTTCCCATACTGCTAATCCGACTAATTCCTATATTTTGTCTTTGCGCATTAATGTTCAGACCAACCTCATATGCACCAGTAAGGCTCATTACGATTCTTCATCACCTTACTGACTACATTTTTGGATAGGTCTCATCTCATACCGCATCATAAGGGTTCGTCAGAGCGTGTCAGATTCAGCCTCAGCTCAGAATGGAACTACATCTACATCCAAGATTGTGTCCATTATCGTTAATATTGTAACAAAACAGTGATATTGTTTTTTATCTTCGATGTAGCACTGTTGCTGTTATGACGGCGAGTATTTGCCTACTGCCTTGTACTAAGGAACCCACAAAAATGAGAAAAAGGATCTCGATTCTTGATACTTGCTGCTGGATGCTTGAATCTCGTTAAAACCTTTCACTTCATACGATATTCAATGTATATCATGAGGTTGCACTCTCTATCCATATGAGATCTCCGTGGAAAATTCTTTTTCGCTGTTCAAAGCGGGATCGACCAAAATGGGTGAGCATGTTTAATGATGACACGTTTCATGCTACAACTCCTCGTCCCCGATCACCAATTCGCTATATAACCATTGATGACGTGGAGACGTCTGGAATAACATCTCCACGCTCTCTCCTTGGTTATTCGCGACTCATGGGGTCCATATGGATCAACGATCCGTGAAACTTGTGTCGACCCTATCAGCTGATCAGAAGACACTCATTGTGATTGGGCCCCCGAACGCAAGAATTTATCCCCCTGGACCTGCGTTCCTCCATGTTGTGACCGCTGCTGGAGTACCCAGCTTTGGACACAAGACGATCATTGGTACTGGAGCATCGCCGCCAGTGGATCAGGCTGCTATCGCAAAGTTAGTAAAGTTCTTGTGTTCTTTTCTTGAGTGATTTGCTGATATATATGACAGTATGCTTCGTACTTCGGTGACTTTCAAGTTTCACGGCAGAAAATACATTTCAGGCTCCTACAGAAGGCGAAGGTAGCAATGTCGCGACTTCTGTTATTGCGGCTCCTAGAGCATGAGATTAGTATACTCAGTAGTTGAGAAAGATCCATAAATTATAATCCACTTGTTGGTCACAGATAATTGTATGACTGCTAAGCAACAAAAGTTCTGGTTTCTGACGTTCCAATGACTGTAATGAAACACCGGATTATGATCGTGCGTCTTGAAGCCAACTCGAGTCCAGATCGGGAAAGGCGGGATTTATCACAACATCGACCGAATTTGTAGAAAGACAAGTCTCACAATCCTCTCTGGGATGAGATGGGATAAGCGGATGCGCTGGATGTGGGAGTGATGGAGATGGGACCATGAACTATAGGAGACTCTGGGTAGTGTGAGGTTAGTTACGCAGCGGAGGAGGAGGAAACGCTACTGCCGCTGTCAGCCTAGATGAATTGTGGTTCTTACTGACACCCTGGCCTGAGGCTATGACTTCTGGGATCCTGGAATCCATGATGAAGCAGCATCTCCGCCTGCGTGTCCTCGATGCTCGACTATTTATCTCCTGTATTCATGTTCAAGCTGGACTGCCACTAACACCAAAGTCTGGGTCCTAACTATGTCAAATCCGCTGAAATCATTGTCGGACCTTGATCCCCGGGTTTCAGAAAAGTGCTCTATTCGCGTAAGCATCTGTATGGAGACACCTCGCATGAGACCGTAAGTTGTAATACATGCCCGGAAATAGCTAAAGACTAGGTCTACGAATAAGAATTGTGGGCGGTCATAATAAGACGACAAATATCTGTCTTTGTATGATAATGATAGAAAGATGCTTTGATAAAACAAATATGGAGAATCATCGACCATCGGCGAACTTTTGGAACTTTCGCCGTGTCCAGCCTGTAGTTTGAGATTGTGGTCGCGAAGGCGCCTCTCTGGACAATCCAGGAGTTATATTTGTCGAAGTTCCATCGGCTGAGCGGTTGTATTCGATAGAATGAGACCTTTCGTGAGTCATCACTCCACCGGACGCAGACAATGGAGGCATGGAATGTGAATGAGAGAATCCATCATGAATCGGAATTGGTTGGTGACGGTGAGAGCCTGTATCGGGTGGTGACATTTCCATCAAGCTCGTGTCATCGCCAGGCTCAAACATGGTCGTCTCCGATGTTGCAAGGGGTGAAGGACCTTGAGCAGTCTCCTCTAATCGTATCCTGGATGTTGGAGGGAATGCAGAGTCATGGAAGGAAGTCACAGAGAATCGGCGCTTGAGAACACGGTTCTCCGTCTGCGCTGTCTCATAGTCAGCTCTTATTTGGCTCAAGATCAGCCTTTGCTGTCTCGCAGCTTCCTCTTGCTCTTTGATTCGTGCCTCCAACCTCTCTTCCTGCTTTCTCGCCGACCCTTCGACTTCTCGAGCTCTTTCATCCAACCTTGCCTCCTTTCTCCTCAGCAATTCATGCTGTTCTCGCTCTCGTTCATCTAATCGGCCTGCGTGTTTCCGATTCAGCGCTTCCCAGTCGCTGTTCCGTCCATCCTGTATTCTGACAGCATCTTCTCGCTCTCTAACCCGTGTTTCCCGTTTCTTAACCCGCTCTTCTCGTTCCAAAAACAATCGCTCCTGCTGGTTGACATCTTCTCGAGCCAGTTTCACTCGTCCGAGAGATAGAGCTTCCTGTACCTTGATCCGCTCCTTGGCTACTCTTTCTTCCTCGTTTGCTCTTTCCTTGCATCAGCAAAATGACAAATAACTTTTTGCGCTTGTAAACACGCAAAAAAGCGCAAAACACGCAGAAAAACACGCCGGAATACGTAAAATACGTAAAAAGTTGAAACACGCAACTTTTTATGTCCGAAATCTGACAAGCGGAACACCGCCCATAGTGTGAAAAGCCAGACTATCAGCCAGAACATTGCTCACAACTTTTCAAATGATTTCTACCTCACTACTACATTACTGTACAAGCTAGTTTTCAGTGGATTTCGTGGTACAGGTCTGCTCGTTGCCACGGTTTGAGGTGATGACGTCTGTGAGAGTGTGACGACGGCGACGGCGACCAGGACCCTTTCCGGCATCCCACAGTGCCAATCAGCTTCACTGCAGCTCCCACGTCCCTCGCAAGATATATTTGAGTGCCGACTTGGATTTGGTGTGTTTTTCTGAGCCGGTCTTCCAGTCTCGCGCTTGCCACAAGCGCAAATACGGAAAAAGCGGACAAGTAAATTGTGATTTTGCTGATGCTGTTTTCTGCAGTACGGGTTTCAATCTCTCGTGCCCGCTGTAGCCGCTCATTCGAAGAGTTCTCCTGCTTCTTCAGTAACTCGACCTTTTCTTTCAGCAATTCCTCCCGCTTTTTCAGCGAATCTTCGCGTTCAGTAAGCTCTCGATCCCGAGCTTCAATTTCCTGGTGAAGCTGACGGGCCACCGAGCGCTGTGCGATGGTTATCTTTCGCTCTTCCAGAGTCAGATTTTGGTCGTGCAGTAATTGAAGCTCGTCGTCGCGCAATTTGTCACGGGCTTTTTGGAGCACTGCAGTCGCTTCTTGGTACTCTTGTGTCGCCTTTTGAAGCGCTCGTATCGCTTCTTCGTGCTGATGGAGCGAAGATTCGGTAGCTGGACTACAACTGGGATTGAATATGCGATTGAGAGATGTATTCAACGGCCCATTCGGCGTTGAAGGACTGCTCGGACTGGAAGAGCCGTGGCCGTTGAATCGAGCAATAGGACTGATGGCGGAAATGGAGCTCGGATGATCGATTGAACCAAAGTGATCCTGGATTCGGGCTGTGACGAATAAACAATCAGAAAATGGAAAAGTCCAATTTGAAAGCTTGGACATACGATGTGAAGTGGCAGTGAGATTCCCATTCAAAGCCGGAGTGGACAGGCCATTGGGAGTCTCAAAAGACGTACCATATGGAGTCACAGGAATGGAGGATACTGTGGGTAGAGAATCAAATAAGGGATACCGCTGCTGATTTGTCACAGCTGATTGAAAGCTGTTCGTCGCTTCCGGACAAAACCCGATTGGAGTGTCGTGTTGGACGCCGCCATTGGTGTCATGGTGAAAGCTGCCTGGCGCGCGAACCTGTAGAACGACAGGTTCAAACACATTTGCAACATTGGACGCTAATAGTGGAATTGAATGATGGAAGAGATGAGGGTAAATGAACATACATTGGGAGAGAGATGAAGAACCAGCCATAGTTTGTGACGAAGGATCCTTTATAGCCCACGTTCGTTCATTCTTTTGTGCTAGACGCGCAGAAACCAGAGGAATGGCCACCGAGGAATGATTCAAGCTGGACTGCTCTACCGACGCCACTGCTGGAATCGTCGGTAGTGTGACTGGCGATGTCATGGCCTGATCAACAAGGCTTGTAGATGGCCCAGCAGTTGGTCCAGTTGCCATATCCATCTCATTGTTGGGTCGAGAGAAATCATCACTGTCGCCAGGGTGACGGGTCTGGGCGCCGAGTACTGCAACAGAGGAAACTGCAACGGTTTCTTGTTCCCAAGATATTTCGGGCGGACTGCTACCATTTCCATCCGTCTGTAATTCGGGCAACTGTGACTGGTTCGTCGGACGTGGGGAATGAATGGATCTAGGAATAGGAGAATGGAGCTGAGGCGGAATACCGTCTCGAGTCGGTTGCACTTGGTTTTCGAAGTCATCCCGGTTTCCCTTGCCGGTCTCCATGTCTTGTGCTGACGACTCATGATGAGAGGGGCGTTCAGAGAACCGCTCTGACGTGGTAGAATGAGGCAGATTGGGCTCGTCGGCATGACGTAGCATTGCTGACGAGTCATTAATGTCATTTGACCTCGCTGGAAGCTTCGAAATCACAACAGAACTGGGTGCAGCAGTGCTGTGACGAGCCCAATATACAGGAGAGTTCGGGTCCGAAGGCCAGACCCATTTTCCATCCTGCTGCACAAGCCCTTCGGTCGATTGAGCGATGCTAAGCCCCTCGGCCAATTGTTGGTCATCAAGGGTCCACGGTGTGGTTACCTTGGATCCTTTGCCAAAGATTTTGCGCAAATCTGGATAATTTTGATGAGTGAGAGGTATAATGCGTCAGAGAATGGCTTACCGCCGTACAAGATGTCGTCCTCTTTGTATGCCAAGCCACCGAATTCATCCCAATACTCTTTGATAGAGATTGGCTCCTGATCCAGGTGGCCGTCTCGCACTCGACGCAGGACTCTGTCAAACATGGGACATCTCCAGGTTCGCGATATGTTTTTGCTGCCAATGGGAGCGGCGTGCTGTGCTTGCTCGATGAAGGAAGCGGTTATCATGGAGAGATAAAGCACTCTCAGCTTGTATTTCTTCCATTCTGAGGCGGAATTCGAATTCAGAACGAGGAATAGTGATTTCCACTTGTATAGCTCGAGCCATAGTAATGGAATTCGATATCTGGTTGGGATAGTCGTTTTTGTGCCGTCTGCTGAGAAGACGTGGAAGGTCCCAGGAGGCGGTTTGGACGGGATTGTAATGGCGTGATGCAGGAGATGTTGGATAATTTTGTCGTCCGGCCAGGCAGCTTCCTCTGGATATGGCAGCTCCTCGGGATGCTTCCACCCGTAGCTCTCGTCCTCGGGGAGAACATCCTTCAAGTTGGGCCATCTCGTTGCGGGGGCATAGCCCTTGCTTTTGTGGCTCATAATTTGAGGCTTTTGCGTGTACAAGCGCAATTCGTGGGCTTTCCGAACGTCGAGCAAAGCGTCGTAATGGTGGAAAATTAAAGCAAGCGTGGGAACGTTACAGGTACACCTGACTCTGTGAATATCACGGGCCGGCGCGACTGTATCTCCTGGAAATCTGAGCTCGCTGATTGGGATGTGTCAAGACGAAATGTTGCGGGGCTCGAACTCGGACAAATAGATACAACGCTTAGCATAGCATTTGTTGTCACGAGCTCTTTTCTTCTAGTTTAAATACTCATCTTGTTTGCTCCTCGGCTCTTCCAGCGGCTCTAATCTTCACAGGTTTTGGGTCCCCGCGCTCTGCTCGACGCATTCTCCAGCGGTTATTTGCACATTTGCATTTTCAAGCGGTCTCGCAGATTTTTCTGTTTTATCCAGCGGCGGTTCTATCTCTTCGGAACCGAAAACACCACCACCAATTCCTTACCACCATTCATTCCCGAATTCCACTCATTCCTTTTATTCCTCCCACGTCACCCATTTCCCATGGCACCTTTTGATATCAATGCCGTGCTCAAAGGTTTTGACAAGACATGCTTCCTCACGCTGTCTCCAAAACCAAACTGGAGGATTTACCAGAAGGAGCTGAAGATGGCTCTGCTCCATGATCCTGAGCTCTGGAAAATCATCATCACCACCGACCCAGCCAAAAAGCCCACAGATTCCGACAAGCTTTTGGCCTGGAACCAACGTGACGAAACCGATGCCATGTCCGTCATTTGGCGAACCATTGGCGAGACGTCACTTCGTCACAAGGATTTGAAAGATGTGGAGACTGGGAGCGCTGCGTACAAGACGCTCATGGACCGGTTTGACAAAGATGTCAGATCTCATCGTTTCCAGGCTCGTCACCGATTCAATCATCCTGTCCACGACATCTCGCACCCAGTCGAAAACTTCATTTCATCCATCACAGAGGCTGCCGACGATCTTGCGGCCATCGACCGCGCTCCTTCCGCCACCGAGACCGTCGACATGATCATCATGAACCTCGACAAGTCATTTTCAGAAATCCAGACTTCTCTGACTCAGAACGCTCTTGTTCAGAGCAATCTCACAGTTGTCGATGTTCGTGCTGCTCTCATCGAGTGGGAGGAGTCCAAGAAGACACCGAAATCCAACGAAGCCATCGGCGTCACCTCTGATTCAGCCGACAATGATATCAACGAAGCTTCTGCTCTTCGCGCTGAGCTGAAAGCTCTGCAGGCTCGTTTCAAGCGTTCAGGTCGCAATTCGTCGTCACGTTCCGACGATTCCGAGCCAGAGGATGATTCAGCATTTTCGTGGCTGAATCCTCGATCCGACGGGTACTGTGACCGCTGCGGAAAGAAAGGTCATCACGCCCGCAGCTGTGTCTACGATATGCCGGCCAAGGTGAAGGATAAGATTTTGGGCAAGGCGAAGAGGGAGAAAGCTCATGTTTCCGATAATGCGAGATTCTCATCTGGGGAGCGAGCGAGCAATGCTCGTCATCGAGTTGCGGACTCAGATGACGAGACTGTCGAGAGCGGAAATGACAGTGACCGCTCGTTGGGTCCTGGTCCTTCACGTTCGCATTCGCAGAAGGTCTATGTTTCACGTGCCATGATGGATCGAATTCAGCTCTAGGTTGAACAAATTCAGTGGGAGTCTTTTTCATTCAACTTTGTCTGTCTTCGAGCTCTCCTTACATAGTGGGAGTGTCAAGACGAAATGTTGCGGGGCTCGAACTCGGACAAATAGATACAACGCTTAGCATAGCATTTGTTGTCACGAGCTCTTTTCTTCTAGTTTAAATACTCATCTTGTTTGCTCCTCGGCTCTTCCAGCGGCTCTAATCTTCACAGGATGATGGATACATACATACATGAATGGAGTGGATATCACTGATTGTCTGTAGCAGGTGATCTTCCCGAGAGTTCTCCATAATCTGAGATTAGTTCCAGAGGGGATTGGCAGATCCGCTCCAGCGGAACGTTTTCCTTCGGTGATATCAAGATGGTTTACTGGATATCAAGCTGTGATGGAGGGAAGAGGGACCTTGAATTGATCTATTTACTATTAGATCTCCACATAGGTAGAAACAATGAAGCTATTCCGAAGTTATGACCTCGTTGGGATGTTTTGAGATTCCGGAAGGGCGAAAGCAAGAAACTTGTCGTTAAAAAAATCAAGAAAAAGAACGAGGGTGCCCTCCACCAATGCTCAAGACTTGGTGGGTTATCCACTTACGAATGTGTGTGCGGGAGAGGATAGGGCCGAAGCGCGGGCGGCAGTGGACGAGTTGATGACGTTGTGTGGGCGATGGAAGTGACGGGGAAGCGTTTGTGCGGAGAAACAATGGAGGAGGACGGCGTGTCAGTTGAGGAGGAGGATATGAGATCTTTGGTTTGGTAGAGTCTTCATACTATCTCAGTAGACATGATCTTTTAAAATAGATATACGTTCTAGATTTATCGGTCAATAACCATGGTGGGATTGCGACAGAGCTTTTTCGCCCTGGCTTTGGAGCTTGAGAGTGTTGGTAATAACTAACATTTTTCAAGCTTGATCAGTCAATCGAGCTCTCGTCCTCTGTACACACCGACAGACGAAAATGGGGCTAGGAGAGGGAGTCGCGACAAAAGAGCAAAGTTCAATTGCATTGTTATTCTTTGTGGTCTTGATCGAAAGATTCACGAAAGAGCCGATACAGAAACAAGCGAGTTCACGAAACGTAAAGCGTCATGACGTACCCGCTCTCGATAATATGCAACCAAACGAAGTTAGATGGTCTCTGGAGGATAGGGGCAACAAGAAAAATTGCTGCATAGATCGTCGAAGAACAAAAGAAATGGATGAACAAGTCGCGAAAGGAACGCGGATTTGAACAGGCCGAAAAGGTGGCGAAGCCCTGGCGCTCCATACCGAACACTAATGCCAATGAAGAGGCATAACGACGACGAATCAAAATCCTCACTGAAGGGCCATACTCAAATATGATTTGTGAAAGTATTCGAGGCATCTGACGAGATACTTATGCGGAGCTTGACGTGCTCTCCCCATTCCATTGTGTTAGAATATTATCGTCGGGAAGCTTTTCCAACGAGTCGATGATCAAAGAATTTATTAATCATCACGACAGAGTCATGAGCGGAAAGGAAGGCCATACCCTTGTGAGGCAGCAGATGTTCGAGCCAGACCCACAGAAAAGGGATATCACGCTATGATGATGAATTTAACGTCCAATAAATAAACAGGACCAGCCGTACATGAGCCTCCCAACGGTTTTGCTCTTGTTCAACAGCTCTAGCTATTTCCAACTAAGAAATTCGTATCCTCTCTACAAAGAAATATCAACCAGACCTCCCAATCGTGGTCCGGGCAGCTGGCGGTAACCTTAAATGAGAACTGAAACCTCGAATAAATGAGGCGACGACGCTGCATATGACAAAGTGGTGGATATGACCACAATAGATTTTGGATGCAGCCGTGTCGCTCAAGATAATTGCCGCATTGAGGCGACGTTTCAGTTTTGTAAGTTGTACAGTATATTCAGGCGCTAGTGTCAATTTCGGTGTCACCTCGAACCAAAAAATATGTTACAGATGTCGTGCAATGAGCTGCAAATTCAATGCCGAATATCGAGGGAATCTGCACTCAGGACCTGAGCTTGAAAGGATGAGTATATACATAAGACAATGTCGGAGAGATGAGATGTGCAGATACGAGGGGCAACAGCACCACAAAAGGATCAACTGACCAAAACACAGCTTTGGACAAACACGACATGGTCATACCACAGCTGAAATACAATGCATGTCTTTACTGTAGCTGGCAATGACATTTAGTGGAAACCATCACTGATACCTGGTGTGTTTCTCTTGATTAAACATGCAAGGGTGATGGGATCAGATATTGTTACGGCTAGAGGGTGATCCCGAGATGCATACTTGTTATTTCACAAGGAAGGGCACTATCTACTCGCTCATTAGCAGTCTCCTTGTAGCCATTCATCAATAATGACTTTCCGGATCCAGTTTAATACACTGAAGCAGACGGAGATGAACCAAAAGAGCATACCAGCCATGTACAAGATAAACATGAATGGAGCCAGGAGAAGGAACTCAGCAATCATACATCTGTAACACAGTATGAGCCACACAGGACAAAGTGAGCGGTGTTGAATCAGCCTCAGTTGATGCTACACTGGACCAGGTGGATTTACCACGACCTTGACCGAATCCGCAGAAGGACCGGTCTCGGACCAGACTTTCAGCTTGACATGGGATGATTTTCAGGATGTGAGGGAGAAGACGCAGATGGGGATGTGGGACGCAACGCTGATGATCATGAGAAAGCAGGACGCGAGGAGTTTCTTGGATGCTCGACGTTGCGTGGAGAAGGAGATGCCGTTAGCGATGTCGGCATGTGCTTGGAGGTGATTGACCTTGTGGGATCCTGGAATCCAATCTGATCAATCTCATTCATTCATTGGGCTTGACAATCAATGAGTAGAAGACTTTGAATGAAGATATATATATCGCTTGGATGTCTAGTCCTCAAACCATGCAAGCACATTTGTTCATTGTGATTGCGTGAGTTCGGAACTACGAAAATGGTAGATATTTGTTTTTATTACCGGCTCACTGCGGCGAGCCAGGAGCCCCATGTCAAGGCTGGAAGGCTTGATCCACGTATCGCCGGCTCCTCAACTCAATATTGACTTACCAGGACGCTATTTGGTCCTGCTCTGTCGCAATCAGACAATCTCTGGATTGGGTTACAATTTGTGCATCACAGAACACTTTTAGGATGCTTTTGCATGTTAAGGTGTACACTGATTGGAGCCAGTCGAGCAAAATGATTTGGTCGATGATGCATGCCCAAGCCACAATGAATGAACACAATAATTTGCTCACCGGGGGCTGCTGGGTGGTGTCGAAACGGACTCAAATACTAGGGACGATACCGTGTAATCTATCTAATGACAAAAATATTTGCACAGTCAATCTATTCGGACTGGCAATGAACGAACATTGCAGTCCCCGAGCGCCATGATTCGCACATGGTTGGTATATTCCTATGATTGACCCGTCGTTGATATACATTCTGAGATTGACTCAAAGTTCAGGGAAGAATACTGTAGCCTCAGTGGAGGCCTTGGAGGGGATTGTGCAGGAGGTGATAGGGCGAAGGGCGGGGGGCGACGGATGAGTTGATGGCGTGACGGGTGATAGAGGCGACGGAGGAGCGTTTTTGCGGAGAAAGCTCGGGGGAAGACACCGTGCGGCATTGCGGAGGATGAGATGAGATCATTCTGGTGTGCATCCTTAAGTCTCTATACTATCTCAGTAGACATGATCTTTTCATGGACCAAATCAAAGCCAAGTAATCATGAAAGTAACCGCGTTCGTACCTTCCCAGCTTTCTCGGAATAGATGGTTGATGTTTGCTGCAAGTATCATTTTTCAAGCCTGTCAGTCAATCGAGCTCTTGTTCTCTGAACACACTAGTCTTCTGACTGTGAAAAAGAAACACTCCCAGGTAGCGCCAGAGGATGTTTTGTGAAAGAGCAGATAGCGACTGACAGATAAAAATGGGCCTGGGGCGAAGAGGGAAGTTGAAGCAATAACAGACTCTACAATATGGTTATTCCCGGTGGTCTTGATCGAAGGATCCACGAAGCGCGATCGGGAGATGGGCTGTCACCCTGTCCCCAACCACACTCCTGATTCAAGCTGGGACCGATCATGAATCATCCCAAAATTTATCGCTAGAACACTCCAATATGTTCACGTCCTCGTCAATGAAGGGTGACTGGCACAGTCTCAAGAATCGGGCATCAAGACCACAGTGCACCCTCAAATTACGACAACTACCCTTTGGCGTTAGGTTACTTGTACTACAGTTTTGAAAAACAAACTTGACCATCACTGACGCCATCAATCTCCAGTAGTTCCCATAAATTCGTCAATGAGTCATGGTGCCTTGAAAACCGCGAATATACTGCGACAATTTCAGGCTGGTTCCCTTTCCTCAGCCCCCACTGTCATGGCAAAGCCATCTCGAAATATCGCTTGATACAAGCACGACCGGTGAACTCATGCTTCTGAACTTTATTCATAGCTGCGACTACTTACGGCGTCAACGTTGGAAAGAAGAGCCGCTTGCGCAAGGGCTTGTTTCGCTGGTGCTGAATGAATTTCAGCAGACCGTTTCTTCTGCGCAGCAGAGAGTCGGTGTACCTGGCATGCCCAACCAGTTCTGCTCATTCCGTCGCTCAAGTTTATCTCACCCAATATTCTATAATTCACACAAAGGCGATGGACAGCTGATTGTCCGCCGTGTATTCAACAATGGCAAGGTAGTTTTGTTTTGCTATCGCACTTTCTGTGGGAGTCTCCACCGCCTATTGTGTGGTCTTCTGATATGCATGGCGCTGAGTAGATATGGACGGCACTGCTCAAAACCAGCAAGATCTAAAGACTTCAATGGAGGCGGCGAAAGAGGGCGCGACACGCTGCCCCCATCACGATCGAATTCACATGCCGTGGCTGCTATCCGGTCACTTCTCCCTCCATCACATTGCCTATTTTACAAAACAATGCGTTTATACGGCGTTCTTACCCTCTTCTTCATTGATCTTGCCTTTGTGCATGCAACATTAGTCCCGTAAGTTATCTATATGCCTCATTTCCAATCGACTAAACTGGCTTCACAGAATTGAGCAAGCCCATACCCTGGAAATTCGTGCCAAGAAAAAGGGTGAACGTCTAACTGGATACACCACTGTGAGTACTGCTAGTTATCATGACAATGTCGATGATTGAACTGACATTAGCTTGAGGAAAACACCATTGACCCGAGAGAAGTAGTTCCGAAAGCGGTAGCAATCTCTAAATCAAATCTCTTCGTCCAGGCTAATGGAGCGTGAATTGCTCCGTTCGAGGCAGAAAACCAACTTGCAAGGGTTTCCGAGAGATGCAGCATCCAGATAGCTCAAGCAGCCGAATGGATATTCAGCCCTTCTCACAGTCGACGTTCAACTGCAGCTTGCGAAGTCTTGACTACCTACGTACATATTGGTCTGGCTGAACGGACAAACTAATTGCGACACCGGATAATCCCTGTAGAAAGAGTTTGGAGTAACAAACAATACCGAAAAGCCGGGACGTACTTATTAGCAGACCCGAGAGAGTTCAAGCCATCCAAGCAAACAAAGTTATGGTCAAGGTCGCCATCAGAACACGAATGAGCTCACGAAACAGAACCCCTCGACGCTTGTGACTGAACAAGCATCGACTGCTGAAGGGGTCGAGAGGAAGCAGAAATTGCGGCGCCCTTGCCTCGTGCCGCGGAATGGATTTAGGATGCCAAAAGCTATCCCTTGAGCGAAAACCCTAGATATATCATCATTGAGGGATCTTCTAGTCCACTCACCTCGTCATGATGTAGCCTCGAAGGAAGTTGAAGGTGCTTCGAGCCCTGGTCAGCCTCGGGAGATCATAAACGGGACTTTAACAATACCTGTACCATGAGATAATAGCGTTGGGATCCGATAGCAGATATAGCGACTGATATGATAACAAACATAGCGGAAATGGACGATGGGAATAAGCTAAGAAACTTGAAATTCGTTGAGAGCGCTACGGCCTATCGACTGGGGGAAAACGGACCTTGACTGCAAACTGGATTCTTCGAGACTTTCGGCATCATGGTTTCTAACGTTCATTTGGCTGGGGCGGTTACGTTGAAGAAGTAGATACCGAGGTAACAGGTTGGACCGACGAAAATCAGGATTCGAGGAAGCAAGGCCAACTGGGACTCTGTTGGATATCTGTCTTTGGAGTCAAGGAATGCGCCGAGGGAAATCGTCGGTGTCTGAAAGAAGTCAGAATACAAATAAGCAAAGACCAGAAAACTGACCTGAGACCAAACGGCGACATCGCCCAGCGCGAGGGGTTGGGAGAAAGGTGACATTTAGCGCAGCATGATAATAATAATGGGATATTTTTCGTATCGTGCTTTGAGCTGGAGCTGTTGCCGAGGTAAACGTCGGTGACCCAGGATGGAATGACGAAAATCGGGATTTAGGGGAGCAAGGAAGAGCGGGACGGCGGTTGGATATCTGAACTGTTTTGGAGTGAAGAGGTGGAACCCAGAAAGTCTGTCATAAGGTGAGAATGAGAATATGCAAAAACTGAGAAAAACAGACCTGGGACGAGAGGACATCGTGAGCGGTCTGGGAGAGAAATAGATGCTAGCGGGAGCTGCAATGAATTCTTGAATAGCTTCCCATAATCTCGTCATTCCCCCTTTGTGCTGCAGCTGCCTCTAGGGAAAACGTTGGCGAATCCGGTACCGAGGTTGGCCGACGACTCAAAGCACTTGGAATCGAGGAAGAAAGAACCAACCAATGCGGTCTGTACATATCTAGCAGACTTTGCCAGCCAAGCAGTATGCTGGGAGAGACCGTCAGCGATTCCCAAGACGTCACGGTGATGAGGTGCAAAACGGACCTTGGGCAAAATGTCATCGCGAGCTTTCCAGGCGCTAAAGATTCTACAGCGAGGCAAACTTGAAACGAGCATTCTTGTATGGATTCACTTTCGCCTCGTTAAAGGTACCGTTGTGTTTCGGCCGTCGTCTTGTCAAACGATGGTGAACCGTTGGATGAGGCGGGCCGAATAAAACCAAGCATCTGCTGGGCCAGGATCGACCACTATGGCGCATAAGCGGGGAAAACCTCGTTACGATGATGAAATGAGCTGAGACTGAGCGTCAGCGCCCAGCCAAAGGACAAAGTAAGGGGGATTGTCATACCGACGGCCGAATTGTCTGCTGCGGTTGGTTTAGGACTCGAGCGAGGGCCTCAAGGTCACAGATACCTCTCATGGATAGTCGGACTTGACTGGAATTTTATCGGGAGGATTCGACTTGGTCGTTATTCCATGGCTCGTCGTCGGGACGGGCATCGATGACGAAGGCGGGAAAGATCACATCACTGCTGTGACCTCTGTGACCGCGTGACAAACAATTCTTTTCCTTGCCCCCACCTTGTTTCGACGCAACAATTACGCAGAATCGGCACAGAATTCTCCTGGATATCCTCAAGTATTCTGATTTTGGCAAGTCGGTTTCCTGCAGCTTTCTCCTGACCACAGTAAGTTCCAGCGCCAAATAATAGGATTTTTTTGTGTTTCTCGGACATTCTGGTATTTGTACAAATTTTGAACTGTGAATAAATATGAGAGCTTCTAACCCAGGGACAGCGTCAAAAGTATGACACAAATGGTAACCACGTCGGCAACACTGTCACCAATTTCACGGAACCCGGCGATCAAAGCTCACATGTCAGCTTTTAGTCGCCGAGACACAGATCAAGGTTAAACTGGGTCACGGTACTGCATATTCATGACTACAGATGAGGGCTTTAGAAAGCCCAATGCATGGGACCATGAGTTCTCTCGCGATCCGGAATGGTAGCCTACATCAATCGGTGGATGTCCTGATTTGCATCCGCTGGCCGGAGGTGCAGCTCAATGAAACCAAAGTTGGTCTCGATAATCCATCGAGAGGACTTGGTATTCCATCTTAGAATCACTGAAGATAACTAGTCCATATAGCATTTTGAGTCGTATCTACCTACGGCATGATTCAAGGTCAGGTGGACGTTCCCAGCACGTGTGCCGCGTTTGGGCTTGATCGAATCAAAATGCGCAATTGACACTAGTGCGCTATTTCAAGCGGGTAACTGAACGGCTATGCAGTTATTTTTGTGGTTCCGAGTCAATAAGAGACTCTAGGCCAATAGAAGCCGCGATGCGGGCACTCTTCGGCCGTAGATTATAGGCAAAGCTGTCCAGCTACGACCGGGGTTAGCCAGATGGAACAATTGAGGATCGCGATTTGCTGATCGTGTAAATGGATCTGAGTGAATCATCGGTACTCAAACTGTGTTTGTCTTCACACTCTGATCTGAGCAACAGTCCTCAGCGAAAATAGGTGTAACCAGCCAACGGCTCATGTTACCATTTCTACTCATCATTCGCTACGATAGTCCTTGAGCTATGTAACCCGTATCCGTATCACAAGACATCCATATATTCTCTACATTTCTCTTTCAATCGCGCCCATCTTCCCCCATTCCATTCCCTAACTCGGGCCCATCCATCCTGCGGTGCGATTTGCTCAATCCAAAGCAATACTGAGCACAACGAGAAATCAGCATATGTGACATGATATCCCATAGCACAGATTCCGTCTCCATCCCCAACATTCTTGTCGAGAATCGCAGCCAGAAAATCGAATTGCTCTTTAACCAGACCCCAAGCTCTTTCGCGATGAGGTCCGGAAGGTGCTGGGATCTGACTCGCGAAATGTGTCTGGCTGCGCTCTCCCATTCTCTGGTAGCTCAGGGGTACCATGATGGCTAGTAACGGTTTCGCGAATATCTCCTGGATATAGTGTACGAAGAGAGTCTGGAGAGCTCTAGAACCCTCGGGATAGACTGGACGAGCAGGGTATGTCGATTCGAGATATTCAGCGATGTTATTGGTATTGGAGATTATTGTGGGGGATGAAGGATTACGAGTAGCGTCGACGATGACTGGGAGAGTGTAAACTGGACTTCCATCAGATCTAACTGCACTTGGAGGGGCAGCGATTGCACGGAGCGTCATTTCGACGTCTGGAAATTCAAGCCAGATGGTGCGGTAGCGTAGGCGTTTGTAGTTCAATATAAATCTACACAATGATTTCAGCAATCAGGACAAGAAGATGAAAGAGTACAGACCGAATGCGCCAGACATTTGGAGCCCAGGCCTGCGAGGAATGTCCAGCAGGAGTATCGTACAGCGTGATGACTGGAGTCGACTGTGGTCCACGATGTCGAGAAGCCATTTTATAAGGATGATGAGAGCAGATTGAAGAAAGCGGACGAAATGGTATTTTCGGCGAAGCCGTTTATATAGCAGTCAAACACTTACAAAGTCCTCCCAGAAGCGGAATCGCCTCTGAGTCCTAAGGACCTAGCACCTCAGTCACAATTATTCATTTCCTCATAGCAACCTTTAAAAAGAAATAGGCTAAGTATATACAGCAATTCTGCAATCGTTGGAGTTTTGGGCTAGGAGAAAAATAACATTACTTCATACAGCAGTAAGCAGGCGATGATGCGGTCATGGTCAGTCATACGACTCAGCCAAGGAAGTGCGGTGGGGTCGTGACAGATGACACCATCTCCATTTGACGCCTTCGAGCAAGGCGCTCACTGTGAACAAAACAAGCCCATTGAAACCAGTTAAAACACTGGAAATTGGCTTCTCTATGCCGAGTAGAAGCGCGCCCAGTCCCGGCGGCACTCCAACAGCCAAATTCCGCAGCATAGTCCGCGGGAGAGCGCTAAAAACCAAATCCTTAAATTACTTACGAGTCCGACCTTCGTGTTCGTTTGTTGGGCGGGAGCAGAATCCAAGAAACGATCATCAAAGCCCTAAAGGCGAAAGCCATGTGACTTAGTTTCCCACCCGCGCGGCCAGCTGCCGTACAGCTCAATTTGAACATTCTCGCTGGTCTCCAACAGCCAGTGATGTTTTGGCGAACTCCCAGGCAGAACACTCGGGAGTCATAATTTCCTGAGAGGTGTTTACGATACACCTAGGATACTACTAGATACTACATGTTGAGTATGAACAATTAAAGGTCCGATAAGATACTACACGTTAAGTATGAACAATTAATGGTCCGATAAAACAACTAAATTCAACATTCGTCCATATATGCTTTGCAGCGCTCCCAAAGCAGATTCCAGCGCCCTCCATTCCAAGTTCTAACTCGGGACCACCCGTCATGAGGCGCCATTCGCTCTATCCAGATCAATACAGAACATAAAGCGAAATCGGCGTATGAAACTTCGCGTCCAGATACAACAATTCCATCTCCATCGCCGACGTTTTTGCCCAGGATCATGGCAAGAAAATCGAATTGCTCTTTGACTGCAGCCCAGGCCTGTTCTCGCTGAGGTCCAGGCGGAAGAGCTGGAGTCGATGGATGAAAGTGATTCAAGCTCCGGTTATCCAGCCGTTGAACACTGAGGGGCACCATAATGGGGAGCAATGGTTTGGCGAAAACTTCCTGTATATAATGCACGAACAATGTCTCGAGAGCTCGAGATCCAGGTGGAAACACTGGTCTGGCTGGATACGACGATTCGAGGTATTCAGCGATATTGTTGGTGTTTGAGAGGACTTCTGGGGAAAGTGGGTTTCGTGTTGGATCAACGATTACTGGAAGAGTGTATACTGGTCTTCCGTCGCTACGGACTGTGCTCGGAGCTGCTCCCAACGACCGCAGCGTCGCTTCTACATCAGGAAATTCGACCCAAACTGTTCTATAGCGTAGTCGTTTGTAATTCAAGATGAAGCTAGAAAAAGGAGGAAATGAGACATGTGAATATGATGAGAAGAAATCAGTCGTACCGAATTCGCCAGATATTGGGTGCCCATGGCCCAGGAGAAGGACCTGGGACATCATAGAGCGTGATTACGGGAGTCGACGATGCCCGAGACATATGACGCGAATGATGTCGCGACATTGCAGGTAAGAGAAGACAAACAATTGAGCAGTAGACGCGAGTTAAAGCCGTTTAAGAGGGATACGCGACGGGGCGGTCCGGATTTGGAATCTTTCGATGTCGCTATGACACGATTTCAGTCACTGGTAATCATCAAAGTGGTTGTGAGATGTACCTCCAGAGTTGCAATCAAGGCTAATTGAAGGATGGACGAAACACCATGTCTTATGTATCTCTACGACTCGAAATCGCAACAATTGTCCCCGGCAGTTGTATATCAAGCGCAACAGATATGCTTCGACCTCGGCGATAACTTTTATGACTCGGGATTTTAAGCTACGCAAGCTTCCGGCTCCATAAAGGCACACCCGAAACTGTAAAATCACTCTAGAAGATTCCACTCTACAGCAAATCCTAATATGCGGATTAGGACACCCGAGGCTGTACTTGATCTGGCCACTCAAGCTGAATCGAGCCAGGTCGGTCCCGTAGCACGAGTCTGAGGCAGAGGCGCCTGGAAGAAACTGGAAACCGATAGCTGTCGGTGTCTACATACTATTAGCAAAAGTGACTCTTTCCATATCACACAAGAGCGTTGGCGCACAGGTGCCAGATTTCCTAATTGGGAAAAGCTACGTATTGCACAGCCTTGTTGATGCTCAGTAGTTGGTGGTTCAAGCGACCCTTTCGAATAATTAGCTGTAGTAATAGTGAGAATTCTTTGAATCGTACCTTTTCGAAGTCGGGGACAATCGGTCCCGACTTGAGCCGCGTTCTGTGGCGGTCATATATTTGGTTTTAGTCCATCAAAGATCTCGGTGCTGGAGCTAGTGGCGGGGTTTATATTAATTATCTGTAAGGATTCTGACACTAGAGATGAATAACTGAGAGAAATCCAGGTACCATCGTTTTCGGGGGTAAAACTTGCTATTAGGTTATGCCAGCGCAACCAGCGGTGATCGTAGTTCAAACGCAAGCGGTTCAACAGGTCAATTCCTGCCGGTAATCTATTCAACCTCTTGACAGGAAAACATCATACCCGAATACTTGACCGCGGTGCTCCGAAACCGTCGAAAAGCACAGCCAAATCGGACCGCCTCCGGCACGGCGCAGTCAAATGGGAATCATAAGTGGTCGATCCCGACTAGTCCATGGTTCTGTTACTTCCCGTCTCGGCTCGCCCTAGGGCGAGAAAAAGCTTATTTCCATCTAGATTGACGCCCGGTAAGATTTTAGCGAATCAGAGTCATACACAGTAACTGACCGAAAATGATGTTGTCACTGCAATTGAGACGCAGAGCTATTTTCATGATAGAGATCCAGCCATGAGCCATTCCATTTGTCTATATCTGCTTGCGTGCGGTGTACTTGAGAAGTCTATAGGGATCGCGGGTAGACAAAGAGGTGATATCACGTCAGAGACTTTGAACAAAAGAGATGAAGCATCGGAGTCACGTACATAGCTTTCAAAGACACGATTACAACTGGTGCATCCAACTGGAGCAAATAATGACCCGAAAACGAAACTACTTAACGAGGAGACAAAGGAGAGCACACTACGAGCAACAAACGAAAGGATTTTAACTCATGGCGACCAAGAAACTACGAGTCAACTAAAGACAGAAGCGAACGTCAGAAGTTCCTGTGCTAGAGCAGTGATATCTTGTCTGGCCAAGAATTCCTGTTCATCTGTCGTTCACAGTAAGTCATTGGTACATTTGGGCAACAATGTTCGAGCCAACCCAGCTAGTGGATTCCATGATGCGAGAGACCGGATTTTCCAAGTCGGTTCATAGCTTTGATAAGTCCAATGTCGGAATACAGGCTGGTATCGACAATATCCGGATGGTCCATATCAAGATTGGAGCTTGAATGTAGCCGCAAAAAAGTGACATACCAATATCGAGCAGGAGCCACCTGAGCTCGGATGATGGACCAGTGGCCCAGGGAACACGGAGAGGTATAGATATCGATATTGTCGAGCTCAATATGCTGTAGGATTGTGCTGTCACTGAGAAATGCATTCTTGGGTCGGGTGATAGACGTCAAGTGACAAGTTGTTGCTCTGAGGATGATGTATAAGGTCATTTCTGGGTCACATTCAGCGGTCGGTCAGCGCTTGCTTGGCGCTTGCTGAAAGAACGTCCATTTAGGACATGTAACACCTGCGAATGAAGGAGAGAAACCTTACAAGGTAGAAATATATATCGGAATACTGTATACCAGCGTTTCTCTAGTCCATGGCATTCAGAGAGCGCCGGGATGTTTCGGGGGAATCATCTGAATATGTATTTTCAGCACGTTTCATGGGCTTGAGACAGCAGCTGTGATTCAGCAGGAGGGAGACCACATTGGGAGACAACAAGACTATCCAGCGTGGCTTGGCTGCTATAAATGAACATTGAGATGTGAGGTGCGAAAATGACAAGATGACCGACCTCAAGTTGGGCTTCTATATCTGGCTCACATCGCTCCATGAAATTGGTGTTACTGATCAAATGCCATTGTTGAAACAAATTTGACCAATGGTAAAGGATGCATGACCGTTTGTGGCGGTCGACGACGGTCAATGATGGTCTATGGTCATGCCCAGTTTACAGGAAGCGTCCCTGGATATCAGAAACATGGTCACAGGGATGGAAGCGACTTTGTGCCTCACCAGAATGAGGAGATGAAAAACAGGCCAAAAACAGACCTTCATCCAAACGACACCGTGGGTCCTGGTGGGATACTTATCCAGGGGAAAAACAGAGTGGACGACAAAAACTGGAGAAGAATCTCTCGTGGGGGACAGACACCGCTTACGAGCCTTGATCATGTCACTACGATCATGTAATTGGCTAGAAGAGATTACTTATCAGGTTACTTATTCCAATCCGTCAGTAGTACAACGAGAAGAAAAACTGACCTGGAACAAGATACCATTACCAGCTAGCCAAATGGGTAATCAAGGATAGCAGGGCAAATAAACATTCTTGAATGGTTTCTCTTCGCCTGGTCCCACGTTGCCTGACTTTGGAGCTTTGGACTGTCAAATGATGGGGAATGGCATTATTGGGTGGAGGCAGGGTGAACGGATTTGACCAGGCCATGTCGTCCGGCGCTGTTCATGCATATAATAAAGCATCATTGCGTCGATGCAATGCGCTGAAAAAGAGCGTCAGCGCCCACCAAAATCGTGCAATAAAAGAAAAAGTGGGACCCAGGGCTGACTCGTCTGGTCTCGTCTTTCTGGGCAACAAGCCCGAATGTCAAGCTCACATGGAGCTTTCATAGTTGGTTAATTTCAGCCGGAATTTTCCAATATAAGTATTGGACAACGTCGAGGTGACGTCGCTCTCATTCGTCGGGTCGGGCGATACCAGAGGCGGGATGGTCACGTTTCTGATTGTAACGGTAGCGTGACTGTCACGCACGTCACCAGTCCGACTCGGACCTCGACGGCCTCTCGTTTCTCTTGGCCCTGTGGGCCGCCCTCATTTAGCTCCACATGTTTCCGACTCGGCCTCTTGGCTGGACCTAGTCTATTTCCTATTGTCTGCGGCTCCCCTTTCCTCATTATATATATAAGACCTAATACTTTCTTGTAGTTCCTTAGTACCACCGAAATCGACTCTTATATCTGTTCCTTTCGGTCGCCTCGAGCCACTTAGGCTCTTATCTCTCTCCGTGTGCCGTCGACGCCGCCAACCGGTCACGCCAACGTCACATATTTTGAACATTACACAAGACTCGACAAACTTACTCTCTACTCATTGACCCTTGTACCCGACGTTCGGTCACCACCCAGTCTGATCAACTGGACCTTCCGACGCGGCGACAAGGTATTTTTTTCACTGAAATTTTTCGCTAATTATTCTGTTGCAGGATGTCTTCATTTTCCCCATCTCCTAGAACTGGCAGAAAGGATGCTCGAGCTGCGGCGCTACCGATTCGTGCTCGCTCCTGTTCTGCAATTGGTGCGCCTCCTATTTTTATTTCCAGAATGACTGACGCAATTTCCGAGCTCGTTGAGCTCAAGACTTTTGGTGTGGGTCAGACCTCTCCTGTTTTTGACAGCGATGTTGCGGCTCCATTTTTTGATTTGGCTTCAGCTAAATCCGGCGGTTTGGCTTCGGCTAAACTGGATGAGGATCGCGTATCCTTCGGGAATGGCGATCTTGGGTCTCACTTGGCGATGGGTTTCACTCCTATCAATGATGAGCTTGAACATATTCTTGTGGCTTTCCATTCGGATGACGCAGGATTTGGTTTTGAGTCGGGAAGTCCTGTTGAACAGGAATTGTCGCAGGAAACCCTGGATTCCCTGATGGGATTAGAATTTATCTCACGTACTTCGACTCCTGTATTTGAGAGTGAACTGAATTATTTTGGACACGATGAAAAGCTTATTGAAAATAATGCTTTGCCTGTGAAAGACTTGGGGACCAACGGTGACGGTGTAACCCCACCTGTGGTCCAGGTGGATGTCACTCCTAAGCAAGGACCAGTGATTGCAAGCACTGGGTCTCGATTGAGAACAACTCTGTACGCCACTTTTAGTGTGAGCCAGCAGTAGTTGAGACGGACTGGAGGGCGGGTATTTTATCCTCTGTAGTCCCTGGTCAGTGCCATAATGATGGGAAGAACACTGAATTTGGCCATCGCGACTTTGTTAAAAGTGCCCGGGCTATGAATGGAATTCGGACCGCTTTATTTTAATCATGCATCGCAAATTCCGGATATTTCAAGGGGTGAGAAGATGGTCGCTACATCTTATGCAGTCAATGCTTCCTTGGATAATGAAAGAACGACTTCAATTTGTGACATTTCTGTTACTAATTGTAGTCCAGATGAATATGACACAGAATCAAGCGAGCTTGAAGTCCGGAGTGACTTCACACAATCCCAAGTTGATTATATCAGTGAGATCTTGGTACACGGAGCTCACCTTGACAGTTTCATGACCAATGAATTCGTACCGTCGACCTCTATGCAGTTTGATACTGGGGAGGGTTCGAATGCGGACCAATTTGATGGATTTGACTCTATTGAGCAACAGCAACGTCTCAATGCTGAGACTTGGGAATTCCGAGAGAAATATCTCATCAAGATGTTTCTAGATCGTGAAAACCAGACAAGACTTGCGCAGGAAGCATGCCTGAGGCAAATGAAATCAGAGCATGATTCCCTCATAAAAGACTTGGAGCATGAACGGATTATCAGTGCTCATGCACGTACTGAGCTCCAGAAGTCCATTGAACAAATGCGGCAGACGACAGAAAGATCAGTTTTTGAAAGAAAAGACCCCTTGACCTTTGGTTCATCTGTACCCTTGAGTGCCATGAGTGGCATTAAGCAGGAGTATCTCACTCCTGTTCCTGTTGTTTCACCTGTATCAGTCGCTGGGACAATTCGACAGAAGAAGAAACTCAAGGACACACAAGTTTCTTCTGCACCAATATTATCTGGACCCGTGGCATTGATTGTGCCTGACAGTTACATTGGTCGTGCTTTCAAAGATCTTCGACACTTCGAGAAGAAAAACTTGAAGAAGAAAAAGGACAAAGACACACCGGATGATCCTTCAGACAGCTCTGACAATGCAAGTGACAGTGATTCTTTGAGATCATCTGTTGTTTATTCCTCTCGTTCTGACGCTGTTAAGCGCAAGACTCGGAGGAAGAACAAGAAATGAAAGCACTCGTATAAAGAAAAGCTTGATCCTGTTGAACCAATCAAGTATGATGGGAAGCAAGACACTTCAGTCTTCGCTCGCTTCATGGTTCAAATGGTAGATTACCTCGAAACAGGTGGAGTGCGAAAATCTCGCCAGGTGCTTCTCATTGCGTGCTTCCTAGAAGGAGGAACTCTGCGCTGTTATGAACGTGAGGTAGGGACAGATCATAGAACCTGGTCTGTGTCCCAATTTTTCAGAGCACTATTCAATGATTGCTTTGACGATCATTTTATGACCCGTATCCGAGACAAGTTGAAAACTTGTAGTCAAGGAAAGCGTACTGTCAAAGAGTACATATACAAAATGAAGGAATATATCAATATCTTGGGCTCGGAGACCCCGCAAAATCAGGTTCGCCTGGTGTGGTCTGGCTTTCGATTGGATATTCGACAACATTTGATCTTGAAAGGTCTGAAGGATGAGTCCTCAGACTGGGACAGTGTTGTTGAAGCTGCAAAGATCATCGAGACAGCTCTCAATGACGCAGAACGTGAACAACGCCTGACACTGCGCTTAGAGAAAGCTCGTGTCATGAGAACATCTGAATTTGAAGATTTTGACAATGGGATGCACGAGTACAAAGACTCAGAGAACAAGTCTTCAGAAATTGATTTACACAATGATCCTGAATCAGAACAAGAATATCAGAATAATACTTCTGAATCTGAGTCTGAGTATCAGAACTCTGATGATCAATATCAGGATAATGACGATGAATCTGATTGTGAATACCGCAATGATTATGATGATTCTAAGTCAGAGTCTCTTCAAGACTATGATCAAGAATATGACCAGGAGTATAATTCTGTTGGAGAGTCTCTTAGTGGCAACGATGATGATTATGACAATATGGAACCACGTTATGGTTATTTCGAGTATGACTCTGAGTTGCGCAGAGACGAAGATGATTATGATAGCTCTGAGGAGCATAACAGGACAGACCATGCTCAAGTTGGAGATGGAACACAGTATTATCTGGGTTCTGCGTCGGTTGTCCTAGGACTTGAAGATATGTCATTGCAGTTTGTTAAGACAACAATTGCACATGTGTCTGAGAGTGAAAGATTATCTGACAAATTGACCTATGAAATGGTTAGTCAACCTTGGAAATCTGAGATTGGAAAGTCTCAAACAGATCATAGTGCTGAGCATGCCAATTATACCCTCATGCGAACACTTCAAGAGCTTTCCAAGTTGTCGGTGGTTAATTTGTTATCTGCATTTATCAACCAGTATGAACCACCGATTGCATCGACTCTTGGGTGTGGCCCAAGGCGGAATCAGTTGAGTGATGCTGAACATCAAGTCAACGGAAAGATCAGTGTGAACTACTTGAAAGGCAACTGGGGAAAATTGTACCTAGCCTTGATAAAGAAGTATCAAGATGAATTTTTTGATTTGAAAGAAGAAGACTTGAGCATGATACGGCTATGATTGATATGGACGAGATTGAGTCCTGCACCATGACAGGACTCGGAGGGCGACTAAGGGACTTTCCGCCAAAAACCTATTTCCTTTTGTAGCGAATATGGCTCCTTTCCGCAAAATTTGTGACATGCTTACTTGAAAACACGGACTGACAAAGACCGTTAAGACGGAGGAGCTGGCCGGCTTTACTGTGAGAAGACAAGTACATTTCAAGGGCTGATACAGAAGCTACAAATCGGTAATTGTTTCTTTCCACCGGTTCCATGTCGACGAGCGCAATAATAATAGATGGTGTCAGCGTAATGGTGGCTCTTGTTGTTGTGCATGACCTTGCGAAACTCAATGCAGTTCGAATTCTGATACTGAGCGAGCCAGTTGGTGAAATCAAGCCACGAGTCCCATCGGTGCGTGAATTTTCCTGAAGCAATATCAGCCTCATATGACCCAGGCGCTGGAATATTGGTTTGGCAAAACAAGAACCGGCGATGATCAGGAGGCGGACCAGGATGGAGATATGGATTAGGCGAGCTCGAGGAACCATCTGGAAATGACACTGATTCATGGTTCATGTCAGTTGGAACATGATAATAGGCTGCAGAAGCTACATACCTTGAGGCCCATTATTGAACAGCAGAACAGGCTGAGAATCTACTCGGAATTTGGAGAAAGACATTTGAGCAACGGCAGAATGATATCCCAGGAAAAAGAGAACCGAAGATTTGTGCCAAGGAAACGCGACTGGAGAGCGGGGTAGCGCGAGCGACGGAGGGGAAGGCGAGATCAACGTTCGAGGTCATGTGCAGTCCGGATGATGGACTGACGCTTCCTTCCGGCCGACCGACCGGAGAACTTTTTAAGTAAGCATGTCACAAAATCTGCGGAAAGGAGCTATATCGCTGAAAAAGGAAATTGGTTTTTGGCGGAAAGTCAAGACTGCGGAGGGCGTATGTAACGGTAGCGTGACTGTCACGCACGTCACCACTCCGACTCGGACCTCGACGGCCTCTCGTTTCTCTTGGCCCTGTGGGCCGCCCTCATTTAGCTCCACATGTTTCCGACTCGGCCTCTTGGCTGGACCTAGTCTATTTCCTATTGTCTGCGGCTCCCCTTTCCTCATTATATATATAAGACCTAATACTTTCTTGTAGTTCCTTAGTACCACCGAAATCGACTCTTATATCTGTTCCTTTCGGTCGCCTCGAGCCACTTAGGCTCTTATCTCTCTCCGTGTGCCGTCGACGCCGCCAACCGATCACGCCAACGTCACACTGATCGCACGTTTTGCCACTGCTGTGACTCTATGACAAAGTAGCGGGCCGTCGGCACGGATGACTCACTTGATCTTGACCGTCATGCAGACGATTTGCAGCTCAGTCTCGCACCAACTGAGGCCCAGTGGTGTATGTGTGGATATTCAAGTATAATTCGTGTCCAATTTTCCAGTTGTGTCTACCAATCTACTTCGTAGAGTTCAGAGTCTCTTCGGAGGTCCTGCTCCGAGTTATATGGCGTCATTACAGGGAAATTCATCTCGAAAGGTCCTCATCTGGTTTGATTGCATTCCCAGATTCCAAATCTGGATCGTCTGTCTCTGCAGGCAGAGACCTGACCACCGCGATCTCACAAACGATCTGCAATGACATCGGAATCAGCGCCAGCATTATTTGGATGAACATCAGGGTTCGAGAAGGCGAAACGACGATTATTGCTCGCAAGACCAAGCCTGCAGTAATAGGGCCTGTGAGCGTGTTCAGGATGCTGAAACCCAAGATGCTGATACTCCTGACTCGGGCCTGACACCAGATCAACGATAGTACAAGCTGACTATGATGATTTACCTTGAAGGAGGTATGATCAAGGCCATCATAGAGGGCACCGATGGACAGGGTCACGAGTATGCCAGTTAAAACACACATCGCATCGACGTAGCTGCCGAATTGAATGTGGAAGCTGGTCTGAATTAGCACTAGACGGTCGAGGTTCAGAAAGAACTGACGCGAAAAGGACACATAGCTTTTGAAACAGAGATGAGATCATATCAATCATACAGCTCATAGAAAACCTACCACAGCGAGGTAGAGTGACCGTGAACGCGTCAGGTTATCGATAACAGCTTTCGCATTACCGGCACTGTCTGAACCGACCGCTGTCTTGGTAGCGTAATAAACATTTGTGAAGGGTGGCAAGAGCAGCAAGAGTCGATTCAGCATCATGGATGGATGGAAGAAATACAATCTGAGACTGCGAGCGGTTGGAAATGGGATGTCTGTAGGCATAGTGGCGTCCTTTAAAGATGGTCAACGGCCCTATTCCCATGATTCGTCGCTTCCCGAGCAGCCTGGATGAGGAGGGATGAGGACCCAAATTAGGACTCAAAGCTGTGAAGCATGATGATTGACGTGACAGGTTTCAGACATGTAGATCAAGGTACCAGGAGGTATATATATATTCAATAACACCGGATGTTCGGTCCTTGTAGAGGCTGTACGTAGGAAATAGTATTAGAACTGCATATATATATAACTTCAACGTGCCGCCCTCCCTAGAATGAGTCAAATAGTAACAGGTCTCCGAACCTTGGTCGCTTCGTCGGTCTATGGTTATCGTTATCGGAGTCTCCACCACGTTTCGAGTCCCCAGGACTTGTCGAGTCACTCCGCTTGCTTGTGCCAATATCTCCAACACGACGGATTGACAATGGATTTGTTCGGTTGTGAATTGCTCGATAAATAGCTTTCAGGTCGTGTATGTTGATACCTGCAATGCCTTTGTTAGGATCTGCTGATATCCCTTTACCGGGTCTGGCAATGCCCTCCGGCCAGTTGAAGATCTTGAGGCCTTCTTCGACAAGGGTGGCTTCAAAGTCTAGCCAAGGTAACTTGGGTCGACCATGCTGCGTTCGAGCGAGATGAACATTGTGGAACTCTGAGTAAGAAGAATTTCAATACCAATGGGTCTTCGGACGATGAAATGAGTACCTAGTTGTCGTATGAAGAAGCTCTTGATTTCTTCTATCATCTTGGGTTTAGACGCCAGTGAGATTGGATCAGTTGATATCTGGGTTTCATTAGCGGTGTCATCTCTGTTCATTTGTAGTCAGTGCAGCCTCAGGTTCATGCGCGACTCTTACGGGTTATACGCATTCGACCTTGTAGGAGTGGAAATGCCACTCCAGTCGTGTACATCTTGATACCGATAATTATGAGAGCCTGCCTCATGGTATCTGAATTGTACAGTTCAGTGGCGATCTTCCATGAGACTCAGATGAGAACCTACGACGGTGGAAGCACAATCGATGGAAGATTGGTGCCATATTGAGCTGGATTGTTGCTCATGATATTGTCCAGTGAATGCTGTAAGTGAGCGGGTTCTGCTGCTTGGTAGTGATGATTATCTTCCATAACCAACCCAACATCGACAGAAGGCAATACAATATTTGCTTGCGACAAAAGCTGTACGAAACGTACATGTCAACGCATCATTCGGAAGCCCGCCAGACTCACTTGATTCGAATGTTCTGGTTGGGCTGGAGGAATGGTCGGGTTGCCTCCTACAACTGGATGGGTCTTTAGAATGCGTTATTGATTGTTTGTGTCGAATCAGAAGAGATAATTACCATGTATTCAAGAAGGTCTCGCAAGCCTTTGGTCCAAGATAGCCCCTTTCTATCACATTCATTGGCCTACAGAGTCATTGACAGCATGGCCAGGAAAGATAATGGCGCACCAAGGCTTCTAGAACGACAGTATCGTCAACTGAGATCCTCAGTTTGAACTGATCCAATTTCTTCTCCAATTCACAAGGCTTGCACCGCGAACCATACCTCGAGGTGATTCCGACAGCCTTGGAAGTGCGACCCAAAAATGACATGGCCGAATCATAGTCGTCCATCTCATCATTGCTCCAGCATTTGTGACCTGATGTTTGTATAGCGTCTTGGAATGCGATTGCAGGTTTCGGAGGAGGGAGGAAGACCAAACGACGAAGTGCCCATGAGCATGTAGCAAACTTTTGTACAGAGTCGGCTTCAGAAAGGTGTTTCGGTAGCATTTTCCACAGCATGGCTCCGAGCCATGCCCTGACATCCAATGCCGAGCGATTCGAGACGGCCCAGACCACATAAGCATCCATCGAACGCCATTCTTCAAGGGTGTAACGTGTAACTGGCTCTCTGAGAGCCGCCGGATATCCATTTACATAGGGAAGATATTGACGGTGAGGATCGCCTTGGGACTGTTGCCGTAGAATCTCGTCTGCTTGCTGGAAATGTAATATCAGATCCGAGTCCTGATCAGATAACCATTTGGAGAAATCTCGGTCGGTATGAGCTGTGATTTCATCCCACATATGGCGCAAAGCAACAAGCGCCGGGGAAGGAGTCCACATTGATGCAGGCGGGCTGTCTGGAATTCTGACATAATGTATAAGACGTGATAGACAAGGGATCTTGACACAGTACGCACCGGGCAATACAGGCTCTGCAGCAATATCCCAGATGGACGATGTCATCTTTTGACTCGGGAGAAAGCTGGGCCCGCATAAATAGCCATTCGTCTAGTATGGATGATTTGTAATCTGCTCGATGACAGTCGTGACCCTGGGAGTACATGGCCTCGTCGAAACTCCGAATATCGTCGGGGACGAAATTCCTCTGGAGCCAAGAGTTCGCCTTGAAAGGGAGATCATCCCACCACTCTCTGACCAACCGACCCACATCCCATTTTTCAGGGTCTGCTAATCCACGATCGCTGTCTGCCTTTTTGGCGGACTTTGATGTCTTGACCAGCCAGCAGATCATCGCTACGCGCATCTCAGGAGTCGCTGAGTGAGCGCGACTGGCAAAAGCGGTCGCTGATCGGCGGGTCTTCGAAAGTCTTTTCTCTAGCGCCGCTGAAGCTTTGGTCCATGGTGGATGGGGATGGAGATAGACGTCCCCGATAAGGCTTTCGTCTCCGTCTTTCCAGAGCCAGATATCGTCCTCGTCATCCCCTTGCAGCAAGTCCAGAAAAACCCGGGTTCTGAGGCTCTCTGGAAACCGACGTAACACCCACCAAACCGCCATTACTCTCTTGCCACCATCCACCATTTCTACCTCATCTCCTTCTTTTGACGCTACTCTGACAACATTGCCTTCTTGGACATTCTTGATAAAGATTTCACAAGTTGGATGGATAGCCACTCAGCGATGGCAGGTACGAGTCCTCAAGGGGATTCTTACTAGACACATCGAAACCAGAAAGTTGTATATATTCATGATAACATCTACATCAAATATATCTACCATGTTCACAACCTCAATAGGAGGTTGCATCTCCATTAGAACATCAGTGCTAGAGGCGTGAATAGACAGCCAGAGATGCCCGTCCAACTTCACAAGAGGCCAGGTTCTCTACATTGAACTCGGAAAGTTTACCTTCAAATCTCGATCGACCACCATTCACCATACCATCATTATACCAGACCTCATTGTCCTTTGTGATCACCCGTGATGAGAAATGATTTCCATTGACAAAGTAAGTGATGCCACGTAAAGCCATCATAGCGGTGTTATTATTACCATATAATACTTTGATTGACTTTGCTGCATGATAATGATTCATCCCCCCCGAAGCTAATTCCATAGTCATAACTTTGGGTGGCGTGTCGTAGGTCTCCGTAACAGAGCAGTTCTGACGACACCTCGGACACGATTTTCGAAGCTGAGTCTGATAGTAATTCAAGGCTTGGGCGGTACCACCACCACATCGAAGACTGACAACATGATGATAGTTCAAAGACCCTTGACGCGTCTGATCCCCACATGTAGTACAATGGATCACCTGTGTAGTCAAATGATGCGGCACGTGAAGTAGTTCTGCAGCCAAACGATCCAGATAGGTGCCTGCAGCATTCATGTGGAACACAACCGGATCTTTGTGGAACAACAAACGTCGGACGTCATCTCTGACAGCTTCCATTGATCGCCTTTGAAGGCTCACTTCTCCGAGACCTTGTGATAGCAGTTGTAGATAATCATTCATATCACTAAAAGTAGATGCCCAGCGCTGTGGATTTTGGGACCACAAGTCACTCAAGATAGTTAGAAGAGCATCATAAGGACAGCTATGATGTTCATTATCCCAAACAAATCCCAGCGGACCCAGTTGATTGGGCACCAAGTCGAGCAAACGTGCGCGTTTAGATCTAGGGGCATTGCCGGAGCTTTCGTTATCATCCACAGTTCGTATACGTTTGGAGCCAGTGGCAGGCATATAGACAGTTTCTTTGGGTAACCTTGAAGGTCCATTATCGGCGGGCATGATTCTGGTCCACATAAGCGGTTCACACTTTGCTTCTACACCAATAGGCGACTTGGTGTTCCATCGAATTTTGGGATGCACTGGTTCAGGGACAAAGTTTCTACCCTTGTATTGACGGAAGTTGTACAAAAGCTCATTTCTAGTGACACCTTCGACTTCCGCCGGCAGCAAGCCATTGTATTTCATGTTTGTAATATGGTCAAGCAATTCTAATTCACGTAATTCTTGTCGGAGATCACCTTCAATACCTTTGGTGATTTTTTTCATAGCAGCTGGCGTCAAAGCCTGCATGATAACAGTTCCATCACTGGATGAGCTGCGTGACAGAGCGACATACATTGCTTGATGGTTTTTGGATGAACTCAAGTTGACAACATTTACATCGCGTGTCCTCCCCTGAGAGTTATAATCAGTCATACTGAAATTCAAGATTACTTGGACCTGACTCCGCGATATCCGTCGAACGTTGCCATTAGGAAAGGTGACTGGTATGGTGGAAGTTGCTCTGGTGAGTGGCACAACATTGGGAGGCAAACCTTCCAGTGTGATGTCCTTTGCAGGATTCGTAAGCTTCACAAACAAAGTATCAAGATACTCACGACCCTCAGCATCCTGAACAGATGTCCATCCAACAACACATGCTTCTTGTCCATTTGTGATGCCAAGTTCTGTTGCTTCATTGTGCTTAAGCATCACCGGCATTCCAATACATAGGGGCAGAATACCAGGCAAATTATCCGTGTTTTTTGGGATGATTGACCACAACAGTGCTTTAGTGGTCTCAGATATGGAGTCACTTACATACTGAGCGGTATTTTTACTCCTTTTGTGAGATGGCATGCCTGGCTCATCATCCGCTGCCCAAGTATCATGAGAGTGAAAGTGATGAAGCTTCTGCCTAGCCTCTCGAGCAAATCGAACATGTGCCATCTCGTTCAAGCGATCCCGCTGTGCGTTTCGACCAGTTATCACAGATACATATCTTAGATCTTTTGATGACAAACAAGGTTTGCCAAGACCTCGACCAGCGACTCTAGTTTTTAAATAATGAAGATCAGCATCTGTACAGCCCGCATAGCGCATGTTCTCTAACGCTGTCCGAAGACGAGCATCGTCAGCTGACTGCGTTCGCTGTCGCATATTCTTTCGGAGCAAGACCACAGTGGTAACCTGATGCCACATTGCTTTACCAATAACTTGCTTCTGACTGTATGCAGTCATTCGAGCTCTAAGCTGTCGTCCCACTTCTTTTTTATACAACGCATGGCCTTTCACAGGAGCCAATTGAGCAAAATCACCAGCGAAGATGACATTGTAACCACCCCAAGGACGGGTCTCTTCGCCTGTACATTGAGACAATCGCTCACATATGCGATACATATCAAAGCAAGAAACCATGGAAATTTCATCCAAAAATATATATTCCACGCCTGCGAGATTCTCTCGAGCATTCTCTACACCACTCTTATCATTCTTCCAACCCACACTGAGAAACGAGTGATATGTCGAACCATTCAGACCAGCCGCTGCTGTACCAGTTGGAGCCACTATTGCAAATTTTGAACCCTCTCCCCTCTTTTCAAAGAAGTGCTTGAGAGCTTTGATTACTTGGCTTTTACCGGTGCCACCCATCCCACCAATATACATGCTCAATTGTTTTGCAGTGGACTGAGTCTTATGATTAGCGACTATACGAAATGCGCGCTCTTGTTCCTCATTGAGATGTAAATCATAAGTCTGTACGACCTCCTCAATAATAATCTGCTCTTCAAGAAGACGCGCTTGAAATCGGCAATCCAGATAACTCATATCTTCAATAACCACCTCATCCCACTTGGTATACTTTCCTTCACTGATGGGATTAGTTGCCATATACTCTGTAGTGGCAGACGAAGCCGCTTTCATTCGCTCAATCTCCTTGTTTCTTGAATCACGTACAATCTCTTTCCACTCTGCTGGCTTTTTACTCACATCAGAATGGAAATTCAATATATCATCCGCAAGCGAAAAGCGCGACTCATTCAAGTCATACATGCCAGAAGCACGAGCAATTGACTCCATCTCCTCCATCATTGTCTTATCCAACTGGTGTGAACCAGCCGATTGAGCAAGATAGCTTTCGTCGGTGATGTCGGACATGTTATGATATTGCCTATCCACTTGATCTTCAGTCAAAACATCCTCAAGGTCATCGAACAAAGCACCATTTTCCT
Source organism: Mycena floridula (assembly GCA_029320655.1). NCBI lineage: Eukaryota > Fungi > Basidiomycota > Agaricomycetes > Agaricales > Mycenaceae > Mycena > Mycena floridula. The sequence continues at coordinate 58,171 of JARIHS010000041.1, read as the reverse complement.
CTGCTTCATCCCATGATGATTTAACATTGCTATCATTTTTGCCGTTCTGTTTCCGTTGTGAGTTATAATCATCTCTTGCGTCGTTACACTCATAGCGCAAGTTAAAGTTGACCATCAGCTCTTTCTCTCTGTCAGAGAAGTTATATGAGCTGAAGGCATCGTCCCACGACTGATCTATACCTTTGAGGTCACTAGGATCCCGCCATGGCTTAAACAACGTCAACATAGTCATGCAATAGTACTCACGATCGCCACGGTCTGATCGAGGTAGAAGTCCACCTATAAAGTTGATAACATAGTGTGGATCGTCAACATACAAGTTAGTGAAGTGACTATCCCATTGATTGTGGCGTTTATCTAGATATGGTATACGAGATGATTCAATGGCACGTAATTTTGATTTTGGTCTTTTACTTGATGCTGTTTTATCTTTCATGTACTCTGTTTTAGACGTGTAGCACTCATCTTCTGAGTCATCAGTTATATTCTCAGAGGCCAAGGTGTCTGAACTGGAAGATCCATATTCAGATTGACTATCAGCGCTTTCAACATCGGTGTCTGAGTCAGCATATTCGGTGCACGTATCGTCACCGCCACCCAGATCCATGCAGGATACTGACTCAAGAAAAGTATCTCTCTGTTTTGATGTTCGCTTCTGTTTCTTAGTGCGCAATACCCAGGTATATAATGATTTGTCTTCCAACTCTTTGCCTCGGAAGATATAATCATCAACTTTGGACACACCGATGATTCCATTGTCTGTACGATTGAGGACAACCTTTTCCTCACCAATAGCTTTTTCAGGTTTGATTCTGGCGTCTTCCTGAGCAGGATTGATCTTAGCCCAATGAGACTGCACAGCGGTTGAATATGCTCTCCAATAGAAAGGTATGAAATGGAAGTTGGTATAGTGGTCAGGATTTCCGAGCAAATAGAGGCATGCCATCGGACTTCCTATCTCCATCCTTGCCGTCAAACAATTCACGATCTTAACCGCCATGGATCGGGCAAATGTCTTTGGATCTGACTGATCCAGTGGTTTCTTCTCCACCTTCTTCAATGCGGCTAGGACAGCTTCAAAAATAACATTTGTCTTGACACCGGTCTTGACAACATAATCTGTGACATATGCAACCACAGCTTTCACAGCGGTTCCAGATAGCAAACAAGTTGTATCGGTGTTGCAACGAAGCAGATAGGTCAAAATGCTGGTCCAAGTATTCCACCAGGCTTCACCTTTACGCAACTTCAACGCGCCAGTCTCTGGATCATACACTGTCTCAGGTATTATATCTCGAGGGAATCGGGCTTTACATTGACCCTTTTCGTCTAAACATACTGCATTGGTTGTTTTAACCTCAGTCTTATCCTGTCGTAACTTCTTTGACTTCTTACTCCCTTTACAGTTATGACGGTTCAATCTATGTGCCAACTGGTCACTGTCGGTTTGGAATGTTTCCTTCCACCATACACTGTCTTTCTCGCAATCTATGCAATCCGGAGCCTCGCAACCACATAATAACGCAGGTGGTGCTGTAGGCAGACGCAACGACAAGTCAACATATCCAGGCTCTGTTACAGAACGTTGGATGATATCTGTTGCCACCGTCTCACTGGTTTTATTGCTAAATTCACCAACATGGACACTTTCTAGATACTGTACCATCTCCTGTAAAAAAGTAGATCCTTCTGACATTATACGATCTCGTATTTCTTGAGGTGACAAGGCAGACTTGATCCACAGAAGCATATGAAGATGCAACGTCAAACGACCTTGTTGTTCAACACTGCCATAGTAGCCTGCGGTTTCCCCGTACACACCATCATGGTTAGCATCAACTCCCAACACATGTTTTATGAAAGCTTCCACCATATAGTGAAAAAATCGAGCAGCTGCCGCAGGATTGCCCGCAATCAAGGTCTTACGAACCTTCTCGGTTCGAAGTTCTGGCTTGAATTCCATCCCAGCATCAGCAAAGTAAATACATATGGGATGCTTTTCATCAGCAGGAGAGAGAGTAATAAACCAGGTTGGAGAACCTGTATGAGAGATCGAAGCCCATACCTCATTACGCATATACTTCTTGGATGTAACAGATCCTTTAACGTGTCCGGCTACACCATCTAGATCATTGATCAAAGCATAACAGTCTTTCTGAGACTGAGTCACAGGTTTGGGGCGCTCACCACTTTTCATCCTCTCAATCATCTCTACCAAGGAATCTTGATCCAAGTTCATAAGTCGTTGAGCAATATGGTCTACATTGTTTTTCTTTGTGAGCAAGTAACCACCGTCACTAGCCTCCTTAACTTGTTCCATATTCAAGGCAATAAGAGGGAATATACCATCAAGTTGGAAACGCTTATCGTAATACATCAAAAGCCATTTCTTATGTGCAAGACTGGACATTGGACCCTCATGATGGTCATTCTGGATACCCCCCAGACCGTAAGGAAAAAGGTGCGGAAACATCTGTGGGTACAGTTGTGGATTTTTGAACGTATTCTGAGGTTCTTGGCCTTGACCTACAAACAACACGTTTTTCTCGCCTTTTTTTATGTGTTCCATGGCAACTGCCTTGATTTCTCGAACCGAGAGCTGCGAGAATGCTTCGCCGGTCAAACCATGAACCATAAATGGACATGGACCACTATCCGTACCTTCATCTTCCTCAGTGTCATTTACAGCTGAAGAAAGCGGATTTTTGTTAGTCTGTATCTCCTCATAATCATATCCAACTGGAACATCTTCTTTACCATATGTCTCCAAATTGGCAGGAGATATTGCAAGATCCGCATAATCACAGTGGTTCAACTTGAGCCATTCAAGAGCCAGTTTTACTTTTGCAGCGCGAACCAAAAGGGGCGTACGTTTGAGATCTTCAGAAGTCGGTCGACAAGGTCCAGTATACATGAAGGCAATCATACCGTCCAGCTCCTCCTTTGGTGGCGGTAATATGTTGTAGACTTTGAACACAGGATTGGAAAAGCAGATGACATTAGCTGTCATCTTATAGCGCCAACTGGATGCAACCTTAATAACACAGTAGCTATGTCGGACTCTCGCGATCAAAAGCTTCTCCATGACCGTCAAATTTTGCAACTCAATTGGAATATCACCGACCCACAATCCATTGGCAAGAGACATAGGTGGCCGAACATTCCTTTTCATCAAAGCCAGACAGGCTACACATACAGAATCACAATGAGATGCGACGATAGGATTTGATGATTCCAAGTCAACAGGTTCGCCATCGTTTTTACGCTCTAGTCGTGTCACTCCATGCTGACACAGTATATTCAGATCTATATCAGCCGTAGCAAGAGCCACTAGATCTTTAACCGGTCGCAACTGGCCGCATACTGCACATCCAGCCTCAATAAAGGAGTCCGACTTCATTGCATCACAAAAATCAGTGATTATATGATGTTGCAATACACGAGAGGGTGGACGAGGCGGGAAAGGTGCCTTTGAAGGAAAATCATGTGTCACAGGAACCTCACCGGATAGCGGTTCTTGAGTATTTTGAGGTAAAGACCTAGCAGATGGGTTGACAGGTGTATTATCCACCGATACCTTATTTTTGGCAGTTTGCCAAGTTCCTCTCTTATGGGTCTCTTCGAAAGGAGAAAAAACAATGCGAATATCACAACATTCATTACTACATTCAAGATGCTCTGAAATGTGACGGGTAATCGACGCTTTTGTAACGGTCCTGAGAGGTATGTGAACCCCGTGGAAGGCAAGAATCAAAACCATATAAGCATTAGGGATTTTCTTTATAAGGTCGTCATTAAGAGGAATATCACAGAGAATGTCCGAAGCAGTTGCCATAGGGTCATGGGGTGCAGTAACTACTGTTTTTATCTGATATCTTGCAGCGGCTAAGACGTTTCCGTTCACCACAAAGGGTGATATATTGACGCCTTTGAATAGTACAACTCCACCACCTAATGGCGACGGATAGGGGTCTTTTTGATTCAAGATTTCAACTTGAGACCGATTGTCATCGGCAAATGACACAGAATAACGAGAAGAGAGGTTATAAAGGCCTAAGCCATTGCATATAGAATGAACCAATTGTGAGAGTAAAGGAGCAGCAACACACGTTGTATGACTGCCTCGCATCAACTTGTGTAGGAAGTCGTGTCTTCGATACAGCGCTCGTTCACATAAATGACGACTTAACCAAGCTGAATTTGTTCTACGTCGGCAGGGATCTATGACCAACCAGCATACAAGCCAATCGGGTGCGAAAGACCTTTTTCTGTATTCAAACTTGTACGAATATCTGTAGCGCGCCATATAAGGCGGAAGAAACCTCGAATTTGCCAAACTAAAACTTTTGTGTGTATGCACCATTGCACGTAGATTGTACTGCTGTTCACGATGGGGTTGGTGAGACCCTAATTTGGCACGATGGCCTCTTTGTAGTGCATCCACCGTCGCACTGTGGTTGGTGAGACCATAAGATGCATACACCATAGCATCAGACCCCAGCAGGCCGGTATTTCTGCCAGATGTGAGCATACAAACACAGTGAAAAAGGGCATGTACGCACTGTGTCATTGACAAAGAAGAACACCAGGGGCCAGCCTGTCGTAAATGTTTCACCATAGTCAGAGAGTTGAAAGAGAACACGGACATATAGCATAGACTCTTGATGGTGGTTCCATGTCAACAGCGAGGTGAAAAGAGCAGCGGAAAACAGAGGCAGCAAAAGCAGGAAACGCATGATGATGGTTCGAAACAACGACCCGTCAGATGACTAAATCAATCAAACGAAAACTAAACCAAACATACACGACCACGTGAGACAGTGTTGGACGTGACGTCAAAAATAAATCAATCAACGGGGCCAAACAAATGTGACTGCGTGAGACCCTTCTCTGATCTCAAACAATTCGAACAGAGTGCATAAAAGTGACAAATTGAATTGACGGATTCTATTCAGTGTAAGCCCAGTCCTAACAACTGACTAGATTACATGAACACAATAATAACGAATCAGACACCAAAGAACAGATATCATGAGAAAGATAGGTAACGGGTAGAGAAATAAATGTCCGACAATGCAACTTTGATGCATGTCTCATACACTACGAAGCTTAAACAAGCTAAAGATGTTGTGAGGATAAATGAACGAACAGGAAACGAACACATACCTCACACATTGATCGTGTCATCGCCATGGAGAACGCCAAGCCAAAGGAGGTTGAATGCGACAAAGGTTCGACCATTCTTGATCCAGATGCTAATCGTGTAGCAGGGCAACACAATTGCGCCTTCGTGGACTTCAGGGTGAGGCCAGACGGGGAATTTGAAAATGTTCTCCATGTCTTTGTTGACGTCGAAATCATTACGAAGGTCGAAGATTGGAACTAGACGACAGATATCAGAAAATAACAGCTTCAAAACATCAAAAACGTACCGATGTCGGTGTAATCCAAGCTGTCTTTATTAGAGGGCACACGCCTTCCGGTTTTCTGCAGGGAATCAGAGGGTCGAAGGAATAAAAATACAGTTGTGCACGTACGGTCCATTTGTAGACTGTGGCCTTGGAATGATTTTCTAGATAGGATCATCAGTATGATTATCAAAAGAAGAATGAAAGCGGCTCACCATCAATTTGGCGAGTGTCCATCGAAATATAGGTTTCCCCATCGATATCAACTCCCTGAACGACCATCTGCTCTTCACCTGTCACGACACCAAGAAAACCTTTCACGCGCAAGGCGTCCAACGGAAAGAAAGCAAAAGTCAGAGCATGCTTGAGCTTGTCCTTGATCCCGGCAACTCCGGTGACAAAGTTGCATCGACGAACCATTCCGACGCTAACGAATCGAGCAGCCCTAGAAGAGAGGGTACTTCCCATGACACGGCACAGAACACCGCTCTTGTTCAAATCGACAGCGAGTGGACTGGCCCAACTCGGATTGATGAACATGGCATCCTTTACGAAGGACAAGGCAGCCTGCGAGTGTCTAAATGCACGGTTAGAACAGACAGATCGAATGAAAAGGCGTATCCACATACGTGACATCCGCCTCGCCGTATAGGTCAAAAATTGTACCGATCTTCTTGGGGGAAGAGTCAACATAGTCTCCGCCGTACGTTTCCCATAAGATGTTGCTGTAGTTCAAGTCAGAAGGGACGTAGATGACAGTTGAATATAACGTACGAAGGAACCACTGGAACACCGGCCATCTTGATATCGTCATACAAGGGATCATAGTGCCTAGCCATTTCGGGTACAGTGAGTTTCGCTGAGATGTTGTCGGGGCTGTAAGGGAACGAGTGATTATATTTGTGAACTTCATCGTGGAACTTCACGCTATTGATTGGCATAAGTCAAAGAAGACAATATAAATGCGAGCGACATACCCGGCACTGATCCCAGGGGTTTCAGCTGAAACCTTGGGCTTGAAGGGCGATGCAAGAGCTGCCTGGAGAGCAGCGCGATCGAGTTGCGGACTCTTCGCAGCCGTCTTAGGACTAGAAATACATGAAGACGGTGATCAAAGAGGCTATATAAACTCACGTAGTAGGCGTCTTAGGGGTCTCTATGACTGAAGTAGATTTCGATCCCGCAGTTCTATGAATATGCTGTCAATGAGGCCAAATATAAGGCGAAGGGGCTCACTTAGTAGGCGTCCCAATCTTGGACATGATCTTCGAGGCAAGACCCTTGTCAGTATGTTTAATGTCGATTTTGGTCTCCACAGTGTCAGGTTTGTCTGGGCCTTCTTCGCCCGAGCTGAGATTGCTGCCCAACGAAATAAGAAGAAGAAAAGCAAAGCAAAGAACATAGAACATACATAACCTCATCAACAATGATGCGCTTGGGGGCCTTGTTGGTCTTCGTTGCTTTAGATCTACAAAAAGGTCAATGAGACATAAAAGGATTCAATTGAAGACATACGCCTCATACTTCATTGGTTTAGCAACAACCTAAGCGACAATGAGAAAAGAAAATATAGAAAGAGCTGCATATAAACCTGTACACCAGACGAAGTAACGAAAGGGATCTCATTGGCCGGTGGCAATTCATCGTCGGTCGACCTAGTAATTGTTGAGTTAACACAAAAAAGATGGGAAGTGAAGACTAACGGCAACGAGGTCGCCTTCTTCTTGCCACGCTTGGCCTTTTTGCTGCGGGTCTTTCTAGCAGCAGGTCTACAGAGGCTCAGTGGTGAGAGATAGAATGAAAGGAAGCTCACGGAGAAGAAAGAGCATATTCCTCTTGACCAGCATCGTCGGCAGAAACGACGGCAGCAACATCGTCATCGGCGTCTGCCCAAGCTGCAGCAACGGCGTCGACATCCTCAGCACAATACTGAGAGCCTTCATCGTTGCTGTCATCGTCATTAGCCGGTGGAGCAGCGGCCGCAGACCTAACAATATGTCAATACTAGGACGTAAAAAACGGGGGAACCTCCATACTGGTCAGCATCGTCAGCTTTTTCTTTAACGGTATTTGTGTTGCCTTGGCCTTCGACTGGCTTGGAGACACTAGATAAAGGACATATCAGAGTCGGTAAGGAGGATAAGACAAAAAGAAGAGCTCACACTCTGATTCGAATCTTCTTTTTAGCAGGGCTGGATTCAGGGCTCGGGCTATCGGTGAAATTTCAATACATTGGTGTGTTGAATCGAACGAGAAGACCATACCTGGCCTCAGGCTCAGCTACCGTCTTGCGGGTCCTTTTGAGTCTGCAAAAAGAGTTAGAATATACGATAAGCACAGAATACAACCACATACTTTGGATCATCGCCGATGGCGTTGTTACGGGCAGCTTGGCCACTGGGAACTCGAACACGGGAAGACTTGGGGGGCATCTTGATGGGAGAAAAAAGGATAAGAAAGCGATGAAGAGACTTGGACGTTATAAATCGCGATAACCGGGTAAAACAAAATCGGAAAAAAATAATATCGGACCACAGAGATTGCGTGATTCAGTAGGCGATGATGCGCTACGCATGGTCAGGCACTGATGATTGATACAAGTGCATCGGCAGAGCAGCAAAAGACTCACCGTTCATAGTAAAATCTAAGAAAATGTTACAGAATACAGATCCAATAATCATCATACTTGGAACAGCAGTTCTGGATTCAAAGTCGATTGGATACAGAGGAGAACTTACCTAGCAAGTACATGTGAATATCGACAATTTGAATTTCGCAAACCCGATTTGAACAGGCTGTGATGACTCGGAGGCCGCCCAATTGAAATCCATAGCAGCACTGAAATTAAACATCAAGAAGAGAGCTAGAATGTAAACTCAGAAAGAGAGAAGGTTACGAAGCCACCACATACGTACCAAAACCGATACTGAGACGCCACAGTTGCAAGATAGATTGCAATCCAGACTATTATATCTCGAAACCTGAAACTTTGAGGCCCTGGAAAGTAGCAACCATCAATCAGAAAAATGGAAAGGAATGCATTACAAACAAGCCGCCGCCACATCATTGTCGCGGCAACGAACACATGGAAAGGCACATTAATCACGAAATGAAAAGACAAGACACCCGCCGCCATCATTATCCCAAAACCAAGATGGCCGCTGAACGCAGTAAGCACCTCAAAAAGGATATCGAACAAGAGTCTGACCATCGGACTAGACAAAGACATCAATGAACTTATAGCAGAACGGCACAGCAAAGGCTCACCAATGTTGCAAGCAGCTCGATTCACCGAGGTCAGCTATGTACCTGTCCAACATTTGGATGGTCTTTCTCATCATCATAATAGATTGTCGACTTCGCTAAGATCACCTTCATTGACATACCAAAACCGAAGAGCAGGCGGATGGCATATCAGGAAGCACCCGACAAGACGCCAGTAGAAGTGACGCTGTTCTGCACCGGTATTATCATGGATAAAGAAACCTTGCCGGTAACGAAAGCCATGTACGATGACCAACGTGTTTAATTGCACCGCTGACCAGCCTGTTTTAGTACCAAGGACAGAATGAAAGGGCATCGACAAACTGTCAAGCTAACAGGATACGGATCGGAAGCCTTCAAAGCTGCAGTCGATGGCATACAGCAGCTTATTGCCAGATTCGAGAGGTCCTTTCCAGAAGATGGTGTCACCTCTTGGTCTCCCGGGCAGACAGACGAACGCGAGCTGGTTCTGGAAATGTCATGCAAGACCTTGATGCACGTCGCTGATCGGGGCGAACTAGACGTTGTTCCCATTGATGATGCTGTGGACCCCAACGGCCACATTAGAGCAGTCATAGGAGATAAGTTCATACGCACAGAGGATAACGTTGTCGAATGCTTCAGAATGGAGACGGGAAAAGATGGCAAAACCAAGTAAGTCAGTTTCTCCAGACGAATATTATCATTCACGCACCCTTAGATATGAGAACATGAATATTGTGGAGCTCAGAAAAGGTGATGCGGTAGAGGCCAAATTCTGCTTGGTCGCTTTTCCCACCTTCGAACCAGACGTAGTCAAGGTTTTACCTGTATTGCGAGGCATTACTTTGCTTAAAGAAGGTGTCGGGAAGGTCAGTGATCATTGAAGCATGGCGGAATCAAGCTGAAGACATCCGATAGCAAATTGCAGCCAAACAGTCAAGTGCGAAGCTTGGGCGAAAGAGGATGAGAGCGAGCGATGATGTGGGAGAGTAAAAGGCGCCTAGCATACTACGTGTGCAGCACATGGTGGCACGTAATTTAGTCTGCGCGGTGTTCAGCATTCAGAAAATAGATAGTTGAATAGATGCTGAATCACCAAAAAATAGAGGGGTATCTTACCGAGATTTCAGTGACCCGGGCGCCGAGATAGTCAGAAGATTCGAAAAAACAGAGCGGAAACTGAACAGGACAGATATGGACAGACGGTAAGGGCTTTCGGGGATATTTGATTCGGCATATAGATCAAAGCAATTGAAGTAATGGGAAGATCCAGAAGAGAGTATGCAAAAGACAAAGGAGAGCGAAACCGATCACGGGTTTGGTCGCTAACGATGTTGACCGAATACCGGGTGGTTGTGTCCCGATCAGCGACGTCACTTGATTGAGGAGAATCAATACCGCACATGTAGAAATACACCACGCGTGATACTTCGAGAGTTCCAGCAAGCTCCTTCCAACTGTCCTCTTATTTCATCAGATATCCTCAAGATTCCCTTGATACCGAAGCGGAAAGCAGACGGGCTTTGTTGCTATCTCTATATACCTTTTAGCTACCAAATAAATATCAGATTTCATTGCTTTTCCTGTTTTATGGCGTCACTAAAACTAAATTTTTAGGAAAGGAGGAGGCGTGTGACTGACTGTGACATAAATTGGTTCCTCTGAGCCTATTTGGTACGCCCGCGTGACTTTATTTTTGCAGCTTACCTCACAATGCTGCAAAAATAAAGTCACGCGGGCATGAACAATGAACATCGACGAAAGGAGGAAGCGTGTGACTAACAGAATTGGTTGCTCGGAGCCTATTTGGCACACCCGCATGACTTTATTTTTGCGGCTTACCTCACAATGCTGCAAAAATAAAGTCATGCGGGTGTTCTTCCCTTGCTCTCATGTCATAACCATCTTCAGTCGGGTTCGATATATTTAATATCATGGCTTGATTTCCGACATGTCTCTCCTCTCAGCGTCAAAAAGAATGGTATTATTTTCAGTCAAGAATTGTGCGGAAACTAAGAGTTACAACAGGAAACAGTAATTGTTGTGGAATAAGCAGAGCACAGAGTGCCAATACCAAAAACAATAGGCAGAGGGAGCGTGAGTGAAGATGTTGATTGAGCACGAAAAAATAGTACAATACTTGGGGGAATCGAACTCGTGGCCGGAGAAACGTCGGAGAAAACGTGAGGTTTCGCATTTCCTTTTATATTCGGTTCCAGTCAAATCGTTGCTACCAAAAAACGAGTGAACTAAAAATAAATTTTTAGGACTCGTAATCATCAGAGGACCACTCGGTAAGAGTGGAGAAAGAATGAAGGTGAGCGATTTCACTGTGGGTCATGATGGGACTGACAGAGCAGATGTACTACGACCATTTAACGAAAGGCCGCCCGGCATCGGAAGTCGCATCCGAACAGCTGTCGCAAGCTACACAGCTAGTTGCGGCACTTCGCTCCGATTACCGAGGACACCGCTGCCGGCCAGTGGTGAATATTTCCAAATGTGTTCAGCTGCTACAAAATGCCAGAAGAAAGGTGTAGAAGTACCATCAAGGTTTATATAGAGCGATGATAGTCATCCAATAGTCATCTTTTCAGATACTATACTTTGACCGCCTCGCGTGGTAAGTAGAGAATATAAAACAAATTGGGAAACCCGATAATCCGATATTTTCCCGAGCGCGAGTATTGCTAGAGCTCTAAATCTCAGTGACTTCCGCGTGAAATAATCAGAAATCCGAGGACCGACGCGCCGCCCGCGTGCCGCAAATATCCTCCTGTCACATGTGACAGGTGCATGACCTTGCTCGCCTCGCCATCACCGCGCCGAACAAGAAACAACGGAAATCTCCTCCTCGTCGAATCAAGCGGAAAAATTGTCGGCGGCATGCTCCATCCATGTCAGTCCCCTGTGACATCGAGGCCTCATTTGAAGCGCTAGAGCAACGATAGCGCGCGATTTGAACCAGTAATACAATTTCTTTCATTGAGAGCTTTTAGTGGGCACTGACGCTATAATTCAGCTCATTTCATCCTTTCGACGAGATTCCCCATATTCGTTCCCGGACCCGATTGAGCCTGGCTGGCCAATTGCTTGCTTTGGTTGACCCAACGGCGTCTAATGACTCCCTATCGTTTAACCAGAGAACAGCCAAAACGCAATGCGGCATTCAACCAGACGCAAAAGAGACCATTCAAGAATGGATATTGGCCTTGTTATTGTCGATTTCTGCGCTGGCCAGCTGGCAATGTCATCTTATTCCAGGTCTGTTTTCTGCTGGTTATCCTGACGTCTTCGAAGGAGTTGACGGCCTCTTATAGCCAGTTCTATCATTTCAGCGATACCGAATCTGCCCTTCGAGGAGCGTCAATCAGCACTACTATATGACAAGGCATTTGGTTGATAATGGTGTCGGATATCGGTCGTGGAAGGAAAGCGTTTTCATATCGTACGTTCTGCTTCCTCGAGCATTGTTTGATTGTTTGACCGCTCATTGCAATTAGATCTCGTTGACAGCTCTTGGATCACCGAAGAGCGTGGATCATTTCGCTCTATATCCCCCCCAATGACGGTTTCTTGCTATTCTTCATTTCCCTATTTCTCCCCCGACGAGGCCATCCAGGTCTCCCAGTCCTCACTCGGACATCCCCATCCCACCGCAATATCGTTTCCGCCTCGCCAAAGCCACCCTTCTCTGCCAACAATGGAACATCATTGTTATGGTCAACGCTTGGGCCGGCGTCGAGAACAAAAGCAGTGCCATCAAAGCGCGACACCTTGTCCGAGACAATAGACGAACACGAAATCAGCGCATCGGCCTCGTGGCATTGTTCTTTGTCCAAGCGAGCGCATTGGCCTTTCACGTGGCCGCTTTCGCCCTTTGTTTTTAAATGGTCGCTTCCCAGCATCATTTCCTTCTCCCTCGAATCAAATCCATTATTTCGAACTGCATCCATTAATTATGAAGGTAATGTTTTCGCGATTTGACCATGTCGCTCAATGCTAATTCCTTGGTTACAGATAACTGAACTTTGCCCTCCACCGCTGATTTACCATGGCCCTTCGTCGACGGTAATGACCGTTGACCCGGCTCTCTGTACGCTGCTTCCGACTGAAGCAGAGCGCATCATCATTCGTGGAAAGCTCGAGGCTGCCACTGCCATGTTAGCGACCGTGGAGAGCAAGACAAGCGTCTGGCCCCGAGCTCTTCTCGAGTTCAACCTCATGCGGACCAGCCCTATCTTAGCAGAGAAAACCCGACTGGAAGAGGTCATCCCAGTCTACAAATCCTTGCTCTCTGCCCTCCGTCTTCTCCCGACCAATGTCCTCTGCATGATCTTTATCGAGGTCATCAGTACCCCTGCTGGATTCCTCGACGACCACGGCAATCGCCCTCATACATTGGACACCAAATACGGAGCATTTGGACTGAGCCAGGTCTGCCGTCGATGGAGAGAAGTTGCGCTCAATATGCCCCAGCTTTGGTCCTGTATCGTTATACGTCCAACAGCACAGCATCGTATCCAATGCCCAGTCAACCTCGCTGAGAGAAACCTTGCGCTTTGCCTCACCCGGTCCAAAGGGCGACACCTGCATCTCGCTTTCACGATACCTCCAGCTTGGTGGCATTCGACCTTGTTCGCGCAATTGGCAGCTCACAGTGATCGATGGGAATCTCTCTACGTCTTTGTTCACCAGCTCCGGTTTGAAGGCGAAGCGCTGAATCAGTTAAGAGGACAACTCGGTTCTCTCAGACGTCTTTCCATCAGATTCCTTGATCCTATCGAGGCATTCGGATACTTGGATGCTTTTGAAACCATTCCAGCGCTTTCTCATCTCCGTCTTCGCAACATCAACATCGTCCGTAACTCGATGGTCTTCCCATGGAGACAGCTCACTCGATTCCACATCGAAGATGTTCGCAATGGCGAGTTCAGTGCGATGCTTTGTGACCTCGAACGAATGACATCACTGCAAGACCTCGTCATCGACAACATTGACACCCAGGCCCCATCTACCATCTTCTCCCTTCCTTCAGTCACCTCGTTGACAATCAGAAACTCGATCTGGGTGCTCGAATACCTCACTCTCCCAAATCTGGGACATGGTATTTTCAAGCAAATCACTGACGCAAACGCAAATGCGTCAGTTTGCGCAAGCTTTGCTTCAGCTTGCTTCAGCGATGTTTGATGCTTCAACTTCCCCTTTGGGTCATATTTGTCAGCATAGTCATCGCCCGCTTCCTCTCGATTCAAGCTATCTTCTGGCTGCTGTAGATGTAAATCAATATTGTAGATGTTCCAAATGACTGATAGATACCATCAGTGTCCCGAAAGCAGCATTTCAGGGCTGACAGAGACTGCTACTTATCAGCAAATCTGTCAGGACTGATTGTTTGGCTCAATGAGGACATCTAACATGAATATCGGGGTCAGCAGCTGTTAAGCAAGGTATTATAGACCTTGTAATATCTTAATCTTCATTCTCAACCACTTCTTCACTCTGCGTTACATATGCTTCACCTGTGCGTCACCTTGCTTCAGGTTTGCTTCACTTTTACCCGGGGTTTGCGTAAGTGTTACTTGGGTCTGCGTGACTCTTGCTTGAGTCTGCGTGAGGTCTGCTTCAATCTCCATAAATTCTGCTTGCTGTCAGGGGGTTGAAATTGAAAGAAACACTGTCCTTTTGATATAATTGAGGTATTATTCACTACAATATGATGTAAATAATACTATTTTCGGTTCCTGGCAATTTTCGGCTGCGCTCGTGGCCTTGGTTGCAATGATTAGACCGGTCTTCCCAGTCCCAGTGGGTCTTGTAGTCCGGGCCAACCTGTTTTTGCAGTTAAAAAGATGGAGAGAGCTCGGAAAATGGTGGTACCTGAACCTCTAGGTCGCATTCTTCTAATATGTGCGTCATCATGACTCCAGCCGGCTGGAAGGCCCATATCATGCCAAGGTTTCTAGCCTTCCTGATGGGGTCCTGCATTAAGTCCCCATTGACAATATCCAGCTTTCCCAGCATTAGCGGAATCGGTGAACATGGCCTCCTCAAGTGCTTGGATGGCTTTACAGTCGACATCAATTGCCATTGTCGGGACCCTGCAGTTTCCATCCATCTGGATTTCCAGGCTTTTTGAACCAGAAACAGCTCCTGATCCGGAGGCTGATCGTCCGGAGGACAATCCGGAAGCTGAATATGAATGGGATGGAATCTATGCGCTAGAAGGCGAGTGAAGGCGTGAAGTATTGGAAACTTGCCCCCCCATCCATATGTGTCGAAGCTTTTCAGCGTGCTTGATGTTCCGATCAAACCAATTGTTGACCGCTGCAGCCGCGGCCATGGGAAAACAAAATCCCTGCTGTTGATATAGATGGGTAAATTTTAGCCTGGAAATGGTATCAATTATGCTGATAAAGAGTCTACAGCGACACAACATGAAGGTCAAGGACAGGTTTGACCTTGTCACATTGTCACCCTTGGTCACATCATCCAAGAACTGAATGCTGCGTTTCTGGAACACATATGAGCTGTCTCAGCTGGTCTATAGCACTCAAAAAAGCATACTCTATGATCTATGAATGCTTCTCAAAAATGGTCTGTTTGACCTTGCTGCACCCTTGCTTCACCCTTGCTTCACCTTGCGTAAACTCTTGCGTAAGCCTTGCTTCAGCATTTGCGTCACTTTGCGTCAGCTTTTTTACGCAATGCTGTAAAAAACCCACGCCCCCCAAATCTTCAGAATCTCACTCTGGACGCGAGGCCAGGTGAGGAGCTGGATCTATGCATGAGTGATTTGATTGAACGGTCGCATTGCGACCTCAAATCGTTCACTTTGTCCGGCAAAACCTTTGGAGAGAACGTCGAGGCCGCAATCTCTTTGATTTCGCCTTTCGCCCTTCTTTCCCAGCTTGTCTGGCTATGTCCATCGACTTATATGGATGTTTCAGCACTTCTCCGACGCCTCACGCTAGTTCATAATGAACTCGACCCCAGGAAATCCAATCAGCATCTCGAATCATTCATATTCCAGATGCCCAGGGTCAGCGAAGCGCATCAGCTGAGCTTGGTCGCAAGCTTGTTTGGCATGTTGAATTCACGAGTCGGACGTGGATTGCAGGAAATCATATTGTTGGAGGAAGAGAATGGAGTGTTGAAGCAGCCGGATTCGTTCATTCGATGGTTAGCTTTACGCCAGCGGTATGAGACCGAGCCACATCTTCAGCCATATACGATGGAAATTCGACATAGATATTGAATATGCTATTACATGCCCTTTTATTACGATACTCTAATACAGAAATAATACTGTAATATGACACCACGATGAATCAAGACCTTTGCCAGATGAAAGACAAATCTTCGTTCACGCGACACTGGACTCGCATGTCAACGATGTCATGGATAGGATGTTGTATAATTGACCAACGTGCTGGTCGCTAGTTGTCGTCTCGTCGGCTTTGAGCTGGGCGACCAAAGAGCATGGTCAAGAATCTGCTCTAGGAGAAGTATGGAGGCCAGCGCTGCTGATAATGAGTCTGCTATGGCTTCGGTATCATATCGTCCATTGCTACTTGGTCTTGGAGCCGGTCCGCCGGTAAAATTTGGCGAGCCATCCACCGAGTCTAACCTGACGAAAAGAAGGATCTGGATCGACCGGAGCTCTCCTGAATATGCGAAATGTCGTTTCAACAATGACATGCATCAAAGGGAACCACGAATGTCTGGCGAAAGGTCGGAATAAGAATATACAAAAACCGAGAAAAACTGACTTGGAATCGAAGGTGACCGTGAGCGGTCCAGAAGCTGAAAGGAACGATAGCGCAGCTGAAACCAATTCTAGGATAGCCTCCGCCCGTCTCATCCATTGTTCTTTGTGGCTATCGCTGTCCTGGAGGTAAACGTCGGTAGAGCATTCACCAAGGCTGGACTGACGAAAATAAGGACTCGAAGCGGCAAGGGCGACCGTAGTCTCTGTCCGATATGTGGAACCTTGTTTATATTATGATATGGGTCAAGAGGAAGCTCGAATGTCTGCCAAGGGCTCAGAATGAGGATATACAAAAACTGAGAAAAACTCACCTGGAACCGAAGATCGTCATGAGCGGTCTGGGGGACGAATGTACACTAGCGCAGCTGATCTTGATTCTAGCGTATCTTCCGCATTGTGTAGTCCATCGGCTGTTCGGGATTGAGCTGTCTTTCGGGTGAATGTTGGCGAGGGGCTGGATGCACAAAACGATGAACCGCGGCAGCAAGGAGACCAATACAGCCTGTGCATTTTGGGAATGACCTTTGACTGAAGAAATACGCTGATAGAAAGCGTGTCAGCGATTCCCCAGACGTCAGGGTGACAAAGTCAAAAACATACCTTGAGAGAAATGCCATTGCTATCGCTCCGGGGTACAAATGTACGGTAGCTGGGTGAATAGACATTCTTGAATAGGTTCTTAATCGTCTCGTCTAATGCGTCATTGGTTTTCGGTTCCCATCTGGCCCAACGATAATCCAATGGCCCATTGGAGGGCTCTTTGGGTCAACGAGCGCAACGAATTGACGGCCCATGCATGACCGGGACAGCGTAAGGATATGGAAAACATCGTCCTGTGGATAAAACCCCTTGAAATATTCCGTCAGCGCTCACAAGAAGGTCAAAATGAACAGAATTGGCATACCACGGTTCGAATCGTCTATTGACATTGCTCTAGCGCTCGGGCCAGGGTCTCGAGCTCCCAGATGACTCGCATAGTTCATCGCATGGGGCTGGAATTTTATCCGGCGGTTTGGACGAGGCGTAGCTTCCAGATATCGGGGCGGCGGCGGTGGATCAGGCGAGCCTGGTCACGCGGCTGTCACAATTGTCACTGGGGCGGAAATTCTCAGCACGTGATATACGCGTTTCCACGCGATGATTTCGAGTTATACAGGAAATCTCAGTATTTTCCTAGTTTTGGCACCATTGTTGCTTTATGTATCAATTGAGAACATCCTCGCGACAGAAATGAACCAACCGCTGTGTACGTCAGGACCATAAATATCCCGGACGGCATGCCAGGTGTCTGTGGTCGACTCTTTCACCGACCACCTTCTAGGTCATATTTGACGGAAGTTGACCTAAAAAATAGTACCATTTTGCAACACTATTATGGCTCAATCCCATATATAACCATTTCGACCCATTGTTTACAGATTGCCAAAGAACTGCTCTGCGGTGTACTCCCAAACGGCCTGCGGCCGGTTGAAGATCTCGGGCGTGAACTGGAACTTTTGAGTATCAGCCTCATACACGAATTCCAGAATCCCATCTTGCTGGTCGATATACGGAATCGCATTTCGGTAGTTGTAAGTCAGTGACACTGCAATGGGGAATGGCTGGGGTGCAGCTGGATCATCCTGCAACCCGGCAAGCTCAAGCTCGAATAGAATAGTATCGAAATCTGTCACTTCAGAGCCCTGTCCAATCATTAGTATCATATAAGGCCCGAGAAACCAGTGACAATGCTCACCTTGACACCTCCGTCAAACTGAGCAACCTTGGCTGACGGTGTACCTCCAAAAACGGCAGACCGTACTCCATGTTTCTGGAAGAGATAGCTGGAGAAGATGGAACAAGTCGAAGCACAGATGCCATTCGCGACAAACACATAGTCCTCTCCAGCAAAAGGCGGCGCCGTAAACGCAGTAACATCAGCAGAGCTGTTGCCAAAATCATCAAAGAACTTTTGCGAATAAGCGTCAGCGACTCCGTTGACTGTTTGGGGTACTGGTGGGTCAAGGAACTGAGCGTTGGACGTCAAAAGGGTATAGTTCAGGTCGCGGTAGAACCCGAAGTAGTACTCAGAGTTTTGGTCAGCCGTCGCTGCAGCCGCATCAGACTCACGGCGAGTAAGATCAAGGTCGCGGAATACAGCTGGAAATCCGGGGTATAGATCTTGTGGCCAGAGCGACCAAAGAGAGATGGCGCCAGCAAAAATGAAGCCACCTCGGTTGCCTGAAGTGTCGACCAAGATCTTTTCGACACCGGCTGCTTTAAGAGCCGTGAGACCGGTGAACAAGGTGTTCGAAATACCATTGAAGTATGTGTTGGCGTCAGTTCCATCACTAGGCTCGAACTGAAACAACCATTGTTAGTAAACATGACTCGAATAAAACATCAAGTACCACAGACCTGCTCAAAGTATACAACACCGACTTTGGGGTGCTCTTGAAGTTGATAGATATCCAATGTGACGAAATGGCCGAAAGATGTCACTGGAAATGAAAGTGAGTAGATGGTACGAAGAACGAAGAATCACTCACGGGTAGGAGCAACAAGATTGACGGGAGCCTGGGCCTGGTGAACGGCTCCTTGACGTATTTTATCCTGATTAATCCCGGCTTTTTCAACTGCTTGAAGTCTCTGCATCAAATGCGGAACTGCGATATCTGAAGAGCGCTTCTCCTGGACCTTTCGTTTCGCCAATTCACGTTTGCGTCTCTGCTCTGTAGCATCTGCGGCAGGAAGACACGTCTCTGTGATGAATGATGGGGTATCTGTTCCAGATGCTGTAAAGGTCGCAGCCCAGGGTATGGACAGCGTGCTCGTCTTTCCATTCTTCAGCAGAGTGACGGTAATGTGAGTTGCCCCTGGATAGAATACACGCTGTCCAAATCTGCCGACTTCCTGAGTATAATCACCAGCTATCGCGTGATTCTCGCGTCAATTGGCGTCTACGATAGAAATGAATGGGATTACTCACTGACAGTGTCAGCTGAATATCTCGACATTAATCTCATAAATCGCGCCTCGACATCTTCGAATGACCCCAAAAGGCCGTCAGAGAGAGACGACCTCTGTGCCAAGTCGACCAAATAGCTAGATGCATCTTCACCATTAATCTTCAGAAGCCTCGCTCCGTCAAACGGCCGAATATCGATTTTCAAGCTCTGGTAGTATGCCTCCAACCCATCTCGTCCTTGATTCGGAAAGTCGTAGTTGACCAAAAAGGTCGGGACAGCTACTGGATCGGTGGGCTTTGCAGCCAGAGTTGCGATGGAAAATGGGAGATTGTAGCTGAAGGCGAAGGCGCAAGCTGCTTCAAAGATGCTGTGACCATCAGCTTCACGATCGTAGGCGTCGCTAACAGCACGGTTGAAATCCCAATCTGTTTTGAACTTTCCAGCCTTGGTCTCAGCCTGTACGGTGGTGAGCAATGACCGGATATTGACGTTGTGGGGAATAAGAGGGTTCGGGGAAGCAAGGAACCAGTTTTCGAGACTGTAGTATTGCAGAGATTTCAAAGCGGAATCGACTACAGCCAGACTTCTGGTCTTGTTGAA
Source organism: Mycena floridula (assembly GCA_029320655.1). Classification (NCBI taxonomy): domain Eukaryota; kingdom Fungi; phylum Basidiomycota; class Agaricomycetes; order Agaricales; family Mycenaceae; genus Mycena; species Mycena floridula. Next base: position 38,198 of record JARIHS010000041.1, on the reverse strand, counting down.
TGGGACATTGAGCTCACATGCATGAGCTTGCGCCGATGAAACCCATTCAGAGGCAATTGCTACAGCGCAAGGATCTGTCTTGCCCGCAACCCTGACCACCCCAAGGACAGCAGCGATGATGAGGAAGGAGAGCATAGAGTCGAGCAAAGTGCCACATGGACTGTCGTCGCTTTATATTTGCTATCAGTCTGATAGAACCAGGGTAAAAGAAGAAAGCGGGAGAACCAAGGGAAACTTTCCGAAACCATGCGGTGGAAAGGCTTGAAAAGGCAAATCAGAGAACATCGCTGATTCCAGATGGCTGATAGGTCTCGAAAGCCTCCGGTAAACGGTGTCGCATGACAATCTATGCACTGGCATATGTACACCTGTTGCTCCATTGGCATATGTCAAGGTATGGAAACGACATGATATCCGATCATAAGAAGCAGGTCGGCTTCACATTTATGAAAAAGAAACCTGTAAATCTAGATGAGCCCTTATTTCAAAGACATACTGTATCATTAGTCTCGACAAGTATCGGGAATTTCTCGATTGAGTTGCAGCAGGCATCAATCAATGATGAGCTGGCAGTGATACGGGAAGACGCATCAATTCCCAATGGAGATAGTCGAAGCCGAAAGATCCTGAGAACTACTATGTAGTATTGTCGGGTTGGAGCAGGCTTCAAGCCTGCTCAATCTTTGATCTCAGTTGATGATATTTATCAGAAGTGTTTGACGGAAAAGAAATCATATCTGTACTTACCTTGAACCTGGGAACTGAGATGACTGATGTAGTTCAGTGTGCTAGCGGCATTTCAACCTGTCGGGATGCCCGGAGGCGCTCGCAGTGGAAGCGGGACGCCGCGACGGACTCGTCTGATGACCCATAAGTCGTCAACAAGATTACAAATATCTTTTTTTACATGGAGTTGTACGCAGCCAAAACACAGAAATACGTACAACACGTAAAAGTTGGCACATGCAACCTTTCATGTCCGAAATTGCACATGCGGAACACAGCAGATAGCACGGACATCTGTATTATCCAAGCGCATTCTTCGCAGATTTGTGTCCGTCGTCGCTGTTCTCGGAGATGCAACTGTGGGAGAATGATTACGGTGACGGCGATTAGAACTCTTTCCGGCATCCCACAGGTGCCAATCGGCTTCCGAGCTCTCAGGTACTTGTGGAAACAATATAGCAGTATGAGTTGACCCTTCACAGCCTTCATTTATTGTAGCTGCTTGTCCCGGCTTGCGTTTGTAACAAGCGCAAATACGGAAAAAGATGATCAATGTAATGCAAATTTTGTTGATGCAAGTAACGCTCAAATACATGCAATACAGACAGCAAGAAGACGAAAGGTGGACTGAGGCAGAAGGTCGTACAAAATTGGTCCTCTGACTCCAGCTTTACTTCGAATAAACAGATCCCTGATTGGACGGAACGTGAGAGAATCTACAAAACCGCCAGGCACAAGATGAGCGTAGCCTGGGTGCAGACATGGGACAAGCCAGGTGCATCTACCATGAGTGAAAAAGGTTTTACCCACAGTGTGGCTAAAAGAATACTTGAAAGGTATATGGCCCAGGAACGCAAAGAGTGACAGTGATATTCCAAGAAGCCGATTCTGTGCACGACTCAAAAGGTTAGACAAGCCAATCAAGCCTGCGCTGGGAGTATGGAACAAAAAAGCACTACTTATTCAGTCGTTTCAAGTTCATGAAGACAGTCAAATGATCCAATGAACATCCTATCACTGTATAAAGACTCAGTTGTGTATGATATTTGATATAGCATCCTCTCTCGTCACTTTATATTCCTACGTGTCATACATTGAGTGTTCTTCCCGGATTTTTTCCTGTCATCTATAGCACCAGTATTGACAGTGATATTCAGGTGACAGAAGCCGATCATACTCTTGATCTCTGTACTGTATTTTCGCTGATTTTTTTGTTATTGGCGTCGTTCGCACCCCGTACTGTCTGTTTCCAGTGTTCAATAGATTTGTTAGCCGGTGCCGAGTTGACCTGAACTGGACATATTATCCTGTATCCCCAAGATGGAAATAGTGTCTAGAAGGAAACGACAGAAGTAATAATTTCTGAAGTATAGGACGAGAAAAGACAGGATACCTAAACATGATCCTTGGTAGCTCAACAATGAATGTCAAGCATGTCTTTTTTTGGAAATTAAGGTCGAGTCCCACTGAGCAATGTCCTTCATTGTCAAGGACTCGCTGCCATATTCACGATCAAGTCGCATCCTATACTCCGACACTGTGGTCCAGCAACCAATCAAGAAAGTGGCATTCATGAGTACACGATAGTAAGTACAAGGAGAGCTAGGAATATTTTCCACGCCTTATGGAACAACGAGAGAACCACCCTCAAGGTCGCTTGATGTTTCAGTCTAGCTCCAGACAATGTGGCTTTGTTTCACCGGTGACTCATAGCCTGTAGGTGCGTAGGACGCAGGGCAGCTCTTTTGCTCTAGATTCGACCCCTCATCGTTCAAGATAATTTACCAACCAAGAGCTCACGGAACTCATCATAGCCAAACCGTTGTAGGACTTGAACGAGAATAGACTCAAGTAAAAATCCACCAGTCCACGGTATCGGCAGCTCTCACTGTCGATTAATATCAGGGACTCAAGGCAGAACTTATGGCATATCAAGTGCTGAGCGATATAGAACCAGAGGGAGAAAAATTGCACGAAAGTCATACACAGTAGAGTGAATGCAACAAATATTTACAGTTGCTTTCCTCCAGAACACGAAGGCTGACAGTAAGTACACTCCACGGGATTGACTACCGCTGCTACCCGATAGTGAATGGATGCAAGCCCTGTGGAGGCGCCACAATTTCATCCGCCGGCACCTCAACGGCGGATCCGCTTTCTCGAGTCCCCTCGTCGCCACCTCAAGCGTCTCACTACTATATGACATCACCTCACACGACATCACCCACCTTCCACGTTCAATAGGCGTGAGCAAAAGACTTCCACCTTCCAAGAGCGAAGATGTCTTTCCTCTTGATTCAGGTCACTCCTATGTTTGATGCGAGGTCAATCGATCAGTCCTTCCAACTTGCAGCTCTGAAGGAGATTCACGCAGTCTGGCACTTCTCTGGTCCATATAAAACCCCAAGAATTGATGGTTAAAATCCGCCACTGAGATACCACAGCTGCAGTCGAGACACCTCAGTTCTGGCAACACAACATCACAGACAGCAAAACAGGTTTGCTTCCTTTGGTAGTCTCGTCATTGAACATCTGATAATGAGCTGGATATATGAGATTCTTGAGAATAGTTATCATGTTGTCTCCTTTAGCATTATTCAATGTACTTAATGCAATGGCTATGAGCTGGCTCTATATAGTCCCAGCGCCACATCTTTTACTGGAGTCCCTACGCTCATCAAATCCCTGACTCCTCCTCTCGACTCCACAAACGTGCTCTCTTAGATACAGCCCGCACTCCTTCGTTGGGCACATCACCGCACCGACCTATCCGCACACACCCTTCCCCCGTGGATCAAACAGGTCGGCGTGTGAAGGTAATCATCAAGACCAAGGAGGAGACTTCCGCAAAGCTACGACAATAAGTCTACAGCATCTCGTCAGCAATAATTGTGAAATCAATTATGTCGAGGTAAAATGAGTGTATTCTCGGAGGCCTATAAAATGGGTCAATAGAAATGTGGTGCATCGAGGAGGTCCTTGAAAACAGCAACGAAAGTCGACGATGAAATGTCTCAGCCTGGGAAACGCGCCACAGTGACCGAGAACAATTAGGATTGTATTTTCGATTATATACTACAGAGAAGATATTCAATATTAGTATGAACGAAAGAATATAAAGATCACACATCCTGATTGTGCCGCGTCAGTAAAGATTAGTGAAGGAAGGACTGACGACATACAACGCTCTTGGGGCCAGATCCGCTCATCTGGGCACGAGAAAGACCACCACCACGACTCAGGGATATTGGCTACATTTGTCTTCTCCAGGTTGACTGTCGTTGAAGATCGCCATACCATAGTCATGACGACAAGAAAAGAAAGGCCTATCATATCCACACATTTGAAAAGGGTTGGGATACGACAGACAAAAACCTTGACGTAGGGCGGACGTCAAAGCGCGATGGCATGGAGGACCGTTGGCGGACGACGAAGAATGAAGATGGAAGAGATATTAGATAGCAGTAGTTGTATAGCTCATCACCGGTTGAAGGGGCATTGATGAGGCACCCAGCCTTCCTCTCAAATCAGCTTCGACGACAACAAGAGCTAGAAAAGAGATCAGTAAATGCGAACAAAGACGAAGAGCTCATGCTTACCATGACTGAAGCGCCAGAAGGAAGCCATAGGCAGTTGGATATGCCACAAAACCATCGATAGTTCCTACGAAAAGGCTAGACCACAATTGTGGCAACTATTACAGTGTCTGCAAATAAAGGGCAGCCCGGCATTTCACAAACAGAAGGGAATATAATGAGGGCAAAACTCAGCTGGTATTGAGCTTAGAATGACTATCCATGTCGATGGAATAGACATTGAGCAATGTAGAGCTGCGAAAGAGATTCATCGACATCAATGGAACAATATAACAGGCTCACGCATACCCGAATTGAAAGGGTTTCGAGACCAGTCTCATCAGAACTTCTTCAGTGACCCAGATCCTTATCCATCAGAGAGAGGAGAAGGGAATATTGTCGATAGCACCAGAATGCCCAGCCAAGAGGTCGGGAGTGGGTACGTAGACTCTGCCATTTGGGGAATGCTGATAACAACAATTTTGCTCTTGAGCACCGAGAACTTGGCAACGAGTCAGCTGTGGATTATTTGTCAATGTATATCCGCATTAATGCATAGGGTTTTGGAGAGTCCGGACTGCATGTGGTATGATATAAGGTGCTGTAGATGTCACTTGGAAGTTGTGGGGAATATTCTTGCTGACAGCCTAGCTTTTTGCGCTATCTGCGATTCCGCTTATCGGACATAAAAAGTTCGTGTTTGCATGTGTATGCAGGCGGAAAAGAGATTTGTCATCTTGCTATAGCTCGCACTCATGTTGATAGCGAGCCTTCTGTGCGGCTGTCCAACTGTAGACCTGCAGGCTCTGATGAGAGCCGTCTTTGTCCATTGGCTTCATTGACACCCAACACTCCTGAGATCTGAAATTTAGGTATTATTTTATAAGTAATCTTTTATACTGTAAGTAATTCTATCTGCACATCTTCCTTCATCATGGATTCTGACTGATTGAGTCATATATAGTTCAATAACTTCCAACTTGGTCAAGGTGCGCCGTTTCATAAAGTGTCACATCAAACATTATTCCTGTTCGGCAATTCCAAGCGACGGCCATTGGTCCTTTCCGTGTAGTGTTAGTTCATCATTGATAGGCTGGCATATTTGTCTGGTATATCAATGTATTTTGGTCCATTTGAATTTTGAGGCTCTTGGCTTCCCAAAATCTGTGGCGCATACACATTGTATCGTCTGTTTTGGAGGAGGGGTCGGACCTCAAATTTTCGGGCTGAAAATTTGAACTATATCAAGCTCATCAGGATGTCCGGCACATTGAAAATACCGCTTATGCGGATCTTTGCTCATAATGATTTAGATTGGCATCCCTCATGACCACTCTTCTGTCGCCACAAGAGCTTCTTCACTTATCGGATCTTCGGCTGTCTCTGATGTGGGCGACTTTCAAAATGGGGCGAAATCGAGTTGGAAGATGGATAGTCGTGTTCTGAGGTTGAACATCGGGAGGATTGTCCTTGAGCTACCTTCTGGCAATGCTCCAAAGTTCTGCCAACTCCGGTCAGAAGTGTTGCTTTTACAATCCGGAGTTGGCCAAAATCCCTCGCAGTCTGGCTTACGATGATTTCAAATATTTCTAGTCTCGAGTATGTTGTCAGTAAAATTGTCCTGGGTATTGGTGCGAATGTCCTACTCTTGGAGACTGGCCCAGTGTTAGCAAATCCAAGTGAAACTTTGCACCAGACACGCTCAAAATGTGGAGGAGGCTCCAAGGTTCTGGAATGGTGCCATCTCACGCTGGGTGGCATACCCTGAGTTCTGGTATGTTCTTCGTTGTCAGTCTCGACATCTGGTATTATCATGGCTAAAGGGCGCTGATTTTGTATCTCCGTATCTCGCTTACCTAGCTGTCAAAATGTTCCAATCTTTCTCCCATTGGTTTCACTGACAGGTCGGATTCATGTTCATACGGCTTCTGTTTGGCTGTCCAAACAGTTCCTGGTACTCCATTGTATAAAAACGCGTGTGCTGCTGTCTACATTTCCCCAACCCTCTTAAGACTTTTCAAACAACCCACCTACTCAATCACTCTCAACATGTCTGCCGGAGATGTATGTTCCTACGTTATCATCCCTCTTTGATGGGGCATTTGTTGACGATATCCACAGATTCGCAAGATTAGCGAGATCCAAGTCACCAACAATGTACTGGTGTTCTCTGCGGCCATGTCTGTTGTTACAGGCAATGGGAATACCTATCCTTTGAGCCCTGAGGTCAAATCTGGACAATCCATCATTTTTGACCTCACTAAGGTCCAAGGCCTGAACAACGGTGATATAGTCAGTTCTTCACTTTTCTCATGTCGTCATATGCTGACTCTATGGGAAGATCAAAGTCAGACTTGTTGAAGGCGGGATGGACATGACCAACGAGATAGAATTAACATACGACAAGGACACTCCGGATCAGGGTTGCTACATCACTGGAGGCACCCCAAGTGCAATTTTCATCCAGTACGTAGATATCTATCATATTGAATGAGGGAGTAGAAAGTGATGAAGAATACTTGTGTCACCATGGAGATTATACAATTAGGATTACAAGTCGGAAGAAGGGAGAAGATTTTTGATTTCATCACAATGTCCAAAACACTTGAGTATTCATGTTAGATCCTGCACACAGTTGAATGGGAGATTCCACCAACCATTCTAGGCCGCTCTATGGCTTGCTAGCTAAAGCTGCTCAAGAAGTTCATTCTGCTCACAGTGAAATGGTCTCTGGGCTCACTGCGCTCACAAATTTGCCTCGCCCCGGTGACTCCGGGCGGGGGACATTGGTGGAGCCAACGGCGAGTCCCACGCTCCCTCCGAGCTGTCTGTGACGTCGATGCGTCAAAGAGTCGAGCGATGACGCCCGATTGCTGCGGCACGGTCAAATCTAGCACAAACGAGCCACTCACGTGGACTCGCTAGGACCGGCGGGGCGACTCAGGTTGCCGATTTCCGCATGTCTTCCTCAGCCTTCAGAAATGTAGGACAGACCTTGCTACCTGCATCAGACTCCTGCCGACTCTCCTGTATTCCAAAAAAGCCAGTGTCGCAGATTTTCACGACGTGCTGTCGAAACCATCAGGACAAGCTGAAGTCGGATTTGGACTAAAATACGGTCTGTGGTCAATTCTCGATTCATTCCCTAGGGATCTCGCGTTGATCCTGTGTCACAGAATACTTTGGTCTGAAAGGCGTCCTGGCACAACCCTCAGTCAGCAGTTCAAGAATTCCGGCACTTGTATTTTGTATATATCAATTGATGTTTGCCTCAATCATGCATGTCTTCCCAAGATGTCTCTGTTGCCCTTGTGCCACGAAATTCCTTTTTCAACGGTCGAACCTCGGTACCAGATTCATCTATGTTCGCCCTGGAAACAACCGCAGCCTGAAGCAAGAATGAATTAGACTCGCCTCTATTTTCCTTCAAGACCACTTACAATGATCTTCGGCTCGAGGTCAGTCTTTATCAAGTTTGATACGAACATCTTTTTGACTTCTAATCAGGCCATGACAATTCATCTCAACGCGCACTATCCTTGTAACGACATTTATATCGACCAGCTGCTTTCCTGTGCTCCTAGCGGACGGGTGCTAAATGGGAAATCCATGGACAAAATCGAGGAATCAGAGGAATCAGCGAAAGACCCTCTTAGGCGGAATGCTCTTCCTATGCCAATCGATATACACTACTGTCAGGACGAACATTTGTTTGTACCTTGTTTCAGAGCGAGCTCAAGCCTCGTGTTTCTTCGGGCATCTTATCACAGGATCCGCGGTACTTATTCACACGGTTTCTCGTACATAGAGCCGTATTTACGTGTGTTGTACCTTACCCTTTTGACCTCCCGCAATATTATCTTCACCGTTCTTCTCTTCACCGGGATGCTTGCTCTGAGGGACTAGATGCATTCTGACACAAAAGGGTCCTCCAGCTGGTGAGCACTAGCCGATTGGTCAACGTTATCGACCTGGCGGCCATTTCCAGTTGGTGCCATGTTTGCACGGTGTGCATTCTCCAGTGGTGCTGTGACCTCCATGGTCCAGCAAAGGTTGTCGCAACCTTAATGCGTCTCTCGCGGAGCTGTGACCTATATGGTCCAGCGGGCCCGTTGCAGCCTCATGCTTCTCACGCGGCGCCGGTATCTAGCGCTCATTCTCGTGGTCATCGTCGGCTCTTTCCGACAAACCAACTTTCCTCTCAGGCAGCTGTTATCGTTTGATACAGTTGCTTCCCATTCCCTGTGGCCGATTCCATTGCAGACAGTTCATTCTGCCTTGCTCACCACTTCTTCAGTCAGACATTGATTCCAGTATCTGTCTTGACTGAAACTCTCCTTGTGTCGATGACTCTCCAGTCCACCCGGCACACTCATCATCTCCTTCCGTGCCAGCTGTATTTTCCTCGAACAGCATTTCACGGAATTCCAGGACGACATCTTTCCTTTCCATTTTCACAGATGTCACCTCATTCTTCAGAATCATTCCCAGCACTGGAACTTGATTCTCTCACATCCAGTCAGACATTGATTTCGGCATCTGTCTCAACTGAACCTCCATTCCTTCTTGCGCAGTGGTCCTTCCCCACTTGGCAAATTTCCACATTCCTTCTCGATGTCGACATCATCTCAACTTCGCCGACATCTTCATTTCCAATTCCGGTGAATCTGTCATTTTGGTTGGAATTTTACGTGCACCCCGAGCATCATGACCGGTTCACATTTTCACCATCACTACAGTGATATTATTGTGGCGCATTTTCAGGCGTCGGTTTGAAGGAGGGTTGGATCTTCTCTGGTTGGACTCTGGACCCAGGTTTGGGTTGTCTGGATGCTCTCGCTCGAAGGAGGGTGTCAGGACGAACATTTGTTTGTACCTTGTTTCAGAGCGAGCTCAAGCCTCGTGTTTCTTCGGGCATCTTATCACAGGATCCGCGGTACTTATTCACACGGTTTCTCGTACATAGAGCCGTATTTACGTGTGTTGTACCTTACCCTTTTGACCTCCCGCAATATTATCTTCACCGTTCTTCTCTTCACCGGGATGCTTGCTCTGAGGGACTAGATGCATTCTGACAACTACATCATATCTTTCATGAACGTAACCCATCCCACGCGGCGACTAACCTCATCAGCTCTCATCACTTGCGTAGACATTATTCAGGGCTGCAGTACTTTATATTTGTACTTGATGCCTCCCATATGGACATCACTATCCTTAAATTTCATTCATTTCTCCGATCTATGTCAATATCGAGTCCCGGAGAGATTTGTGTAAGTACATGCACCATTGGTCACATCATCATGATGTGAGGTGATCGATGACATGGTTTGTTCGATAATATTCACTGACTTGTAGGACTAAATAAGCTCTCTAGCTGGTCAAACAATGTGTAATTATCCTCGCTTAGACCCTTCATTCGCTTCGCACTGTAACTGACGGAAACTTACTGCCTCAAGACACAGGAATGCTTCATGACAGACAGCTGGAGTCTCGACCCCTTCCATAGTATGGAACCGTTTCCTCTCTTTGTTGGCCTCGAGATTGATGGTGAAGCTCGATAGAATGCGCATTGGGAATTTACCCTGTAGAATCGTGTCGGCTCTCCTCGTGGGCCGTTTCATCGACTTTGGGACATCTTCAACCACCAGATGTTCCTCAGTGAATCGATATGCCTAGCTATGGACATTGAATAATTTCCTACTGGTACATTGACATGAAATTGTCGAGACAGGTCTCTGTAGAGTTGACTCAGATGAAGTTTCGTGGCTCAGCGTCACATGGGCATGGGAATTCTTTATACATTTTCTGGGCCTATAGTACTCGGATGGTCAAATAGATGTATCATAGTGATAGATTGATGAATATAAAGGGACACCTGTCTCGCCTTATATATCAGTGGTTGCTATAAATGCGCCACAAATAGATAAAGGAGAGATGAAGGGCTCCCATGACATGTTTGTTATTCATTTGTTTAATCAGAATATACAACACTGGTACAGCAGCCGTGAGCTGCCGAGTTATGACCTTGAAGAATGAAACCTGTTCAGAAACTCGCCTCTCTGCAAGTGCAAATATCTTTGAGGGTCGGAATTGTATTGTGCGTTTGATTGCGCGGTGCTCCATGTATATGTTCAATGTTAACCGATGATGAAATGCAAAACGTCAAGTTAGACTGATGGCGTATACAGGTCAGACTCGGCGTCACGGGTCAGACATGAGCGATGCCCCGGTAAATAAAGCCACCACAACTTCACCTGACAATGCTCGTGGAATGAGTTACTTCCGTGAAGCCAAAGAAGGCTTGGTCCCAGCTATTCAGAGGCCTGGAAATCTAGACTCAACAGGAACATTGAGCTATACCAGGCATCGCAGAACTTCATTCAGTGCGGAGGTAGTGCCTTGGGCATGAGGACCTTTTACTGTTTTACACGGAGAAGTTGCATCGTATTTGATGTTTCTTATTGCGGCCTTGATGTCATTCAAATTTATAAAGCCACTAGATCATCCATTGCCCTGGGTCAGCATCAGCAATCTCCAACTTATGAGTGTATACCGAGATAGGGCAACAAGAGCAAGTCGATATACTTTCCATGGCGACGAATCTGGTCACGCTCGATGCTCGTCACGCTCGATGCTCGTCACGCTCGATGCTCGTCACGCTCGATGCTCGTCACGCTCGATGTCGTGGGGGACAATCTAGCATTCTGTAGCGCATCATTCACAGACTGGAATCCAGTCCATTTCTGCCATGTGGCACTGCGGAGCTTCTTTGACTGAAGTACATACAAACATGCTTTGCGAAACAGCCAGTCCACGACTAAGGCAAGAGATTCATTTAATGTACAAACTTCAGGGACCACTGCAAGCGCCGTGACATAATGAAAGCTGTGAATTCATGACAGATGAGATGGTAAACTCAAGTCACAAGCCAGGAAAGAGACAGCTCTGAACTGTCTTAGTTGTTTGGGCCTGACGATGCTGACACATTTCTGGGAGCAAGTCCTAGTAGTCACCCTCTCCTCCTGAACTTGCCAATGCATCCAACAGGATGTACTTAGACACAGCTCGAGAATATTCTCGAGCCGTTTCATTTGATGAACTGAACCGATGCCGGCCGCTGATCACTTCCGGTTCGGCATCAAATCCGGTACTCGGCGCCACGTGGCTCCTTTGTTCTTCACCGTCAGGAAGTTTTTTGGCACACATGCAACACGAAGGTTGGCCGTGTCCTTTTCCTTCACAATTATCCCAGAAATCCAATGTATTTCTTTCTAGATGATGCGAAGGCCCCAAAGCGCCTGAAAACAACGCAGGAAAACGTCGACTGCGATGTGGCCTGGACCAATTCGGAGCATACCCTGACAGGAATGCCGTTGGATATGGTTCTCCAGGTATGTCTCGAGATCCTGTATTCTTGGGCAGATTGACAAATCTTTTCGCAGATCCTCCAAGCCACAAGTCCTGCTGAGCTGCTGGCCATGCATGATGTAAACAAGGCTTTCCGAAGCATGTTGGATTGTCGAGACAAGGGAAGCTCGATATGGATAGCGTCCCGAGAGAGCCATGGTATCCCGAAGCCCTTTGAAGATTTCAACGAGTATGAATGGGCAAGGTTCATTTTCGGACGAATATGCCAGGTATGAAAAACTTTGGTTGCTTTAGCGCAAATGGCTTATATTCGACTAGGCTTGTGAAGAGAATGAAGCTCGTGAGCCGGATTTCGGCCTCATGCTGCGTGTCTGCCCCGACTGTCGGGAAATAAAGTCAGTATTCCTTTTCGTACTCGAATTACAATTGATCAAGCAAACAGTCTATGCCTAGAAATCGATTGCTCGGACGCCTCAGATGATTACGAGCACGACTACCCTATCGTCGAATTTGATGATTCGATTCCCCATTCAAACTGGCGTATGTTACCTTTCTTGAAATGGTTGGCGCCGTCGACTAATGCTAGTCGGTAGACAGATCAAGGCATGAGCTACAAGAGACTGGGAAAGACGAGATGTGGTGGGCTCCAGACTGCTTCGACCGTGTCCCGCTCGTCAGAGATGTCAGGCGTCGTGTCAAAGGGGCGAAGAAGAAGCTCAAAGAGGTGGAGCAGCATGGGCTTCGTCTTCATCAGGTACTTCTGTTCTGGCAGTTCTCAGGCTTTCCTCGATGCTCATGCTGCTGCAGTATAGCATTATATGTGACAAATGGAGAGATGAGGTGGAAGCCGAAGAGCGGTGTATCAAACACAAAGTGTAAAAGCAATTTCTCGTATATCACATCCTGGAGTGAGCTAACAGCGACCTTCAGATTAATTGAAAAGTTCAAGATGCTGGGTTATCAAGATCCTGAGCTTGACGGTCTCGACCGCCATAAAGTCTTGGATCAATTCAGACTGCCTCTGAGTGAAAAAGGTCGGTTCTTCCATATTATTGTCATCGTTATTCACCTTCGGACAGCATGGACCAGGCTTCGTGAAAGCTTGGAAGATTCAATCATAGATAAACGTCGTGCCCGTTTGTTCAAGGATCATCCAACGATCATGGACGCTCGTCAAGGCTTGGCTCGAGAAGCATACATGGCCTATGCTTCGACCCTCTCGCCAGTCAATGTCTTTCCCAGTCTCGCCGGCTTCATGGCCATTCCCAAGATCATCGAGATCATCGAGCGCGAACCGGACGTGGATATCACTCTAGCCGACTTCTCCGACCTTCCTTTTATTGTCTCGGAGTCGGTCAACCGGAAGCGAGAGGTGTTGCAGGAAAGGGTAAACCGTCTGTTGCCCGAGAGCACTGCCGATTCCTTCAATCTTGCAACGACTATCTTCCGATGTGATGAAGGTGCCCACAAAGACCTCGGAAGACCTCCCATTTTCGGTGTCGACGAGACTATGAGGCACATTGGAGAGACCTGCGATCCTAGGATTAATATAGGTCTCTCAAAAGTTGCTTCAGCTCTTGTCGTTTCTGTGGGCCTGGACCCGAATACCGCCACAGCAGCGGACATGGATCGCAAAGATGTGCGATTTCGCTGTCTTGACGACTCTTACAACGGATGCGATAAGAAACCGACGCTCCAAGTTTTCACCTGGCGTGGATGTGTTCGTCTTTCTCTCTTTTGCCTTTCACTCCTTCCTTGACTTCCTCCATAGATAACTCATGCCCTGGAGCAGCATCAAATTTCTCACTACTCGAGCTACAGACCCGATATTGTCAAATTTGACATTGTCCCGCCCGAACTGACTCCATCAGGCCAAGTTCCATTTCAGAATGACTCCCCAAAGCGAAATTCGCCATCCTGGGTCTGCGGATATTGTACGAAATATATCTTCTCGCCGGAGACTTTCCAAGTCGTCGCAGGCCATGTCAATACTGTGTAAGCTGTTGCTCTTCTGAGATCTCTACGGTTACTGATGTCGATATTAGACATGGCAAGTCACAGGGCCTCAATAGCGCTGATATCCTTCTCGCTCCCGGATTGATATCAGTCAGTCGAAGCTGGTCCACGATCCCCCGAGTTAGCATCTTTGGACCCACTACCCCCCCCAGTTAGCGTCTTTGGACCAGACACTCCACCTGAGGTGTTCCGATGCATACACTGTGGAGACTCCAGGCAGTTCCACATTCGTGGCGTGTCAGATCATCTCAAAGCCAAGTAAGCACAGACCATTCGTTCGTGGGCTCGTTGACCATCATTTTTCAGACATCGTGTAAAGAATGCCATTCGCGATGTTGATTACGCAGTTAGTGGTTCATCCGAGACTTGCACAATTGCTGACGTTTCATCCTCCAGCTGTTGAATGTTGAACGCAAGACCAATAATTTACGAAAACGCAGTACCACGGAATCGGTGGCTTAAAATATCGTCGGAATGGATCAAAGATGATGTATATAAGTCTGACTGAATGACAGTATATGATCTCTTAGCGAAGAGTATGCGACTGGACGCAAAAGAGCAAGCACGAAATGACCTCGGAGTAAGCCGAAAGTCCCTTGGACAATGTTACTTATCCTGTATATATACTTGTCCTGCAACTGCTGAGGTACTTCTGCTCGACGCGACGTCAGTCAAAACAGGAATCCAGCGAGGGCAGGACTTACAACATCTTTGTTCTCATGACATATACGCAGAGTTTTCCCGGCATTGAACGAGTTTGAAAAGACCGGCACTATTGAAAGCAGGGAGCCATGAAGATCGACGTGGCTGATCCTAGACTTTTCGCCGCATTGACCTCTGTCGCCAAAAGAAACCGGACAAGAATTGATTCAGCACAAGCTCAGATCTGAAATTTACCTGATGAGCGTCAGAGAATAGAATCGGGTCGATAAAACCACGCCTATCGAGGAATGAAACGGATGCACTGCGAATGAGGAGCGAAGAAACATACCTAGATCCCCGGCGGGCGAAGGAGGACGAGGACAGGGTGCGAGAGAATGCACCATGATTCCGAATCTACTTGGTGCATTAGATAGGTATAGGAAGCGGAGGGGCAGGACCGAGATATACGGATGAGAAGCACGATTCAACCAATATCAGCGGGATTGCGATAATGTCACTGTCAAGGAGCTTGGCACCGAGTGAATTCGACGAACGGCATGGGCGTGTCAACGTAACAGGGATCGTGAGATGGGCTACAAAGGCCAATGAGGTCTATAATCGGACCAGGAAGCCTGTGGACGTACCAGGTATTCTCGCGAGACGGTCTTCCCTTTACCACGTCCAGAGCGCCCAACCAAATTCATTCTACCAATTCCTCAGCAGTCTCGCCCCAAGGTCGAGGCTCTGGAGGACAATAGGATTAATGAGGAGACTAGAACGGAAATCAGAGACTGACCAGAGTAGCCAAAGAAGCGGGGGCGAACGAGGGAAGCTGAGCCAGGTAGCCTGGTAAAAGCGTATCAGCAAAAGTTCTTGAGCAAAAGAGACGAGAAAAGAGGACGAGAAACGGAATAGAGTCAGAGATGCTGGTGAAAATATTGCCTCATCCGACGATTTGTCCTCTGAATAGCATATATTTCACGCATCGAAAAGGAACAGAACAGGGCAAAACGAAGGTAAAGAAGGACTCACATTGCATTATATATTGTGGAGACATGAAGAGAGCCGCGTAGAGGGCGTCAAATAAGGAATGGAGCCATGGCTCTGCTAGATGAGGCAGAGAAGACCCTCGTTCAGAAACCATCATCCATGGCACCGGGTGGAATTATGGTGGAGGTGAGCTATCGAATTAGAACCGCAATGGGTGTGCGACAAAAGCCAGCTGTCTTCGCTGCAGAAATGGGGATGAGGTTTGAAGGCAAAGAAAATTCCGTGTTGTTTGGTGCGCTTTGGACGTGGATTGGTCATGACGCTGACGTAGTATTCCCAACACGTGAGTGTTCACGACAGACGCGCCGCGATCGTTTACTAAGTAGATCAACGGAAATCAAAGACAATTGTATCAGTACGTCCTTCTGCGTAAGATAAGTATCCATATTGCTTCCATTTATTTTCCTCAGAATACCCACAAGGCAGCAGGCTGGGCTTGTTATTGAGCTCGGAGAACCACCCTCGACTTGACCGTGTCAAGGTACTTTCACATCACTTTCAGGGTTCCATACCTAACAGAAGCCAGACAACTCAATTCAGCACGAAACTTCCCACACCGAGGGCCAAGATTCGGCGTCTACTTGTCTCATACGGCACGACATGGTGAGATCCAATAAAGATATCTGGATGGTTTCGTAAATGAATCAATACTCATGTCCTTGAGCGGTCACTAACAGAGACAGAGAACAAAAGGCTGTGGAGTTGAAAATCACAGCGAAGACTTATGTGAGCGCTGTTCCAGTCATTTCCTTGAAGAGAGTCAGCGGGAGAATGGACCCTCCTGTTGGAGCACCACAATGAGCCCGCAAACCCCAGATGAGGTTTGGCTCCACATTGCTCGGGAGCTCATCGGCTGGGGAGATCTGGCTAGTTTGTCAAGATCTTCCCGTCGATTCCTGTCGATCGCTCGGTCCGTTCTTTACCAGACTGTCTCGCTCAGTTCGATTACGACCGGCGGCTTCGACCCACATTCGGGATATGTTTCAGATACGTTGGCCCTTCTGGCGAGAGATGCATCACTGGCGCAATGCACAACCGAGGTATCGCTGGACGAATTCCCCATACGTGGGCAAGGCATCACACAATCCAATCTGAGGCGACGTTCTATTATTCTCGTCGCTGGCGATTTGAGGCCCTTCATTCCCCGTGGTTTCCCTCGTTCGGGCAGCCTGCGAAGTTGGTTGGAATTTGGCCGTGCAACAAGGCGATTGAGGCCAAGTTCTGTATCTCGCCCCTTAATACCGCAGCACGGTATCGCAAGAGACCGAAGGAGACGGCGTTGTCACGCCGTCGGAGAGTCAGGCTCTTCACATTTAGACCGCAGGAGGGCCATTCTCAGTGTCCATGTTTTCCAGGTGACTCTTTAGGATATCAATTCCATGTACCAATACTGAGAGACTCATCGGTTTCTGATGTTTCACTTGCACTGAGTCGCTTCTTTGAGCAAAAGACATCCAGAGTGGATATGACTTGATTTGCCATACCCGATGAATCCGCGGATAAAACGTAGCTGCTCAAATTGTGGTGGCAATGCTCTGTTTTCGAGCGCTCTGCGAAGTCGATAAGAGCTCGCATTTTGATTTGGTAAGACCCTGCATCCTCTCGCAATGTCGTCTCATTCAGTATGTATCCCGCCACACAATCAAAATATGATGGCACTGCCTTTGTTACACCATTGACTAGGCTTAAAAGTGTGGCGGAGTCTGAAGGTTCTTGCAGTTCGACCAACCAAGGAACTGTGGTCTGAACGCAGCGATACATAATATTCAATGTCGATAAGACAGCCCTATACTGTTCAGATTATCACCTAGAAACACTGTCCGGACGTGTTTCAGGTGGAATCATGACCCCTCCAAGACCAATGCCAGTCATTAGTCCAACTCAATTAAGCCAGTATTATTTTTTTGTATTTTTTTGATGCAATATATCACTCGGCTACAATCGCTTGTGGGCCTTGCTCCGAGGTCAGCTGACGTCTGAGTCTCAAATATAATTTATAAAGGTTGTCGGCTACCAGGAAATCAACGAACTTTCATTCAAGTCGCTCGAACATGAAATTTCCGTTCGCAGGCGATAGCGGCGGCTTTGATCTGCTTCTTCAGGCCTCCCAGGCTCACAATACCGCTCCTAGACCATCAAATCACCGCTATAGGCAGCTGCAGCATCCGAGTCAACAACAGGACTACTTCCTGAATACTCATCATTCCTTCGCAGCATCACTCTTCAGCATATAATTTCCCCAATGATTATTCAAATAATTACCAGGGACCTTACGACAATCCTCCCAATTACGGCTTGTCCGTCGACACCTACTCTGCTCGCCGGGGACACAGGCTGGGAGCCTCTACCCCAGATTTTTCCAATATGCTGTCCATGGATCCGTCCAGTATGGACTATTATCAGCTCAGCTCACCCAGTCCAGCCCAAAAAGTGAAAGCAGTCCACCTCGCAAACCGGGCCAGCGGTCATTTTGCGACTGGTTTCTGCTCTAAAACCAGCCTCCAGCGGCCCCAACAAAGTGAATAGAATCCCAGGAAAGCGAAAACGAGGGATTGGAGCAAAGTCAAAGTCTGGCGTTGGAAATCGACGTCCTGGAGGGACATCGAAGCGGGAGCTCAACCGAACCTCCTTCAGGCTTGTTAACTGACGGGGTCGTTGGAGGAAGCCTTTGATTTGCTGAACAAATTTGCTTTGTTATATGGATTCTCCTCTCCGACCTGGCTGTTGATATGATTGAACATCCCGGACCGTGACTCGTGAGCGCAGAAACTCTGTAACCTTTGGGTTACTGGGTGTGTGGAATCGAAGGTCCACTCGAGCTTCTCTAGCTTGAGACAGGAATATCGGGTTCCGAGACAATGAGGCTATCCAGGAGTCTACTCCGGCTGGCTGTGATGATATGAGGGCTGATATGGGAATATCTCTCTACCACGATGAGTTGTGCGAGCTTTGGATTCCACGCAAGAAGATCCAGATGATCATCATCGGGGCGTTGGATGTCCCGTAGAGCAAGTATTCTGAATGAACATTTAGATAGACGTAGAAGTATGCGAATGGACCTCAAGCAATAGGCCTTCGGGCCCAAAGGTTGAAAGCAGCACGGATGTCGAGGGAAGTGAGATTGGGTGCAACCATATTAGCCAGGATAACATGGATGGGAAATCTCTGCTTCACTTTAATCTCATCCGTCGCGAATCTGAATGTCTCCAGTCGATTAAGATGGAGAGGATCATCGGGTAGTTCAGCTGCCAAAGGCCCCACAAGCTTTGGTGTCATATCAAAGTCAAAATGTATGATTTTGGGGCAAGCGCATAGAAGCGCAACGATGTCAGTAACCCGGACATCAATAATCGGCCTGATCTCGGTGATCTGGTGAAAAGGTCTGAGGACCGGGAGGTGGGTTATATCATGACTCGCTTCCAATCGGTGATCAATGATGAATCTTAATGCTTCAGACCTGTTCACTCGGTGATCACATCAGACATTGGGGCGAGGGGGTAGAAGCCTCACAACAGACTTCTATTATCCAGCAGTCCAAGTGCCCTGGATCGAAAATCCTTACTGTAAATAGTGGTGCCGCGGCTGGGCTAAACGCTGTTCGGAGCCGTAGCCGAGCCGCAATTTTAGCTAGTTGTAGCCCATTTTCGATAATGAATTGCACCATGATAAGTATTTTGAGACCAGAGACTCATTCAAATCCAAGACAATGGTCTGAAGGTGACTGGAAATCCGTATTCCAATGCTTCCAAATGTGTTTATTCGGTCCTGGGAATGATGACACCGGAAATCTACGAGAAAGCACCAGTGCTACCTCCCTGTTCATACAAATTTCGATCCCATTGATCCCCATTGCCCCCGGAGAGTTATGATACTCAAGTCAGCGACAGGTTCACTACACCTCTGTTTGATACCTCATTCCTCTTCCTCAACGAAAGGATTTTTTGGGACTGCTAGCTGACAACTTGATGGATCCCAAGAGTATGCCAAATAAGAGCAGAAGCCTAACGACGGACTGCCTTGGATCTTACTATATGGCTGTCCCAATGTGCAAGTAAAAAGTCACCGAACGGTCTGGCTGTGAAACGCGAATCGTTATTGAATTCGGGCGTAAGTCCGAAAGGATTTTATTCCTCTAGTTGTTTGATGTCACACGGAATGACTCATCGGGGCCGGATCTCCGGGTCAGAACCGTTGTAGATACCAGTAATAAGCGCCGTGTGGGAAAAGCCGCTGGCGGCCGCCGGCAGGCGGCGGCTTCCACTGGACTTCCGGTGGGCGCCGCCGCCTCGACAGCTCAATTCAGCGAACTCCACTGGAAGCCTGGGCATTACGCAAATGTCCACTGGATTCCAGTGGAAGTTCAGCTCAAAACCAAACTCCACTGAAGTTCAGCGGAGCTCTGCTCAGGTCACTTCCACCGGGGTTCTTTTATATTGAATTCCGCTGGAGTTCAGCGGAAGTACCAGCAGATTCGCCTCCACTGAAGGTCACTGGAGCCCAATCACTCATCAACCTCTGCCGGAGGTCAGTGTCTAGGATTGTGAAGGCCACTGGAGTTCACTGAACTCCACGGCATGTAAATCAGCTACAATATGCCATTGTAGCTACATTGTGCTGTGTTGGACATAGATAAAGAGAAAGATGAGACATACCAGAGGTGCTGTCCCTCTTCATCTTAGAAACCCGGTCCCTGTGGCGCAGATGAATCCTGTAGGCAGACACTAGAATAAACTCGAAGTGAGCAGACACCCCTTTCGTGATCAGAGATATTCTGTCCGCGTTTAAGCAGTACAGTGTATCTCAAGATTTTGACGCTGGTGGTTGCTGACCTCCGGTGGACCACAAAAGGATTAGTCACTTTCTAAAGAATGGATGGAACACGAAATACTGGGAAATGGGAAACCAACAAGACAGTAATATGAATGGAGCAAACCTTGACAGGAGGCTAAAGGACCAGGTTCATCGCTATTACCGCAGAGTTGGCCTTGATATGCTGGATGGAGCCTTCAGGTCTTTGGCTGAGTTTACAGCAGAAATACCCAGGGCATTGGCGGCACAAATACAAGCATCCTTGTTGCTCTTGTAGTTCATAGCCTCAGGAGGTGGATCGGATGCTGGAGGAGGGACATTGTTGGACACCATTGTGAAGAATGGCTAAAGCGGAGTCTTGTTGTGTACAAGATATCAAGCCACAATCAAAAGCAAATACTGGAATACACTGGAAAATACCGCCGGGTACTTCCGAAGTTCACCAATCGTCAGTGAAATCATTTGAAATTCAATGAGTCCCAGTAAAGTTCACTGGATGCGTGGTGGAGGTCACTGGATGAAATAGGAAGGAGGGTGACATCCTGTGACCCCTGCCAAAGTGTGATGGAAGCGTGACGGAAGCCGACGTCGGACGCCGGCGGACGTCGACTTTTCCCAGGCGGGGCTTATGACTCGTAGATACCGGTTACTTCTCGGTCCGTAAATTTTCCATTGATTGCTTTTAATTCCTTCCCCCACCTCGTTTCCCTTGTTTCCCTCCATCCTGGGTCTACGCCATGGGGCTGGAGGCTAGTCGCTCTCAAATCTCTAGTCTGCGTAAACGTGCGTACAAGAGCTCCCCGGGATATTCGAAATCCAGTCCGTAAACCCGCAACGCCTTTCACCTTGCCTGCTTTTTCCAGTGCATGCTCGAAGTCGTCCTTTATACGAGCCTCGCCAACAAGCTCATGCTCCTCATTACACAAACGTCATCGACGCCTGGTGTGATCGTCATCTTGCTTGGTGGACTTTCTCGTCAGATGGATAATGCCAGAATTGTGCAAGAATTGTGGGACAGATGATCGCCTTGAATGGATAATGGTCTCTCAGGGGCTGCAGGTGTGTTTCTTCCGGGTTTATTCTTTTCCTTTGCTCAATAGGATTCTCAGCTCCAATAGCTCCTCGATTTCGTTCGCAACCACCGACACCTCGGCTCTCGAAGTTACTTACTAGGAAAACGCTTTGTCCTCGCTGGAGAGACGAGAACAGCTATTTGGTTCAGAGACCAGGGTGCAACTTTGCTGAAGAGAAGAGAGCCCCTTTGTGTAAGGGTTGTCGATGAGCATGCGATGGCTTTGAGCTCGTACGTTGTCATGTTCTTTTCCTTTGACATCTCTGATGACATTGCCCAGCTCGTTACCTTGGCCAACAGACATTTGAGATGCACGCCCTTGTTCTCACTGGAAGGTTCGACTGTTCTCGTTGGACGGGGTCAAAAGGTTTACGGTTAAAAGATGTGAAAGTCTCGTTTCACTCTGGGGTACGTTGATCACTCCTTCCATTTGAAGGTGGCTCAAACGTTTTCACAGCGCTGGACTCTTTTTCGTCGCTGGAGGGCTGTTCAATCCACCTATCTTCCTGCCCAATATGATAAACACGCTGCTTGACTGAAGGATCAAAGTCGTTTTGCGGTACGTAAATTTCTCTTGTTTCTACTCCAAGATCGCTGAAATGCTTCACGCTCAGATCCTTGCTCTGGTTCGCTATTCCCTTGACGATAGGTAATATGGAGAGCTGTTAGCTGTTGCTTCGCATCTATTCTAGGGTCCTGCGAAAGGAATCTCATAGAGCTCGCAGATACATAGAATTAGACAGCTAGGTCTCGATTGCCTGAGCCTTACTCAACGCAAATTCATTAGCCCGTAAAGCACAATATAAAATATCTCATTGTACTGTCTATGTCAACTCGAATGACGGAGGGTATTTGGCAGCGCTACTATGTGATTCCTGACAAAGACTTGGACTCGTAACCAGCTTCTCTTTCGGATGAAACCTCTCAATAGAGATTCGGTACCCGGACTAACGAGTGCTTCAGCACGGGTTGCGAAGGGTTAAGAGGAGAATGAGACAAACGGAAGAAGGACGACTGAATGAAACCGAGAAGACAGAGAGAAACGAAAAAGAGAAGACAGAGAAACGAAAGAGGACAATGTGAACGAAAGAGTAACGAAAAAGGCAAAAGACCAGCATCGAGCGCAAAACAACCGAATTCAACCCGTCTCTCTCTACCAAAACAGCATGAGGCCAGCGAAACAAGATCGCGCCGGTGAAACAGCATAAGCGCCGGCGAGACCGAAGCTACCGGTCCACTCGCAGAAACCAGAAACAGTAAACAAAAGGCGACGCAAGGAGGCTAGAAGAGGAAAGAGAGGGAGGGTAAAAGTAGAGGGAGGAGGGAAGGGCCAAGACAAAGAAACCGAAACCGGACCCGAAGACGACGACACCGGGAAGAAATCAAACCAAACCAGCGAGCAAATGCGATACAAAGGGCGGATGCGAAACAAAGCAAAAGGACGAAGGAAGAGTGAAGTGCGAGAGCAAAAACGAAGCCAAACGCGAAAACCAAAGCAAAAGCAAAAAGGGCTACAAAGCCAAAGCCACGAAAAGAAGCAAATACACAGCATGAACCAAGAAACCAACCACGAAAGCAAGGTGAATCCAACGAAACCGCCAAAACCAAGCAAACCATCGAAAGCACAAACAGTGAAAGAGACGAGGGCGAAAACCAAAGAAAGAGAATCTCACCTTATTCCACCTCACAAACTCACATTCCTCACCCCACCCCCCGAATCCCGCCACAGAAAGCCTCAACCGCGGGACGGCGGAGCTGGCAAATCGGCGTATACCCTCCTCCCGAACTCAACGACGCCCTTGGCGTATGTGATCCCGGATTCGTCGAGGTAAGGCTCCTCCTCATAACTCGGCGGGTTCGTGGACGATATCGGGTAAGTATATGACGCGCTTGGGTTGATGGCGAGCTTGGTGATTCTGGTGTCGTAAACACGAAGGGACTAGCGACGATATCGAAGGTGATTTATCGGTGACGGTAATGCTGCCATCGTGTCTCTGAAACCCGTGTTAGCAAAGGCGAACGACTGCAATGGAGAAATTCGATGTACCGATACATTGGCCTCTTTCTTCTTCTTCTTGACCATAGCGACGTCCACGTAAATGGTGGCAAACGCCAACGAAAAAGGAAATAGTACCATCGGGGGGATTGGTGCAAAAAGTCGAGATGACGAGATAATGTTCGAGCGACAACAACGAAACGAAGAAGAAAGATAACCAGCCTGGTCAGCAAAATGACCTCTCTGGTAAGATGGGGACATACCTTGTGTTCGGGTTTCTTCTCTGCTTCTCTCTTATAATGTGCTTCTCCTTTATAATATGCTTCTCTGCTTCATCTGCTTGATCTCCCGGTGACGCACAGCTGCAATTTGTGGACGAGCCAAGGACGAGCAGAAGACCTGCGACCGTCGAGCAATAGCGAGCGAGGCAGATCGTGACGCAACCGATAGGCGATTTTGCGCTCATCATGGTGAATATAGCGAAAAGGTCACGGTGGAATGACAAGGATGCGGTAATGAATGAGATCATGGTCGTCGAACAATGGCATGGGATGAAGAATTTGGTCGCCGAGCGAAAGAGGATCAGCGATTCGTCGAGGGGATGTGGGGAAATGGTCGAGCGACGAGGACCGATACAATGATTTCGGTGAGCCAGACGAATGACCAGACATTGATGACGATGAGCCGAGCAAAGGTCGTGCAATGAATCCGATGCAATGACGGATTTGCGAGACCAAGGTCATGGTGCGGTCCGCCAATGGCCAAAGCCATTCTATGAAGGTTGGGCGAGAGCGCAAGGTCATAAGCGAGACCGTGACATGGAATTTGACGATGCGTCGACGGAATGATGAACGTCGTCGATTTCACGGGGCGAGAAATTCGAGACGGTACATAGATTTGTAGGGTAATGCGAAACGGCAAAGGGCTGTCGTAAAGCGGCGAAGGTTCGTCGTAGGGCTGAATGGGCACAAGCGAATGGACGAGCACCGATTCCGCAATGACCAGTAAGATTTGGGCCACCAGAGGGATAATAGAAAAGAACAGAGAAACCGTGAGCAGATTCCTCTTGACAGAACGGATTCGACGTACTGTGTTCTTATGTCTATCCACGAATATCCTATCGTTGTTTCCTCTGCTTGCTTCCGTATTCTTGTTCCTCTTCTCTTTTTTTTTCAGCTCTCTTTGTGCCTCAGCACGAGCTTCGCAGGATTCCCACCTTATTCCAACGTTGAGATGAGCGAGCAGGAGCACCAAGGGCAGCAGCATCTTCCTTCGCACGATGGATGATGAGAGCTCAGAAAAAGGTGTACCTTCCCTTTGGGCACGTGGCGGGCCGAGGGGCCGGATCCCGATATTCGCACCACGCGGGGGTTTCCCAGCACGTGCCGGGCGCGTCTCAATTTCACTGCCACTGACTCACTGTCAGCGCCGGTGCGGTCTGTCTGGGCTTGAGTCGCAGTGATGATAGAGTAGCAGTATACTAAGAAGCGCTCGATCAATAGGCGGTAAATTGGCAAGAGATGAAAAAGGATGTTGTGAGCGAATATTCGTGCAGTGATGCTTCGACTCAGCGTAATCAGTCTCTTGCATATTTTCCCTCAAGACCGCCTATCTGTTCGGAAGTATTGGACGTGGTACAGACTCCTTGGGTGTTCAAAAACATCGGTGAAGTTGATGCAAAATAGAGCTGGCCATGGTTGAATTGTAAATCTGCAATATATACCAGGTTCTCAACATTACTGATCGATCCCATCCAAGCAAAGCTGACACGAGATTTATCTCAGCACTGTCCTTCCAAATTGATCCATCACCTGGTCAATCTGTTCACCTCGATAGTCAGACATGGATAATATGACTGATACTTGAAGACTTTTGCCGGTGCCTACCCAGGTGCCGGCTTTAGCCCAACCTGGCGATCACGCACAGAAGCTCCTTTGACGCGACGCGTACCATGTCTATACGTCTCACCTGCTTCCGACCTACTCCGTGTACTTTACAGCATGACAAATAGGTACACCGGCAGTCACCGAGTTTGGAACCAAAAAGACAGCTGAGCTCGAGTGCATTGAAACTTTGAAGGGACAAAGATGTCAAATGATGCCGCTTTTTGGTCGAGCTTGTTCTTGCCTTTGAGAATCACTGCGTCAGCAGGCAATCTGTAGCCGTTATTCGTGTTTATGATCAAAGGCCCGGAAAATCGTCGAGTACGATTCATGAAGATACGATTTACTATGTACAGTTCCCGAAACATCTGAGACCGTCGTTGACCAGTCATCGTTGGCGTCAATTATATCTCTTCCTGATTTTGAAACTAAAATGACCCATGGATGAGGTGTGTAGCATGAGTCATTTTCACCTGAGGAACTATAACAGACAGGTGCACTGTAAGCGCCACAATCCAGATGCGAAAGACCACGCAAATTGGCGGGAAACTTTGAGGGAGAGAGTCCCAGAAAAGCGCACATCCATGGGTTACACTGCTTTACAAGCCATTTATATCCAAAATCTGCAAGTGATCAAAGCATAGCCTGGTATGAGAGCGCGGAATGACATTGAGATGGCGAATCTCAGAATGATCAGGCTTTCATTAAGATAAGGACCAAAAAATCTGATTGCTGCCCTGTTGCCTGTACGGTCCAAGCCCACATGAGAGTCTTGAATTAAACGTTCAGAGGCCCACTGTTGGTGAACTCCGCCGCGATGAATAGTGCGAGACTACGGCACGCTCGGCAGAGTACCGAAAATGGGACGCCGTCCTCCACCCATGGCGTTGTCATGGCTCTTTTTCGCTTCACTCGCCAAACGAGGTCACTTCGCCAATAAGCGATGATGTTGTAATTACCTCTCTCTTCCTATCCCCCGCCGGAGCTCACCCACAGACGGCAGGAAACAACCGAAATACGCCGGACCTAGCGTCCAGAGGCTCGAGACCATCTCTGAGGAAAACGAGCCCAGAATCATATCAGAGACACGAAAACGGTTTAGGGGATTGAAGCGTCAAATATCCTCCGTCATCCTCGTGACACCATTCTACTCGTCAGCGCCCGTTCGCTATCGCAGCGATCAGCGACGGAGCAGCCTCACCGTCGCAATGTCAGACCCTTTTACTGTTGACCTGTTTCCAGTGCAGCTACTCTTCCGGATACAGCATACCTTGGCTCGAACGATGACCTTTTCTTTCAAACAGCGCTCAAGACGGGAGGTGACGGTGTCAAGAGGATGTGACATCACCTTACCTGCGGCGCGGGCGGCGGAGGATGAAGGGGTGAAAGGTGAAGGGTTGGGTTGTGGATGCGAGGGAGACGATGCGGATGCACGGGATGGGGGAGGCGATCGAGGTGCGCGCGTGGGAGGGACCGGAGCGTCGGAGGAAGATAGTAGCATAAAACACAACTATATTTTCACCGAGCAGACATTTGAATATAAATATTTCAGTCTACATGTTCGAATCTGCGGAATGAAAAGTGTCATCAGATGAAGTTGACCCATTCTCTGATTCATTATCAGAGCCAATCTCCGAGTTTTCTGCAGTCGACGCTTCTCCACCTGATGAGTAGTTGTCTGATTCTGAATATCCTTCTTCAAATGTAATCTGATGAAAGACAAATGGACTCACCGGCTTCCAAAACTGGTTCAAGCAGCGGATATCCCAGATACTCGGCCATCTCCAGGCTCTCTGGATTGAACCCACATGCCTTGTGAATATCCCAGAGGATGGGATATATCTGCTGCGGTATGTGATATGCCCACCTATAGATATGGGCATCCAAGCTGATGTTGAATGCATCCTCAATTTCTGCTGTTGGTATGACACTTTGGCCTTCTGGATCAGTTGACCACCACCAAGTCTCACTGGAGGTCGAGGAAGTGCAGTCAAACCAGAGGTATAGCAGAGTGCATTGCAGAAGTCCATCTGCTGCATCAGCACACTGTCCACTCGTTCGTGGCACTGCAGTGCACCCAAGATATATAGAGTCTGGGATAGCTGCAATTGGTGCTTAAATCCTTGTGCTCATTGTAAAAAAAACTTTGGTGACTGACTTGTCTGTACTTCCATATCATTTATATTCATTTGCTTGGTGAGGTGATGCACCTGGCTTGCCCATAGATTGAATGTCGGAATGCTAGATACTTGACTGGGTCCAGAGGCAGTGGATTGCACTCCAATAAGAAAATGCTGATAAAAGTTCAAGTTATTGAGGTCTGATGTTGGAATGGTGCATCTGAAATTTCATAAAAATCAAGGTAAAATGGTAGAATATGACCCAAGTACTCACCGGATGGACATATCTGGCATACATTCATACAGGATATGACCTCTGTCAGAAGGCCCTTTGTCAAGCCTGAGAATATATGGCTCAGGCACATACAATGTTGTCGTGCCCTCCTGGTGCTTCATGGAAGCATTGAAGTTGTTTATGGTGTGCCAAGGGTTGTGGAATCTGCAGATCAGTGCAAGTAGATCATAATATTCCTCTAGCGAAGACTTGGATAATGAATTGGGGTTGAATCTGGAAATAAGGTGCTGTATATCTTGACCGGATTGAAGAGAGACCAAATTGTATGACATCTTGTCAGGGTTTGGTGAGAAGGTATGGACCACCAACTGGCCAGCATGATCAACATTGTAAAAAGACAGATTTCTGGCCTGAAGGAGATTAGATCTCCACTGATGTCTCCAGAACAACATTACTGACCTGGGGTCCTAGACCATGTGTGTGCAAAGCATCAGCTGCTGACTGCATGTTTGTCAGTGTCCACAGTGCTGACATGTAAAATGAGAAGTATTCACCTGGCACTGATCAAACTGTCATCCTCTGAGTGATCCATTTGATTATGAGTAATTTACAACTTACAAAGTCACCAACATAGCTGACAAAGGATGGTCCTGACAATGAAAGATGATAGTCTTGAAAAGTGTGTTGGTGCCCACTGTGGAATATGAGAGCAGTGAAATGTCTTGAATCACAGACACCATATAGCTGAAGAATATTTGGATGTCTGTACAGGCATCAGTTCATGTCCAGGTTTTGCACAGATGCTCATGATATATGAACCTCACTGCAGAGAACACCTCCAGATCCCGCTTCCAGTCCTTTAATGCAGGTCCCTCATATTTGTGAATAAGCATTGGCCGGTTGGAGTGATCATAGATATATCCGTCATACACCCGAATCTGACCACCCTCACTGAGAGTCCCATCAGATTGCAGCTCATGATGGATGTCACCAGATTTGAGCTCTTTTTTGAGAACAATGTCTCCAAATTTGATTTGAGTATACTGATCCACGAAAATGAATCAACCCAAATGCACGGAGCTGAGAAATGCTCACATCTTTGTTGTCTGGAGCCTGAGAGTTTTGGTATACAGTGAGCTGGTTGTGTGAAAGGACAGAGCCAGTGATATTATCTGCCAGCAAAATTATTGAGACTTGACGCAATCTGTAGACTCACGCACCAAGTCTTGCACCCTGTAGGCTTTGAATCAATGCTCCCATCTGGGCCCCACCATCATTGGCATTGAGTCCTTCTGCAATTGGGCCAGCAATGTGGCCGGTTTCTGGGAGCTTGTTGCGGCGACGAAACCATGTAAGCTTGAAAGGCATGGGGGGAAGAAGCAAGATTGAACGAGCCTCATGACCAGTCCTAATGCTGTGTTGTTCAACAGCTTTTTCACAGCACTTATCCAAATATAGCATGACAGTTGTATGATGGACACAGCACGGCACATGTGCGTTTCTGGTATAATACAGCATTATCAATACCACTCATTCATGTTGTCTCCTGAATAGATTGATCCTGTGCTCATTTCAGAATATAATCATTTGTCCAGGTGGGCCGCTCCGACTGGTCTGGATAATTATTTGATGCCCCAATCTGCTGAAACATGACAAGCACCAGGATATAAATGGACCTTGAAGAATTCTGCATCCGCGTGAGTCTGTCTTCGAACAAATTTGATTCAGCAAAAAGTCTGTGGGAACATCGACCGGATTTCGACGGGCGCAAAACAATGATTTGATCCGTGTCTCGTGATCACTCCGACCAGGTCGCTCTTTCGCACCTCCATTTCTTTCTTTGCTATTGAAAAATGACTCAGTTGATAACAGTGACACGTCATTCCCGATTAGGGTTGTGATGATTGATCAACCGATTGGTATTACTCCTTTTGGATTGCGACAGTTGATTGATGTGAGGCGGGCGTCTTGGATTAATCCACCACCTTCAATTAAACAATGCGGAGAGTCAGCTATTATCATTTAGAGATTTGATTCTGATTCTAGCAATTACCTACCAGTCAAGTACTTTCTTGGAGTTGTTGATCTTTGATGGTCTAGACATAAGAAGGCGCCAGGCTGAGGCAACCCGATCTAATGAATCATTGAAGTTGGCAATGAGTTGCTCATTGGTATTGAGAATGCGGCGCTCTTTCTGAGATGATGCTTCAAGATTGTTTCAGATTCGTATGCACGAGTGCTTGATTCGAAACAGATAGCCTCCAAGGATGGATCTGACCTCAACTCCATCACGGGTCCTCAAAGATAATCCTCCGCCGCCGATCGATGCGATTGGGGCAAACAGGACCCACTCAGGCGCCTCTATCCGATCAGATTAAGAGCCGGAGTCAGGCCGTGGGGATCTCCCGAACGGAGTCAGAGCGTGTTTCCGGTGATTCGGCTACGTGTCGCTCTGCCCATGTCTCTCACCTTCATGACCACGTCTTCTCTCAGTGAGTGAAATCTGTCCCAGCATTATGATATTGACGTATCTCGTAGAAGGAAGTGCGAGAGCCGCGGTATCGTCAGGTACAAGCCAGCGGCTCGATACTCGTTCAGGACAATGGAGATACTTTCATTCACATACGCTGAAGGGGACAAAACGGTGGATAGATAGTTTCAATTCTAGAGGGTCCACTGGCGAGCGATTGGCAACCGATGCATGAACACCTCACCAGCGTAATCGGTGCTCACGAAGGATATAAGAAGACAGCTCGTAGGATCTGGCAGAGGTAACATTTCTTTGAGACTCGGGTTCTCTGGCTGATGTTATTTCGTGGTAGTGCTCGTCACAGACCGCAGTTAAAGATCACAAGTGTTGTTGTGACTGTATCCAAATCCGATATTGCTCGCCTTCGTGCCAGAAGACTCACTGTGACGACGGTCATAGTGACTCTTGCATTTTCGCCTTAGTAGGTCAGCTCAGTTCTGGGCCTATCTGTCGGGCACCACTTTCTGAACAAGACTTCATTTAATGGTTCCTCGAAGGAATCTTCGAAATATTCGTTCACTTGGACAACAATGTTCGAAAGCTCAAGGCAGTGAAATGCGCTTTTCCTGCCCTGATGTATATTGATTACAGTGGCGGAGGAGTCCACTCGACAATTTATGGAGGACAGGAGTTTCTTGATCACCCAAACTCTATGGTAAACGGACGAGCTCGCCAAAATGATGATTCGAGAAAGTCGTGCTCAAGTAGTTTTGTATTCCCCGATTATGGATACATATGGCACACCCTATGCAATGTTTCACTCTCTGCAAAGACAAAGTGACCCTTTCAGTTCAAGCTTTTGACGACCATATCTCTTTTATTTCAATACACAGTCTGCCACCGCCGTGATGGGAAAGGCGGAACCTCCCAATTTAGATAATACCGCCAAGAATTGATGTGCCATCACCCTGGATTCTTCAATAAACATCATGGTAAGTATGTACAGGTAGTCGACTACGGCACATTTCAAGATGAATATATTCTGTGCATGACCGAATCTATGATCCAGGTTCACACCTCCGAGAGTTGTCAAGTTAATCCAGACATCCATATCTATATCATTCATTAATTTGACCCAGAGCAACAAGTACATATACTCAACTACTGATATATTAGATTGATTGCGCAAAAGCCATTGGAGCCACACGTGGCTTTTCCACATTGCGCTGGCCTGCGCAAAAAAAAGCCACTGGAGCCACATACATCATTTTCTGGCGCCAAAAGCCACCAGCTTGCGCAATGAAAATAAGCCATGTGGTGGCTCCAGTCGCTTTTGCGCAATAGGGGTATTGACGTCGCAATCCTGCTTGGATGGAGCACTGTAGCTCTGCAGTATCCTTATTGTTCTGGAACATACGAGCTTGATAGATCTCAATCACCAACAGTTATTTTCGAAAGGAGATAACAGCGGGGTTTATACTGGCTCAGAGACCATTTACCTAGCTTGATCTATCTTGGATACTTCTCTAGACTTAAAGGCCTCTTAGCAGCCTGATTCGTACTCATCTCAAGCAGGATTTCCTTCTCTGAAGTGATGGGGCAACATTGTCTCCAAAAAACACCAACTGGTGTAGTACTCTGTATCAGGAGACATATACAGAGTACTATTCGGCACCAGGGGTACCAAACTCTAGCAAAACCAGCTTCATATCGATCCCTCTGTACCATAGGAGTACCTGGCACACCATAATGCTATTAAATCCTTTGCAAACGGGCTTCAAATCGACAGGCGCCCATTTGGATCACGGAGGTTGACCGGGACCTCACGATCCGAGTTGCCGAATGCACGTGGTGAGTCTAGACCTCGGCCCGAAACGCATCTTTTTCTCACACTTAATCTTCCTTGCCTCCGTGCTGGATTCTACTCGATTCGCCGCTGGAAATTCATTCGCGCCTGGACTGGCCTTCCATTCACGCCTGGAATAATGTGATCTGCAGCTGCCAGGTCCGTCGAGCTGCTCTTCGTGTCCGTTTGGTTCCGACTTTTCCGTCCAGGTCTTTTAACGTCTCGTAATTCCACGAATTCTGCTGGATTTGTGCTCCTGGAATATGGTCAGTAATGATCTTTGTCGGTACCCCTCCTGACCCTTCCTCCAGCGTCTGCTGCTGTAAGGCCATCGATATCGATAACAGCGACATTAATCGCCAAGGCCACCGTTGTTGTCCAGGCAATAGCGAGCACCAAAGGCCTCGGGCGAACCTTGGGCAAGCTGCTGTCTCTGGCATTTCCTTCCACGTCAGCCATGGGGCTTGCTGGTCCACCAAGATTCCTTGGAAGGAGGAGCGCTGTGTCGTTGGTCATGCTCGTTGACGAAGGAAGCAAGGAGAGCTGCGTCGCTCGCTCCGATGAGGTATGGTTTTCGTCCCTTTTTTTCGTCAAGCTGCTGATGCATTTCGCAGATCAATCCTTTTATTCTGCTGCTCCCTTGTCCTTCGTCGTCGGTCTTGACCCTGGAATCGTGGAGAGAGAGCCTTTGACGAAACAGGCTATTCAACGAGGATATATCTACCGTCGAAAGAGAATGGATCGAGCATGCTGTTTCTGTTGGCTGGTACGGTTTGCTTCTATTTTCCATTGACGATGCTCATCGTATCCCCTAGCTTCGTTGTCCTGTTGCTTCGCCGCTCTCCTGCTCCTTCCTCATCGCCTGTCGCTCTGCTCTTTGCCGTCCATCTTCCCCTTCAACGAAACAAAGAGGATGTTCAGTGATGAAGCATCGGTCACGGTCTATAACTGGCATTATCCAGCATGTCCTCTTCGTTGTCCTTCTTCCTTAGCCAGCACCATCCATGGTTATTGTTTAGCGCCCTCGTTGGCTGCGATTCTTTGTTCAACCGAGAAGAATCGTTGTCACCCATTCCTGTCTCTCTCATGACCCAAGGTAGGCATCTCATCGTCACTTTTTTTTTACTCTCTTTGTTTACGAGACACTGAATTCAAGGCATTGTCAATGAATCAAGCAGTCAATCCACTGTCCGCAGATCAACCAGGACGAACAATTGACCAGTGGGCTGAGCCATCAATGGCAAGCTTCTCCATGGCAGGAGACGCGTTGTACCTCGAAGAGGAAGAGACATGTACGTTGGTCCTCTTACTCCTGTTTCTTGTCCCATTATTGATAGTCATTGTCAGTCCATTTTTTGTAGCAATCCCTCATACATTGCGAATCTCTGTTTCCATTCGTGGTGCTGTACGCACCTTTTTTGTTGGTATATAAACTATAGGCCCTCTTTTGCTCATCATGGTTGCATCTTGATTGTAGGTAGATTGCTATGAACACCGTATTTTTGTGTTTCACTTTACAGTCGAGATCTAGTTGTAAGAGTGAATCATGAGGACAGCGGCTCTCCATTACGACACAATGGCCTCTTTCGACACAACAGATATCGTGCTCTCAATGCAGGTCTACGACTGACCTCCTCTGATTTGGCAGGTGATGCTGCCG
The DNA here is from genome assembly GCA_029320655.1 of Mycena floridula. NCBI lineage: Eukaryota > Fungi > Basidiomycota > Agaricomycetes > Agaricales > Mycenaceae > Mycena > Mycena floridula. Next base: position 4,727 of record JARIHS010000041.1, on the reverse strand, counting down.
GGAGGATGCAAGTCTGGTAGGGAGGTTATGAGCAGGTGGTATTGAATGATTTTAAGGAGGTGGAGGAGTGGCGATGCAGGATGTCAAAGTCATCGGGATCTGTTTCGGAAATGGGTTATCGGTGAGATGAAAGCAGAAGAGAAGAGGAAGAGATGACGGACAGCTTGGATGCTGTTCCAAACCTCCTTCCTCTCATCTATTCGGTCGTTAAAGCCAAAGTTTGGCAGACGGTCAATGACAAGGCCGTCCGGATACAGCATACCTTTCTCCAAAAGCGTCATTTTGCTCGTCGCCTGATGTCCATCATTCCAATTCCAATTCCAATGCTTTCTTCAGAGCTCGTGCTTTGCAGACTTATGATTTCTCTCAATGCTGCTCAGCTTGCATGGTACCTTTGGCTCAAACGATGACCTTTTCTTTCAAACAGCGCTCAAGACGGGAGGTCACGCTGCCGGGAGGATGCGACAGCACGCGGCGCGGGCAGCGGAGGATGAAGGGGTGAAAGGTGAAGCCCAGTGAAAAGTCGGGCGACTATGCCCGACTATGACCGACTATCCGCGACTTCCGCACAATCCAATTGACCACGGTCGGCGACAGTTGGAGTTTGTCCGGAGATTCTGGCTGTGGCCGACTACAGTCGACTATTAGCGACTGTGGTCAGTTGGTTTGGGGGTTGCGTGTGCGGGCATATGAAATGATATAGATTGTATATTCAGATATCAAATACAGCACTCGTCGACTACCGACGACTGAAATCAAGGAAATCTCACAAAGTCCCAGTCCAAAGCCCTCCTGTGCTGAAAATCCGCCCAAGTCCGATGTGCTGCCCAAGTTAACTCGACTGTGATGGATCCTGAGAGCGAGGTCAGTGTAATGAATAGATCAAATCTCAGGCAAACCTACCATTTATCGTTTCCGTTGGTGGGACATCAGGCTGAAGAACAATGTCAGATTGGGCGAAAGAGACCAGGGGTTCACGACAGACCTTTGGATCTTCTCATGCCAACGGAAAATCAACAAGTGGCATGGTCGACAAAGCCGGGATATGCCACAATAAAAAGAGATCTTTGGAGACATCAGCGAAATGAAGGATGCAGGCCAAGCCAAGGAAACATACCTTTCTTGTCTCATTGGTTGCAGAATCATGCTAAATAAATGTCAGATTGCCCGACTGAGGACAGGGATGCATGACATGCCTTAGATCCAAGGTCATCGTTTAACTGGACCTTCGAATCGCATCCGACTCGGTCTAGTTGCGTCATTCCGGCGGCAAAGGCAAAATTCGGGGAATTCGAGGGACCATGAGGCCAGAATACATTATGAGATGTCAAAGGAATGGATGGATGGAGGAGGGCAGCGCTAAAAGCAATGTAAAAATCCCGGATAAAATGATGAATTAATCACGCACCTTTGAAAATCGATAGAAACATTCCAGAGATCCTCAAGTCGTATCCAAACAGCCTAGGGGGCCTCAACTTGCCTACAGACACCGAAATCAATGGCTCTAATAAGGCATCAGATAATCAAATGGCAATGGCCTTCTTTCTACACCAGATCTGGACAGGATGGTCTATACCAGGGCATAATTGATGACCATGGAACGAAGAATCAAGGCAATCGGGTGACTATTGGCGGCGTTAAGGTGAAAATGGTGAAGAATTTACAAGGGCCTGTTGGTCGAGCAAAACAGTGGCAAGGGTCAATTTTTTTCCAGATAAGTGATTGACTGACCATTATGAAGCTCTGGTTGAAAGAGCTAAGGGACAGCTGGACGAGAGACGCCAGAATGAAGAAGGGCCAGCGGCCACATCCTGGAGTGACGTCGCATGACGCAGGAGTGACGGTGGGAATTTGATCAAACATTTTTATTTTTCACAAGTCCGTCATACTGTACGAAGAAATGAAATGAGACTGTGACCGACCACTATGTAGATGATCAAAGTTGATGCCTACCTGCACCCGCACCCGCACCCGCACCTGCCTACACCGCTCCTCCACTCGGCCACAGTCGACCACAGTCGGTTTAGTCCTCCGCACCCCGTTGTAGTCCGCCATAGTCGCCCGACCCTTCATCGATGAAGGGTCGGGTTGTGGATGCGAAGGAGACGATGCGGATGCGCAGGATGGGGGAGGCGATCGAGGTGCGCGGGTGGGAGGGACCAGAGCGTCGAGGGAGACGGTAGCATAAAACACAACTATATTTTCAGACAGCAGACATTTGAATATAGATACTTGAATTTAAATGTTGGAATGAGCAGAGACAAATGTATCATCGGATGAAGCTGAGCCATTCCCTGATCCATTATCAGAGCCAATCTCCGAGTTCTCTATAGTTGACACTTCTCTGGCCAGTGAGTAGATGTCTGACTCTGAATATCTTTCTTCAAATGTCATCTATCTGGTGAAAGACAAATGGACTCACTGGGTTCCAAAACTGGTTCAAGCAGCGGATATCCCAGATACTCGGCCATCTCCATGCTCTCTGGATCAAACCCACATTTCTTGTGTATATCCCAGAGGATGGGATATATCTGCTGCGGTATGTGATATTCCCACATATCGATATAGGCATCCAAGCTGATATTGAATGTATTCTCAATGTCAGTTGTTGGTATGACGGTTTGACCCTCCGGATCAGTTGACCACCAAGTATCACTAGACAGAGTGGGGTCAAACCAGAGGTATAGCAGAGTGCATTGCAGAAGTCTGTCTGTTGCATTGGCAGACTGTCCACTCATTGTGGAGCTGCAGTGCAGGAGATCCTGATGGCTGATGGAATCTCTGAAATTCATGCTTAAACCCTGTGTTTATTGTAAAAAAACTTTGGTGACTGACTTGTTTGCACCTCCATATCATTTATATTCATTTGCTTGCTGAGGTGATGCACCTGGCTTGCCCATAGATTGAATGTTGGAATGACAGGTGCATGAGTCAGTCCAGAGGCAGTTGATTGTACTCCAACATTGAACCACTCATAACAGTGCAAGTGATTGAGGTCTGATGTTGGAATTGTGCATCTGAAATTTCATAGAAATCAAGGTAAAATGGTAGAATATGGACCAAGTACTCACCGGATGGACATATCTGGCATACATTCACACAGGATATGATCTCTGTTAGAATTCCCTTTGCCAAGCCTGAGAATATATGGCTCAGGCACATACAATGTTGTGGTGCCTTCCTGGTGCTTCATGGAAGCATTGAAGTTGTTTATTGTGTGCCAAGAGCCATGGAAGTTACAGATCATTGCAAGTAGATCATAATATTCCTCTAGTGAAGACTTGGATAATGACTTGGGGTTGAATCTGGAAAACAGGTGCTGTATATCTTGACCTGATGGATGAGAGACCCAACTGTATGACATGTGGCCCAGGCTTGGTGAGAAGGTATCAACTACCAACTGGCCAGCATGATCAACATGGTGAAGAGACAGATATGAGACCTGAAGAAGATTAGATCCCACTGATGTCTCCAGAACAACATCACTGACCTGGGGTTTTAGACCATGGAGCCTTAAAGCCTGGTCTGCTGACTGCATGTTTGTCAGTGGCCACGGTGATAACATGTAAAATGAGAAGTATTCACATGGAACTGATCAAACTGTCATCCTCTGAGTGGTCCATTTGATTCTGAGTAATTTAAAACTTACCAGGTCATGAACATAGCGGACAAAGGATGGTCCCTGACAATGAAAGATGATAGTCTTGGACAATGTTTTGGTGTCCATTGTGGAATATGAGAGCAGTGAAATGTCTTGAATCACAGATGCCATATAGCTGCAGAATATTTGGATGTCTGTGTAAGTCAGTCAGTGTCCAGATGGTACACTAATTGCCATGGTATGTCAACCTCACTGCAGAGAATACATCCAGATCCCGCTTCCAGTCCTTTGATGCAAGTCCCTCATATTTGCGAATAAGCATTGGCCGGTCGGAGTGGTCATAGATATATCCGTCATACACCCGAATCTGACCAACCTCACTGAGAGTCCCATCAGGTTGTAGCTCATGATGAGTGCCACCAGATCGGAGCTCCTTTTTGAGAACAATGTCTCCAAATTTGATTTCAGTATACTGCTCAATCAAGATCAATCAACCTGAATGCAGGGGTTAAACAAATGCTCACATCTTTATTGCTTGGAGCCTGATGGTGGTTGCATACAGTGAACTGGTTATTTGAGAAGACTGGGCCATTGATATTATCTGCCAATAGCATTATTCAGATTTTATGCAATCCCCCAGATTTACGAACCAAGTCTTGCATTGTGAAGGTTTGCAATTAATGCTCCCATCTGGGCCCCACCATCATTGGCACTGAGTCCTTCTGCAATTGGGGCCAGCGAGGTGGCTGGTTTCAAGGACCTTGTTGCGGCGACGGAAACGTGTAAACCTTGAAAGGCATGGGGGGAAGAAGCAAGATTGAATGAGCCTTATGACCAGTCCTGATGCTGTGTTGTTCAACAGCTTTTCACAGCGCTTATCCAAATATAGCATGACAGATGGCTGATGGACACAGCACGGCACAACACTGTGAAAATGTGCGTTTCTGGTATATACAGCATTATCAGTACCACTCGTTCATGTTGTCTACTGAATAGATTGATCCTTTGCTTGTTCCAGAAATATAATCATTTGTCCAGGTGGCCCGCTCCGACTGGTCTGGATAATTATTTGATGCCCAATGTGCTGAAACATGACAAGCACCAGGATATAAATGGACCTTGAAGA